>CM060875.1:5435910-6128410 GCA_030737845.1 Acorus calamus
TCTTATTAGTACAAAATATGATTATGAGGTTCTCATGCTTTCAAAGTATGTGTGATGGACTCCTTCTTTGAGTAGGAATCCAAAAATAATGATTTTTTTGGGTAAACCGATATAAATATATCACATATAATGTATATCACAAGGATTAGAAAACCTGAATGGCCAACTTTTAATATGAACTACAAATGCATACCAAATATTACATTCCTACTTATGTCCCTGCATAGTATATAAAAACATAGCATTCAAATATTAAAACACATAAACATGGCAAATATATTACATCAGTAACTAGCTCACATTCCTCGTGCAGCAAATCAAATGATAGGAACATATCACTCATACCAACAGTCCTTTGCAATTGAAGACCACACATAATAACAGAACCAAAGCATAAAATTCTATGATCACATATTAAAGCATATAACCTTTATGAATATAATGAAAGGAACAAATACACATAGCTGATATATAAAGTGTAATGTAACATATCTTATATATTCTATATTTCAGTAGCTCATAACACTCACATAGCATACAATGAACATATTTTTACAAAGTAGTCCCATATAAAACATCAAAATTAACTTATTGATCAAATTTCACTTATATGTGTGTATATGTATATGCAAATTATACATAAACAGCAATATATACTTGCTTCTAGATTGGTGTTGGATGAGAGACCAATTGTCTAGAACATGTTACAAAACAATCATTCATTTAGGAACAATACATAATCATTTTTATCGGGCATACCCATACTCTATTGTTGACATATAAAACAAGAGTAAAATATGGATAATTCAATTAGAGGATTCATTTTCTGACATGTAAGAAGAAATATAGCCGAAAATAATAACTCAATGTTTATTGATAACCCAAACCAAATCATATATGAATGAATATATAGTTAGTGGTTGTAGTTAGTATGTCTTTTACACTAGGATTTATAGATCAAATGATTTTCATGTGCAACAATTTTTAAATGGGTTTAAACACATAAATTCATTTCCGCAGACATAATCAAGGCTTGTGGTTGGTTATACTGATGTTTGTAGATTTTGGGATAATATAGAGTTCTTTATTATTCTTATGAGGACAGACATAAGATATGATGGCTGTTGTGAGTGCATTACACTTTCATGCCATATTTACTTATGAATAGAGTTGGGCTTGGATCAGACAACTCACTGCTATCAAATACATGAATTTTTACTATATGAACGTAGCTCTCAAAATTCACCATGCCATTCTTTTTTCAGAAAAGCCCAAGAAGAACACCAATGTGAAGAAGATCATTCATACCAGACATTACATAGCAAAATCACACAACAGAACATGATGAAAAAATCAATTTGTTATCAGGTATCATTTTCATATAAATATATTTTTAAAAGCTCAATTTCTCTGCAATTCTCACTCTTAAATAATCAGTTATCATACATGCATTCATATTATGTGTTTACATCTAGGGATTTAAAACCTCTTGGATGCCTACCCTGTTTAAACACCCAACAAAAATATGTATAACAATGACATGGCTACGTAAATAGATCATTAGAACTACCACAACATTCACTGAGTTCTTTCAAAAATTAAAAAAAAATGAACTGAAACACAACAAAGGACACCACAGCCATATACGACATGAGGGTTAAGAAATCAAATAACAAGTTCAGTATAAAATCATTGCACGGACCATCAGGTGTGGTCGGAAATGAGATTATTTACCTCGGTTTGGATCTGAATGAGGTGGATGCAGTCGTCCGAATGCTTCGTCGCCTTCTCTGCCACGTGGTGCAAGATCGTCGCAGGCTTGATCGTCGTGCAACGGACGCCGGCTATCACAGGACGGAGATGGTGAAGATCGCCGAAAACACAGTCATTCTCATCTAGGGTTTTTAAGAGGAGATGTAGTGAATGAGACGAAGTGGAAGAGAAGTAATGAAAAGTGGGTTTTGGTGTTTAATTTGATGGGACTACCCATGTAAACGTGGCAAGATCTGATATTTTTGAGTGGGGTTTTTGGACGGTCCAGATGAAGTGGGTTTTTGAATGGTTGTGATCGCATCTAGATGGATTGGTCCACTGATCTGATGGTGAAAATATAAGATGGGTGTATCATTGGGGTTTGTTAAAGTAAGTGAGAGAAATTTTTTGTAATGATGGTGAGGGGTATTTTTATTCTCAGGAATAGATAAGCCCTGATAAGCTATTCTCACCTTTTATTAGAATTGTTATCAGGACTTATCCTAGTTTATCCTGTCATAGCTATCGGAGTTTATTCACGTCAAACAAACAGCGAATAAGGGTAATTCTGCTGTTATTCTCCCATATTCACTGTTTATGTGAGTTGGCAAACGGGAGGTACATGAATAAGAGATTTTCTGTTTGGTTGTGTTTTTTTTATTCTCATTGGAAAACGTAAGAATAAAAGTTGAGTTGTTTGGTAGATAAAGAATAAAATATAAATAAAGTGTAAAAAGTTAATTTGACATGTGGATCCTTTGATGTATAAGAGGTGTTGATGGGTGATTTGATATGATAAGATGTAAAAAGTTGATTTGACATGTGGGCCCATGAGAATAGATAAGTGAGTATAGCTTATCCTAGGGGTTACTTAGAATTGTTATACTCTCTTATACTCGTTTAAACTAGCTTAGTAATACCAAGTTATACTCTGCAAACAAACAACCATTTTCCTTATCCATTCTTATACCACCCTTATACTACCCTTATACCCGCCTGTTCCGTTTCCCAAACTGGTAAGGTTTATATTTTGGTCTATACCAATCATTCATGGAACCAAATCATATTTAATAAACATTATCAATTATCTTAATTTGAAAAAATAAAGCAAAAAAAAAATTGGCAATCCTGTCTATGAATATAAAAAACTAGAGTGTTATTACACTCAGTTTTTTCTCAGTCCAAAACACAGTCATATATACCACGTTAGTAATCTAGTGAAACATATACCTCATTAGATATTGTATATACTCATTATATATTTTCTTACACTTACTAAAAATTGATTCATTTAACTCGAAATGGAGCGATGTACATTTTTTATTCAAATATATACCTCATTAAATTATGTTTATTATTTTTTTTAAATGAAAACATGTGAGATCTGAGTTTTGGTTGGTAAATGCAACTGAGTTTAACGTTTTCCAAAAAATTAAGTCCATGAGGCCCTTTTTGAATGTATGTTGGGCCAACCGTGAGCTCGTGATTAAGACCAACGGCCCAGGCCCAATATTGTATGTTGTCCACAATATTGTCCACAGAGCGCTGATACACGGAGTCATTTTTGCAGCTCGTTTTGCAGCCTCATACGCTATAATAACATAGTATATATTGCACTATCATAGTGTATGGGTATCAAAATATATGACCCGATTTTTTTTTCATTTTTTACTATGAAAAAAATATGGGGGGGGGGGGGGGGGGGATGAACTACAATTGGAGCTAAAATGGCATTGTGCGTATCTTTTTCATTGTCCAAATGAAATAGTGGGCTTGTAAGCCCAGAAAAAATCAGCCCACAAAAACCCTCATGCACATACATCCTTTGACAAATATATGCATTGTTAAATAATTTTTTACATTTAGTAAAAATGGTTCATTCAATCAAAATAGAGCGATATACACATTTATCAAAACATATACATAGTTAGATGATGTTTACTATTTTTAAAAATAAAAACATATGTAGTATGCATTTTAGGCTGTAAAATACACTGAATCTAACATTTCTCGATCTTAAACGTGGCATGTAGGTATGTATTTTATAAAAATTTAAAATATATACTCCAATGAATTGAATGATATCATTGATAGAAATGTAATAAATTTTAACGAGGTATATTCTCGTTACAACGATTAAAGTGGGCTAACTATGTATATGTGACTACATTTAAGACTGTAAAAATCAAGATGCGGATTCAAATTAGACCTTAAATGTGGATTACAATCTCATTAAAGAGGGAGCTATTCCCTCTCATCATGGAGTGAATCAATGGTAGTGGTGGTGAAGCGAATCAATGTTAGTGGTGGTTGTGCTGTAGAGCCGGCTCTGAGATTTTAAAATTTAGGTGGGACCCTAGATGGCCTTTTAAAATAGTTACCTATTACAAAAAAATTATCTTGCTTAAATATGATCCAATAAATTACCAATTTTCATTGATCAACTGGAAATATAAAAGATAAATATATGCTCTGATTGTTTTACATCACAACTCAAATAGAATATGATTATTTATAAAAAAAACATTATGGCTGAAGGGAGTGATGCCCTTGTTCAAGGCTCTAATATTTTTTCTACCCTCGGACTTTTTTTATTTTTTATTTACCCTTGAAATTTGGTCCTTTTTTTCTCTGACCAGTGTCAACTCATTTTTTTATACCTACACTACTCTCATCTATAAATTAGTATTGTATTTCTGTAATTGATCATTAAATTTTTGTAATTGGTTATTATATTTCTGTTATTTATATATTTTTAGTTTAGTTCCATATATATATATATTCTTGTTTTGTAAATTATAGTTTTTGTATCTTATGTTGTAATTGTTATAAGAATGATAGATTATATTTTCTGTAAATGATAGATTATGTCATTGAGCATAACATTTGTAGTTTTTGTTGTAGTTGTTATATAAATGTTAGTTTTTATAATTGTTTAGTACGTGAATCAAGAAGTATTTCTATTAAAATATTACAATTATTCATAAATTTTCAGTTCGGATTCATGCTATTACGAATTTTGTTCATATTGTTAAATGAAAATTTATTTATTGTTGTATATTTGATATAGCTTGAAAAACCCGTCCTTCATTATGTAGTACATTGAATGTCCAGTTCAATGGTCTTTCAGTGAGTTTCATTTCACCCAAGAAGACATTAAGAGGATTAAGGGAGAGACAACAATTGATCATTAAGATATGAAGAAAACATCGTAATTCAAATAATTGATTTATCTATTTTAATAAGACTTTGGGATTGTATCTATAAGAATTTTGCTTACATTGAATTGAATGCACTTACAAATGATAGTGTAATGACACTGAAAATGTATATATGACCATTTTATGTTTAAACATCTTTGCGTACTTTAATATTTTTTGTAGATAACTATTAAATATCTGTAACTATTTGTATAATTTCTGTATATATCATATTATATTTCTGCATTTCTATAACTCTGTATGTAAGGATAGTTCGAGTATTATGACAAGTCAGGAAAAAAAATATGACCAAATATCAGGGGTAAATAAAAAATAAAAAATAAAAAATAAATGTACACTACAAGAAATTCGACCATTAGCTGCGAAACATTTCGTAGCCAAAACCCATATTTTCGTAGCCAATGACCTTTCTCGACGAAATTGATTCGTTGCAATTATCATTGCAAAAGACTCGTACGGGAATACATTTCGCTACGAAATTTTTATTTCGTAGCAAAAGGTATTCTTTAGCTACGAAAGCTATATCGTAGCGAAATGTATTAGCTACAAATTATTTTCATAGCAAAATGATGTATTTGCTACGAATTGATTTCGTGGCTAAAGAACGGATTTTGCTACGCAATATATTTCGTAGCAAATGGTTTATTTCGTAGCAACATATTACCATTTGCTACGAATTTATTCCGTTGCAAAAGGATCTTTTTGCTACGAAAGCGTATTCGTAGCGAAAAGTTAGCTTTAGCTGCGACATATAGTTTGTTGCAAAAGGTAGTTTTCGCTACGAAAACCTATTTTCGTAGTAATAGAGTCCTTTTGCTACGAAAATATTTCACAGCTAAAAATAGATAAAGTGAATAAAAAAAATGAAAAAGACCTTTCCCTGCGAAATATTTCGCAGCAAAAGGTAATATTTTACAAAACTATTTTTCATTTTTTAACTAAAACTATATAAACTGATTTAAATTAATATCTAATGATGATGATAATAATAATAAAACCAGCAAAGTTTTTTAATTAAAACTAATTGTGTACATTACAAAATGTTATAATATAAGTCAAAAGAAAATACAACAAAACGAGACAGCTCATGGATCTGATGGGGGCAAGGGAGGATCTCTAGAAGACTCAGATGCTCTTGGTTCTATTACAGGTTGCTGAGGAACTGCAGCCATCTGAAGTTGGGGACTGAGGTTGTTGAGGACGCCTAACTCGGGAAACCTTTGCAGCAACGCAGACATCACCGGTTGCATGGTTGATATGTACTCCTGCTGAGTCTGTAGCTGCATTCGTTGAGTCTCCAACTGATCTCGCAATTTCTCCAACTCATCACTAGCCGCAGGTGATACCTTGTTGGCTCCACTACACTGACCAAAAGTGACAGGGCGTGGCCCCCAACCTAATCCACGTAGGTACCCCGACCTATGCCCTAAGACTTGTTGCGTGATCTCCATCTCATCGAACGATGTTGGGTCCCCCTCAACAGTAGACTGAGACTATGGTAGATAGGGATCCCATAAAAACTTCTTTCGAGGCATGGGCCAGACCCGGCCATTTTTCAAGAACAAATATCAAGTTCCAAAGAGCCGTGCGTAATTCTAAACAATAAGCGTTGTCATTGCCCTTAGGTCCGTGTTTGCCTCACTTCTCACGCCTTCGTCGCACCTCTTTGATTGGAAAATGACGTCTTGCCCACTACCAGCAGCAGTTTATTTTACCAATTGAGCTCCCTTTACTTTAAGTCGCCTTCTGTCTTCTACAAAAAATCCATCTATAGCAGTTTATGAAAGAATAATGTGTATGCCAAAGAGTATACCTTGAAAACTTTAATACATGGTGTTAATCCATATCGAAAAAAAATAATGAGGTCAGATTGAATCTCAGGTCAGTAACATCTGATTTCCTATCATATATATACAATAAATTTCATAAAAAATGTTGGTGCTTGACATTCATGGTAAAGTTGAAATTAAAAAATATATATGATCTTAGATTGAATATGTCCAAAAACTAAAAAAGGAGGTTCAATTATGAACCATCCTGTGGAAAAAAAGGGCGTAATTCCTGCAATTGAATATATACTTAAAAATAAATTTAAAAGTATATATTTTATTGTGTTAGGGCTACAAAAATTACCAATGGAATTGTTGTTCCTAACAAATTATGTCAATAATAATAGGAAATTAAACTTTCCTACCATGGATTTATGTTAATTTCTCCTGTTCGGGGTTTGTACAGGTTTCTCGGTAAAAAAATTCTAAATATACCAACTTGGGTCTCCTAATTTGAACCAAGAAAACTTTTTATAGATTACAGAGGAAGCAATGCTTTTGTGAAGGAAAGAGAGGAAGAGGCACATTCAATCAAAAGGCAGACAATTTATTCAAAAACCTGAGAAACATTATTATAAATAAAGAAATTCACAAATCAACAACTACTCTTAGAGCATTTGTAATTTATAATGGAAAGCCATTCTTAAAAGAAATCCTAAACATTCCAAGACTTATTGGAAGTTTGAGGTGTAAATGCGTCATCATCACTAGGTGTTTGGCAAATCCTACACCAGCTTTTACATGCAAAGTGTTTAGTGCACTGTTTTTTTATGGAATCTATCGAGAACATGCTTTCCTATAGCAAGTAAAAAAATACAATCCAATATCTTACATTGACTGGATACAAAAGGCAAGTTATTTAATAAATATAAAGGTTATTTCCCCAATTAGCATCACATCCAAACAGACCCACATCAAAAGATGAAATGCCCACAATGAACAGATAACATGGTCTGCAAGTGATTAGTGAAAAGAGCATAGCATGCAAACATAAAAACTATTCAGAGGTATCACTTTCAAATAATCTGAGGATTTTAATTAAAAACATATAATTACCAGGACACATGATGTGCATCTGCAGTGTCATTAAGAAAAAATAATAAAATAAGACTCATGTTACCACTTAATGCTAGAAAACAAAGTTGGATGATGTTGCAGACTAATGTCCACCACAAATTATAAGCACCTAATATCCTAAGATGATATTGTTACCGTATAGCATTGATAGACATAGTCCACCAAAGTGATGCCAATATGGACTTCAATGATAAATAATCACTAGATGAATATATAATTTATTGACAATTTTCAATGAATCTCAGGTCAGTAACATCTGTATGCCAAAGAGTGACCTTGATTTTGGGTCTCCTTTTGAGTGGTGGTTCTCCAATCACAATGACATTATGACACTTATTCTAAGGTCAGGTTGGTGTCTCCAATCCCATATATCAGCATGTTCATTCCACACAAAATTCAAAACAAGAGCCTCAATGTACAACTAATCCTTCTGAGGAGGTGATGTATTGATTAATCTAATATTCAAGAAAGAGATCAGATGCTTACATGTTTCGCAGCTGCCTCATCGCTAATCCACCCCTTACTCTCGCTGAAGTGGGTGTCCTTAAACAAGTCCACTGGTCCCTGTAGTTGCCCAAGTGATATTTATAAACAAATGAATTAACCTTAAATTGAGTACAATAACTTACAAAAAACTTTAAGTGGACATAAAAATATTTTACCACTTCTTTCTGCTTCTGATACATCGCAAATGCTTTTGATCCCGCCCGATGACCATAAAGTTTCTTCTCTCGATTTGCCTTATTAACCATTGACCTTGCCTGCATAAAATAAAATATAAAGTACTATTTTCTTGATGCTAAAATAAATCATATTATCAAATAAACTAATTACTTGATAAGTATCAGAGCGAATGAAGTCAACAATCCACTTCCAATCATCATGGGAGACTCTCATAGCTGGGTGGGCCTTCGGATCACTACCCTTGGCTATGAGTTCCTGTATCCTCTTGGCGTGATCGCACCGCTGTTGTCGCCAAACCTGGCCCAATTGCTTATTGATAAATTCAGAAGCAACGGTGTCTGTCTCGTCCCACTTAAACTTATCCTACACAGACAAAAAATTAAGTTATATGTTATATATTTTTTATAATTGAAAGAAATTAATTAAATAGAAACTTCTATTCAAAGTCTAATTTGTGAACCTGAAGACGCCTAATCAGCTCTGCATAATCAGTCGAGCTGATGTCCCCCCAACGGGAGAGCCGGAGGAGCATGATTGCGACAAATCACACCGCTCTCAGTGGTGAACATCTTGTTATGCTCAAGGTTATTGACCCTCCCTATCGCACGATCGAATGTCAATTGAATGGGACCACGCAGCTCCCTTACTAGCTTATTAGATTCGATTCCCATCGACGGGCCCCGCGTCTTCTTCCTTGGTGGGGATATGGGGGTTGATGGGACCGGGCTATTTGATGCATGTGTATCTGATGCATGTGTATCTGCCAAAAATTAAAATTACTGACATTATTGAAGTAAATGGTTGATTTAATATCAAATCATTTTTAAATAATCTTACCAGTGCTGCTCAAACGTGGAGAAGGCTCACCCTCTACCTGTAGGTTGAACTTGTGGCGGAGTGCTTTCTTGAACACTACTCCCTGTGGGGTAATACTCCTTGCTGGGGTACTAGCATTTCTTGAGTCGATACTAGTCGAACAATATCGGGTTTGAGAACCCCCTCGGGCTTGAGTACCTCGAGATCGTCCTCTACCTCGCCTACCACTAGAAGCCATCTGAAATGTAGAAAACATATATCCATATATATTGTCATAACATGAGGAACCAACAATACACAAATGAGTTAAAGCAAAACTACACAAAACATCTAATTGAACATGTTATTTTCTGAAATACATATATTGTACTATCATAGATTCTAATAAAAACAACCAACACAAAAACTAGGCTCAAGCTACAGCTCTCCATCAGTGTCATAGTCTTCGTCATCTTCGGTAGAGTATTCAACAAACATGTCATTCTCCTGCTCTTCATCACATATGAAATCATCTAACAAAACCGGTTGATCAAGTTGTGCTAACTCATCATCATGAATGCTTCCATGCTTCCCCATCAGCTGGATGCCTTAAAGCATCATCATCTACTCTCTTCTCTTTGTGCCACCTCATATCTCTCGCTGTATGTCTTGACATAAAAAGCCTCTGCAATCTTGGCTTGACTGGAAAATATCGTAATGACTTGTGGGGAATCATTTTTCCCTTGCCATCATTCGACTTGTATCGCGGCTCATGACATACTGGACAACTCAGTGCCCCATCATTATGCTTCCAGAATAATGCACAATCATACTTGCATGCATGAATCGTCTCATATCCCAAACCCAAGTCACGCAGCCTCTTTTTGGCATCATAGGTAGACTCAGGGATTGTCTTCATGTCCGGCCAAAACATGTGAAATATATTGAGCAGCATATCAAATGACTTGTTGCTCCAACGATTGAGAACCTTTATGTGCATCAAATGGACAATAAACTCTACCGTTGACAAATTACACCCCTCATATAATTTCTGGCTTGATTCATCAAAGAAGGAGTTTGTAGGTTCTTTATCTCCTTCTCCTTCATCTTCTTCTGGACATCCTTGAGCCCTCGGATTAATTAAATCCTCAAAAAGGGGGGCCATCACATCTTCATATTCTTTATCTTCTTCTTCATCCACACTAGATGATTGAGGTAAGTTCTGTTCACGAATATTCCTGGGAAACTGAATTGGTGGCACCGCTTTCCATGTGAAGTCCATGTCATATAACTTGGCATAATTCCACTTTTGTAAAGATGCATCTCAACAGCCCCCAATGGAAAAAAATATCTATTTCCGCATCTCTGACATGGGCAACGAATGTGTCCCGCCTCATTCTTTCTATTTGCAGGACAATTACGTGCAATCTCCATGAACGAAGCTACACCGGCTTGAAACTCCTCAGACCTCCTATCCCGAATAAACATCCAACTCTTGTTCATCGCTAAATCTGTTTACATATCACCCAACCTAACACAGTGGATAAAAAAAGACAACAGAAAGAGAGACAACGAGCTTGCAAAGCCTAAAAATATGAACATGAAAATCATAATTCAAAGTTGGGATTAGTGCAAGTTCCTGACAAACCAACTCTACCAACAAGAACACAATCCAAAGTCATTTTATTTTAAAAAAATGCAAAAAATCCATAAAAAAACCTTATGAATTTAATATAAGCCAAAGAAATCTAAAAAGAAAAAGCAAATCATTAAAAAAAACATCTCACATAATTTATTAAACACCAAAAAAATCTTTGAACAAACTAAACCTTCCCAAGGGGCAAAGCATTTGAAATAATTGATCAACACAACAACATATAGATCTCCATTGAAATCCTGAAAATATTACAATAATATAAAGATTCATGTCAAAGAAACATCCTTGAAAAATAAAGTGATCATCAAAGCAAGCTTCCCTCTAAATCCAAAGCCTCGAAGAAAAATAAAATTTCATATTCTACACAAAAAAAAACCAAGTAGAAGAACTTGGGTTGCTCTTCACCAACTGAACAATCTAATAAAATAAATCACTCAACCAAATACAAGTCCATTAGACGAGAAGAACTTAAACCATCTTCAATCCATCGACAAACAATAATATAAAAAAACCTTCTTGTTCGAGATACCAATGCACTGCAACTCCAAAAGAAAAGGCATAAATCACTACCTCAAAAATGAAGAAGGAAGAATCCCAAAACTAGTTGCATCGGTGGTATAGTAAATGATTCATAAAAATCACCTGAACCCTTCCATTACCAAGAATAGTTGGTCCATCCCAATAAATCATCATGTCCATTATACTACCCGTCAATTAAAACTTAGCTACATATATAGATAAACAAGGCAGAAATTACATATTTGATTACTCAAACTATTTTGTAAATATGTTAGATACTAACATCTAATACCCCTGTGTTTCAACCCCACCCCCTTTATACTTTAAAAAAATCTAAATTTAAATCAAACCCTTTATATATTAGATCTAAACCGCTGTGTTTCAGCCCAACTCCCTTTATATGTTAGATCTAAATAATCTTTACCTGTCACACACACATGTATATAATGTAATGTATTTAAAGGTGCTTGTTTATTTGAATGTGTGTGTTATTGGTGGCTACACAGATTGTGGATATGTTTATCCACAGTGGGTGTAGTGGGTACTTTTGTTTAAGTGAGAAAATAATGTTTGGATTAGTCAAACCTCTGTTTACTAGCCGATGGTGCCTCCAACCTTCTTATTGCTCTTGGCTTTGTTTTGTTTAAGAGTAGATGACAAATATGATGTGTTGTAAGTGCATGTGACTCCTAAAACAGATCATATATAATATATCTATTATATGTCCTCCACATTAGCAGTGAAACTATGTTGATAGCAGGGTAACTATAAAAGTTATGCTTTGAAAAAGGCTATGTTGACACCCCTGGTTGCTAATCTTCACTCTTTTCTTGTGATCACTATTTATAGTTTTCATCAAATGTTATATTAGACAAGTTTATTATACACAGATAAAGGAAAAAGTCAGATCAATAAACACTAAAAAAAACTTTAGATCAATAACCAAACCCTAAAAAAATCAAATCAATGAACACTAAAAAAACACACAACTAACAGATCTAAAAAACCTCATATCAAAAACCCAATCAGAGAAGAGAAAAAGAAGATATAGATTGAGAGAGAGAGACCTTTCAATGTAACCGTTCTTCCTAGCGGTCCCCGCGGCAAGGTGGTTCGGCGAAGGTGGCGAGGGGTGATAGGTTCATCGAAGGTGGCGTGACTCCGCCCGACGAGCCCGTGAATCAGCGATTACGAGCGGACTCAAAGAAATCGCCGAAGATTGTTTCGAGAGGGAGAAACCAGAAATGTTTTATTTTGTTTGGAGAGAGAAACCCTAAAACCCAATATGAAATCACTAGTGATAGAATGCTTTTCTTATTAGGGACAGAGGATGTGTTAGGGATTTTAGGGAATTTGTTTGAGTTATATTATTCGGGGATGGGGAGAGCATGCTTTTCTTATTAGGGACAAAGGAGGTGTTAGGGATTTTAGGGATTTCAAACCCAATATGAAATCATTTGAACACGCTTTTTTATTTCAGAATGTGTAGGGTTGGGTCACTAACGAGTCGGGTTGGGTATATCATTTATTTTTTATTTTTTTTTTCTATAGAACTTCATTTCCAATCTCCAATATTCAAGTTTATATGCATTTTAAAATTTATAAAAATAATATACATAATGTAATGAGATATGTTTATAAAAATAAATTGTACATAGATGCATTTATAGAAAATGTAAAAAAATTATATCGCAACATATATTTTATCAATATGAGCATATGCTATAATACGACCTTTTTGTTGCTCTACGATCAATGGACCCACATAATCAATATTGAAATAGTCGGATCATAACTTTCTTGTATTATTAAAAGTTCTATGGCTGTCTATATTCTTTTTTAATAAATTAATGATGTTTCTCATGTCTACTAATAGTTGCATATGAATTTTCTTCTGAGGTATATTGTTGACATTGTTATGATAGTACTACAATTAAGATTTTAATGAAAAATATGAATCATGACTTTCATGTCCAAATCTGAAGAGCACATTTTACAAAAATAAAATTACATGAATTATCATGAAATCCTAGTCCCTTGAAGTACATCTCGTCATCTGAAAGGTAATTTAATATAATATTACTAATAAAACAAAACAGTAATCGGTTCAACAATCAGTGTTTACTTGGTTTGGAATAAACATCAATCGCCGAAAGGTAATTTAATATAAAATGTTTATTTTTTCCATATTCACCCTTTTATTCACAAAACAAACATGGATTTGTTTTATTTTGATATTGTTTTGGTGCAATCTTATAAATAAAGTATGTTGTTTTGAGTTCTATGTACATTTCCCCAATTAAAAAAAAACAAATCACAATTACTAATATATAAATAAATAATTGGTTTGAGCTTTGGGTTTGACTTTATATAAATTTTTGTTATATATTATTTATGATTGCTCCTAATAGATACACATTATATATATAATGATAACTAATATATCAAATTTGACATTGGACTCATTAAAGACAAGAATAAATGATTTATATGTAATGTAAAAATGATATAATATACTCAACTTTGATACCAACAAACCTCAATCAATTATATATCCTTTGGAAAGGAGTTCATCAAGCATGTGCATGATCCAAATTAAAATTTCTTTTTGAATATTAAATTACAAACATAATTAATATACCAAATAATCTAATTTGAGGATAGACTGCTGTGGAAAATTAGGTGTATATCCATATCAAATATACTCATTCTATCCATTTTTGTGCTTATACATACATAAATAAAGAAAAATATATATGAAAAAATAACCATGTTTGTCTAATATAATAAATAATGTTTTAATCTTATTATTAATGTTTGAAAATAAATTATAGAAAGAATTTATAGTAAAAAGGATCTCAGTTTAATAGTGATGCAATGTATTTTTATTTCATAACTAAATTAAATTTTTTTGAAAATCCTTAAATATTTTGCAACGAAATCATTTTCGCAGCAAAAGGTCAGTTTTTCGCAGCTATAAGCCTGCTCTTTTGCTACGAATGATATTTTCGTAGCAAAATATATATGTTTGGCTACGAAATACTATTTCGCAGTTAAAAGTTAAATGGACCGCAAAACAATCAAACCTTTTGCTGCAAAATCTGTTTTCGTAGCTAAAGAATATAGCTTTTGCTACGAAAAATGAAAGTTCGCAGCTAAATCTTATACCATTTGCAACGAAATTTAATTTCGTAGCGAATGATAAAACTATTCTCTGCGCACAGTTTTTTCGCAGGTGAAATCCACTTTTTGCTACGAAATTCTATTTCGCAGCTAGATATTCGTAGCTAATAATCAAATTTCTTGTAGTGGCAGGGGTAGAAAAAAATTAGACCCTTAATCAAGGGGCATTTGAACAATTTACCCCAATATAATTATAGCCATTGGATGGTTGAGATTGCTTACATTTTTTCTTTTCATTTGGGGCTCATATATAGGTTAAAAATAATCAGATTTCACAGTAGGCCATATTGAACCCTTCCCTAGGTGGGGGCCCTAGGCAGCTGCCTACCTGGCCTACACCGAGGATCGGGCCTATGGTGGTGGAGGCCATTGGAGGAGAAGAAGAGAGAAAAAACCATGGTTAGGATTTGAGGAGGGGATTTATCAGGTGTGGTGAGAGTGATGTTGTTGTTATCATGTTGGATGAGAGGTCTATATATATTATGGTCATGTTTGTTGCAGATTAAATTTATAAATTGTAACTTATATATTATATATTATAGCTTCTTTTGATAAGCAGCAAACATGTTTGTTGTAATCAAGGCCGGTGCCACATGTAAGGTAACGGGGTGAATTGACCCCATCACATTTAAAAAAAAAAAAACTAATGTTACACATTTAAAACATGACAACCCAGCCCACCATTGACCTCACTAGCCTACCAATTAACCATGTTCGACCTAGATTTTACACTTAAAACCCCAAAATTGTAAAAATTTATATATTGGAAATCATTTATCTCCTTTATTTAATGGTTTAATTTTTATTAATGTAAGTTGTTGTTCTATTTTCAAAATATTTTTATAAACATATGATAAGAGTCATTTGTTTGAAAATTTTGTAGAATTTATTTTTTCAATGACCCCATATATAAAAATTTATGGAGCCGCCACTAGTTGTAACTGCTTAAAAGCAAGGAATAAGCAGTAGTAAATGTTTGTTTAATAAGTTATAAATAGTATTTTGCTTTACAATTGTAAAAAATACCCTTAAACTATAGAAGTGAAAAATTGATTTATGTTTGATAAAATAGTTGATTTTTATATATATAATTAATTTTATAAATATTTAAAAGAAAATCAACTTAACATAAATAATATTTCAAATTCACTACAATATTTTTCAAATATTATATTTTAAAATTTTAATAAATTGAGTGATAAATGAAATTACAAAAAAATTGATAATGTATTATTTGTAATAGTAAAAAAAGTGAGAAGATGAAAGGAGTTTGGTGAATTTTGGTGTAATAGTAAAAAATTGGTTAAACGTATTATTACTAAAAAACATTAATGGCATTAGGTATCCAAAAAAAAATAAAAAAATTAAAGCATTTTATAAACTATAATATCAAAAACATCTCTTTCACAACTTACATATTGACTTTTTTAAGTTGTTTTTAGCCATGGGCCGATGTATTAGTAGGCTAGGCCATCCCCAACCCCCCCCCCCCCCCCTCCCTCAAATTTAAAAAAAAAGTGCTACTACACTCAGTTTTTTTCTCAGTCCAAAACACAGACCTATATAACTCGTTTTAGATTCAGTTAAGCATATACCTTGTTAGATATGTATATACCTCCCTAAATTTTTTTTTAGATTTAATAAAAATAGATTCATTCAATTCGAAATGGAGCGATATGCACTTTTTATCAAAGCATATATCTCATCAGATGATGTTTACTATTTAAAAAAAATGAAAACCTGTGATGTCTGAGTTTTGATTGGTGAATGTGACTGACTATTCATTTTTCAAAAATATATATATATATAAATAGCCCCCTTCTAAAACCCCAACTAAAAATCACAGCCCATCTACTCGCCTAGCCCATTCCCAGCTTGCCTAACCCACTCCCAAACACCCAACCCATCTACTCCTTAATCATGCTAAATAAAAAAAAATAAAGCGATTAAACTAGCCCAACAACTACAATTAGCCTTAATTGCAGCATCTAAATCCATGGCTTCTATCTGATTATTCTTTTCAACATTAACATCAATTGTTAATCAGATTGGTACTATGCATCGAGCTAGAGCTATTCGTTAGAGCTCTCATTTTGGTTCCATTAGTAACTTGATAGATAAGTTTGGTCTATCTTGTACAATCCTTAAAAAAATTATCGAGAATGAATCAATTAATTCTATACGTGGAAAAGCTTCTGGTGCCTATATTGCAATGAGATCATTTGAATTTGTATTTATCTTGCATTTATAGTATAGAATTATAGGTATCACTGAAATACTTTGTCAAACCCTACAACAAAAAGCTCAAGACGTTTTAAATGCTATGAGTTTAATCTCAACTACAAAAGAACTCCTCTTAGGTTGAGAAATGATGGTTGGGATATTTTTTATAAAGTGTGCTTATATTATGCAATTAGTATGACATTGATATATATGATATGCATGCTTCTTATATAATGGGTACACATCGTTCTTGTCAGCAAAAGGGCAACAACATGAATATGTTCGAGTATTATCAATTTGAAATATTCAATGTAGGAATAGATTTTCAGTTGCAGGAGTTAAATGACAGATTCAGTGAGGGGGCAATGGAACTTTTTATATCTTTAGCTCGACTTTGGATCTTAGTTAGGCCTGTCAACAGGTCGCGGGTCAACCTGGACCCGACCCGATAAAAGGCATAAATACCCGACCCGAAGGACACGACAATGAAAACGGGTCGGGTTTGGGTCCACCCTGGCCCGATCCTATGGACCCGATTGACCCAATCCAAATACTTTGTGATTTTTTTTATTTATGATCCAACCCAACATTAATGATCCAACCAAACATTTATAACTAAATATTGAATACTCATTTAAAATTTTAAGCATTTGAAATATTTTTACAATATTTTAACTTCACGTAAAAGCGTAATAATCTAAACCGTATTCCAAACGTCATCTTATTAAACATTAAAAAATTAAAATAGTGAAGAACTATTTATAATATATTACACTCTATTAAAAAGAAAAAAAATGAAGTCATTGTAGGCCTTTGAGAAGTTTCTCAATCTCTCTTTGTCTGGCCTACTTTTGTTAATGGGTCGACCCGACCCGAGACCCGATGTGGACCCGATCCGAAGGACCTGCCAATCAAACGGGTCGGGTCCGGGTCCACTCCTACCCGACCCGTTGACAGGCCTAATCTTAGTGATGGTTATAGAGCATTTAAAATTGATGATATTTATAATTTGGTTGAAAAATTTTATCCTCACGATTTCACTAAGCAAGAGATGTATACTTTGAGAATTCAATATAACATTATGAGCTTGATGTACCTCATCATCCAGATTTTAAGAACATATCTACTATTTTTGAATTATGTCAAAAATTTATTGAAACAAGAAAGTCAAAGGTCTATACTTTGATTGATAGATTGATTCGTCTTGTGTTGGTACTCTTCATGTGTCTAAAGAAACAGATAAATGTGCATTTTCAGCTATGAAGCTTGTTAAAACAACATTTCACACAAGGATGGATGATTATTTTCTTACAGATTCTATGAATCTACATTGAAAAAGAATTTTCTGAAAATATTAAATCAGATTCGATAATAGATGGTTTCTATTCTCTGAAAGATCGTCGGGTACGGTAATGTATTTTTTGGAAAAAAAACCTTGATCTTTTATCTGATTTTGAATTTTTACTTATCTATGTCAAAGTTTATTTGAAATGACTTGTGAACTTGTTTAGTGTATATTCAATTTAAACTATTTATTAGATTTTGAATTCATGTTAGTCCCCCTCATAAAATCTTTGTTCCGCCCTTGTTTTTAGCTTAAATAAATTTTAATAAATTTAATCATACATACAACAACTATTTATTTTAAGTTAAAAATTATAATCTTCAATTTATAAGTTTTAACATACATGTATTTCTCAGCTTAGAGAGACTGATTTTTTTAAAGTTGTTTTAAGTTTAAATAAATTCTTATAAATTTAAACAAACATGCAATATATACTATAGTAGGGCTTCCATTTCTGAAGAGGGTGACAGATTCTTTTGAGCTTTTTAGAGACCGATGGGTAGAAAAAGTTTGGTTTTAATGGGATTTAATTTTCTACAAGTTTGGTTTTAAGAAAAGTTTGATTTTAAGCAAAGGGTGCATGCCTACTTTTTCTTTTCTTTTTTAAATTAATTAATTAATTAATTTTGTGACATCTTGAAAAAAAAAAAGTTCCATTGGATTTTATAGATTTTAAGACAGTTGTGTTGGCGGGAGCGGTTTCAATTCACAAAACTTTAGAACCACTTTTTTTCTTTTTGCATTGGAGTCCACAATAGACAAAAAGGTTTTTTTAGTGGTCCCTCCTCTGATTATCAATAGGGGTGGTAAACGAGTCGAACGAGCTGAGCTTTGACCTGCTCAGGCTCGGTTCGGGCTCAGCTCGGTTCGGAATCGAGCTTCATTTTGTGTTCAAGTTCGACTCATTGGGCTTGTGAAAAGCTCGGTTGAAGCTCGGCTCAGCTCGTTTGTTAAATAAGTCAATCCCGAAGCTCGAATCAAGGCTCGGCTCAGACTCGTTTAGCTAAAAAAACCTTGTTTATCATTTAAAAAATTACATTTCACAAATCACAACATCTTATACATGTGAAAATAATATAAGCTCGGGCTCGACTCGTTCCCCTTTTTTTTATTAAGTAAACGAGCTAGTATAGGTTCGGGCTCGGGTCGGCTCGGCTCTTTTACAAATCGAACTTTAAAAATTGTACAAGCTTGGTTCGTTTATCTAATCGAACGGCTTAAACGAGCTTTAACCGAGTCGAGCCCGAGCTGTTCGGCTCGTTTAGCGGCCCTAATTATCAAAGACTTAACATGTGTATAATCTCAATGGGTTTCTAGTATATAATTTACATGCATGTATCATGATTCGATAGTCTTCGACCATCACACAATATTATATATATATATATATATATATATATATATATATATATATATATATATATATATATATACGCGAGCGATTAGGTGCGGCGAACGGCAGGTGCGGCGGCGACGTGGGCCGTTCGATCGCGGGTCCATCGCATCCAACGGTCGACGTGAATCGCACCCGACCGTCCGATGCGATGGACCCGTGATCGACGGCCCACGATCGACGCCACACCCGCCGTTCGCCGCACATAATCATCCCTCTATATATATATACAATATATATATATATATTGTTCCATTAAAAATGAGATTGGATAGAAGACTAATATTTTTATGAAATTATAAACTATTTTTATGCAATATTAAACCTATTATTACAAAAATTTGTTAATTTATGGTAAAATGAATAGGTTTAAATGAGGTATGCTCACAAAAAATAAACCCCCAGTAAAAATTGTTTCTAATGAATTTAATGGATGAGGACCATCCACACATGATTTATGTAATGGATTAACCTTTTTTTGTTTTTTAGTCCTCTTAAATGTCTATAAAGATGACATAAGAATCACATATATATCAATATATGCAACCAATTACCTCCAGTGCATTGTTATTTTGGGTTCCTTCTTCGCAATTTTTTTGATATACAAATATGCATAATTATTATTAACATGCAGCACCAGAAAAGAAACACATTTTGAGATCAAACAAACAATAATCTCACCATGTCCATCTTTCTTTGCATTAATTCTAGTTAGGGCGCATGCATTCAGTTAAATCTAAGATTTCCTGCCTAGAATTAAGAAGCAAAGAATGATTTTTTTTTTGTTTGTTTAAAATAGTGATCAGATATATCATTTCATACAATGTTGCTACATAAAAATTCAGTTAAATCTAAGATTTCCTGCCTAGAATTAAGAAGCAAAGAATGATTTTTTTTTTGTTTGTTTAAAATAGTGATCAGATATATCATTTCATACAATGTTGCTACATAAAATACTACAAGATGTGCATTCTCCACTATTTTTCTTAATCATGTGGCATACCTAAATCATAGTGGAATTTTAATTGGTGTATTCAGTACATTATTATAACCATTGTAATATTCATGGATCATAATTAAATCTATTTCAGCTAGCCTTAAGTAAACAAACGAACCAAGAGTCAAGAAGATGAAGAACCTTCACCATCATATATGACAAGAGTATTCCATCAAAAAGGAAACATAAAATGAAACAAATTTGAACATTTGTATCCACTGTTGTTTCAATGTTCAAACCATGGAAATACAAAATTATAAGACTTACTCAACCAAAGATGTCCAATAATCTGACTATGCAACCCACACAAATGTGCAAATATGCGCACATTTTTCTTCTAATTACACACTTCAAAACTAATTAAAATTTCATGAACAATAAGGATCATAATTAAGCAGAAAAAGCATGACTAGAATTGATGATGGCTTCGGACATTGTATTGTCTAACCAACATATGGAATCTCACTTTCTTGAGGAGCCTACAATTGACAAAGCAATATACCAAAAAAACATAAAATAAGTATATATAATTAATAAGTGAAATTTAACCTAATAAATCATATACATATATATATGTGATTAAATGGGAGGTACGTGAGCATAGGAAAGTCATGCCTTATCAAAGGTTGCATCCACTGTCTTACAAATGCTTGAATTATAAGATCATCCATAAAAATATTTGTAAAATCTAGTATTTGAATTTCAATCGCAACACGCGTAAAATGAGAGAATATGATCTGATAACTACGTTGAGATGCAAAAGCTATACATCATATCTTACATATATACAAGGTATAGGCTAGCTTTACACAACAAGCTCATAGCAAACTCATTTAAGTTCAGTATCAAAAGAGGTTTTTTTTTTTTAAGGAAATGGTGGGAGCTCACAACCTGAATAATTTATAATTAATTAGATGATATATGTCAAAAGGGAATTACAAATAAGGGGAAAAAAGGATGCAAATGCATAAAAAAAATAGACGAATTCCTGGATCCGGTCAGTTCGATCAGTACCGAATTGGATGACGTGAAAATCAAACTGTGTCACCTATAAATCGAACTGCACAACCAACTATTGTGTATATATTTGCTACTCTCCTATTGGATACTGATGATGATACTTAGGAATTCATATTTTCTCCAATAACTGATTAGATCCAATAAGAGAGTAAAATATATACCCAACAATTGGTTGTGCAGTTCAATTTATAAGTGGTGCAGTTCTATTTTCACATCGTCCAGTTCAGTATTGACCGAACTGACCGGATACAGTCAGGACTGGATCCGGTCCCATAAAAAAACAACTAGCTCCCCCACAAAAGTAGATTTGGTTTAACTTATAACCAGATTAAATTAAGTAAAATAGGGTCAATTTTAACATGGATGGAATTAGATAGAGATCTTGATAGCAAATAACCTTATAGATAAAAAAAATACAATAACAAAAATTGTGTATGGAAACGTAGAAGAAACATCATTATCTTAAGCATAATTATGAACCTAATAATTTAAAAATTAAGCTGACACCCATTCTCTAAACTTAGGATGATTCATATTGATGTTAAAAATAAAAAATGTCACTGCAGAAAAAAATCTCATACATGATATCTAACTAATGAGAAACCAAGAGTTAGCAAATAAAGGGTGATCATGGAATATAGTTGGATTTTTTTTTTTGTGGTAAAAGATTAAAGGGACAAAAACTAATATATTCAACCACTCATGATGTTATTTCTTTTTTAATTCTTTTGTATTGTCTTCTCTTACTTGAAACCCAACCTAGTTGGTTGTATCCATTGCAAAGCTATTCTCATTATCCAAGTTCTATTTTTCCACTACCCAAAATTACAAAAATGTCATTATTTATTTTATGTTTTTTGTCTCCCTTTCTCACTACCCAGTTCGACAGCGTTCAGTCGAAGTGTTTTTCACTGAGACAATAGAGGTCCGTTGAACTATCTGAATAAGTGTCGAAATGGATGTGTCTGAGCAAGTGTCGAAATAGATGTGTCGAACCCTTCAAAACAGCAACTTTCTTCTAAGAATCAATCACTTATACAATTATTTAAATCCTTATTAACAACAAAAATGTCATTTAAGTCTTTTTTAAAATCATTCCTATATATATATTTATTTTAAGTATAAGAAACAAAATATCAAACAAATAGTTATTTGGATAAAATAAACAGTAAACATTTCATATAGACAAAAAATATTATTTTCTATATGAAATATTTACTATTTATTTAGTCCAAATAACTTTTTATTTGATATTTTTGTTTCTTATACTTAAATATATATATATGAATAATTTTCAAAAAGACTTAAATAAAGGAATAACTTACATTTTTGTTTTTCATAAGGACTTAAATGATTGTATAAGTGATTGATTCTTAGAAGAAAGTTGTTATTTTGAAGGGTTCAACACATCCATGTTGACACTTGCTCAGATAGGTCGACGGATTTCTGTCGTTCTAATGAAACACACTTTGACTGGGTCTCTGTCGACACTTATTCAGACAGTTTGACGGACCTCTGTTGTCCCAGTAAAGAACACTTCGACTGGACGCTATCGAACTATGTAGTGGAAAAGGGGATTCAAAAAATTAAAATAAATGGCATTTTCGTAATTTTAGATAGTAGAAAAATTAAGTCGGATAGTGGGTCTATCACTACCCTTAGTATAAACCAAACAACTCGCATGTTACATGTATGTCAATGAAGGTGCAAGCTTTCTCTAGGTTATATCATCCCTGGAGAGTGGGTCGCAACATAGTTCTACAAACTAGATTTACAACTGCTTATGTCATCTGAGTACTTCATTTTGTAATATGAACTGTTCATCCCCAAAAATTCCCTTAGGAGGGGAAGGGAATTCCACAGTGCTTTTGAAAATCAAGATCTCTGATGCATATGTAACCTTGCTCTTTACTTCTTTTTTTTTTTGGAGAATTTTTGTATTGCTATAAAATGTACACGTATACAAAAAGACTTAGTTACAATAAAGATAAATACTTGGTCTAGCTAAAGGATAAACCCCAGTGAGAGGGAAATGTAGAGCTAGCTACACTACATCCCCAACCATGAATTAACCATCCCGCCGGGCCAAGTAAATTGTCCAATTTGCTGCACAGACTTAGCTAGCCACCTTGCTCTTTGTTGATTGTAGGTTTTTGTACATTACAAAGAAATTATAGCAATACAATTTTGATTACCAATAAAAAAAAAACAGAGAGAGAGATGGCTTAGTAGATTGGATCCAATGCAAAAGTATCATTTCTTAGACTGCTACAAGATTTTTCAGACGTATTTGGTAGGGTTTAAACTCTCTATACAGTTAGAAGTGCTCTCAAATCCATGGGAAAGGAAATGTGCCTCTGGACTTCCTAACAGCATTGCAAGCCCACTTTGGAAGAGAAAAAAAATTCTACCACACAATCTCTGATCACTAGAAATTTGCATTGCTATGGATAAAAGGGGTATTCCATACACTCGTACAAGATAGTTCTGAGTACTTGGGAGTTTGTGGCACAGTGATTCATGTAATATGTTTGGTAATATGGATTTTTTGCTAATATCTACTCATATAGTTGGTTTATGTCCGAGGTAGAGATGATACATAGTGACTGGTTTCATCATGTTAAAAGGTAAACTAGAATTTTGATCAAAAGGTTATAAGATTCCTCGTAGATATTTATAAAATAATATCTAGAATATATAATCTTAGTGCCTAGAGTGGCATTGTATCTACAAATATCTTAAATTTAGATTAATGCTCATCCATTCTAAAGTATTCTTATATCTAGAAATATATTAATGAGAGCATATGCATCGATAAGACCTCTACAATTTTTCGTTTTGCTCTTAATTACGTTATGGTAACTTGATCACCACATGAGTGCCTTTGCTTGTTGGCACCACTCTCCCCCTTCTTATACCCCCACATAAACACTTGATCACCACACCTATTGTACAATCCAAAAAATCAAAAGTCCAAATAAAATACAAGCTTTTTCATTCTCACATAATCCCTCTTCCACCAAATTCTCTTCTACCAAAATCTACCTTTGGTCATCCTTTCAATATTTCTAATAATTCTAAAGCTCTAGCAATCTCCTACCTCATTGTATAATTTATTTAATTCAAAATAGAAATACAATACTCATTACCAATAAATAAATAAATAAATAAATAAACATGTACACCATATATCAATTATTATTTTAACCAAATACACATATTTATCTACCTTGCACATTCCACCCAAGCAATTTCCACAACTATTAATAGAAGATTTTTTTTTTTTTTTGTAGAAGAAATTAATTATAGGCATATCTATTTCAATATAATCAAAACAGACAATATCTCAAAGAGATGAAGAAAAAGAGAAAACAAGAGCGAAATTCTAAAAACTACAACAAAAAAGAGGATGGTAAGGTATGAACAGAAGATGAGTTATATATAATTCAGACTTGGTAAGGTATACATACCATCTCAAATGTCTACTTTGATTTGAAACGCCTTGCCCACATTCGTTTCCCTCCTATTAAGAGTTCCACCATGTTTGAATTCCCAAGGACCATATACAACACCATTGGCGAATGGAACACAATCCTAGCATACAATGAAGATGAAGTTGCTGGTGTCTCTTGAATCACAACCTTCTCAACCCCCCCATACCTTCAAAACAAAGCCACCCAAATCTTACATTGCATGATATATAGTCTGTATGCATGTAAACCAATATGAATGATATATAAGTAGTACAATATATACCTAGTGAAAATCTCCCTCAGTTCCTCTTCAGTGAACAAGGAACCCCTCATGAATGTCACCAAGAGTGTACATTCACTCGTCAGATCGTCGTCGTCGTCGTCATCTTCATCATCATCATTGATAATCATCCGCAACAGCGGATACCCTAAAGGAGGGTTATTGTTGTAAACATTAGCCCAAAAGAGGTCCATGAGCACCATCCAATTGAGATTCTCATTGGCCACTATCGCCACCACCACCGCCATCTGATCCTGTCCAAGGAGGTCCTCAAACACCATCCACCGGAGGCCACCCAAGGTGGTAGACAACCCTTGTGAGACTGAATCACAATTGTTGATGAAGTATTGGGTGTTCATTGTTCGCATGTTAAGCAAGGCAGCTGTGATGGGCACATCGTTGTTGTCGTTGCGGGTGGGGGCCAGATTGGGGAGGAGGAGGGGGTCAAGGATGAGATCGGCCTCAACGGCTAAGGATTCAATGTCTTGATCGTTCATGAAGAGAATTTGACGGATGAGGCTGCTTTCAGGGAAGCGGTGGCTTAACCAGAACCAGAGGGTGATGATCTCAACGGCTCGATAGGGGTGTCGGGTGATGTTGGAGGCGAGGCGAGGAAAGAGCAGCCTCGCATCATGGAGGGAATTGGTGGTGGTGGTGGTGGTGGTGGAGGAGGGGGGGATGGAGGAGGACATGGGAGGAGGAGGAGAAGAGAGATTAGGATTAGGGTTTGAGGGGATTGGTGGGGTAGTGGTGGTGTTGTTATCATGTTGGGGGAAGGGGGAGTGGGATTGCTACTATAAAGGGGAAAGGAGGGAGCATTTACTCGAGGGTTTCCATTTTTGGACAAGTGAGATATGGTGTTTTGAAAGTGGGTGACAGATTTTAGAGAGAGAGAGAGAGAGTGAGTGTGGGAAAGTTAGATTTTATTTGAGATTTCAAATGGTCCCTTTTTTTCTTTTTTATATATATCCTCCGGTCCACATAGAACATACTCATCAAAATACTCTTCTCGAAGTTTCATTACCCTCAACCTCAAAAATGGTTAAATTGTGCATCAATGCCCTTTTGAGAATATTTATACACAATATATATTTTAAATTTTTTTAAGAATATCTCTTAAAAGAACACTCATGCACATTATAAACCTTTTTTGGGTTATTATTGAAAATAATAATTCATTGAGGGTATTTTGATAATATGAGCTTTTTAAGGATATATATGCAAAACACCTTCTCTTTAATACTTTCAAAAGATAAGGAGTGAGCGGATTTAGAAGCGCATAACTTAAAGACTCGATGAGATCTGAACCGTTCGATATGATCTTTACGGTTAAATGATGAGTGAAATTGAAAACGTTCGTTTGTGGGCGGGAACGGTTTGATTTCGTAGAATTTTGGATTCAGAACACGAGAATCACTTTTCTTTTTTTTAAGGTTTTTTATTTTTAAGTCCTCATGAACCATAAGATTGAGTAATCAATCCCTCACTTCTTCATATTTTAGTTTTAATTCTTAAATTTAAAGAATATGATCTTTTTTAGTCTCTTAGAGAAGTTTATCCCTAAATTATTTGATTTTCTTTTTAGTCCCTAGAAGAGATTAAAATGGAACATATCCTTTATTGTATATTGTGATTTTATTTTTAAGTCCATGTAAACTGTATTATATAGTGATCAGTTTCTCCTTTCTTCATATTTTATTTTAACTTCAAACAGTTTTTTCTTATTAATCCATGAACAAAATGCCTACATGATTTTGTGAACTTATATACAAAATTTTGGTGAAATAATGTTTGCAGATTAGTCCCTCTTGTGATTATACAAAGATCATGTTTTATTTTTTTAATAATAAATAATTTGATTAGATAAAGATCATGTCTATACCTTTTTTTTTTAATAAAAGTCATTTGATTCTTACCTCGCTTTCAAAGAATGCTCTCCAACGAGCTTTATAATCACGTTTTGTCCTATTAAAAATCAGATTGATACTGCTATATAATTTTTTTTTTTTAAAATATTATACACTACAAAAAAAAAAAAACATATATGCTAAGGGCACCGAATATTCTCACCACCCTATTTTTATTAAACACCACCTTTTATTTACAATTTTGCCATTAATGCATAATTTCTCAAAATGCATTAAGGGCACCACCCCCACTCATAGGTTTTAAAATATATTAGACATATGAGGTGTCTACGTAATTATATTTCTTAGACTATCTCTGTCGATGAAATAAGAAAAGAAACATGCAAGCTCTGGAATGAGTTAGACATATAGAGAATCTACATAATTATATTTTTTAGACAATGTCCATGTCGATGAGAACAAAAAAAATTATAGATTTTATAATGAGTTAAACACATGTGGTGTCTACAAAATTATATTTCCTATACAATATTCATGTCAATGGAAACAGAAAAGAAATCCATACGTTGATTTTGGAATGAATTAGACACATGAGATGTCTACATATTTATATTTCTTAAACAATATCCATGTCGATGAAAACAAAAGAAAAAACTTTAACTTTCTTTAGCAAAACACGACTTCAAATATGTGTTTTCCAATTTATTTTTTTTTTGTGCGTTTGAATACATATTGAAAAAATATGATTTTCAATCAAGAGGTGGAGTTGACGTCATTCATCTCATCTATTTCCCACGGATCAAATCGGAGTTCAATACACCAAAAGAATCAAATATTCTCACACGTCCCTAAAATAAAACAAAAAAAGAAGAATAAAAATAAATATCATATCCATCATATATACTCTATGACATTGGAATAGTTACACAATTGGACATATACAACTTAATGGTTTAAACTTAACATATACATTCTAGGTTTAAACTTTCAATATTTCATTTAGTTGTTTGTAGGCATTTAAACATATAATACACAAAAGCACTGAAACATTTATTCTAACATGAACTAACTAATTTTTGCTCTAGTTTAAATGTCAAAAAGTTGAAATATTTTTGTTGGTTGTTCTCCAACATGCAAGCCACATCCAGATTTAAGTGTATTATTCAGCTTGCAAGAATGTTTGTTCTCACATAAATTGTTATTTAAAGTAAAAGAGATAAAATAGATGAAGTAAAGCTATAAATATCAAATTAATAAACTACAATGAAAAACTATTAGCTTTCATGATGCAAAGCAATAAGTATATATAAGACTATCGGAAATACTCTCATTTTAAACCAAATTAGGCTAACAGCAAAGGGCAGAGATATTACCACCACCTAGTTTATATATGTAAACCCTTCTCGTAGGTTGTGGAATTGATTAAACACCCGGGATGACTACGTAATTATATTTCATAGACAATTTACTTATCGATGGGGAAAAAAAATTCGTGGATTATGGAATGGGTTAGACGCTTAGGATGTCTATGTAATTATATTTCCTAAACAATATACTTGTTAATGGGAACAATAAAAAAAAACATGTACGTTCTGAAATGGGTTAAACACATGGGGTGTCTACGCAGTTACATTCCTTAGACACTGTCCCTGTCAATGGGAATTAAAAAAAAAGACCCGTAGCATTTAGAATTGATTAGACACATGAGGTGTCTATATAATTATATTTTCTAAACATTGTCCATATCAATGAGAACAAGAAAAAAATTTATGGGTTTTAAAATGAGTTATTCTAATGTGTGTGACTACACCAATGTTAATAATTTCAAAAGGAATAAGAAAAAACACAAAAATGATAATGACTTAATGTCAAAAGATCTGTTCTATTGGAGATCGACTTGACATCGCGACAATGGGTTCATCTGCGTGGTTTCAGTGACAAGGAATCGATCATCAAGAGCATCTTCTCCCACTTCGTTAGGGCGTCCCCAAGAGAACACAAAGGGAGGGATGGAGGGAACCAAAGCAAAATGGGATGAGAGAGATTGGGTTATTTTCAACAAGTAGGTGGTGGGTGTGATGAATCATTTTAAAGGCATTTATAAGGTGGGGGGTTTAGGAAAAACTAAAATGATGGGAGGTGGTTTTAAGAGGGTGGTGCCTAAAATAAAATAGGTAGTGGCAATATCCCTGCCCATATGCTAAATCTAAGAGCTTTAAAGCGGTCGACCAACAGAAAAAAAAAATCTTATCAAATCATCTCACAAATTGATTTAAGTATAACATGTTCTAGGATAGGACCTTCCAAGTTTCACTATGAAATAAAAGAAGAAACACTTACCCACCAAAATAAATAAATCTTATTAAAAAAATGTTCCTAATGATTTAATGTAAAGAGCAACAATCCACAAATGCTTAGACCATCTACTAGATTAACCTTTGTATGACAAAAGAATCACATGCAATCAACCACCACCGTGAATATTTTTTATATAACAAAGATACAAAATGATTATTAACAACATTAGAAAAGAATTATATTTTATGAGATTAAACAGACAATTAATGTACAAGAGAGAGAACAAGCTCTGCCTCACATGGTCTTGCATATGATCAGATCAGTTTTCTGGCTTACTGCGACGCCAAGACCACCTGTATGTGCAATCGATAAATGTTCCTTGATGCGATGAGTAAAGTTGATGGTTTCATTGTTCAACTTTATTCGTACCCATTTTAGGTTTCATGACTCGTCTCGAAGAGCTGTTACTTGCTCCCAAATTTATGATGTATGATAATCCAATAAAAAGGCATGAAATTTGATAGAGTGATATTACACTCAGTTTTTTTCTCAGTCCAAAACACAGTCATATATACCACTTTAGAAATTCAATAAAGCATATACCTAGTTAGATGTTGTATATACCACATTAAATATTTTCTTACACTTACTAAAAATGAGTTCATTCAATTCGAAATGGAACGATATACACTTTTTATCAAAGCATATACCTCATTAAATGATGTTTATTATTTTTTTTAAATAAAAACATATGAGGTCTGAGTTTTAATTGGTGAATGTGGTTGAGTCTAACATTTTCCAATTTGTTACCTTGGTAACCCATAACTGTCCTATCCTGTGCTTTTTTGGGGAATCATGTGGAGATGCGTCTGCAAAAATCACAAGTTACCAAGAACAACTAAATATAACAAGAGCTCCCATGGAGTTTTACTGAGGCTAAAATAACATTTACTTGCTTATATATTCAAATCACACATGAGGGTAAAATAACATTTACTTGCTTAAATATTCAAATCCCAAACCAAATTAACTTGGCCTGCTGTAAGTTGAACAGATCTGCATTGTTAGTTCATAAGTTTCCTTGTAAGAAACAATGATCTGATATAGCACCTAAGGGAAACAGGCTTTCGGGTTTTACGGAAAGAGGAAGGAGAAACTTCAGTGATAAGAAACTATAGATCTCCTATAGCACATGACAAGAAACATTTTGATTTGATTAGTGTCCTAATTTCAAGTGTACATAGTCGGATTACAATGACGACTAGTTGTGAACCTGGATGACATGGAAGGAACATGTGCACTACAAAAGGAGTTGAAGCCCCTAAACTGATTTTAGATTACTGAATATAATAGGTGATAAAGTATAACCCAAATTTGAGTGGTGAAAGAAAAGACAAAACCTAATTTATTTTGAAAGATTATAGAAGATATATAAATTTCAAATATTTAAAAAAAAGTGTTAAAACTTAAAAATGTCATTCTCAAGACATCAAAAAAAGATGGAATACACATCAACAACATTAGCCAATATTTCTATCTTTTATTTGCTTGATCATAAATAATCAGTAAGATGTATTGCCTTCTAAAGAACTTTACAATATTGGTATCGATGAGGAGAATGTATTTTTACATAGAGCACAGCACAATTATTACTTCCAGAATTCTGTATCACATCTTAATTTGAAGTTTAGGATTGTATCACTTCCATTCCTGCAGTGTGTTGGATCTCAGTGGCATGATTAGCTGATAGTTTGACAAACACATAAATAGTGGTCATATAGGCTATTTTGTGGAAAACGTTAACTGTCCTTCTAGGTCAGCTCATTATCAATCCATATTAAAAAAAAAAAAACCATCAGAAAGTAATCCTTTTCAGCCACATCTATGCATAAAACTTTTACCACTCGCTATAATAGGTATCGTTTAGTATTTGCAGTAGTTCTGTAGGCATAAAAATTGAAGCAAAGGGAGGTACAGCATTCAGATGGAGGAATTGGGAAGCTGAACGTGAAATATAAAGAAACTAATCTAATATAGAATGTGGGAACACGAATGGATAATATATTTGAGGAACACGTATCCATTGTGTATTGAGGTTCAACGACTTAAACTCTACCTGTGGTTTAAATGGCAGTCAGGAAATGCATTTTGACTGGTTGCCTCGCTATCTAATATAAGGTAGAAATACCTTTTTTAGAAGTATAACTATTTGTGACATCACTGTGACAAGTACAATGGAGAACAGAAAACACAGAGGGGAACAGAGTTTTATTTGCAGAAGAATTTTATAAGCTACATGTATGAGATTTGTAGAGCAGACAACAGAACAAAAGAACATTCCGTGAAAAAAATAGAGACTAAATTGTTAATCTTTAATGCATAAAATTTTAAGCAATTATGGAAACTTACCGCAACTGGTTTCATGATTGTATTGCTAAGAAAAGGAACTTTGGCAGACATGGCGGCTACCACCTGCATGGATTGACAGAATGTGGAGCCTACAGGAATTCAACGCATTGACTCACAATTCATATCAATAATGATAAAAAGCATATCTGTATGCCTACATGTGTGGCTTCACGTGCCTGTTCGCACTTGCGCCACCATGCACACAAATTATGCAGCTTAGTAGCTTCTGTATTGCAGGCATGGTTTTATGCATTCTAATATTATAGTTAATGACATCAAAAGAAAATTAAGAAACGTACATGAGGTGGTGTGGCTTCCAGAGATGGGGTAATGTTTTTCTTAGGATTTAGAAGAGAGTGCCTGATAAGTAAATCAACAATAAAAAAAGGCAACCCACATAAGATCCCAAAAATAAAATGTAAATACAGTTTGTCAGAATACATTCAAAGGCTTGGAAGGATTTTACATACAATAAGGATCTTTAAAATTCCCTCAGAATGACTGATAGCAATTAATCTTTCATTCAAAAACTTTTTCATATTTATCAAGAACAGGAAAGGCAATAAAAAACTTCAAAAGCCATGAGCGAGAAGAATCAAGTCTATTCAAATGCAGTCAACAAAATTAGTCTGATGCAATCAATTTGTTCAAAACAATGACTTTTTCAGTCTGTGCACCTACTCTTGCAAGAATTAGGATAATGACTCCATCAGATATTAACCTAGCAAGCACTGATAACAGATCAAATATTGGCATTTTTTTAATAATAAAAAAAAAATCTTTCTCCAGAACATAAAGTCTGTTACTGCATTTCTGTGACATGTAAAAAGAAATATATTGTGGACAAATTTTCAAGTTTAATTTCTTGCTACAAAGTACAAGGCTGATTATGCATGTTGCATTCATGATTTATACAAATAAGCTTTCTACACCAGCCACTCAGCCAAAAATTGCTTTTGCTAGAGAAATACTAATTGCAAATTTCTTCTACAATGATGATACTGCAAAGTCACTAGCATAGCAGCCACTTCTAAACCGTCAAGAAAGTCTGGAGTTCAAAAATCCACTGAATAGTTCTTCATCATAATATAGGTATTTTATCATGTCATCTAATGATCACTTACTAACAGATCCTTTGCATGGAGTTCTATGTATTCATAACATCTAGAATAGATAGTATGATTTGAATGAGCTAGAAAAATGTAATTTGGATAACTTTGTGGTAGCATCATTGCAAACAGATATTGGATATAATTTTGTTTGAACAAGTGATTCAACACTGATTCATCTCTGTGATAAATAGATGCATTTATCTCCACTTGGATACTTAAATCTACCAACCTTGTCATAGTATAACAAAGTATACTTTAAAACCTGAAAAGAAAATCATGATTCATTGTAAAGACAGAATCAAACTTATCATACGAAAGAAAAGCAGGCACGTACATGAGCAATGGAAATGAGCACAGGGTGGTATAAGGCATGGAAACAGAACTAAGGTTGGACATGGATACTTTTTGTTGCAAAACTTTGGCAGTGGATAAAATGCTTGCATATGATAGGTCAAGAGACATCCTTATTTACTAAATCTAAAAGAAGCTCGAATAAATTAACCTTCAGTAAAATTAGAAGGTAGGAGAGAAAGATGTATATTAAACAATCTGTTTTCCAAATGCTTGGTGCCAATGTGGTGATGTCAGTTATGCGAGTATATAATACCATAAGGCAAAACTTAGTCATCTAAATTGGAACAACGCAACCAGCTTTATAGTTCAACATTTAAGAAAGAAAAAACCTCTCTTCATGAAATATATTGGACAACCAATATTAAGCTTTCCAGATATTGGTTTTAGTCTCTTTTTTGGTATCTTCAAAATCCTATAACAAAGTTTTTATAAGGAAATTTTCCATGACAGTAAATTCAATAAATATGTAAATTATCCACAGATCAGTGGGTTATATTTCCAAAATGCGCATACAAGTGTTGTATTCATAAATCTACATGTAAAGTAGAGTAAATAATGGGAAACCATTTAGAAACTAGTCCAAGATATACAAACCTCAACAAAGTCATCACCATGCTAATTATAGAATCACATAGAACTAACAATAATAACGTGATATATGTAATCTCTTTAACATCCCATATTTAAATCCACGGAAGCTGAAAAATTGTAGTTTGTAAATGAGAACAAATCAGATTAAATACAAGCATTACTCTCTTCCTATATACTTATTGTCTACTGATACAAAAAAAATGACAACATATCTTTGCTAAGATCAGATGGAAATACCAGATGACAATTACTTGATAAATAGACATCATAAAAGTTCTAGAATGTAAAACAAGATATGCTGGAAAAAAAAAGGCATACAGTTTTAATGATTGTGAACTTAACGCAGCGCAGCAGCGGCACTTTGCAAGTGTTGTAGTGTGATCCAACAGCCCAACACATAACCCTAATGTTGTATTGTCATAAACCAACATGAAATCCTAATTGAATGGTGTTCAAATACCTCATCTACATTCTACCCCTAACCCAGCTCATCATTTCCATTATTCCAACTCTATCACACACTCCGTTTTCAAGTCAAGCCCCTTTTCCTCCAACTTGCATCAAAAAATTGCGATCCATGGAAATAATGAGTTCAATTTCAAATATGAAATATTAACCTCCTAAACCACCATTTGGCAGGTTGATAGAGACACCCCTTCTTCACTGAGGGGCCTTGGGTTCGAGTCTTACTCCTACTAATAGGAAAAAATACACTTGCCTATCAAAAAAATACAAAATATGTACTTTACACGAAATTATATTGAATTTCCAAATCCACACAATTAAAATAAAAATAAAAACCACCCAACAAAAATATCTCAATCCCTACCCTGATTTCAGATTTTCAATGCAATATTAAACTAATCAAGAAAGGGTGTGGTTATTCCCACCACCCAGATTATTAATCACCCCATTCAAAATTTCCAAAATTACTCAGTTTACCATTTTCATAAAAAGGCATTAATCCCACCACCTACATAATAGCAGAAAAATCCTCGACATACTTCCAATCGACCTTACTTTTTGAAGTCAACAATCGCCATGTCAAACAACAATGCCCCAGGTAGTAGACATAAAACTTGTCAATCTAACTTACCACATGTTGATTATGGGTCAGTTGACCCGTGTAAGACGTGGTCGACTATATATCTCTCGAACACGTGCAATTCTTTTAAATGTTCTCTATGAATCGAAACAGTTGCCCTCGACAGTTCTTGGTTAGTTCGACCATGTCATGTCGAACTGGGACGATATAATCGACAATAATTATGTCGAGCTTGGTCTGTGATTCATTTTTTGCCTAAATTGACATGACAACCCAACACAAACATGCACCCTAATAATTGGAATGTATTGAATTTTTTTTTTTTTTACCCAAACTTAAATGATATTGGTACACAATATCACCTAAACCAACGGTACATAAGCACTAAGGGACTGTTTTTTCCCACTAATACTGTAAAGAAGTACATTTTTAAAAATTAATTAATACATAATGAGTCTCCTAAATCAATGCGAAACATGCAGTTAAGTATGTGATCTTCAGTTTTAACATTGGTAAAATTTAATATCAAGTAACCTTCCAATTACATATGTAAAACTAAATATACTCAAATATACTTAAGTACATAAACTGTAAACTTAAATAAACTCAAACAAAGTCCCTGGAAACCTTCCAAGTACATGTAGTTAAGTCATCACTCAACCTGCATGTTTAAAACAGTATACCAAAACTAACAAAAATTTGCCAGAAAAGAAATAAATCATATACTCAAACAATTGAACTTTCCCCTTCAACATTAGAAACATTACCCAAATGTGCAGTTAAGTCATATAAGTAGCATCCAAAGCATTCAACATCCAAAACACTACACAAATAGTCATATTCACAAATATACTACAAAACACTTAAACATTCCATGTCGCTGTCCAAAATGCCACTACCACCTCCTGTCAAACCTTAGAGATGCATTCACAAACCATTTGTCCAATCCAAAAAAAAAAAAAATTGATCCAATCCCTACATCTCTCTTAAGAACCTTGTTTTCTCTATCAGATACTTAGCTTTCCCTATCCAAACCCGAATTTTCCCTATCAAAACCTTAACTTTATATAATAAGTATAAGATCAACAAGAATACACAACATATCAACAATTAAAATGATTTGAAGGAGAAAAAAAAACATTTACACAAAGAGGGAAGAAATACAGGGTGGATGAGAGCAAAAGGAGGGCGTCGCTGCGGCGTTCTCACGCCAGCACGGGAGAGAGAGGGACGAACGGAAGGAGATGAAAAGTGTAGAAAACTATGGGGTGGTGGGGTTGGGTTTTCTGTTTTGGGGTATTTAAAAGGAGGTGGGTATGATATATAAAAGCCTGGTTGTGGGTATTAGAATCTGGGTGATGGGAGTAACGGCACCCCATCAAGAGAAGAATTGCAACATCCAACAAGAAGATCCAGTTGCAGACCACAAAAACAAACACCAACCCCTATTTCTATGTTTGCAGTAAATCACTCAAGCAAAACTATAATCCATAGAATCTACAATAAAAAGAAGGGCAATTCAAATACATACCTTAAAAATGCATTATTTTAATATGGGAAGATAACTCTCAACCATTCTAATCAATTCCAACATAACCCAATCAAAATTTTCCACTCCAAACACCAAAAACTCCAACAAAAACTTTGATCTTTCACCAAAGAAGGAGAAAAATCAAATGCAAACTTTAAAAAATAAAATAAAAAACCACCTTGAAAGGAGGAGAGACTCAACGAATGATCTTGCAAAAGGAGCAACACATCTGGTCCCCCCTCAAAAGGCCCCTCCTTTTGGTTTCACCAGGCAGAGATGGTTGCAGCGGACGGCGAGCCTCCGCCGCTCCATCGGTTTCACGATGTGGGTTATCTCTGGCATTCGAGAAGCAGAGAGGATTCATTGAGGCCGCGCTTAGATTTGCGACTGCACTGAAAGTCCAAAGAGATAACTCCGACGCGCCGATGCTGATGAGCCGTTCACGATGTCCCGTTGAAGATGAGCCGATGAAGATGCACCGCAGAGAAGACCAAGAATGCCGCTAGGCTGGAGATCGCCGGATCGGGAGACCACTTTTGGTGACTGGTTTTGTTGCTTTTGTATGAATGAATTTAATCATCCATGTGTCCTCTTTATATATCGGTTTGAGACACTTTTAACAATCACCGTTTCATCGGGAGAACACCGTTTAGAGAAATCGAGTTAGTTGCAATGTTTGACTGATCCATTTAAAGTATATCCCATTTTTATGGGCATTCAGTTATCAACATGCACAGTTTATGTTTTTAGCCCCCGTTTGGATGTAGAATAGGATTTATTCTTGGGTATATATTTATCCGAGCATAAGTGTGTATAAATAAGGATAAATTGATTTTGTGTTTGGTTGTGTTTTGAATTATTCTAGTTGGGAATCGTAAGAATAAATGTTTTGTTGTTTGGGTAAAATGTGAATAAAGTATAGATAAGAATTTATAAAAGGTAAAAAGTAATGATAGTTGATTTGACAGGTGATTTTTAAGAGGTGATGACAGTTGATTTGACAGTGGGCCCACTTATCCTTTGGGTGGAATAACCTAAGATAAATTTTATTCTAGGGGTTGATTGGAATCCGTATACCACTTTATACCAGTTTATTCTGGCACACTTTATCTGGGTTTATCCGAGTTTGCCAAACACAAAAAAAAAATTATCCGGGATTATCCGGAGCTTATCCGGTATCCAAACGGGGGCTTAGAGATAACTAACTATGCAAACCGTACAATCAAATAATAAATAATAATATCTAAAAATTGTCATTATTATTATTATTATTTTATATAGAAAAGACCCACCTAAGACAGGAGACAGGAGACAGAGCAAAGCTCCAAACGCAACCTGAATCCAAAATGAAATTTATATTGAGAGAGTATAATCTGTCATATATACTCCACTAACCCAGTATATTAAAGATATACATAAATTTCTTTTTATAAAATAAATATTTATACTAATTAAGTATATAGTAAAAAAATTCAAAACATTATTATAATGGCAAACTTACTAAAGCGATCACCAGGTCGATAGGTAGGTATTTTGGATTATTCAGACACGTATTTTGAGAAATGTTTCAAGAATGTTCGTTGTCAGCAGATCCAGATCAAGTTGATAAGGATACAACAGTGTCATTCAATGGACTAATATATATCTATATATGAAGTGCTAGGGTAGCCGATAAAATTCATCCAGACACTCACGTTTACATTTTAATCGAACATTTGCAGATAGGTCCCGTATCTATCTTATTTATAGACCGCTCATTGAAAAAATCGGCTAACTTTGTCCTTTTCTGTGATTATTTGTAAACAGATCCCAGGTCCGGGCATTTGCAGATACACCCCTAGGTACCTCTTATTTATAAACGGGTCCTTGAAAAACGGTCAACTTTGTCCTTTTCTGTAAATAGAACCCAGGTCTCTCATATGTAACATTTTAAGGACTAAAATTTAGCATATAAAATAATTAAATTTAAGTGAGAATAAGTCGGGTAACGAAATTTAAATTTTTTATTACACATTCGTTATTAAAGTATTTGAAATACATTCCCTAAAAATCAAATATCTATTTCTATAAATTGATGCTGCTGAGACAACAGACTTTTGAACACATGAAAAATTTTCTTCAATTCCGATGTTAATGGGTAAAATTTTTATTTTACTTACCTATAAGCCAAGGATAATGTGTATGTATAAATTTTCTTAATATGACTTATGAATTAAAATGTTTTGCTCAATTTATTAATTCATATTAATATCGTTTGCATGTGCCTTTGAGAATTTGATATCCTATATACTTTGAAGTCTAAGTTAATAAAATGCATTTTATTGTAGTGTCATCATTTGAAAAGGTAACAATACTTCTTAAATTCTAATTTCAGTCTCATATATTATAAAAAAAAATAAAGATAATACTTCTTCAATTCTGATTTTACATTTTGCACTTCAATCTGAACGAGACTTATGTTAAGTTCAACATAATTAAAACTCTCATCTTAACAAAACCTAATTTGAAAGTCTTTTAAAACATAGTGGAAAGTGTTCATGTTGAAATTTAAAGCCGAGGACTTTCCACCCTCCAATTTAAAAGCAATTTATAGAACATTATGAAAGTTCATTTTTTAACAATAAGTAATATCATATCAACAAAATGAGATGGGTTAAAAAATTGAATATGGTGTATAGTATGTGATTAGAATATGGTGTATATCTAATGTCTTACGTCATAGTTGAACATTGGTAAAAAGTGATTATTTTTTATAAAAGCATATACGGATATACATTATTAGATGATGTTTACATTAATATATTATTAAATGAATGACACATAATGTTTCTAAATTTTGTACAGTCTAAATGAAGAATTATAACCGTAGTTTGCAAATCAAGTTTTACAATAAGTAGAAAGTTCACATACTATATACAGATCTTTCAGGAAGTATATATGAAGTGCGAGGGTAGCCGACAAAATTACAAATGTAATCGAACACATTTGACCCTATAAAATTATCTATTGTTGTCTTACTTTTGAGTTTAAAATTTGTTTTGTTTCTTTTATATTGATTTTGAATATATATGTATCAATTTTTCTGCAAATGTGAAAGTAAATATTTTTTTATTTTTTTAGGGCAGTGTTTTTTTTATTGATTAGATTGTTTTTAGGGGTTCGGTAATCTATTTTTTTAATAGGTGGTAGTTGTTAAAAATAGTCGAGTATATGTAACACCTGTGAATTTTATCTTATTTATATATTTAATTTAAATATATAAATATGATATTTGAATTAAAATTAGTGTGTTTTGTGTGTTTTTAAGTTTTTGCCCATTTAATGTATCCTTATGGGTTCATTTCAGTTTGTAATTTTAAATATAAATTGTTATATTGAAATTTTTATATTTATATTTTTTTAAGATTTTCAAGATCTTAAATGGTTACAATCTCATTAACATTGGATCTCAAAAGATTAAGTTTTGAGATTTCATTGTTATTGATTTTGAGGGACCCAGTTTTGAATTATGAATTTCCTATAATATGCTATAGGGACCTATCTGTAATTCGGATAGGGACCTATTTGTAAATATAAAACAATCCAGGGGTCGTTTTATCATTTTCGTTAGACATAAATTTTAAATTTTAAATCCTTTTATTTGTAAATTCCTATTTTGTTTATTGAAATATTATTATTTTTAAATCCATATCCTATCAAATCTTTTTAATAACCTTTTTTTTAAATTTAATTTTTAAATCAAATCAAGATGTTAGATTAAATAAATATGAATATATGAGAGAGAGAGAGAGAGAAGGGTTTGGGAGAGAGCATCCGTGGGAGAGAGAAAGGGTTAGAAAAGAAAAGATAATGTGAGGTATAGTATTTAATTTAATTTAATTTTCTTTTGCTTTGAATCTTTTGATTTCTTATTATATAATAAATCTATGCTTAGGTGAATTTCTGAGTTTTAGTTAACATTTGGTTTTGATTTTTCTTTAAGGATTAGATATACTTTTATGTTATTGTATTTTGATTTTTTTTATAAAACTAGGGTTTTGAATTATTGGATATATGTTTGTGTTATTGGATTTTGATTTTTGATAAACCTAGGGTTTTTATTTATTTATTATTTATTTTAATGATTAGAGCTATGTTAGATTATCAAAATTGAATTTATTTTTAATAAAGCTAGGTTTATAATTTATACATACACATGATAAGTTTTATTTGTTTTAGACTTTTACTAATAAATAGCTTATTTTAATAAAGAAAAAAAAGTGTGTTTTCATATTATTTTATCAATTTCGTTATTATATTGTTATATTGAATTTTCTGAATTTTGACTTTTTCTGGTTTTTGTCTTTTCTGGTTTTGTCTTTTAGTGACTGGTTATATGTTTGATAGGTTTTTATCCTCTTCTTAGGTTCTATTATATTTTCTTTTGTATGATTTATATGAGATAAATTTAACTCATTGGGTATAAAGATTTTTACCTATTGATTATGATTAAGAAATTAGGTCTAGACATAAATTATAGGTTTTGATTAATAACTTATTTGGTTTATCTAGGTTGTATTTTTGTTGTGGGCTTCATTCTCTGGACCTAGGGTCCATTCGAGGTGAGTAGGCCTATCGATTTACTTTATGTGGGTTTTTCTCTATCTTGTTGAATTTGTGTGATATTATGTGTCATCCATGCATTTATATTTTGATAAATTTACATGATTTGGATATTTTCTTCATTTTAATCGAATTGCATTTTTGTTGAATGAAGTTGCATGATTTATTTCATTCATCATGTCATTAAAATAGCATGAATTATGCTATTCATGTTTCAAGAATTAACATAATATATTTTCTGATGCTTATGCTTTCGAAATAATATTTGGATTAAAGATTTTCATTTCGAGAGTTTTGAAAAAATTTAGGACTAGTGGAGACAACTTAGTCCTAGGAGATTTTATCAAGATGCATATCATGACATATTTTCTGGAATAAATCCCCCCGTAGTATTTCGCCTTTGGGGAGGAAGGTCTAGGACTCGAAGAGTCCCTAGATCGGTGAGGGGTGTGGTAAAGCATTCCTTACAGCGGCGGATTCCTTTGTTTGGAGTCTGCAGCAACCGGGGCATCCTGTGCTGGTGTTCTCGTAGTGATGGCAGCGGCGACCCATCAGCGTCTTCTAGATCCGACGTCCCCTCGAGGGAGCTTTTTGAGCGATTTAGTCGCTTGGAGCTTGGCACACCTGTTTTGGGGAACGGTTCTTCCGGTTGAAAACCCTACCCGGTCATATCATTTAAGCTGCATGATTTCTATGACGTGGACCAAGGATTGGGCCACGTGATTGCATTAAAATTATATTATATTAAGCTCATGAATTTAATTTGATTAAAACAAAATTCATATTTTTTATATATAAATATATATATGTTTATGATATTTTTTACTCTCATGATTTTTCTGATGTGGGCCAAGGATTGGGTCACGTGCGCATTAAAATATTTTTTTTAAAAAAAAGTCATGATTTTAAATTGATTTAATAAAATAAAAGATTTATTAAATAAAATTCTAATTTTCATAAAACTTTATTTTTATATATACTGTCACGTAAGGTAATTTGTCAGTGGACTTATTCACTGAGTTAATCACTCACCCTATTCGATATGGGTTGGTTGTTTCATAACCAGGTATTGCGTATTCTGAGGATTAAGATGAAGTTTGGACTTTTCGCGTCTTTCAGAAATTGCTTCGAGGTAGCGGTTCGAGAGTAAATTATAGTTACGACTAACTATTTATGTTTGTTTAGTTTAGATGGCTCCCACAGGGATAGTTTGTTATGTATTTTCTTTTTAGTATCTTGTCTCCGCAAAAACTCTGATAAACAGTTATGTAAATGTGGGGCGTTAAAGTGGTCTTGTAATTGGATTAAATTTAGTAGCGACCCATTTACCGTCCGATAAACAGTTAGGTAAATGTGGGGCGTTACAGTATAGAACTTTCAAAAAATTATTGTTCTTAAAAGAGAATTAATAAATATTTTTTGGTTTTATTTTTAATACAACTTTGAGTGGATATTCACTTAATGTTTGGTACAGTCCTAAATACAACCCTAAATGCACTTATCATGTATATGTTTTAATTTTTTTAAAATTGTAAAGATTGCACTATTTCAAATTTAATATACTCAATTTTAGTAAATATTAAAAAAAAATTAATAAGGTGTATATATCTCACATACTGAGGTATATACATCATAAGATGATTTTTAAATTACTAAAAATGTATATGAAGGTTTTCGAGTTGTAAAAAGAACTATTATATAAAAAATAAGTATATACTGAAATACAATAATATATTTTTATTTCAAAATATAAAATATACACAATAGAACCTCAGTTATCAAATATTGTTTTTGTTTTTGAAGAATTGTTTATAATAATATGGACTGTTGTTTATCTTTCAATTATAATATAAAATAGCATATATAATTCAATGACGGATGACTGTGCATACATTAAAAAAATTAACAATGTATATATTTTACATATGGAGGTATATACATCGTAAGATGACTATTAAATGACTAGGGATATATATATAAGGGTATATTTCGAGTTGTAAAGTAAACTGTTATATGAAAAATAAGTATATGTTGAAATACAATAACATATTTTTTACATGACATAAAGTTCTTTTTTTTTACATTACAAGTAAAACGGTTGTAAACAAAAAAAAGGTATATCAGTCTACTGTGTGCTAAAGTTAAAGTATAGTTATTACTAGCTTATCTGTTTTTCACAATGCTAAAGAACTGAAAATGCATTTATATGACTTAAATAATGGTGTCCATAAAAATATTTTACATTGTTTGTTTGTATATTAAAATGTAGTGGACTACAAATAAACAATGAACCATAAAATTTCTGGTTTTCTTATAGATATGGCATAGATCTAGGACAAACAATATGAACAATATGCAATTGAGTATAATTATATTTTTTAATAAATAAACATGAATAAATTATATCTATCTTAATCGGATACAATGACATGACTATCATAGTTCAACCAATTACATAAAATACAATTATGCGCGAAGCGCGTACATCCCACTAGTATATTTTAAAATATCATTGAAGATAGGGAGGAACGAGGATCTTATATGGGAGCAGGTAACATGAATTCAAAATCAAAACAATTTAAATTTAATATAAACTAAATGAGTTTACATGTCATTTCTAATAAATTTTAAAATATATAAATTAAAATCAAACAAAAGATTTTTTTTTCTAAAAAATACATTACTCAACTTATGCCCGGCGATCATGCATATAATAGATATCATCTAGTATCGAATCTGAATCAATATTTCAACAAAATTTTAATATAGAAAATAATATAATATACAAGAAAATCATCTTCCGTGATCGTGTGAAGTGTTCTTTTAACAAGTTTTATAATTGAAAATATATGTTCAGTAATTGTTGTAGAAACAAGAAGAGCCAATACAAGACAAATATATGAAACAAGAAGTTTGATAGACCGTTAACTTTCTTGTTTCAACTAATCTTTGACATAATTCAGAATAAGTAGACATGTTCTTAAAATCTGAATATTAAGGTACAGCAAGCTTATAATGTTATGGTTGAATTATCAAAGTACACATCTTATTTAGTGAAATCTTGATGATAATTTTTTTTAAATATTATGTGTTATGTTAATTGCCATCGGCAAGTAAAAATTGTAGGAGGAAAGAGAAGAGGTTTTTAGGTTTTAATCATAGTTTTATGTGTGTGTGTGTGTGTGTGTGTATGTATGTATGTATGTATTTGGTATGATTAATGGTTGGGCCTTTGGATTGATTAATGGTTGAGTCTTTGGACATGGGTTAGGCATGTTAGGCTTTTTGGTTGGGGGTCTGACGCCTATTTATATATTTTCAAAATTTGGGGGGGGGGGGGGGGGGTGTCTCCAGCCTGGCCAGCCTAGTCTACTCTTGGTTCCGCCCTTGATTGAAGGTTGAGGATTACAGTATACTAGTTTAATGTACGCGCTTCGCGCGTAGTACTGAGTTTTATAAAAATTATGTTAATTAAATGCGTAGTACGAGATATATACTGTGTTAATGTGAATGTATGACATTAACAATACATATGAGTAAAATAAGAATTGAAGAAACACTATTATTTTTATTTTTTTTATAATATATGGAACTAAAATTAGAATTTAAGAAGTATTGTTACCTTTTATTGTTATATTTGTATTGTTTTACAAATCTAGCATTTTCAAAAAATATATTATAGTTTATTAACCGAATGTTTATAAATTGGATTTACTATATTATTCTACTTGAGAAATAAAAATAAATTTTTTTTATAGGAATCTCAGTGGCCTAAAAATTATTAGTTGAAATTTCATGAAATTGAAGTTCGGGAAGTAATATTTTTAGATAATGAATATGGTTATAAATATGGAAATAAAAATGGAAAACCTGTTTATAGGGTATAGGGGCATGTTTGTTGTGGTAGATCTGCAAGCAGCCCAAAAAGAACAATAGTGGACGTGGCTATATATCAGACATTTTTGTTAAAATGCTAGAACCGAGCTGTTGATTTATAAACATATCAAAGTAGACACAATTCACCCAATTCTTGTGGAAAACACTCAGCAAATGCACTCACGCATGTGTATCCATTTATCTGATACGTGTTATTAAAATTTTAAAAATACTCCGGTTAGATGACTCATGCTTGCTATGCTGCTTCATATACAGTATAGATATAGCGATTAATTTAAATCTTTTTATCCGAATTCAAATTTCAGAGAGAGAGAGAAGAAAAATACTAAAAAAACAAGTGGATACACTTGTTGCTTGAAATCAAAAGAATTATGAAAATTTATGAGATAATTAGTTTTACGATATTAACATAAATATGAAAATAAAAATTGAGACTGTAGTAGAAACTTACAATAAATAATTTTATGCACTCAAATGATGATACTAAAATATTTATTCTATAATTTTATAATTCAAAATTTATGAATTTGATACATATAGATCCAAAATCAATTTTAAAAAAAGATACATAATAAATTTCAAATTCATAAAAAAAACATCGATCAATAATTTTATGGGCTCAAATGAGTTCGATTGCATTTTTAAATTTCATATTTATTAAATGTGACTAAAATATTTATATTTTATAATTTTATTGGTATCTTAATGGTCTTAAAGGTTTGAAAAATCATTGAATGAAGCTTCATGAAATTTGAAATACGGGAAATCATATTTTGAGATGAAGTGCCAACTTATAACTTTTGAAAATTGGATGATGGACTTGTTTGCAACATAAATAGGGCCTAATTGTGAACCTGGTAGAATATGTGGGTGGATCTGCAAAACACCCAGAAAAAACAAAAGTAGTCGTTTTTATCAGGTCCTGTTTATAAATATTAGGGATCTGGTTATAACACGTATAGGGGCTGTGTTATAAAAATTCTAAAACCTGGGGGCCTATCTGATATAAACCTTTATAGCATTACAATTTTAATATATTATTTTTAAAATTCCAAATCTATATTATATATGAAACGTAATTATTCTCAACATGAAGTTCTTTTTATAATCCTATAACTGAATAAATTTATTGTAATAACTTATTGTAAACAATTTCGAGTAAATAGTGCTTATAGTTTAAAAATAATGAGAGGGTGACTTTCTTATATAATCAGTTTCTTAAAGTTTTAAAAAATAGGATGTATAGATTTTTGTAACTTTAATAATTAAATATCATGAAATATTTTATTAAATTATATAAGTCGTTTTATATTATAATTGAAAGATAAACAAAAGTCCATATTATTATAAACAATTAATTTAAAACAAAAACAATATTTGAAAACTGGAGTTGTATTATGTATATTTTATATTGTTTAAATAAAAAATATATTATTTTATTTCTGCATATACTTATTTTTCACATTACATTTCCCTTTGCCACTCGAAATACACTCTTATATACCTTTTTAGTAATTTAATAATCATTTTACTATGTATATATCTCCATACATTAGATATATATCTTGTTAATTTTTTGCATGTACGCGCGCTCGCCCGTCATTGAATTATACAAGCTGCTTTATATTATAATTCGAAGATAAACAAAAGTCCATATTATTATAAGCAATTCCTCAAAAACAAAAATAATGTTTGATAACTAGGGTTCTATTGTGTATATTTCATATTTTGAAATAAAGTATATTATTGTATTACTTTATATTATAACTGAAAGATAAACAAGAGTCTGTATTATTATAAGCAATTCTTAAAAAACAAAAAGAGTATCTGATAAATGGGATTCTATTGTGTATATTTTATGTTTTGAAATAAAGTATATTATTATATTTCAGTATATACCTTCGAAATGGTGTAATGTTGACTATTTTTAAAATATTAAAACATATATATATGATAACTGCATTTGGGGTTGTATTTGAAACTGTATCTAACATTAAGTGAATATTGACTCAAAGTTATATTAAAAATAAAATAACAAAAAACATTTATTCCTTCTCTTTCAAGGACAGTAATTTTTAAAAAAGTTCTAGGCTCAATCATTTTTACTAATCACTGCCCATTAAAAAAAATAGATTACTGAACCCCCTTAAAACAATCTAATCAATAAAAAAACACTGCCCTAAAAAAATAATAAAAAAAAAGCTTATTTTCATATTTGAAGAAAAATTGAAACACATGGATCCAAAATCAATAATAAAAAAAAAACATAATAAATTTTAAATTGTAAAATACTTGTTGACAAAACAACAATTAATAATTTTATATGCTCGAATGAGTCCGATTACATTTGTAATTTTTATATCTATTAATGCGACTAAAATACTTGTATTTTATAATTTTATGAGTATTTTAATGGTTTGAAAAATCAGTGGATATATGAAGTTCCATGAAATTTGAAGTCCTAGAAGTCATGTTTCGGGATTAAGGACTTGGTTATAAATCTTGGAATGGGATCAGGAACTGTTTATAGCATAGATAGGGTATATTTGTGAAACTGGTAGAACTTGGGGTCGGATCTGTAGAAAGCCCAGAAAAAGACAGAACCGGCCGTCTTTTATCAAGGACTTGGCTGAAAATACGAAGGACCTATTCATAACGCATGTAGGGGCTGCTTTGTGAAACCTATAAAATATGGGGTTTATCTGTAAAATCACAGCTCATTTGTACGCGTAGTACTGAGTTTTGTAGAAATTATGTTAATGGAATGCATAGTACGAGTTATGTTAATGTGAGTGTATGACATTAATAATATGTAGGACTAAAATTAGAATTGAAGAACTAATATTATCTTTATTTTATATAATATATGGGACTGAAATTACAAAATTAAAAATATTGTTATCTTTTATTGTTATCTTTATGTTGTTTTATAAACCAAGCAATTTCACAAAATATATTATACTTTATTAACTTTTTTTTATAGGGATCTCAGTGGCCTAAAAAATTATTAGTTGAAATTTCATGAAATTGAAGTTTGGAAAGTGATGTTTTTTATATAGGGATATCAGTGGCCTAAAAAATTATTAATTGTAAAACATTGTAAAAAAAAAGAGCTTATTTTCACATTTAAAGAAAAATTGATATATATTGATCAAAAATCAATAAAAAAAAAGAAACAGAACAAATTTCAAATTAAAAAAATAAGACATCCATCAATAATTTTATTGGGTTGAAATGGATCTATAATTTTTGTATTTATTAATGTGATTAAAATATTTATATTTTATAATTTTATGGGTATCTTCATGGCCTGAAATGTGGGACAAATATTTGAATGCTCGTTCGGAAAGCTAAAAAAGGATGAGGTACGTGATTTCATGAAATTTAAAGTCTGAGAACTCATATTTTGATATTATGGGCTTGATTATAAATCTTGGAACGTGGGACAGTGACTTGTTTGTAACATAGATAGGGTCTAGTTTGAAACTGATATAATCTGGAGGTGGATATACAGAAAGTCTACGAAAAGACAAAATTATCCGTTTTTTTATAAAGGACCTGGTTATAAATATGAGGGACTTTTTCGAAACACACATAGGGGTCGTTTTATTAAACTTAAAGAATTTGATAGAGATCTGGTTATAATCATGAAAGATAATAGGGCCGATCTGCAGAAAGCCCGAAAAAAGACAAAAACAGCCGTTTTTATTAGGGACCTGGTTATAAATATGGAAGACTTGTTCATAACACGTAGGGGTTATTTTATAAAACTTCAAAAATTGGTGGATTTATCTGCAAAACGCCTCATTGTTTCGCAGGATTTTTTTGCCCTAACGTGGACTGCTGGGCGACGACCTGCCTGCTTAACGCGCATTTTAGGAAAACTAGTTTAATGAACGCGCTCCGCGCGTGTACTGAGTTTTGTTAAAATTATATTAATGAAATACGTAGTATGAGATACATACCATATTAATGTGAGTGTATGACATTAAGAATATATATGAGTAAAATCAAAATTGAAGAAACACTATTATCTTTATTTTTTATAATATATGGGACTGAAATTAGAATTTAAGAAGTATTGTTATCTTTTACTGTTATATTTGTGTTGTTTTACAAACCTAGCACTTTCAAAAAATATATTACAGTTTATTAACTGAATGTTTATAAATTGGTTTTACTATATCATTTTACTTGAGAAATAAAAAATATTTTTTTTATAGGGATCTCAGTGGCCTAAAAATTATTAGTTGAAAATTCATGAAATTGAAGTTTGGGAAGTGATGTTTTTAGATGAGGAATCTGGTTATAAATATGAAAATCTAAATGAAAACCTGTTTATAAGGTATAGGGGCATGTTTGTTGGGATGGATCTGCAAGCAACCCAAAAAAGAACAATAGTAGCCGATTTTTATGAGGGACGTGGCTATAAATATCAGACATTTTTGTTAAAATGCTAGATCCCAGCGCTTGATCTGTAAACATCTCAGAGTAGACACAATTCACCAAATTTTTGTGGAAAACAACCAGCAAATGCATTCACGCATGTGTATCCATTTATCCGATACGTGTGAATAAATTCTTGAAAATACTTCGGTTGGACGACTCATGCCTGCTATGCTGCTTCATATAGAGTATAGATATAGAGATTAATTTATATCTTTTTATCCGAAGTCAAATTTCAGAGAGAGAGAGAGAAAAAATACTCAAAAACAAGTGGATACACTTGTTAATTGAAATCAAAAGAATTTATGAAAATTTACGAGCTAATTAGTTTTATGATATCAACATAAATATGAAAATAAAAATTGAGACTGTAGTAGAAACTTACAATAAATAATTTTATGCACTCAAATGATGATACTAAAATATTCATTATATAATTTTATAATTCAAATTTTATGAATTTGATACATACAGATCCAAAATCAATTTAAAAAAAAGGATACATAATAAATTTTAAATTCAGAAGCAAGACATCGATCAATAATTTTATGGGCTCAAATGAGTTCAATTGTATTTTTAAAATTCATATTTATTAAATGTGACTAAAATATTTATATTTTATAATTTTATTGGTATTTTAATGGTATTAATGATTTGAAAAATCATTGAATGAAGCTTCATGAAATTTAAAGTACGGAAAATCATATTTTGAGATGAAGGACATACTTATAACTTTTGAAAACTGGATCAGGGACCTGTTTGCAACATAAATAGGGTCTAATTGTGAAACTGATAGAATCTGTGGGTGGATCTGCAAAACACTCAGAAAAAAACAAAAGTAGTCATTTTATCAGGGACCTGTTTATAAATATTAGGGACCTTGTTGTAACACATATAGGGGCTGTGTTATAAAAATTCTAAAACCTAGGGACCTATCTGATATAAAATATTATTTTTAGAATTCCAAATCTATATTATATATGAAATGTAATTATTCTCAAAATGAAGTTGGTTTTGTAATCCTATTATTGAATAAATTTATTATAATAACTTATTGTAAACAATTTCAAGTAAATAGTGCTTATAGTTTAAAAATAATGAGAGGGTGACTTTCTTATATAATCAGTTTCTTAAATTTTTAAAAAATAGGATGTATAGATTTTTTTAACTTTAATAATTAAATATCATGTAATATTTAATTGAATTATATAAGCTATTTTATATTGTAATTGAAAGATAAAAAAAAGAACAAATTTCAAATAGATTATCGAACCCCCTTAAAACAATTTAATCAATAAAAAAACACTGCCCTAAAAACAATATAAAAAAAAGCTTATTTTCATATTTGAAAAAAAATTGATACACATAGATCCAAAATCAATAATAAAAAAAAACAGAACTAATTTTAAATTGTAAATACTTGTTGGCAAGACAACAGTCAATAGTTTTATATGCTCGAATGAGTCCAATTACATTTGTAATTTTTATATCTATTAATATGACTAAAATACCTGTATTTTATAATTTTATGAGTATCTTAATGGTTTAAAAAATCACTAGATATATGAAGTTCTATGAAATTTGAAGTCCTAGAAGTCATGTTTCAAGATTAAGAACCTGTTTATAAATCTTAGAATGGGATCAGGAACCTGTTTATAGCACAGATATGGTCTATTTGTGAAACCGGTAGAACTTAGGGGCGGATCTGCAAAAAGCCCAGATAAAGACAGAACCGACCGTCTTTTCTCAAGGACTTGGCTGAAAATATGAAAGACATATTCATAACGTATGCAGGGGCTGCTTTGTGAAACCTATACAATATGGGGGTTTATCTGCAAAATCAGAGCTCATTTGTACGCGCTTTGCGCGTATTACTGAGTTTTGTAGAAATTATGTTAATGAAATGTATAGTACGAGTTATGTTAATGTGAGTATATGACATTAATAATATGTAGGATTAAAATCAAAATTGAAAAAGTACTATTATTTTTATTTTATATAATATATGGGACTGAAATTACAATTTTAGAAGTATTATTATCTTTTATTGTTATCTTTATGTTGTTTTATAAACCAAACAATTTCACAAAATATATTATAGTTTATTAACTGAATGTTTATAAATTGGATATACTAAATCATTTTACTTAAGAAATAAAAAATAAATTTTTTTATAGGGATCTCAGTGGCCTAAAAAATTATTAGTTGAAATTTCATGAAATTGAAGTTTGGAAAGTGATGTTTTTTGTATAGGGATTTCAATGACCTAAAAAATTATTAATAGAAAAATATTGTAAAAAAAGCTTATTTTCACATTTAAAGAAAAATTGATATATATATAGATCCAAAATCAATAAAAAAAAGAAACAGAACAAATTTTAAATTAAAAAATAAGACATCCATCAATAATTTTATTGGGCTGAAATGGATCCAATTTTGTATGTAATTTTTGTATTTATTAATGTGATTAAAATATATATATTTTATAATTCATGACCTAAAATGTGAGACAAATATTTGAATGCTCACTCTGAAAGCTAAAAAAGGATGAGGTACGAGACTTCATGAAATTTGAAGTCTGAGAAGTCATGTTTTAAGATTAGGGGCTTGATTATAAATCTTGGAATGTGGAACAGTGACTTGTTTGTAACATAGATATGGTCTAGTTTGAAACTAATAGAATCTGGAGGCGGATATACGGAAAGCCTAGGAAAAGACAAAATTAGCCGTTTTTTATAAGAAACCTGGTTATGAGGGACTTTTTCATAACACATATATGGATCGTTTTATTAAACTTAGAGAATTTGGAAGGAGCCAGTTATAAATATGATTCGGACTGATCTGCAGAAAGCCCGATAAAAGACAAAAACAGCCGTTTTTATTAGGGACCTAGTTATAAATATGGAAGACTTGTTCATAACACATAGGGGTTATTTTATAAAACTTCAAAAACTGAGGGGTTTATCTGCAAAATACCCCATTGTTCCAGCAGGAATTTTTACCCCATTGTTTCGCAGGAATTTTTAGCCCTAACGTGTACTGCTGGGCGATGAGCTGGCTGCTTAACGCGCATTATAGTATAGTATAGATACAGGGTTATATATATTATATTTCCAGTTTAAACTATAAACTACAAGAGTATTGTTACACATAGTTTATTCTATCCTCAATTGTAGTCCCGAATGTATCGATAGAAAACGAACATTTACTCACATTAATGTGGTATATGTTTTAATAGAAATTTTTCACATTTTTTATAAATGCATCCATGCAATTTATTGGAACACATATTTTATTTTAAAAAAAATTCAAAACACGTATACACTGAAATTAGAACTGAAAAAAGAATAGTACATATAATTATCCAAACTATAAAGACGATACAGCACATCTTCAAAATAAATTATGGGCAGAATAAGCCCAGAGGCAAGCATTAAGAAGTGTTGATACACTCAGTATGTTTTACAATCCGCTTTATAGATAATTTTTGCTTCATGAAAAATATTGAAACATAGCGCTATTTACCGGTAGAGATGTAGTGTGAGCATTTTTTTATTATTTTAAAATTTACCTATATCCATATTTTCTATTATATATATCATTTAAAAGGTATCCATTGTTTTTTTTTAAAATAAAATATATTTTAATGAAATGTATGAACACATCCTATGTATTTCTGTCTATTGTTAATATGTATAATATAATAAACAATAATAAAGAGAAAAATCATACATCTGTATGGTGATTGAACGGAACAACCTAAAAATATAATTTTTAAATTGAGAAGATTAGATTAATGTAAAAATATGCTTAGAATGAGCTCCATAAATAATTAATTGAAACATTAAAAAAAAAAAGGAACTGGGGGCATATCACGACACTGTATCTCATTTGGTTTAATAAATATTATATATTAAAAAAACCGAAACAGGAAGAAACAGAAGAAGAAAAAGGACCACGGATCAGACGGCGCAGAAGGAAACGTCACAATCAACGGTTGCGGTGTTTTTGTGGGGCCCAAAAAATAATGTTTTTCTATGAGTCGGTGATGGGTGCACTCGGGAACAACGTATCCATATTATTTTAATTCATTTTTTTTGTTATATTGCTTCGCATGCAAGAATAGTATTAGACATAACTCACCATCAACCCGGAATATATTGTGCTCTTGAATGAGATACATAAATATAAAAATAATATGTATAATATTTTTAAAAGATAAGATGAAAATGCACGAGAGGTTGAGACACAGAGGAAGGAAATTCACTTTTTGTTTTTTTTAATCTTTTTATGTTTGACAAGAGCTTTATTTTATAGAAATAAATGATTTAAATTCAAAGTAATTTGTCGGCATGTGTGGTCGGGGTTCAGAATGCTTGTGCGGTCACATATAACAATATATGTTGTCACACATTGACTATTTTGAACGGTTGTTATTTTTTTTTTAATTGTCATTCAAATGTTGTTAAATGTTTGACTGGCATTTGTTTTTGGATATTTGAACTATTGTACAAGCCCTGTTTGAATGACATTCAAATGACAAGTATACCATTCAAACGATTTAGTGATCAATCAAATCGCGCATGCCAACATGTAAGACCGCATTTAAATCTATGATAGGATCATAATGATAATGCATTATTCATGTACTTCCGATGTACATATGAAATTCCTCAATAAGAGTGGATGGGCTGGAGCTCCGCTTTCAGGTGAAAATTTGAGTCTTCTTGTCAAAGATCATACACCCAAAGAGTCGGCACCAACGCTCAGGTTAGTAGAGTGAAGAATGAAAATGAAGAAGATGAAGATAATCGGAACCAGAAGACTGGATGAATGTTTTTATTGCTTACTGGATAATACCTTTTCTCTCCTCCCTTTTTCACCCCTTCTAACCAAGTGAGTAACCACATCTTTCCCGCCCAAAGGTCCCTCTATCTCAGTGAATATCTTCTTGACATGGAAGATTCCACGAGACACAGAATTGAAAGTTTGTTATGATGTCGTGACAACAATCTTTTGGGTCGAGCTAAGCTACCCATTTACATTACTTATAAAGACACATGACGCTTCAGGAAGAGCTCGAGATTTTTCCTCCACAACAAGAATTTATGATTAATTTCAAATACTAATTGATAACTTTTTAATGTGGTAATCACTAATATGTACATGTATTTATTACACACCAAGAGGTAGCCAGTAAGTTGTGGTTATCCACAATTATATGTACACTCAAATACATGTATATTTACAATAATAATTATAATTATATAAGACAATGTAAGTTTTAATATATAATAATTTGAATCAAAATTTTACAAATAGCTTATCCTTGGGTTATACTCTCCAATATATAATTAAAAGTAAAAGTAAAATTAATTATGAAGATTAGTTATTTATATTATAACACCAATTTATCAATTAGATAATGTTTCCTTCAAGTAAAGAATCATAATGTATAACTTAGCCCATGTTTCGGATAGTGGAATAAAGAGGAATAGGGATGAATAAGTTTAAGAATTTGTTTGTTTACAAGGAATAATTGAATATAACTGTGTTAGAAATTAGAATAGATGAAAATAACTTGATATTATATTTTAGGTCTCCTTGAATATGTGTTATTTCATCAAATCTTTTCTACTGGTATGATAAGGTCTCACATGTTATCACATTTATTAAAAAAATTGTATTTTTTACAAATCTTTATCCTTATTTTATCACTTTTTATCTATAACTCATACATGATTAATTAAATAGCAAAAAATCTTTATCACATTTTTAATGATAATTATTAAAATAACAATTAAACATAAAATAATTTATTTTTTATTTACATTAAAATAATTATAATAGAATAATCTTGCATATGATCCTCCATTCCATGATAAGGGACACCTATGTAGCTCCTCCTACTCAAAAAAAGAATTTGTTTAAATATTATATTCATTCTAATTTCTAACCCCCCATTTAAAAGAAGGTATAAGGTAGGTATAAGGTTGAGTAAACATGGATAGAGGAAAAAAACTTGTTGTTTAAGGGGTATAATTTGGTAAAGCACTGCTAATATAAATAGGTATAAGTGAGTACAACAATTCCAGGGTCCCCCTCATATAAGCTCATACCACATTATCCATGTCTTTAAAATGACATTTAGAAAGTATAAACTCCATATCCACCACTTATCCTTCATTACTTCTGAATCCATTCTAAGTCAAGCAAACAACAAAATCTACTTTATTACATTTTCTAACAAGAATAAGTGAAAACACTAACAAACAGATAATCACTTATTCTTATGGAATTCCTATCTATATTAATATAGTTCTCTATCCAGAGTAACTCAATTACTCCATCCAAACGTGCTAAATGAATATAATATTTATTTAATAGATAAATTAATTTTGAAAAAAATGCATATAACCCCATACAATTCCCTTATATCCAGATACACCATTCATTTCATAAAAAATCTATATAACCCCTTACTTTTCAGCATGGTACACCCGTGTCAAATTTCCATTTGTATTTGTATAATATTTCAGGAAATATTATGTCATTTAACGGTGTTACTATTCTATATATTCAGAATACCTGAAAAATATAAAAATTCAATATGGTCCCTACAAATTACCAAACTAACCCTCCATAAAAAATCACCTGATTAGTCTTCTTCTTCCTCCCTCCTGATTCAATCCACCACTCCATGTTGAACAACAAATTCATAGTGTGATCCAGATGCCTTCCTTGCCCTCCTCTCCCTCCTCCGCTTTGGTCGCCTTCCCTCCTCCCTCCATCACTGCTACCTCTCTGACGAGACCTCCTTCTATAGCCTCAACTACCTCCTCCGCTCCTCCCTCTCCTACCCCCCCCCCCCCCAATTGATTCCTCCATTTTCACCATCCTCTCCCCCTCCTCTGACACCCTTCCCTCCACCCTCTCCGCATCTCCTCTGATGAAACCATTTGATCATCCACGACAGCTAGGTCTTTGCCTATGATTGGTCCCTCCTCCACTTCTCCACTGTCCGTGCCCACCTCAACGAGATAGGGTCTTCTATTAACAGACCAGGGGTAATTTGGATCTTTTAGCATGTGGGGTTAATTTAATCACACATGAGTTCTAAATTGTTAAGGGCAAGGGGATGTGAATTTACCGCTAAAAACACAGGGGCTTATATGATTTTTCCTAAAATGAGGGATGTTTCTGGATATAAAGGAACTTTCAGGGGTTATATGCATTTTCCCATTAATTTTTTCCGGTCATTTCAAATGTTGTTTATGTTGGTAATCAATCTCATTCAACCAACAAAAGAAAGTTGATTCATACGACACGCAACCCTTAAATCTCATCCGCGAGTCAATTTAAAAGGACCTTCATTTAATAAATTTATTTTCATTCAATTCAACTGTTTCTCTCTCTCTCTATCTCTCTCTCTCTTTCTTTTTCTCCACCTTCAAAGCTCCTCTTTTTATTTTTTTCTTTTCAACAATTCCGTTCTCTTCACTTCTTCCTCTTCAAAATTTCCCCAATCTCAAAACCCCTTTCAGTTTTTTTTTGTTTTTTTTATTTCGATCGATTGTTTGGATCGATCGATATATTCTCTCCAAGAGAGAGAGAGTGAAAAAAAAATAGAATCCGTGTTTTTTTTTTTTTTTGAAATTTCAATGGGTTATTTGTTTCGCAACATACAAAGCTCCCACTTTTTAAATCTGGGTTTTGATTTTCTCTCTGTTTCATCCCCAAAAATGCGATCTTTGCCTGAATCTCTCCTTCTCTGACCAAACCCACAATTTTTTCATTGTTTTGGACCATTTTTGGGGGTCCCCAAATCACACCCACTTCACATTTCTCAATCTTTTCAAAGAAACCCCATCTGGATCCATCAATCCAGACCCAATAGAACAACCATGGCGCATGAAAGTTGCAACCTTGACAAAGACGAGACCGAGCGCGAGCTCCTAAAGCCCTCCTCGCCGTCTCCGCCGCCTCCGCCGCCGATTTTCCACAAACCCACCCAGGACCCCCGATTCACAGGCCGGAGACGGCCCCGACGGCGTCGAAGAGGCCGGCCCCATCGTCCCTCGGCGCGAATTCCGAGGACGAGGCGCCGCCTCCGCCGCAGACGTCGTCGGTCAGCCGGTGCTCGAGCTGCAAAAGGAAGGTTGGGTTGACCGGTTTCCGATGCAGGTGCGGCGACCTCTTCTGCGGCCGTCACCGGTACTCCGACGTCCACGAGTGCTCGTTCGATTACAAGGCGGCGGGGAGGGAGGAGATCTTGAAAGCCAATCCGGTTGTCAGAGCTTCTAAGATCATCAAAATATGAGGTCCTCAATCACCCACTTTTTTTTTAATTTTTTTTTATATTATTAGTAGGTCCTTGTTTTGATTTGGGTTTGTTGTTGTTGTTGTTATTGTTGTTGAGTTTTATCTGTCTTGGTTGATTTTGTAATATTAAAATTTGGTTATGTATGAATTCTATTGCAATCTCAAATTTGTTCTATTGTGTTGGAGGGTAATTTTGCATTGAATACTGTTTTAGTTATCAATATTTAGGCACAAATTCGTTTGATTCGTATTGGATGAGAGATATGATTCTTGAAATGAAAAGCTTGTTTTATTGCAAATGAGATCTTTTTGTTATTCTGCTTTTCATGCCTTTTTGTTGGAAAGAAAAAAAATCTTGAAGAACCTTGGTATTGCTATTATGAGGTGGTATAGGTTTGCATACATCTCTCTTGGTGGTGGAGGTAAGCTTTCACTTTTTTTATTTGATGATTATCTTTATATGATATGATTCTATTTTTGATTATCTTGTTATACTAGAGTGGTTGGACCTACTGCAATTGAATTGCTATTTCCATCATGTAGATGTTATGGTATCCATGAATGGATCTAGAATTGGTTTTCTTGATATGTGTTGAACTGAATTGTCTTCTCCTTTGTTCTTCTGCATGTGTGTGTCTATTGATACTGAATTTAGAAACTATTACATGTGAGTTTCTATATGATCAATAACTTGACGAAGAAGTAAGAATTTGAAACTAATACCAGTTCTACAGATGCTGCTTTTTCATTCATAACACAAAAACCCCTCATTCAAACAGTTTGATTTTGTTGGCAAGAATGGTTATTGATGCCATAATCATAGTTTTCGCCCCTCCAATCGATAAATCGAACCACTTATCGGTTCATTTTATTGATTGAGTATAGTGTTGACCACATCATCGCTGACATCATTTATTCATCATCAATTCATAAAAAAAACTATTGATATATCTACATATATATTGACTATATGTATCAATAGTTGATTAGTTGGTAAACAAGTCAAGCCATCTGGTCTAACTTGTTTACCATTTGAATTTTTTGGTAGCCTAAATGTTGCCAACGATTATCTCTGATGGCTGGAATTTGGGGGATTTGTAACCTCCCAATATTATTTTGACATTTTTTTTATTTCCTCTGAATTTAGCGAAACAATTTGTTTGTCAACTGCCAAATCGATATCAATAGAAATATATCGATATTTTAAACCATTGCCATAGTCCATGAAATCATTTACTTCCTTGGATGCTTTTTGAGCTTCCTCCACTATGTCCACAAAATCAAAACTGTATCTTCTTTTCCTGCTTAGATGCTTTGCAAGTCAGCAATCCACACTAATTATTTACTTGGCCAGTGTTGGTTCTATTCCACCTTTTTTTTTGTGAGGGAAAGTCATTGGGACTCTGTGACTGTGTAAATGCAAAAGCCATCACATTCCTTTTTTAATCCTTGTTGGTGGGTGATATGTGGAGGATAGGCCAACCTGGAAATGCATGCAAGTGGTGGTGAGAAGTTGTTCTCAAAGCTTTATGGAGACAAAACAAAAGTGGGGATTATTATAGGCCAGTTGTGGTGGTTGCAGAAAATTATGGTAGTACCTACATATATGTGTATTTTTTTGGTGGCCATTGTCAATAATTATAGAAAAACTATACATTTATCAACCTCATTCTGATATTATAAGTTTTCTCATCCCTTGTCTGGTTATGTTAAAAATTAACTGAGGAAAAATGATATGTCCAACATTACATGCAGATCCGTATGTAGCCATCACCAGTTTTCTTTTCTTTTTAAAAAATATATAAAGTCAGTCTATTTAAATATATATTATTATAAAAAGTAAAGTATATATTTAAAAACACTAGTGTATTTCTTTTTATATTATGATAATGCAATATACGCGTAGTGTATGGATAGTTAGAGGATCATTTTTAGACTAGATGGGGTTGTAAAATGGATTGGGGATTGGGTGTATGAGAGCTCATTAACTTAATATTGAAATGCTGTCTCAAATTCAGGTATGTCTTATCTTTGGGCAGCTGCATATTACATAAAATTATTTCTAGGACAAAGCTGTTTATGTTGGAATAAATAAAGTTTTTGAGGCACTTTTTTGTTATAATCATGAGAGCAGCTTTTCAAGGGGTTGCTAAACGGGGCCTGATCAGATATCAAGTTCATGATTTTAATTAATCTTTCATATGCTATTCGAGAGGTGTGACAAGCCTCACCCTTGTAACGGCCACATACAAACCATTATAGAAACTGAGCATGCGTGGCTATGCTGCTACAATTGCAATACAATTATAAACAGAATAGGTGGTTGTCAGGAGCGGTTGTGGCTCCGGAGACTGGATGGGTTCGTATCTTGAGCGAACAATATCGGCCGCAGGAGGGGTCACGTATGCCTAGTTTGAACCGGTGCGCCTCGGCCTTGGTTAAAGGGTGGTTGCAAGTACTCGACGAATTAGGGGACTCGGTACAATGGGCGGTAGGAGACGGCCAATCCGTCCTGTTCTGGAAAGATAACAGGTGTGGGGAGGGGTCTCTTATGGACAAGGTTCCTTGCTCTATATCAAATAGCCGAGTTCAAGAATTGTCGGGTGAAGGAGTGTTGGGACGCTCGGGAGGAAAACCACGGGTGGTGGATTCAGTTCTCCTTCGGGAGGAGGAGAACGTATAGGCGGAGATCCTCCGGGGAATCCTTCGCACGATCTCCCTTTATGACAGGGTCGATAAGCTGCAATGAAAAGGACAATCTGGCTAGGACTACACAGCTAAGCAGGGATATGGTTGGTTCATCCGGAATGTCCGAGTCAATAGCCCGATCATTTCCAAACACCTCGACATTTGGACACCGAGAGTCTCGTGTAAAATCAAAGTGTTTCTCTAGCTGGTCTACCAAAGACGAGTGCTCACGAAATGTTACAGAGCTAAATGGGCTCTGGAAGCGCCCACGACGTGCGGCATCTGCCTGAAATGAGACGACATACCACTTGTTCTGTAGTTGCCCAGTGGCTAGGATGCTATGGACGGCGTTGGGTCATGTGATAGCATGTGATATGTCCTTTTTATCCATGGATGAGCTATGACGGACAATCTCTAGCATGACCAACCGAATGGATAGATTGGTTGAAGCAGAGGTGAGACGTTGTTTGATACCAGCAGTGTTATGGCCGTTATGGGTGACACGGAATGCGGTTTTGTTCCAAGGGCAGCACTTCTACTATGACAACCTCTGGGACACGTTCACAGGTCTAGCTTGTCAGTGGGGCAGAGTGCTCGGTGGAGCAAAGCATATAGAGTTGGTTGAGGATGGCCTACATATTTTGACGTAAGGGCTGTATAATTGTCCTGGCAGGAGGAATAGATGCCTCATCTATGCCTCCGACACACTGTTTTATGTTTTTCGGTCTTTTGTTGCTTCTTATATCTATTTCGACTCAAAGTTATACGATTTTAATACAATTGGGGTAACTTTGGTCTATCAGTTTAAAAAAAAAAAACAGAATTGGTGAGAAATATATTGAAATAAGAATGAATAAACCAAATCAGTTTGTTTGCGAAAAACAAGTGGGTTAATTTATACTAGAATAGAAAAAAATTAATTGGTATTGATATTTAAAGTCACATTAAAATTATGCTAGTACATTTAATTTATTACATTAGTATACGAGGAGCCAATACCAAATCATATGTTATAACCTGACCATGTGTTAAATTATTTATTCACCTTTCATAATTTATTATTCATATCTTATTTATTTTTTATTTTTTATCAAGAATAATTAAAATATAACCAAATAAAAAATTAACTCACTTTTTATCTATACTGAAAAGTCATATATCACATAACCGTCTTGTTACATGGGTCTCAAAATTTAGGCTCTATTGAGATGCCCCAATCGATGTTATTTTCCCATTGCCTCCATGTTTGATTTTTAAAAAGACAATACTACCCTTCATTTGATTTTGATTCTTCTCGACTACAATCATCAATAAGTGTTATTTTTGTAATTTTTAATGAACAAATGAGATCTTTCGTGAATATAATATGAAATTTTAAATAAGCTTTCTCAAATATAATTTTTTTTCAAAATATATCTAATGTATGTGGAAAAAAAACATGATTTATAAAAAGAATCTGAATCTGTAGGGCCCGTTTGGATAGAGACATAAACTATTCTGGGGTTTATACCTAATCCGGGAATTGTTAACTTTATCAATGGAATAAGAGATTTGTGTTTGATTGTATTTTCAGTTATTATCATTTGGAAACGTAATAATAAATGCTGGGGTGCTTGGTTGATGAAGAATAAGATGTGAATAAGGTGTAAAAAGTTGATTTGACATGTGGGCCCATTGATGTATAAGAGGTGATGACAAGTGATTTGATGTGATGATATGTGATTTGATAGGTGTGTTTACTTATTCTAGTAGAGGAATAACACAATTCCATGGGTGGACTTGGAATACAAATACTAGCTTATTCTCTCCTTATTCCGCATAGCTATACCCCCTTATTCCATCTACCCAAACACATGTTTTGCCTATTCCTCCTCTATTCCACCCCTATTCTGCTAGTCAAACGGCCCCGTAGAGTATAACTGAAATTAAAACGTTGCTTTTAATGGATTTTAATGTAGAATTATGTAGAATGTAATTGTATAAGAAATGTGAAATGTAAAACAGGTATGACTGGTATGAACATGAAATTTTGAACTCGTACTTCTATAAAGATAACCCCCCCCCCCCCCCCCACCCAAAAAAAAAGAAAGAAAAGGTTTGGCTTGGTATAAATATTATGTGTGAAGCATAGTCTTCCAAATGTATCTAAATATATCTGAATATGTTTCATTTAAAAAATAAAAATTTATCTGAATGATAAATTGTATTTAAATTTAAATTCTTTATGTAATTTTTTTTCAAAATGTATCTAATATATCTGAAAAAAACATAATTTATAAAATGAATCTAAATCCGTAGAGTGTAACTGAAATTAAGACGCTGATTTTAATATAGAATTACCGGAATGTTATTGTATAAAAAATTTGAAATGTAAAAAAGGTATGGTTAGTATAAATATATTGTGTGAAGTATGTCTACCAAATGTATCTGAATATAAAGGATTTTAACTGAATCTAAATTTGTTTTCGATAAACTGTATATGAATCCGTAAAGTGTATCAGAATTTAAAAAGTTAACAAGTTATCTAAATGGGTGTCATACATAAAATCATCATTACTATCTAATATAACCAATACAATTACAACTAAAAGTCAGCAACAAAGAAAATACACACTAAAACCAACAAAACTAAAAAACAAAATGCGTATAATATTCAGATTCATTTAAAATGTATTTGAAATTCAAAACAAAAAAAATTGTTGCACGAATATAACAAATTAAAATTGATTTAAATGCTTATAAAAGATTATACATGTTTAAAAACAAAAGGTAATACAAAATTATAGATGTCTATATATCATCATAAAAAGTGAAAAGGAAAAACAAAATGCAAAAAATAAAATGCACATAATGATCATACATTGAAATGTATCTGGATTTAAAACAAAAGAAAAATAGTTGCATGAATATAATAAAATTAATTTAAATGCTTATAAAAGATTGAACATGCTTAAAAAAAAGTGACATAATTAAAACATCTATATCATCATAAAAACAGAAAATCCCAAACCCCAAAAAAAAAAAAAAAAAAAAAAAAAACTATTGCGACATATGTAATAGAATTGAACTAAATGCTTAGAAAAGATATGCATGCAATATAAAAATATGTATAACCAGAATCAGAAAATAAAAAAGTCATGCCTGAAATGATTGACATTGATGAAACCACAATCCAATCACTCAAATCCAAAAGCAAAAACTGAAATCCCTCTCACAAGATGAAATCGAACTGCTGTTTTGTGTCAAAATATTAAAAATGATTGATTGAGAAGTGTCGATCAGTCTGCAGATTCATGTTATACATTCATAAACAATTAGATTGGATTTTTCAAAAATAATAATAATTGAAGATTAAAGGGATTGATCATTTGTTTTTTTTATTTTTACTTTAAAGCTTCTAGGAGTCACAACTTAAAAAAAAAAAGATTTATGATACTATAAATCTATTTATGTATACAAGGTAAACTAGTTAAAAAAATAATATATTTCTGTTATGAATATATGCATTTGAAAATACATGTATATATTTGTGAATGACCACACAATAAATATATTCATATTGATATAATATGTCATATAAAAATTGTAATTCATGCATTTGAGTATACATTTATCTTGATGTGTATTTTGGATTTTCTATCATACTTATGTAACATGAAGAATATCACAAGAAGAGATGAAAAAGAAATAAAAAGTTCTTCAAAAAGAGTATTTTCTCTTGTGCTTATTTTATGTTTCCATCTCTTTTCCTTCAATTTTATAATCATTTCAATTTCTTTTCATATAAAATGTATTATATATAAAAAATAATTTTTAGTTTTAAGTCCTCCTAAACTATAGGATTTAACGATTGATCCCTCACTTCTTCATATTTAGGTTTTAATCCATACATTTAAATGATAATTTAGAAATAAATCTCTCCCAGAGACTAAAAAGCAAACTCAATAATTTAGAAATAGATCTCTTCCAGAGACTAAAAAGGAACATATCATTTAAATATCATTTAAATGTAAGGACTAAAATCTAAATATGAAGAAGTGGGGGATCTATAACTAAATCATATAGTTTATGGGACTTGAAATTAAAAATCCAAAAAAAAATCATTAACCGCTTAAACCGCCATAACCCCCGACCCGATTCAAAAACCCGAAAACCCGTCCTTCCCGTCCACGTCACTCCCACCGAAAACACTCTGTACGACCCCCTCCACGTCGATCCCCCCACTCCCAGCCACGTCACCCAACTTCTCCAATTCCCGATCTACCCCCGGAATGAAAGGCGGGCGATCCATTTCCAGAACCAATTCCCAATCTACCCCTCTGAAGAACTCATGTCCCATAATGCCCCCACAGGACACCCTCCTCCGCGGATCCTTCTCGAGGAGTGCCCGTATCAGCCCCCGAAGCGGACTCGGTTCCCCCACCAGATCCGGATCCATAGTCAGGATCCGATAAAATGTCTCCTTCCGGTTCACCCCCCTGAACGGGGTCCGACCGTACACCATCTCGTAAAGGGCCACCCCGAGGGACCACCAGTCCGCGGAGAAATCATGACCGTCCGCTTTTATGATCTCCGGCGCCACGTAATCCTCCGTCCCCACGAACGAGTTCGACTTCCCGGATCCCTCCAGATCCGGATCCGAAGGCGAGATGTTGTTGGAGTTGCTGTTTTTGCAGAGGAGACGCGCGAGGAACAACCGTCGCTGCTTCGGAGGGGGTTTTTTGTGATTTGTCTTCTTTGAAGGGGGTTTCGAAGAGAGCCTCGTCGAGAGATCGAAATCGACGAGCATCAGATGCCCGTTCGCCTGGATCATCACGTTCTCCGGCTTCAGATCTCGGTAGACGATCCCCTGTTTGTGCAGGTGATCCAATGCGAGGACCAGCTCCGCCGCGTAAAACCTGGATTTGAAAACGATTTTGTTAGAAACCATTCACGATTTGGAGAGGAGAGCACGAGAGGGTGCCTGATGACGTCGTCGGAGAACGTCTTCTCCTTCTGTCGCCTCCTGAGCGAGCTCAGATCGCCGCCGGAGCAGAAATCCATGGCGAATCCGACGATCCGGTCGGTAGAGATCGATCCGCGGAGCTTCGGGAGCAGGGGATGGTCGAGGGCGCTCAGCACGTCCCGCTCGAACCAGATCCGGCGGTACCCGGCGTCGCTGGATCCGTTGGAGAGGATGCTCTTCTTCTCGATCGACGATCTGGAGATCGCTTTCAGGGCTAGGGTTTCGGCGCCGGTGTCGACGAGGAAGACGATTCCCTTCGCTCCCCGGCCGAGGGACGCGACGACTCTCAGACGCCGGAGGTCCAACGACGGCGGCGGAGGGGCGGACATCGCCCGAGACGGACGGATCGGAGGACGGTAAGTGTTTTTTTTAGTGGGTTTTCTCTATACTGAGATTTCTTGGGGAGGAAGCATTTACAATGTTTTATGGTGCTTTTCGTGGGATTCGAAATTACGTTACACTCGCTCTTTTGGTGTTTGAGTATTCGTTGATGTCTGAATGGACGGTTGAGATTTAGGAAGAGTGTGCGAGTGAGGAGTGTTTGTTGTCACCGATAGGTGCTTTATTTGAATTTGAAAGTCTTCTAGAAGGGGCATCACGTGACATGGATTTCGACCGTCCGATTGGGTGCTCTGGAGGCGTTGATTTGATGACATCCCGATTGGGATGGTTGAGATGATGGAGGGTATTTTAGTCAAATGGTTTGATGGCATGACCGGAGAGGAAAAGACGATGATGCCCTACGTCAACGGCAGAACGGGCGGGGGTTCGGCGTGGTGACGGGGATGATTATGTCATTTTGGTGATTCAACAGGAATTCAAGCGGGAAAGTCGACTGGACCATTTAAAAGAAGATTCATTGCATAGGGTTTCACCACCAATATGGGAAACTTATATATGTTAAATATTGTTAAAAAAAAAATCTTTAAGCAAGATATATATAAGATATAAATAACAAAAAAATTGAAAAAAACTTTAAAAAGTGAGAAAAATTCAAACAAATATTAAGAATGCCAATTTTGATAACGTTAACATTTTTGACAGCATACTTAGAAAATTTAAGAACATGTAAAATCACTTTCAAATAAAAATAATTTCTTATATTGATAATATCTTTCAATTAAATGATAGATGGGCTATCTATTGGCACATCCCCCTTCCAGCCTAGTTGGCCATCATTCAGTAATTACAATCTGATCAGAGGACAATACGGTCCCCCTTGTCTCTACTGTACCACAAGCCCAATCCCTGATGTAAATCATCACCGCCTCCCAAAATGTTCTCCACGTATACCCACAAGATCTTGAATACATACATTGTTCAGGGTCCTCCAAATCACCCAAGACACTACATGTATCATTGATTAGAGATTCTGATTGGACAACCTGAAGCGACCAATATCCCACAAAGTTCTTTCCTGCCGCCATAGCCCTTCGATGTTGTTGAAAGTGCTAATCGACATAGAGGCCTACACCATAGACCAAATTTGTTGGGCCACCGAGTATTACCAAAATAAGTGTTTCATCGTCTTGGGCGCTACATCGCATAAAGCACATTCAACTGGCTTGGCAGGTTTCCATTCGACCCAATACACCTTCGTGAGAAGGCATTCTTGGAAGAAGATCCACATGAAATACTTGACCTTGAAAGGAATCTTGGGGTTTCAAATCTGCTTCACCTTTGGGCACATGAGTGGGCCGGGGGAAGCTCCCTGAGCATCCATCGAAGCATGATTTCACAGAGAAACTGCATGATGGCTTGGGTCAACAACACATCTGATCCTCTCCCCCGCCTAGTCCGTCACTTCACCATGCGAATCGTTCAGTGAGCACAGTCAGCTGAGCGTCTACTACCGTTGGGAAGCGGTTCCTACGGAGCCCTACATCCCACCCCAGAATCGTGCTCGTGCCCGTTTAGAAAGAGGAGACATTCCGGTCTTTGCGGCTTGCTAATTGGAATAGGTTATGAGATTGTTACAAATGATTTCTTTTTATAGATTTCTTAAAAGTATCCGTTTTGGGTTTTTTTTTAATCTTTAAAGACCTTTTTGGGTATTTTCCCCAAAAATGAACAACACAAATTTAAAAATAACAAATAAAAAATTAAAATAAAATAAAACTATAAAATAAATTATTAGGTATTTTCCCCAAAAATGACATCGTGTATATATTTATATATATATGAAAATTATTAGGTGCGGCGAACAACGGGTGTGGCCGTGACGTGGGCCGTTCGATCGCGGGTCTATCGCATCCGACGGTCGATGTGAATCGCACCCGACCGTCCGATGCGATGGACCCGTGATCGACGGCCCGTAGTCGCTGTCGCACCCGCCGTTCACCGCACGTAATAACTTCCCTATATATATTGAAATCCTGTAGACCATATATTACTTACGATCAAGTAATTTACTTACGATCAAGAAGTTGCATCGGTCCGAATAGAAAACAAAGGCGAAGAACATTTAACAAGAACAGGTTATTAGATCCACGAGTTTTGTGATCAGTCAACCATCAACAAAAAAAACCATAAAAACAGAGAGGAAAGGGCACGATAATAAAGGAGGGAGAGGGGGAGGAACACAAGGAAAGAAAACCTAAGCCATAATACATAACTTCTACCTATACAAGGTCACACTCTGTGCTCCTGCCAGTGAGCAACCCCAGTCCCTAAATCCTAATAAGCCCAATTGTGATTTTCCATAAATTTTTGATATAGAAACAATTTCTCTTGAATATCACATCATTTCTGGTTAGCCATATTTCCTAACAACTTTACATAAATATCAAGATGCTATGATTGATTGTATAAATTAGTATATTCATTACTTATGAATATTAATGGTATAACAATAATATAATTTTTAATTTAAAAGGAATGATTAAAATGAATGTTGATTATAAATAATCATGTGCTTAAATTTTAATTCGGCTAGGTTCGGTTAATTCAATTTTTTTAAAAGTAAAATCAAATCCAAACCCAATCCAATATATATCAGTTTATTATTTTTTCAATCCCTATCCATACCAAATCATAAAACTATTGATCCAAATATGAAAAAAATCAATTTGGATCGATTTGGATTTAATTTAACTGATCAAAATTGCACCCCTACTGTAACGTGAACATTCTCGTCTCCCATGTGACCCGAAAGATCCTCCATGTTTTGAATGCATACCCGAGGTGCAGTGGCCAGCCCAATAAGATAACTAAACCAAAGCAGGGCATGAGCAAAACAAATGCTCCACTGTTACAGATTGATCATATTCGCAGATGGTATCCTTGTGTGGCTTCCATTTGGATTTATACGAGTAAAGTTAAAGTTAATATTTAAAATATGACAATTCATTCCTTCAAACCGTATAAAAAAATGATAGGATGATATGTCTCCTCTTAATTGGTTTAAATTGTGTTGGATTACAAAATTGATCATATTTTGTGGTCATAGTGTTAGAACCCATGAAAATAACATCCAACCCAATAAAATCTTCTTCTTTGTAAATCAAACAATAAATAAAAAATCCTACTAAATAGCAATAAAAGTAAGGAGAGACAGAAAAAATGAAATGTATAGTTTCTTAAAAAATAAAAAATCTATTAAAAAAAATCCAAAGAAAATAGAAATAAAACTTTTTTTTAGGATTTATTGTTGTATTGCCTAAGTCCACATAACACTGATTGTTCAGTGAGCTTTGAAAATGCAAGCACAAAAAATAACTAATGTTAAATCTATTACTTAGATATTAAAGAAAAGTTGAACCGGTTTTATTTTTCATTTTACCCTCCCATAAATTTAGTAATCACTCATACTCTTTATTCAAAATTTAAACTTTCAAATCATATTTAAATAAATCATAAATATATTTTAAGATTTCATAATCAAATTTAAATAAATAATGTCCATATATTGAAATTTTAACAATGTAAAATAAAAGATATTTACTAAATCTATAAAGATTTATATATGAAGCTATTTTTATTATAATATAAAAATATGAACATGACATAAAAAATTTAGTTCAATTATATATAGACATTTTATCTAGATTGTGTTATTAATGTGAATATTACATATATTTGAATGCTCTTCGATACGTGTATAAAACCAATATTAATTTGTCGGAAAAAATTAAAATAACCCTTATGAACTATCCGATATCTATATAACCCCTTGACTTTTACTGAAATCCATATAACTAACTCCCTCAAAACATTTATGGAAATCCAAATACTCCTCTGTCCGTTGATAGATGAGAAATATTATGTGAATATTCAGTTTACAAAACCTTGACGAAAAACAAAGTATTAAAAAAAACATTTACAATGTATTAAAAATGCGAAAAATCTTCTACACATGATGATTTTACCCCTCCAAATAGATTTTAAGACCTATTCAGATAGATAAAATCGTCTTTTATAGAAGATTTTCTGCATTTATAACATATTGTAGTAGATTTTTGATATAATGTGTTTTCAATCATGGTTAACCAAACAAAATATTCTCCCACGTTATAAAGAAAAATTCCATCAGACCTAATTAAATGGTATTTAATTTCAGGGTTGAGTTTATTCACATATCAACATCTCACAAGGGTGTCGACGGTGACCGAAAAAAATGAAGGGTAATCAAGTCTTTTGAAAAACTTGAACCAAAAGAAATATGTATTCACATTTAGGGGCAACTCTTTATTTGACAAGTTAGGCAATTGCCTCATTTGGAAACACGTTTAAAAAATAAGATTTTGAATAAAATGGTTTAAATAGATTGATTCCTAAAAACCACATTTTTTACGCTTTTTTAAAAGAATTTTTTTGTACTAAAAACTGTAAGTAACTTTTAATTAAGTCTTCTTTTTAAAATGCGTTTAACAATACTTTTTAGCTTTCTACTTAAAAGCAGAATTATTTTATATAAGTGTTTCCAAACACCCTAAAGCTTCTAAATCTACAAAGACCCCTAATTTTTTTTTTTTTTTTGTAATGTGGACAACAAAGAGGGCTTTTACACACAATTGTTTTTTCCAACTCCCATTTCAGTCTTGTATATATGAGCCTAAAAATCACTGGAATATTTATTCACATTAACATAATATATGCTTCGATAAAAAATTCACATTTTCTACAAATACATATGCAATTAATTGAAATATATATTTCATTTTATATAAAAGTATATACCTCATTAAATAAAATATTATTTTTAAAAAATTTAAAACACATGTAGACTAAAATTAAAGACTGAAAATAGAGACATACATAACATTACCCACAAAAAAAAATTAAAACGTGTACAAGTGCGGGCCTGCAAACATGGTTGAACTGTATCATTGCCATACGAAAATATGGACCCAATATGGAAGGCCCATATAGATAAGTGGGCCCTTGTATCCCACGTGTTCGTCTCACAAGCCCATAATAAATGTCCGTGTCCATTTCATGTTTGGAAAAGGCGCTGTTACACTCAGATATTTTTACAATTGAAAATCAAGTCTTATATATCTCGTTAGAAATATAGTAAAGCATATATTTTGTTAGACGATGTACATATCTCATTAAATTTTTTCTTACACTTATTAAAAATAGATTCATTTAACTAAAAAATAAACGATATACTTAATTAGATGATGTTTACTATTTTATAATAAAGAAAAACATGTGTAGTATATGTTTTAATTAGTTAAACTGATTGATTGAGTCTAACATTTTCTCTTGGAAAATGATACATATAAAGTATCCGCACCCTTCCACGCTTTAGTGGATTTGGATCCGCGTTGACCAACAACCACATGCCACAGACCTGGTACTTTTCATGCCAAGTTTGGAAAAGATGATTAAAGTAATGAATTAGTATAAGCTACGTAGTGGACTACTGGTCATATATTATTATAGTAAAAGTTTCATGTGACAAGTCAATACATTACAAACTCTAATTTGCCTTTTAATTGGAGAAGCCTAACTTTTTCTAAAAAAAATCAAATAAGAAGATCATTTAATGGTCTAAGTGAAATATTAGAATTACATACATTCCTTAATTATTCATTGGTCAAAATTTGAAGGAACGGACGTGTTGAATTAATATAAGAGCAGAACTCTAATATGTAATTCTTAGTCTTGTTTCATTGAAATCAGTTGCTTACTTTTATTAGTAAATTATGTGAAGTTATCATTCAGACTTTTATCACACCATAATATTCAAACATAAATAAAGTCAATATAAATTGTATTCAATGCTTGGACACATCAATAGTTGTGTTTACATGGTTCAATGTTCATATTGAAGAAAATATCATTCAAAGTGAGAAAAAGGAAGAAATTACTTTCTTTTTCCAACTGAAAATGGTTTTCAATGTGAGAAGATCAACAATTTTAGTTGTGAAGCAATTTCTTTTTATTTTTATTTTACAAATTCTTTTTACTAAAAGAGCCTAAGTTGGAAAATTGGGATGGCTTAACTATTTTAAAATATAAAAAAGTAATTTTTTTTAATGATAAATAAAGGATTTGTTATATGCAGTTTTTACATATAGTCTCGATTGCACTCCAATTAACACAATATATTTTTTGGTAGATGAAGTATATAATTCTTTTTATATAATTGGGTGCATATACATATATATACTTCATTATTTATGAAGGTACACAAATGTTTTATTACATTAATTACACACTTTTAAAAAATCAAAACAGTGGGGGCTACACATTGTCCATAACATTATATTATAAAACTTCTATAATTTTTTTCTAAAAAAAATATATTTTACTTCATTTGTTTTGTAATGTCCAAAAATCATATATTAGGCTGTTGAACATGGTCCAACATTTGTTGTGAAAGTCCAAGGTAATATTTTAATAGTGTGAAATTATATCTCTCCAATGCTAATTAATTCATAGTGTAAACTACAACAAAATTTTGTTTATATAAATCCATTAAATTGAGAATGTCAAGAAATGTTGGGCAATCATATATATATATAAGTCATTACTCGTTTAGATCACCGACACTAATGCAGGTTGCTTCTCTGTAATTTTGTTGTTAATGTTAGAGGTCATACATATCACCTAATCTATTTCATTAGTTTCATATATATAATGACTGGTTCTGCACTACAAAGTTGATATTTCAACATTTCAGGTCATATTTTTCTGTTACATCCATGCAGGTCCATTTACATGGGAAACTTCTCCAACATGATTCTACAGAAAACCTTATATATTTTAGGAATTTTTATTTTTAAGTATATATATATAAACTATGTTCAAGGCCGGCTCTTTTATTAGGCAACTTAGGCAATTGCCTAAGACCCCCAGATGCAAAAGACCCCTAAATTTTTTTTTTATTTAAAAGTAGGCTCATATGTTAGCCAATAATAACTTAACATCTTGCAAAAAAAAATTTATTTTTAAAACAATTAATAGTTATTTTGATATAGTAAAAAAGTAACCAATAAAAAATTGACAACATCTTATGATACCTAAAAAATAGCAAAACAAAAAAATTTACATAAACAATAAGATTTAAAGCCTTTTTTTAATAAAAAAAAAGAATATGAAATGGTGAGGCCTAAAAAAGTGTTGTTATTGTTTTTCACACTCTTTTATCCTTTTCAATATATTCCTTCCTTATTTCAAAAAAAAATTATTCTAACTCTATTTCTTCTTTATATAAAAATATCTCTTGACTTTCTGTTGAATTAAAAAAAATTATGTGGTATAGATAACAAGGAATAAAATATTTTTTATTTAAATCAAATAAAAATTTACGTGTAAAAACTTTATTAATAATTTTGCAGTCCAAAAACGTAGAAGAATGATTTTTAATTTAAAATTAAAAAAATATTCATTAATTGTCTTAGGCCCCATAATATATCAGGCCTGCGTTCACTATGTTATTTAGTAATCGATCACTCCTTTCTTGATATTTCTTTTTAAGTCCCAACCTTCAAACGATATTTCGTTATTAGACTCTCCGACAAATCGATTTGTTTGAGCGGATGGATACTTGAAATTTTTAAACTACCTTTTAAAACATTTATTTTTTAATCTTCTGTAAACTACGCTATTTATTGATCAATCCATCCCTCCTTTATATTTTGTTATTTGTCCATCCGCTAAACGTCCGTCTGTTTGGGCTAACAGATCCTTTATGAATAAAATTTTAAATATAAATAAAGAAATAAATAGTAGCTTAAATGGAAAAAAAATATAATATAAACATGTTAGATTCCCATAAAATCACTAAATGTCTAATTAATTAAAAGTTTAGAACCATGCAAAATAAAAAAATTTATTGACCGCATACAAATTTTTTAATGGCATCTAAATTTTTAAATTTAAAATTCTAAACACTCATAATACATAATTTAATATTTTAAAATTTTCAATCAAGAAAAACTCATTTAAATCAAAATTCAATAATGAAATTTTTTCAAATTTGCTTATGTTATTCTTCTTCTTCTGTTTATATAATAATCATAATTAGACAGTTAAGGCTGTAGGAGAATGCAATCTCGGATTGGGTGAGCAGATGTAGTGTTGAATAACATTGAATTGTCATGGAAATGTAATTTTATTTTAGATATTTCACTAAACATTTTGTATAAAAGTTTCAACTTCTAATATTAAAATACATGCAAAATCATATGGACATTTTGTGTATGGACTAATAAAAAAAGTATTTGAAATTGGGGACTTAAAAAAATATGAAAAAAGGAGGGATTGATCATTAAATAACATAGTTTACAAGAACTTAAAAATAAAAATCTTATTTAACAAATTAACGGTATTCGGACGGATGCTTGATACATGGGTTGAAAACGAAATAGACATTTGAAGTTGGAGACTTAAAAAGAAATATGAAGAAGAAGGGAGAAATTGATCACTAAAAAACAGTGTTTACAGGGGACATAAAAATAAAAAAAAATCCAGATTTTATTTAATTGACTTTTCCCAAAATTGGTCAACTGAGCAGACCATGCTAAATAGAGGAAGTGTTTGTGCACAATATCACTTAAAAAGGAAGAAATATGTAGCGATTTGAATAAAAGAAAAACCGAAGAAAAACAAGTTACTTTTTTTAAAAAACCAATTTTTATATATTGTTTGTGTCTGTGCTGAAAAATGATAGAAAATAAAATTTGTTATTTATGTCATCACAAAAAGTAATGGAAAATAATACTATCGCTTATTTCATCTACAAAATTATTCACATGCTTATTTAATTTAATATAAAATCATGTTTTTGTGTATAGACACACACACACTTGTTTCTTTAAAAATAAAAATAAAAATAAAATCTACAATAAATCATATTGCGTCACTAAAATCCAAAACATTAGGGTAGAAAGAGTGTAGAAAAAAACCTAGAGGAATAAATTATACGAAGGATTCTTGTGTAGGATTTAATTGCAAATGAAAGATTTTTTGGTTAGAGAAAAAATGGTGAAATTCCCTCACTTTCCCTCCCATGGAGCGAGGAAAAAACCCCCCTGCCAATAAAACAAAATAAAAAAGAGAAAATAGAGAAATTTTTTTTTCATTTTTTATTTGAAACAAACATTTTATTTTAGGTGGTCAAAAGAAATATTTTCATTTTTTCTAGTTTTCTGTCACATTTCATGTGAAACAAGTAGACCCTAATGTGTTTGAATTCTATGTGATCTGATTAAGATTTAATATGAGATTGACAAGTGAATTTCGTGCATACATGTTGTTGATATTTTTCTAGGGAAAATTCTTGCATTGAACTGAAAAATTAAATTTTATATGGAACTGAGTAACTCATAAGCCAAACCGAACTATGCATCAAATATTTGAATCGAATAATTAACTATATATATATGTATAATCAAACTGCTGAATCAAACTAATGACAATTGAATTAATGATTTTTTTTTGTAGCATTAAATGAAACCATAATTTTTATATTTAACTAAAAGAGCCTTGTGTAGGATTGAAATCACTTAAGTAAACCAACATGCCTCACGTGCCTAGAACATAAGTAATTCGTCTGTCAGTCAACATTCGAATATCTCTGGCATTGTTGGGAGCCATGTATAAGTAATCAACAAAAACTTTGTCATCCTCTGAGTGTAACACACTTCATTGCATTTAATAATCAGATGGCAAGTCCCTTTCATTTCATAGATCCTCCATAATATGGGACACAATGACTAGTTAAATGTACAAACAAATCAAATCAAATGTCGTTGATCACTAGTTTTTTTTTTTAAGTTATTACCCAAAATGCATATATAATTTGGTCGACCCAGTCTTTGCCGAGTTAACTAATTAAAATTTTGATGAAAGTTTCAATTCATAATTAATGTCACAGTTACAATGGAAATGAAAGCAGACTGGATATCTCTTTAACACAAAAGTTTGAATGGGCCTTCCATTCTTCCTCACCAACCAACAACAACTCCTCCCTGTGTTAGTTTAATTTCTTCTTCAAACCCCTAAAAGAAGTCAGATTCCAGTCATCGATTGCTCCAATTTTTCATCTAAAACTTGGATAGGAAGAACAAATATAATTAGAGAGACATTGCATGTCGGTAGAAAGTATTCTTAAAGTGATGAACCACAGCTGTCATAATTGTGAGTACACAGAAGGACCAGGTCTATTCTGTTAAATATGCATGTAATAAAATAAAAGATGACTACAGAGACTACTTTGGTTTCATTCACATCATATAATATAAGAGAAAAAAATTACGTGGTTCAAATTTTTTTACTATATTGTGGATTATAGATCACATTGTATATGTATAGGCTAGGGGCTACTGACCTGACTTTTTCTCTTAACATCTTATGGTTATCTCTTAATAAGAGGAGTATGCACATATATATTATATATATATATGAGGCGTGATTAGGTGCGGTTATCACTCGGATATATATATATTATATATATATATATATGTTTATGGTTATCACTCGGGTATATATATATATCAAATACATTATAACAGTGTCCGCACACATAATACAGAAATTATATAACTGTTATTACACAAAAAAATTACATGTTTACAAAAATATATATATTGTCTATCTTTATGAGAGAGCTGCCCCTAAGCCCTTAGAGCAGACACGCTAACTGCCCCGGCCATTTACCTCCCACCGTGCTAATCGTATAACTCGATCCACGTTTGTAATCATATTACATAGTGGCAAATAATATTTCACACTTGAGAAAACTCCTTTGTTCCATTTCTCCTTGTTAATTATCACCACAATATATCATAAGTTTAATTTATGTCTTGCAGATAGAGATCTGAAGTTGCAATAATTAAAAAAAAAAAACCCAGATGCCATTGGCAAGATCTTATGGAGAGATCTTCTGAGTTCCATCTGCTAACAATTGAACGATCTCTCCAACTATATTAATACTTTTTTATAACAATTAAGTTCAAAAGAATATCAACATAACTTGCAAGGGTGCATGACATATAATATACGTGTGCATGAATCAGTGAGTGCCATCTCCAAAACCTAGGAATCACCTGTCCAGCTTTAAACCTAAATATAATCTCATCCAGATATATATTCAGAAACCAATAAATGTAAATCCATGATGATTTTGCCTACAATAAGTCAGAAGCCAACTGGCACTCGTAGAAGATTGATTGTGTTTAGAGACTTGCGAATCCATACAACCCCCAACAATTGTATTTTTGATCCCCATAGCACCACATAGATTCTGATCATTTATTTTAATCCAAATTGGTCCTAAATGAAAAAAATAGAAAGTTAGCATCACATTGTTGGAAAATGAAGGGCCAAAAAACGCATGAAGACCGACGTTGTCAATCCAACGGTCCACATCCAATCAAGTCGCACACATCAACATCAGATCAACGGCCAAAATAACACGCTCGTGCGACCGCGTTCAACGACCCGCGCCACCAACGACCAGAAAAGACAAAAAGTTCCCTCCAAAAATAAAATAAAAAACAAATTATTAGTAATAAAAAAATACTTCCAAATGTCGGCGGTTTCCTAACCGGATTCTCCCGTGCTCTTTTTGAATATTTTGTTTTCCACATTTGAAAGTCAATGAGATCCTTAGGAGAGTTTTGGACCTCTTTTTCCCCAATTTTTTTTCCTTCTAATTCATATTTTGGATGCTAATACTTAGGGTACAAGAACATATGACTTGATTAAACAAATATATAGATAAAATATATAATAAGATTTATTTGAGTCTTATAAAAAATATATAATTTTTTATATGTATATATTTATATTGGAGGGATCTCATGTAGCTAATCTTTCAGTCAAGATGGGCCGTAAGTTAATTACTTCGGTTGTGTGCCTCGATCCACATTTTGATATATACATTTATTTTTTAGAAAAATTTAAAATTGTTAATACGATAAATATGACTGCAGAAATGTTTAATCTAACATTTTGTTTCATTTTAACAATTTTTTTTAGCTTAAAATATATGTTGAATTTTTTTAATTATTTATATATTTGTTTAATAAAACATATCTTTACAAAACATGAAGTATGACTCAAATGAATTGATATAAACCCTTTGGCATCTTTAATCTAGGGTTCTGCTACAATTGATCACAATTTTAGAATGTTTTCATGTGACATGAAAATGGTCTAAATTTTGGGATCCATTAGAACATTTTCTTCTATACATAACCTAGTATATACGTATTATAAATGAAGATGCAAAAAGAAACAACTATAAACATTAGTGTAATTTTGAGCCAATCGGAGTGCACGTATACCCAACCGACCCAACCGACCAAACTGGAAAAAAATAAACACAAAAAATCCAAAATAGACCCCAAAACTACTTCAAAATGTCTTCCCAGTCAAACCCTCGCCAAACATACAACTCATTAAATTCAAACAAATTTAACTATTCATTCTTTGCTTTGTTGGCTTCTGTATATTTAAACCACCCATAACATCCAAAACAGACCCCAAACATTCATTCATTCATTCATTCATTCATTCATTTTCATGGCAGCTGCCGTTGCTTTTTTGCAATTCCCACCCTCTCCTCCACTTGAATCCCAACAAGGCCCCTCCCACCACCACCACCACCACCACCACTTCCCCTCCCACCTCTCCATGTCCGGGCGAAAACCAAATCTTCGGATGAAGACGTCGGTGGCGGCGGCGGCAGATGACACAAAGTCATCATGCCTTTCACGAGTTTGGCGGGAAATCCAAGGGTCCGGCGACTGGTCGGACCTGGTGGAGCCGCTCGACCCGCTTTTGAGGGCGGAGATCGTCCGATACGGCGAGTTCGTCTCCGCCTGTTATAAGGCCTTCGACGTCGACCCGTCCTCGAAGAGGTACTTGAATTGCAAGTTCGGCAGAAATTCTATGTTGGACAACGTTGGCATGTCAAGCTCCGGCTATGAAGTCACCAAATACATATACGCCACCCCAAACATTAGTATCCCCACCCAGTCCGGGACCTGCTGCAGCCGGTGGGTCGGCTATGTCGCGGTCTCCTCCGACGAGGAGGCGCGACGGATCGGGAGGCGCGACATTCTCGTCACGTTCCGTGGGACCGTCACAAACACCGAGTGGATCGCCAACTTCATGAGTTCGTTGGCTCCGGCCAGGCTCGACCCTCACGACCCTCGACCAGAGGTGAAGGTCGAGTCAGGGTTCCTCAGCCTTTACACATCCGACGACAGCACGTGCAGGTCCTGCCCCTGAATAAATAGATTGTTAGTCTTAAATAAAGAACTAACTAACATTATGACACTTGATAATTTTATATGTAAAACATGTGTTAATCTTCATGGAGTCGATCGCTCTATTAAAAAAAAAGCAACCCTAACCCTATAGAACATATATATAAACTAAGTTCATTTTACGTACATAATTAGCACATATATTATTCAAAATTACTGATTATTCTTTGAATTATTTTTCTTTCTGACAGGTTTAGCCAAGGGAGCTGCAGAGAGCAGCTCTTGTCGGAGCTCTCACGCCTGTTGAACAAATACAAAGTCAAAGAAGGAAAAGAAGAGATAAGCATCACATTGGCCGGGCACAGCATGGGGAGCTCCCTAGCTCTCCTCCTGGCCTACGACGTGGCGGAGCTCGGCCTGAACAAGGGGGAGCCGATCACGGTCTACTCGTTCGGCGGTCCGAGGGTGGGGAACCTTGCCTTTAAGAGTCGGTGCGAGGCGCTCGGAGTGAAGGTTCTGAGGGTGGTGAACGTGAATGACCCGGTGACGAAGCTCCCGGGGTTGGTACTCAATGAGAACTTCAATTGGCCGTCGTGTTACGCGCACGTCGGGGTGGAGGTGACGCTCGATTTCTTCAAGATGAAGGACCCCTCTTGTGTCCATGACTTGGAGACTTACATAAGCTTGTTGAGGTCGGCTTTCCCTGTGAGGAGGAGAGGAATGGATGTGACGAAGAAGGTTAGGGGGTTTTTGAAGGGGAAAAAGATTGAGGGGTGGAGGTGGGAGCATGCAGTGAGAAATGTTGGGGGCTTGGTGCAATCACTGAGAACTTGATGCATGCATGCATGAAACTGTGTATAGTATCATTTAATTCTATGTGTTTAATTAAAGGATATATAAAGTTTGGACATTTAAAAGAATTAATGTTGAATAGTGCAGTCAATGATCAGAGAAATTGAAGCATGAAATTATGAAAATTGTGTGTGTGTGTTTGTTTTAGGGTTTTGTTTGAGTTGTAGAAGTAAGGAACAGTGTATGGTATCATTTAATTCTATGTGTTAATGAAGCTTGATATCATTTAATTATTTTCTTGCACATATGTGTGGCTTTTGTGGTGAAATATATATGTATTTATTGTGTGGAAGAACACATATGATTTTGGATGTAAAATTGAGAGGATATAACTAAATTATGTGCCACATGATATTGTATAGTTTCCTTTGGTGATAATGGAAAATTCCAAGCTGATATGCCCTAGTTTATTAGTGGATCAATTAGAAAGTATAAAATTCATCATCAAATGAAGTGAATCCATTCATCATACATAATCTCATTCATTTAATGAAATGATTGTTCGATTTATAAGTCAAACAAAAGCATTAAGCACAAGTAGAGGATTCATTCCTGTCAGCAGTTTATAGTGATTATTTTGGTGTAATTATGCTATTATATATGCTATATGTATATACATTCATTTATACTATCTTGATTAAATAAATTTATTCATATCTTAATGACAATAAATTTAATAGATTGTTTCTTTAATATTCGGTGAATTATTATTGTGAGATGTACTGTAGCATTCTAACAAGAGATGTCCCTTACTCTAATTTCTTTAAGGGTTTTTCCTTGTACTTCTGCTTCTTTAGTGTTGTTAGGGTTAAAGAAACTATTTTTAATGAGACGACCACGCAGAATATTGTATCTTAATTAATTAATCAATTCTTTTTCTCTTTCATAGATGTAGGTAGGCAAATTATTATTTTTAGTCAGATGCTAAGGTTGAACGGTAGTAGATGATCGATATGGATCAGGTAATTGACTGCTCTCATGTGAGAATAAAACTTGAGCTGTGTTTGGACCTTGCCATGAAAGTGGCTAGGATATATACTAGATTCAAACTATTGACTTGTGTCCATCCACTCATATTAGTTAGTCTATAGTTTATTTTCTTCATACAGGAAGCAACATAGTCATTCCCTGTTCTTTGCAACTAATTTCATGCTAGAAAAAATTGCCCTGTGATGCCTTATTAATCTAAGCCCTTCTTTTCATACCAGAGAGAGAGAGAGAGAGACTGATGTCTATTAAATTTTGGTTTTGTTGAAAAAGAGACGGTTTGATTTGTAAAGATTCAATGAGCTTTTGATGTAAACTCAACTTGTAAGTTAAAAAAACTCAAGTACAAGGAAATTCCATGTGCCACATTTTATACTCTTGATGATTGTTCTTTTACCCCTCACTGGGGTGTGGTATTTAAGGGTCAATTTGATAGATCATGGAAATTAATAAATCTTGAAAAGCTCTAATAGTAATTCAAAAGAGAAACCAGAAAGCAATGTAATTATTTATGCTCTCTAAGGCCTAAACAAATGCTAAAGACAAAACTACTGATGACAAAAAGAAAATACAATAAAACTGAAGTTATTCAGATAGCTATTCTAATATATCGATCCATGCGATTGGACTTTTATGCGATTGGATTTTAGACTTTTTTTTATTATTATTGTGTTGATGTCCTACTTTTCTGTTTTTTTTTTTATATCAAGAATTCAACAACTTTCTATTAGACCACTAATTGAATTTTTGTTAGGGGTGCAACTTGGGCGGGTTGAACCTGACCCAACCCGACTCGTGGGCGGGTTCGGGTTGAAGTTTTTTGGCGTCGGGTTCAACCCGACCCGAACCCAAACCAACCTGAACCCAATTCGGGTTGGGTTCGGGTTGGGGGGTTCAACCCGCGGGCTCAACCCGAACCCGACCCCCCAGGTTAACAAATGTTATGCTGCCATAACAACATACCTATATCTAAAACCCTAAATTCATAAAATATAATAAACAATTACACAAATTAGAGTATCACTATGTTTGTTGTGTTTGGGTTAATTATTATATATATTCACTTTTAATTATTTGTATATAAGGTTTAATCAATAATTAATTAGAGTTTGTTTTGTTGTTTATTAAATATTTTGTATGATATTTTAGGTGTTAAACCCAACCCGACCCGATCTGAACCCGACCCAAACCCGGCCGAACCCGACTTGAGCCCGAATTCAACCCGAACCTGACCGAACCCGAACCCGACCCGAACCCACGGGTTGAGATCGGGTTCGGGTTTGGGTTGAACCCTTCGGGTTGAGGCCGGGTTCGGGTTTGGGTTGAACCCTTCGGGTTGAGGCCGGGTTCGGGCTCGGGTTCGGGTTGGACTCTCAGCAATGCGGGTTAATGTCGAACCCGATCCAACCCGCCCGAGTTGCACCCCTAATTTTTGTTTTATATAATATAATGATGGCAGGTTTGAAATGGATTTTCTTTAGAATTTATTTTGTAGATGTCATGTAAATGAATAGGTTTAGATAATTTATTAACTCATTCCAATTCATAAACATTTCAAAGAATAGTTACCAAGAAAAAATTCCTGGGTAATAGTATTACATGAGGCTTGTCTTTATACTAATACCAAGGAAATGTTTCATTAGAAATTATGAGATATTGTTGGTAGGGGTCGGCAATGGACCGGGCCGGCCTGGCCCTGTCCGTTAAAACTAGGTACAGGCCCGGCCCAGGGCCCAAGCCCACGGGTCTGCTTGGTCAGCGGGCCCGGGCTGGGCCGACCCGTGGCCGAAAAAAGGTCCAGGCCCTACCCACAGGCCCAAGCCTGAACGGGCCACACGGGCCGGGCCTGGATTCGAGCCAACAGGCGGCTTACGGGCCCAAATTATAAACATCTTATTCCTTTTGATTTTTTAATTTTAAATTGTTTATTTGTTTATAATATTAAAATAACATAAAATTTAAAGTATAATGTTAAAAAATATATTTATATATATTGAATTTTCAAAATAAAAATATTAAATGAATTAATTACTTGAAAAAATGAATAACATGTACCTAACTAGGTTGTTACATACATAAATGTCAATAATATGTATAATTCAACTACAATTCAAATAAAAATTACATGTTACTCATTTAATAATTGTCTTCCACGGGCCTACGGGCCCGGTTTGGACGGGCCTCCGGGCCAGGACTGGGCCCTAGAACCAGGCCCACACCCGGCCTGGCTCGACCCGTGAATGGGCCCGGGCTGGGCAGGCCAGGCTTTCGGGCCTCGAGCCTGTTGAAGGCTTGTTGGTTATCCTTAACATTGACCAACAAAATATTTTCTCGATAAAAATATCAACTTGTACCTAAGAAAGAATTTGCAAGTAATTGTTAATTTTTTACCAAGTGATTTTTTTGTGGGTATAGGTTATTTTTGTCAAAGAAATAATTCTTTGGTAAAGGTATTTTTTTCCGAGGAAATAATTCATCCCTTAGGTACAGTTTTAGCAATGCAATATTTAGTCGGTAATGGTACGTTTTTTTTAATACCAAATAACTACTCTTTCTTTGAGAAAAACATTTGTTGGCCTTTTCTACTATGAATTTACTAAGGAAAAATTTTGTTGGTAAAACGATTGACTTTTAGTAAGGACAATTATCCTGGGCAAAACTCATATTTGTGAGACATCTTGCATCAAATTTATCTTATGTCACATCAACGCATATGCTTCATGTAGCTATATTGTTATGGGCATACCAGTCATCCATCTAAACATAGATGGTTGATTTGTTGAAATTTCAAGCATTCTTCATTTAATTAACCATTCAACTCTGCAATGACCATGTAGCCATCAAGTGACGTCCAAATCAAGGGTTTGTTGGAGAATAACATCTAGTACAATCTTTATTTTTTTGTTGATCACTTACATTAGAAGTTAATCAGATTCTTTACTTTATTTGTCTGATCAGTTCGTTTGTGAATTATGGTTATATTGACTTCACTCATATTTAGGGGCGGAGCCAAGATTGTAGTCAAGCGGGGGCTTTAAATATACAATTGTTATTATTTCTTTTTTTATATTTAATATTGTTTTAGTTTATAAATTTTAATACAATTCGAAATAGGGATGTAACTTGGGCAGATTGAACCTTACCCACAATGGATTTTGGACGAGTTTGGAATGAGGTTTTAGCGTTCGGGTTTAATTCAAGCCTGAACGTAATTCGATCCGGTTGAGTTTGGGTTGGGGATTTTGATAACTCAGATCAACTCGGACCTAAAATAGGAAGTAATAAATTTAAATGTTCTAGTTAAATTTAATTGTTTAATTTGTGAGATAAAATTTTAATTATCCAATATTGCTTCGGTTGAGTTTGGGTTGAATTCCTCTACTTTTAAGTTGGCTTCAAGTTATGCCCCAACCTCCCAACCCGCCCAAGTTGCACTCCAAATCCTAAAACGTGAATTCAAATTTTTATAAATTAAATATATATTGCTTGAAAAGATGATTATAAAATGTCATTAAAATTAGAATATTTTTTTTGTTTAGTTGTGACTTCTGAGAGAGCTGAGTTCTATAGAAGAAGGAAGAGAATTATGATATTGTGAACACTAAGATATAGAAATGTAGGATATTGAAAAATTAAAAAAAATTAATTCATATAATAACAAGGTACTAAACTACTTCTAACATTATTTAATCACATCCATTGTTTTGTTAGAAAATTAAAGCAGGGGCTTGAGCCCCCCCTTCCCCTTAGTGCCTCCGCCCCTGCTCATATTATACTAAAAAATCAAGTTTTCATTAAGATTGAAAAATAGACAAGATAATGAATATATGTTCATCCTGAATGGATGCATCATTGATTATCTGGGTGATACATATAATTAATCACTTCAAACTGATCAGAAGCTTTAGTTCAACAATCTCATGAGCAACAACTTGGTGTAATTAATTAGTTCTTGTAAGTTTTATTTGTTTTTCCATTAAAATATAAGGTCAGATCTTCAGGTGTATTCAATTAATTAAGCATTTCAAACTCCATGCATAAAATGAAATGCTAGATAGCCTGCTTGGACATAATAATATCATTCTGAAAGTCCAAGGTAACCGTTTAATAGTTTGAATAAATCCGAATGTTTAGACTTCATTTTGATAAACCCTAAGAATTGAATTCATAGTGTAAACTATAACAAAATTTGCTTAAATTCAATAACTAAGAATGTCAAGCAAATTTGGCCAGTCATATATATAAGTCATTACTCGTTAAGACCAACACTAATACAGGCTGTTTCTCTGTAATTTTGTTATATATGTTAGAGGTCATATATATCCCTTTCATTAGTTTCATATTTATAATGACTAGTTCTGCACTTCACATATGGTTGATATTTCAACGTTTCAGGTCATACTTTTCTGTTACATCCATGCAGGTCCACCTACATGGGAAACTTCTCCAATATGACTACAGAAAACCTTAGTTATGTTAATTTATTTTATGTAAGAAAAATGTTATAACACAATCCATTTTACAGTATAAAACACATATCCCGCATGTTTTTATTTTTAAAAAATTTATATACCTCATCTAATGAAGTATGCAATTTTATAAAACGTGCATTATGTACTTTGATGAATTGAATAATATCATTTTTTGAAAATGTCAAAACTTTACAACTATATATATATATATATATATATATATATATATATATATATATATAATGTTAAATACAATGTGTGAAGGGAACTAACAAGATATATAAGATTGTGATAGAAAATAATACTATTGCTTATTTCATCTACAAAATTATCCATATGCTAATTTAATTATAATATAAAATCATATAAATTTTTTGTAAAAACTATAAAGGAGTGTAGAAGAGAATAATACTATTGCTTATTTCATCTACAATACACTACTCATTTTGTCAAAAATATAAATATAAATAAAACAAACAACATATCATCTCATATCACAAAAATCCTAAACATTAGGTTCAAAGGAGTGTAGAAGAGAATACAAGAATAAATTATGCAGATAAGTTCTTGTGTGAGGTTTAATTGCAAATTGAAAATTTTTGGGTTATGGATAAAGGGTACCCGAAGTTCCTTATGAGGAAAAAAAGTTCCTCCCCTTCCTTAATAAGACAAAATAAAAAAACAAAAATGAAGGAAAGCTTTTCTAGGTAAAATTATTATTGTGTTGAACTGAATAATTCAATGTATCGAATTGAATAACTCACAAAACAAATCGAACTATTCAACATTCAAATTGAATAATTAAATTATATGAATCCAAAACTACTGAATCAAAGTGCCAAAGAAATGAAACTTTTTTTATAGCACTAAATTAAACTGTAATTTTTTATTTAACCGAAAGAGATTGAAATCAATTTTTGTAATACCTAACAGGTGAAGTATTCATCTGTCAGTCAACCTTGATGGATGCAGGACTCCTAACCCCAATCCTATTACATTGTTGGGGGCCATGTAATATAAGTTACAAAAACTGTCCTCTAGACTCTAGAGTCTAGCCCTTCATTACATTTAATAATCAGAAGACAAGTCCCTTTCATTTTATAGATCCTCCAATAATATCGGACACAATGATTGGTTAAATGTACAAATAAATCAAACCAAATCAAATCAAATGCCACTACCCACTAGTGCCTCTTTTTTTTTGTTTAAGTTATACTCAACTGAATATTTATGTATAATCTGATCGACTCAGGCTCCGTTTGGAAACACAGATTGAAAAGTAGATTTTAGAATAAAGCTGCTTTTTAAGATGATTTTAGACCTTGACCTTTTTAGGATGCTTTTTTTTAATTTAGGAATCAATATTTGAAAGGAGTTTAATGTTTGGTAGAGAAAGTCGCTTTTCAATTCAAAAAATCGATTCTGACCGAAAATCACAGTTTCTGAGCTTTTTAAAACACGGATTTCGATAGAAAAATTAAAAGGAATCCAGCTTTTGATTCCGTCGGAATCCAACCCGTTTGGCTGCACGATTTTGGGATTTTAACTTTTCAAAAAGCAAAATCGCTCAAATCGTGCTTCCAAACGGACCCTCAGTCTTTGCCGAGTTAACTAATTATAACTTGGAGGAGGGACGGAGAAGACCATTGGGTCCCTGTTTTAGGTGCCCGCAGGTAGGGCATTGGAGTCAGGAGTGTAGGGAGCCCTTGACTTGCAGGCAGGGCCAGTTCGATATGTTACTAGGCCTAAGGTAATTAAATAATATTTATTTTAATTTTAAATTATTAATTTTTTATCCAAATATCATTCTTCTAGTTTTTTACTAATTAAGTTTTTATATTCAAATTTTAATTAATTTAAATAAAAGAGGGCCTTATTCCTTGTTTCCCACACCATAAAAAAAATTTCTTCTCCAGCAAACAGGAACTCAAGAGATGTTTTTTATAAATAAAAAAAATAGAGTTAGAAGAAGAGGTTTTTTTTTAAATAAATAAGAAATAGATTGAAAAGTATAAAAAAAAGTGTGAAAAAAAACATTTTTTTAGACTTTGCCATTTCATATTCCTATGTTTTTGGGATTCAAAAAACATTTAAATCTTATTGATAATGTAATTTTGTTTTTTCTATTTTTTAGATATTATGAGTTGTTGACAATTTTTTATTAATTACTTTTTAACCGTATCAAATTGATCATTAATTTATTTAATTGAAAAATAAATATTTTTTTTATAATGTGTTAAATTATCATTGGTCAATATCTGAATCTACTTATAAATAAATAAAAAATTAGGGACCTGCGACCTGAACGGGGGTGTCTCGAGGTGAAGGCGGACACGCAAGGTCTGGTAACATTGGCGTGTCCGGACAATCTGTTGGTATCGGTCGATGGTGCTCGAGAACCAATGCGTACCAGGTTTGGTAAAGCTGCAATTGACGTGGACGTAGTTCGCAAGAGCCAATCTGGACAGTCGGTTGGACCTCACAGAGTGGTTTTGGTTTCGGATTTTTAATGGGAAGTCGAATTCGGGCCAGGTGGGCCTGGATTGGTCCTGGTCTTGGTGGGGAGTGGCTCTATTCACCCCTCTCTAAAATAGTTGCGCCCACCACCCTATCTACAACATTGTTCAGAAATACTATCACATGTTTCATCTAAAACATTTCTTCATATGCTAATTTAATTATAATATAAAATCAAATAAAAACATTGCATAAATCATATATGTATATATGTAGAAACAATTACATCACATTACACTTGTTTTTTCAAAAAACAAAAAAACAAAAAAAAAACATTATATCTTGTATCACCGAAACCTTAAACATGAGGGTAGAAAGAGTGTAGAAAAAAAAAATATGAGAACAAATTATGCAATGGATTCTTGTGTAGGGTTTAACTATAGAGCGTTAGATAAAAAAGATGAAATTCTCTCACTTTCCTCTCATGGAGCGAGGAAAAACTTCTCTTATCCTGTAATAAGACAAAATAAGAAATAAAGGAAAAAGGAAGAATTTTTTTTTTTCATTTTTTTATTCAACACAAACAACTTGTTTTTAGGTGACCAAAAGAAAAAATTTCACTTTCCTTCATTTTCCATCACTTTTCGTGTAATACAAGCACACCCTAACGTGTTTCAGTTATTTGTGATCTGATTAAGGTTTGATATAGGATGGACAAGTGAATATAGTACATGTTAAGAAGAGAGATATTTTTCCAAGGAAAATTCTTGCATTAAACTGAATAATTCATTTAACGAACTGAGTAACTCATAAATCAAACCGAATTATTCGATATTTGAATTGAGTAATTAATAATCAAACTGCTGAATCAAACTAATGACAATGAAATGAAATTTTTTTACATTAAATTGAACTATAATTTTTACATTTAATTACTAAAAGAGTCTGGTATAGAATTGAAATCATTTAACATAATCAACATGCCTCACGCGCGTATCACATTAGTAATTCATCTGTCAGTCAACCTTCGAATTCTCTGGCATTGTTTTTTTTTTATTGGTAAATTTTGTATTGCTTTATAAAAAATTGCAAAAAGTATAAAAACAACTACGCAAAATAGGATTAGGGGGTTGAATTAGTTAATAAGTAATAACCAAAGAGGGAAGGGTGATCCAGACCGATCTGCATCCCTTAGCTATTATTAAATTTGCCCTTTGAATCCACCTTCTGACTAAACTCAAAAGGGATGCATTATGATCGAATACGACTGAAAGGGATCTCAGATTTATTTGTGTCCAGTGCAGTTCCTTATGCCAGGCCAAATATCGAACTCAGTAATACGGGTTCCCCTTGGGCAGATAGAAATGAAACTAACAGATCAGCCGGAGAGTTGCTGCCCTCTCTGTGAATGTGGGTTGCTACCACTCCTTAAGAGTGCCTAAGGATTGATGGATGAAGCGCAAACTTCGGATTGCACTCCAGGGACCGGATCCTCTGCCTTTGGCTCAAGCAATCGCAATGGTAGAGTCAAATAGCAAGCTCAATGCCCACCTCGATGGCTTTTAATTCCAACAGGTTAATGGTAGGGAGATCATTACGCCCAGCAAGTCCACGAAGAAAGGTCGAATGATCGTCCCGAAGGAGCAAACCATAGTAAGTAATGCAAAGAGTCTCCATATCATGTTAATAATCACAATACATCATAAGTTTAATTTATGTCTAAGGCTTGCAGATAGAGAACTGAAATTTCATTTTAGAAAAACACCCATATGCCATTGACAAGATCTTATATGGAGAGGTCTTCTGAGTTCGATCTGCTAATCAATCGAAAGATCTCTCCAACTGTAGTAATAATATATAATTTTTTAAAACAAGTACAAGAATATCAACATATCTTGCAAGGATGCATGACATAATATGTGTATAGTATCAGTGAATGCCATCCACAACCCTGCTAGTTCCGCAGATCTAGGAATCCTCCTGGCCTACGACGTGGCAGAGCTCGGCCTGAACAAGGGGGCGCCGATCACGGTTTACTCGTTTGGCGGTCCAAGAGTGGGGAACCTCGCCTTCAAGAGGCGGTGCGAGGCGCTCGGAGTGAAGGTTTTGAGGGTGGACGTGAACGATCCGGTGACGAAGCTCCCGGGGCTTGTACTCAATGAGAAATTCAATTGGTCGTCATGTTACGCGCACGTCGGGGTGGAGGTGAAGCTCGATTTCTTCAAGATGAGGGACCCCTCGTGTGTCCATGACTTGGAGACTTACATAAGCTTGTTGAGGTCGGCTTTCCCAGTGAGGAGGAGAGGAGAGGATGTGATGAAGAAGGTTAGGGGGTTTTCGATGAGGGGGAGGAAGATTGAGGGGTGGAGGTGGGAGCATGGATGCAGTGAGGAATGTCGGGGCCTTGGTGCAGTCACTGAGAAGTTGATGCATGCATGCATGAAATTTGTGGGACGTGTGTGTGTGTATTTTTTAGGGTTTTAATTTGTTTGAGGTGTACAAGTGTGGAAATTGTGTATAGTATCATTTAATTATATTCTAAAGTTTGGTCACTTAAAGGATTTCTTGCATTAGTGTAGGCTTGGTGCAGTCACTTGATCTTGAAGCATGAATTATATATATTGTGTGTGTGTGCGCGCGCGCGTGAGTGTGTAGGGTTGTTTGAGATGTACAAGTAAGGAAACTGTGTGTATATAGCATCATTTATGTGTTGATGGATCTCTAAAGTTTGGTAATTTAAAGGATTTCATGTAAAATGCATCAGTGTAGGCTTGGTGCAATCACACTGAGAACTCTTTTTTTTTTATAGAAAATGTTAGACTATATAACTTTAATAAGAAGTTACAATAGTCTGAATCCTGCCTTGAAACAGGGAGGGGGAGATTAGACATAGACCCTGATTACTCACACTGAGAACTTGAAGCATGAAATTAAGGCGTGTGTGTGTGTGTGTGTGTGTGTTAGGGTTTTGTTTGAGGTGTACAAATTGAGGGTATATAGTATCATTTAATTCTATGTAATGAATTTTAGGCTTTCTAATTGATCCAAGAACAGAAAAAACAAGGACATACAAAATTGATTTTTCCAACAAACTATTACGATATTATATGTGGTATATAGTTTAGCTAGTTTTATTCCCTCATTTTTTACATCCAATCGTATATGATTAATTAAGCACAAGCAGATTATCTATCTGTTGATTTCGTTTGGGGAAAGATTATTTTGGTGCAATTATGTTACTAAACTATATGTATATACGTTTCTTTATACTATATTGATCAAATAAATTTTTGTATCTTTATTAACTACAAAAAGTTTAATAGATTGTTTCTATAATTTCACCAAACTATTGTTGTGAGATGTTTAACATTCTAACAGGAGGTGACTTCCATAACTCCAATTAATTAAGGCTGGATTTTTTTTTCTGTACTGCTTCTTTATTGTTGTTAGGGTTACAGAAATTAACTATTTTTTAAAGAGATGACAACCAACAGGGGTTGTTTACTGAGAGAAGTGTAGTAGTAAGAAGAGAGACCGAAAGAAAAATTGTATCTTAATTAATTTATTAATCATTTCTTCTTCTTTTCTATGTAGCTAGGCAAATTGTTAATTCACTTAAATTTGTGCTTCTTTTCTATGATTATTATTTTTTTGCAAGATTCTAAGGTTGAACGGTAGGAAACCTCACTGCAATAACAATTATAAAGACCTAGATAATATGGATCAGGTAATTGCATGACTGCTCTCATGTGAGAATAAAACTTGAGCTGTGTTTGGATGTTGCTCACGAAAGTGGCTGGATGTTGCTCATGAAAGTGGCTGGGGTTTACTAGCTAGATTCAAACTATTGACTTGTGCCCATTTACTCATATTCAGTCTATTTTATTTTGTACCATACACACCATGAAGCAACATATATTCATTCGCTAGCTGTTCTTTGAAACAAATTCCATGCTAGAAAAAGTTGCCCTGTGATGCCCTTATTCAAGCCCTTCTTTTCATACCTTAATAGAGAGTCTCTCATTGATATCTATTAAATTTTGGTTTTGTTGAAAAAGAGTCGGTCTGATGTAATTATGTAAACTCAACTTGTAAGTTTAAAAAACTTTTTTTTGATTGATAATCAAGATTTTGTATTACTGTATCTTTAGAAATTTTACAAGTTGACATCTCATTAGAAAGAAGGTGAAAAATAGCTATCAAAAATAGCTGTCAAGGATGTTGAGCACTGAAGCCCAGAGCACCCCAGGTTTTCTATATCTTAATAGTGATTCCATTTGCTATATCTTTAAAAAACTTAAGTATTGGGAATTTCCATTTGCCATATTTTATGCTCTTGATTGTTCTTTTACCCTCATTGCGGTGTGGAATTTAAGGGTCGATCAGACCAGATAGGACATAAATAGCCAATTCAAAAAATAAAAAATCGTTTGATTATAGAAAGTAATAAAACTTGAAAAGCTCTAATAGTAATTCAAAAGAGAGACTGGAAAATAATATAATTATTTATGCTTTATAAGACCTAAACAAATGTCATACCCCAAACAGGGGATCAAGAAAGTGAGGACTAAAACAAGAAACTAATGTGAGACATGAGTCCTATTTGTGTATCACGGCTTAATTAATTAGTAATTAAAGAAAGTATAAAAGATGTAACTCAATAACTCTAGGTTCAACTTAGCATCTAAAAACCAAAATTACATAATTAAAAACTGATTTACATGGTTCAAAAAATTTGTCAAATAAAGAGGGTAATAAATTCACTATATATTCAAATAATTCAGATATAATATTTTTCTCAGCTCTCTCCTCATCACCACCATATGTCCCTAACTCACTAAACACAACCAAACAACCTCTTTACCCATTCTATAAAAGTAATCTATATCTATAACACTCTATAAAGTGTGACAATAAGGACAAATTCAGCCAATTTTTGTCCTCTTGTGTGTTCTTTACAAATCAGCCCCCATGTTCTATCCGTTTAACAAGAAGGCTCATATCTCTATTATAAATAGGTCCCTGATATTTATACTCAGGTCCCCGACAAAAAACGGCCACGTTGTCCATTTTCTGGGCTATTTGAAGAACGGCCCCCTCAATTCTACTGGTTTCACAATTCGATCCCTTGTTTTTTATACCCAGGTCCCTAACAAAACTCAACCAAATTTCTCTTTTAGCGGGGCTATTTTCATATTGGTCCCCAGATTCTTCCAGTTTCATAATTAGACCCTATCTATCTCACAAACCGATCCCTAATCCAGATTTTTAGATTTATAACCAGGCCCCTCATATCAAAACATGAAATCTTAAACTTCATTAGAGCTCACAAGATAACAAAAATTGACTGAATTCTTTATCCTCATTGCAAAACTTTATAAGAGTGTTATAGACAAAATTACAAAAGGAATTGGACCAATTTCAACCCCTAAAGTTATCAATGAAAATTTTGCTTTTGAATTTAAAATTTGTTCCGTCTTTTATTTCTAGATTGATTATAAATCTATACATATCACTGTTTCTTTTGGATGTGAAAATAAGTACTTTTTATTATGGTATTTTTTTTATTGATTATATATTTATTTATTTTTGGAAGTTTGGAATTTGATATGATGGTATGTCCTTCCTTTTCACAGAAGACCAAGTTTTATATTTGTCAGGTTTGATTATTTGATCTCTATTTGTTAGGTTGTTGTTATTGACTAAATTTTCTTTTTGGATGGGTTGTGTGACTCTGGTTAGATTGATTTCTTGATTAAGGAAATTGTGCTTTTAAATTTGAAATTTTTTCTTCTTTTTTCTTGATTGATTTTGTGATGAAATTGTAATATCACTTGGTTTCATTTATTTAGCTTACAGTAACTTTTTAAACACGCGCATTTGCGCGTGTATTTAACTTATCAAAACATGAGATCTTAAACTTCATTAGAGCTCACAAGATAACAAAAATTGACTGAATTTTTTATCCTCATTGTAAAACTTTATAAGAGTGTTATAGACGGTCAATTTTGTTATTGATGAAAATTTTGCTTTTGAATTTAAAACTTGGGATATTTGAAGTTCAACCTTCAATTTTTATCAATTTCACAACCAGACATCTATCTGTGTTACAAAGAGATCCCTGATTCAGATTTTTAGATTTATAACAAAGTCTCTGGTCTTGCCAAACTTTAAACCTCATCCAAATTTTCCCTCCCTCTTATTTTTCCTCTTTAAAAAGTTCAAGTTCCTCTTCTTCCTCTTCCTCTCTGGAAAAGTGGTACTGACTTGAGCGTCGGGGGGGCGTTAGCCGGCACCACACTGGTGTGAGTAGCAGGTACACGAAGGTCGGGACCCAGAAGGAGCGGAGCACCCCGACGAAGGCGGTGAGAAGCGGACGGTTCGATCGGATCAACTCGGGAAAGGGCCCCAAGCCCACACCATCTCTCCGGAACCAATTCAAAAGCCCGGATCGACCAGGATCCGGCCCAGGAAGGGATCACCGGAAAAATCCGCCCCCACAGATATGATGGTATGTCCTTCCTTTTCACAGAAACCCAAGTTTTATATTTGTCAGGTTTGGTTATTTGATCTCTATTTGTTAGGTTGTTGTTCTTGACTAAATTTTCTTTTTGGATGGGTTGTGTGACTCTGGTTAGATTGATTTCTTGATTAAGGAAATTGTACTTTTGAATTTGAAAGTTTTTCTTCTTTTTTCTTGATTGATTTTGTGATGAAATTGTAATATCACTTGGTTTCATTTATTTAGCTTACAGTAACTTTTTAAACACGCGCATTTGCGCGTGTATTTAACTAGTACTATATATGAAGCGTCACAACAATAGGCAGTTCAACCTACTCAATGAGAAAATTGAGATGGGCTATTTGCATATCGGCTCCCATATCTTTGATGTTTATAACCAGGTCCCTGCAAAAATGGGCCATTTTTGTCAACTAGCAGGATTATTTGCATATAGACCCCCAAAGTTCCTAATATTTAGAATACGGTCCTAATAAAAATCGGTCAATTTTATCCTTTTTATGGGATATTTGAAGTTCAACCTTCAGTTTTTATCAATTTCACAACCAGACATCTATCTGTGTTACAAAGAGATCCCTGATTCAGATTTTTAGATTTATAACAAAGTCTCTGGTCTTGCCAAACTTTAAACCTCATCCAAATTTTCTTTTTTGGACCATTAAAATACCTATAAAATTATAAAATAAATATTTTCGTCTCATTATATAAGCTCATAAAATTATTTATGAGAAATTTCGTTTCATTTTTCATTTTCATATTTATATTGATGATCATAAAACTAATTATTCCATAAATTTTTGTAAATCATTTTTTATTTTACACAACAAGTGTATACACTTAGGGTTGATAAACGAACCAAGCCACTTGGGCTCGGTTTGAGCTCGTTCAAGCTTATTCAATTAGACAAATGAGCGAGTTTGAACAATTTTTAAAGCTCGGTTAGGCTTGGGAGCCTTGATCGAGCTTCATTTTGTGTTCAAGCTCAGGCTCGTTTGTGTTATAAAAAACTTAGTTGAAGTTTAACTTAACTCATTTATAAAATCAAAACATTAAATTAATTCAAAATTATGCTCATTTAGGCTCATGATCAATGAACTTAACTCATTTAGACTAAAATTTTGTTTTCAAATCCCAAAAACCCTAAAATGAAGAAGAATTCTAGGCTCGTTGAGACTCGTGAGCTCAAATCGGCCTCAACTTAACTTGATTAGTTTATAAATGAATCGAGCTTGAACATGTCAAAGCTCGAACTCGTTTACCACCCCTATATACACTTGATCTTGACTCTCTCTCTTTATACTATATATAAAGTGCGAAGAGTAGGGACAAAAATGGGCGAGCCATGGGCAATCTAGTAATTTAGTGTTGGGTTAAATTTTTTTAATTTTTGTCCTTTTTTGGTATATTTGCATATCGGCCCCCAGATTCCATCTATTTCACAACCAAGACCCTTATATTTGTTATAAATAGATCTCTCATAGTTAGAACCAGGTCTCCTGGAAAAATTCAGCTAATTATGTCCTTTTATGGGCTATTTGCATATACACCCCTAGGTTCTGCTGGTTTCATAATCAGATCTCTATGTAATAAAAATGCCCCTCATTCGGATATTTTTAGATTTATAATCAAATCTCTGGTCTCACAACATTACTTTCTAGATTTCAAATTTCATGAAATTTCAATTTAATATTTTTTAAGACCATTAAGATGTCTATAAAATCATAAAATAAATATTTACTATCATTTAATAAATGCTAAAATTACAAATGGAATCGAATCATATCATATCCATTTGAGCCTATAAAGTTATTGATGACAAGTTTTTACTGTGTTTTCAGTTTTCATTTTCATATTTACAACCATATATTTTCACATCAGGTACTTCACATTGATGATCACAAAACTAACTATTTCATAAATTTTCATAAATCCTTCTTAATTTTACATAATAAGTGTATCCACTTGTTCTTTACTCTTCCCCCCCCCCCCCTTCAATAGTGGATTTTAACTTCCAATACAAATATTTAAATCAGTTTATTGATTATTAATATCATAAATATTATTGAATATTAGTTATTAAATATTATGGTTGCATTAATCATTCGATGAGAGATTAAAACACAATTTACATAGACTGTGTAATGCTATGTTCATATAGTTGTACTATTATATCTTTTTTTTAACAAATGGATTTCATAAATAAAACCCTAAAGACTATTTATTATTTCCTCAAACTAATTACCCTTCACAATTAATTAAATTTGAAGTCACATGTATCAGTTGAATTACCTGCTAAAAAATTTTCTTTTATATTAATACATTCCTACCACTCTTTGAGATAGAATATTTCCCATGGAAGGAAGAACTGTTCATGCTATAGTTTTTGTTCTATTTGAATTCAATATTTATTAAAGTTTTTCAGTATTAAAATATGATCATAGTACACGCGTATGTGCGTAAAATACACTAGTATCATTTAACCATTCTAGAAAAGATATTAAAGAAATAGAAGCGCAAAAAACAAAATAACTTTATGAAATAATAAGGGTCAGAGATTTTGTACCAATTTTCGCAATCAGTTGTTGTTTCAATAGCATGGACAATTATGTTCCCTTAGGTCTTTTCAACCATGTTCCAATTTGGAACCCCCCCCCCCCCCCCCCCCCCCTCGCATTAAATTACATCAGCTAGTGTGTGCCTCATGTGGATTGCCATATCCACACCAATCATCCATCTAAACATAATGGAAGTCATGTCCAGATCAAGGTTTGTTGAAGAATAACATGCAGTTCAAATCCTATCCAGGCTGGGCATTACATGACATGACTTGTAGCCATCAAGTCATGTCCAGATCAAGGTTTGTTGAAGAGTAACACGCGGTTGTTTAAGTTCATGCAGAGATTTCAAATATTCCTATCCAGCCTGGACATTACAATGGTTGAAGGAGCTCCCCAGGGGTGCACACCTTCTTAATGCTGTCCATGAGGTTTTCTCATATCCTATCCAGCCTTGGGCATAACAATGGTTGGAGCTGACCAGGGGTGTCATGCCTTTTTTTCCCTGCTCTTCAGCATCTATTTCTCTGTTTTGGGGAAACACTATTATGATAGCTATTTTTCACTTTCTTTGTAATGAGGTGTGAATTTATAAAATTCCAAAAATTATAGCAATACAAAAACTTGATTACCAATTACAAAAAAAAATTAACATGCAATTCAAACCCTCTAAAAAAATCCATGCAGTTCAATCTTTATTTTCTTGTTGATCAGTTATATAAGAAGGTACTTGATCAGCTTTATTAATTAATTTGTCTTATTAGTTTGTGAAGGTTATATTGACCTCACTTATATTATATTAAAAATCAAGTTTTTATATATGTTTACTATGACAATCGGACAATAAGATAATGAATATATATGTGTTCATCATGAATGCATGACGCATCATAGATTATATGGGTGATACATATAATAAATCACTTCAAACTGAGAAGCTTTAGTTCAACAGTCTCATGAGCAAGTTTAGTAATATTTTTGTATGTTTTGATGCTGAGGTCTTTAATCAACTGCTAAGGGACCAGGCCTGCCCCAACTCATGGATGTGATCTGCTATTCGCTCTTCAGGTTCACAGGGAGAATATATTTCATGTATTGAGGTGTCTAGATAGTGTTTTACAGGTACAAAAGTCTTGGCTAAGTATGCTCATCATGCTAAAATGTCTATGGCTGTAGAGTTTGTTGAAAATCAGAAGTTGATCGAGGAGCCTTCTTGGCCCTCATTTTTCTTCTTTTATTTGTGTATAGATGAGGTAAAACATGCTATTTTCAATAGATTGTAATTACTTTTTGACAAACTGTACAAAGAATAGCCTTGGGTGCAAAGCCTTGAAAAAACCAAAACAAAACAGAACGGTAGACTCAATCCTTTTGGATATATATTTGATAAGTAAGATACATTGCTTGTGTCTCAGCTTTACACTAGAAACTATAGCAGTTAATGGGCTGGATTTCCACATCTCATGCTAATCTCATTAAGTTGAGGTCTCCCTCCTTATAATTGTCTCTTGATATGGTTGAGGTTGGCCTAACCGCTCTCTTCCTTGGATGTAATTTTCTGATTATATCACTTGTAACTTTTTGGATATACCACTAATCATAGTAATTACAAGAAGGGAGATCATAGCAAACAGACGGAGGTAGTCTTCCCAGCTCGACCGTAAGATTAGTCACGGGGGCCCCTCTGATATAAAAAAAAAAGCATAGTAACTTCTAAAACTTTACAACAAGACAACCTCCGACGAAAAAAAAAGGCCGTCACGAACGACGATAAAACATTCGAAACAGAATAATAAATATTGAAATCTTCTGCAAACAATGCGTATACCTGTTTTTCATCTAATAATTGCAAACGAGGAATATTTACTATCTTTTCATGGAGTTGGTGTTGATGGTCTGTGGTGGTTGACACAGAGTTTGAGAGAGAGAGAGAAATAAATGAAATGTTTTTAATGGATTCAAAAAGGAGGGATGACAGAGTTATGGATCCCAAAAAAATTGGCGGGAACTTTTGGGAGAAAATTTTCGATTGCTTTTTTGGAGAGCTGGCGTGGCATTAAAAAAAGATTCCACGTCGGCAGTCTGACATGGAGTCTGAGATATGGTCAGATTTTTTAACTGAGTGTAACAACACTCTTTGTAAAGATTTTCATAAATGATGGACTTTTGTGAACTTTCATGGACTTTAGAGAGAGAAATATAAAGGAAAAAATCATTTCAAAATCCCACCCGAATGAGTGGGATTCTTGTGAACTCTCATTCTAGTATTATGAACATCTTCTCTTTCCCTTTTTTACAAAACTCCATTCTTTTTATTTTTTTATAATAAGTTATATTTATTTTTTGATGGATGTTTGGTTCTCCCAGGTTTTTCAAATTTTTTCCAATTTCATATAATTTGTCTATTATCATCTCTATTTTTTTTTTTTGATGAGTGTGCATATATATGAAATATTGATATTATCTCAAATATACGATAAATGATGAATTTGCTTGAATTACAATAAATCATTTTCATTATTTTTTATTATATATATAATAATGCCTATATCCACAATTATTTTGAAAGATATATATTTAATTTATTACTAAGTTCATAATATGTTAAATAATTTCATAATAATATGGTTTGATTTGTCCTTGAAATGCTTATATTTCTACACAATATATATGTTTATATATGTTTTTATAATGTTTACGGATATATAAAATAGACAGTATATATTTGAATGACATATTTTCATATAATGATTCTCATGTTCGGTATGTTGAATAAACTTGTGTTAAATTTATTATTTTTAAATTTCAAAAAAAAATATATGAGAGTCATTTAAAGTTTATATCATCTACAAATGTCTGTGAAAGTCTGTAAAAGTTGTAAAGGTCTACAAAAGTCATCTACAAAAGTATATGAAAGTCTACAAAAGTCTATCTATCTATTATACTAATTAAGAAAGTGTTTAAAATTTTAAATCAGTTCATTTTCTAACTTTACCCTTATTCATTAATTATCTTTGATTTTATATTTAAGGTTAAGAATAAAAAAATATTTTTATTAGTTTTATATTAGGATAAGGATAAAAAATATATCCATTTATATATGCGTGTATATATAAATTGAATAATATCATATTCATATTTATCAAATTAATCTTAATATTTTAATGATTTTTCAAGATATATTGAATGAATGGTGGTGATTGTGCCACATCATCTAATTTATTTTTTTGTTATTATTTTTAATAAATTTAGATTGAGATAATTCTGGAATATATATTTGATAAATAACTAATTTGGGGTGAAACATGAGTTTCAATGTTTGATCTCACTTTTCATCATGAAAAAATCATTTTTTGGAAACCCTTATTTCACAATCATAAATATATATCGAAAAGCTCTTTCCAACGAGATATTGATCACCTAAATCAGAGTTTTACTTGAAAAGTTATGAATTTTTAAAATTTTTCTAGAATAGTCAATTCTTAGTTTTTTTTTATCTATATATAGACATTAACATTAGATAATATCATCCATATCCACATAATATTAATGAATTCTTTTTTAGTATATCTACCTCTAAAAATAAAATTTTAGCAAAATATCTCTAATTATTTGTTATGTCCAATAACATTATTCGAAACTTGAGAGGGTTTAAATTTTATCTGAAAGTTTTAGAGTTTCAAATGAGATATTTTTACACTATAGGGTTGAATGAGAGGTATATATATATATATATATATATATATATATATATATATATATATATATATATATATATATATATATAACTCATTTTCAATTGTATTATTTCTTTTTTATGTGTTATTTCATATTAAATTCTACAAATATTTTATTTAATCATTATTAAAAAATTTATTACAATATTTACGTATATATAATATGATATATTATATCGCAATGAATTAGATTGAAAAAAATTGAGGGTATTGATAATATGTAGATTTTTTTATTGATACGCACATCGTGCGTGAGAAAATATTATAAAGCATGTGAAAATCCATCACTTAAATAATACCCATAGAAATCTTTCAAAGTCCAAATATATACACCATGTAACATTATCCATTTTTTTGGGGAATTAATTAGATGTTTATGTGGTTATCCGTCTATTATTTTTAGGTCCCTAAAAATTTTCAAATTTTTTTGGTCCCTGAGGCGGTAAAACATTATCTTTAGATCCCTTCAGCTGGTTGTGGTTCAAAAATATCGAAAATGCCCTCGCCCAATCATTCTAATATATTGTTAACACTCTCCAATATATTGTTTAATATCTCCGGTATACTTTTAACACTCGTTAGTGTATTATTAACCTTAGCATAAAATGTCATCCTCCCAATTATTTCAATAGACTCTAGACACTTCACAGTACATTGTTAAGTATCTCCAATACATTGTTAACAGTTTTGAATACATTGTTAATTTCATATAATTGGACGATGGCAATTTTGTTATCTTGAACAACATTGAGGAGTTGAAGATAATTTTTCATCGTCTTAAGAATCTAAAATTTTTTTAGAATCTAAAAACTTAAAAAATTTTAGACTTAAAAATAATACTGGACTACAGGACCCCTAATTAGTTTTTTTTTTTTTTTTTTTTTTTTTGGATGATACGTAGATTGGGCGTCACCGAGTACAAAGAATCTGTTCATCGAATCATTTTATATATTTATATATGGCAAAACATCGAAACAACGAATGATAGTCAACGAAACCCCAAATTCCGAGAGAAGTCTCGGATGGCTTTGCTATTCAAACCCATCTGCCGTGCATTCTCTCCTCCTCCAAAACCCACCTCGAAATCGTCTCTAATGGCCGCCAGAGCCTCCGTTTCCAAGGTTCAGAGTCATCGAAAGCTGCCCATTTTGCTCTTCGACGTGATGGACACACTCGTGAGGGACCCTTTTTACCAGGACATCCCCGCCTTCTTCAGGTCCCTTCAATTCTTTTGGTTCTTGTTTTACTGATGAAATTTTGGGTTTTTTTTGGAATGTTTGATTGGTTTCTGATGTTGGGCTCTTGTTGAATTTCATGGGGTTTGTGTGTTTATCAATGGAAACTGAATGGGAATGCCAAAAAAAATGTTTTCTTTTTAATGGATGGATGGATTTATCCAATATGGGGATTTGGAACTTCATGATTGTGGGCATTTCATATGTGATTGGTTTGTTTGTGCTCTTTATTTTCTTGGCTTAAGCAGAACTAATCTGATTCTGTTTCTGCAAAATCATAATTTGTTCAAAACAATGTATTTGTTAAAAGTCAGAATTTTTATGGAAAAAAAACTGATTGAGAGTAGTTTTTATGAAAATGTTGTTTTTTAAATTGGTTCCAAACAGGGCCATGGTATTGTAAGATATGTCTCTTAATATCTCATAATGGTGCAAAAAAATTATTCATTTGTTGATAATTGTTGGCTATTAAGGGGCAATGGTGCCAAGATTTTATACACCGTAAAACACACTGGTCTGTATCATGTGAAAGTGGAGACTGATATTTCGTTGGATTTGGAATTCAAATGATTTGTGATGCATTAAAATCCTGAGAATTGTTGACTGATGATGCATTCTTGAAAAAACTTGAATTTTAATTTTCTCGCTGATGAGAACCTTTGAGATCCATTGAGATCCAACCCTTCGTCCAATGGATTTTGTTAGAGGAGAAAAAAAAATGAAAAAAAGAAGAAGAAGGTTGTATGTATCTAAAGTCACGTTTGGAACCAATTATGAAATTTGATTCAGCTTATGCAAAATCAGTTTTTTAGATAATCAGTTCCAAACAGGTATTTGGATGGAATTTTTGTGCTTTAAGTCAACAAAAAAATTATTATATAAAAGCTGGTTGAGAATAACTTTTATGAAAAGTTGGTTGGGAGTAACTTTTATGAGAAAGCTCTTTTTGAAAATTGGTTCCAAATGGGACTTAAGGCCATCTCCAAACCCTTACTCAAACTTATACCCAAATTTCACTTAAAATTTCAGTAAAAGCTTGATTTGATATGATATGTCTCCAATCATCACTTTGTGTTTTCCTCAAATCTTTTAAAAAGTTCACATCATTTTCTAATTATTTCCAATAAGCATTATCAAAGTCTTTTCCCCAAACATTTTTACTACTAAATTTTTCTTTCCTTCAAAATATTTAAATTTAAAGATTATTATCATCCAATTTTTTAAAAAAATGGTAAAAGTAATATTTTTTTTACTCGAGTAAAAATAAGAAGTTAAAAAACAAAGATAAAAACTTAAGAAAGAAGACTACTTTTTTTTTTAGATTTCAAGAGAAGGTGAAAATTTTGGGGGTGAGAAAACATCTAATATAATTAAATTAAAGGTGCAGTTGAAGGAAAAAAATGTCACGTTGGAAGAAAATGTGAAGATAAAGGGAAAAAATGTTAAAAATTTGGGTAAAGATTTGTGTAAAAGCTTGATTTGGTATGGGTATGGGTATGGGTAAATAGTTGGAGAAGATTTTGAGTGATTTTTACTCAAATTTAAATTTGAGTAAATGTTTGAGTGTAGGATTGGAGATGCTCTAACTCATTTAAATTTGAGTAAATTTATATGACCCGGAGGTGGAGTTGAAAGGGTTCTCCTTTTGGGATATGGCAGAAGTAATTGGCTTGAAACTTGAAGGAAATGATAGTGTGTTGGAACTTGGAAGATAGTCCACGTGTAATGGTTGAGAGTGCAAGGGGAGACTAATAATAGCTAGGACCCAATATGAACTGGGTTGATCATATTTCCAATGTTGTTGAGCCTGTCGAGGGTTGTAAGGTATTCTTCTGTAAACTTTGTGGGTATTAATAGGGGTCAGATATGAGATTACATTAGTCTTTCTTTCAGGATCAATGGTGATTTCAAAATGCTTTGGTTACAGCTTTTCCTGCAATCAGACTTTGCCAATGATAATCTATTAATCAGTCTTACAGAGATTCTTTTTGCAGAATGCCTATGAAAGAACTATTGGAGACCAAGCATCCAACTGCTTGGGTTGAGTTTGAGAAGGGCCTGATTAACGAGGTATACTCAACAGTTGTAGGGTAAGAATTTTATGTTCATAAATCAGTGGGGCTATTTGTTATTTTATCCCTAAGTCAAGAGTCCCCTATAGCTATTAGGCTAACTATGTATCATATTTATTTCAGACAGAACTAACTAAGAAGTTCTTCAAAGATGGAAGGCATTTTGATTTGGAAGGTAGGATGTGATACATCAGAATGGTCACCTAATCCTTTTCTTAATTCACAAGTCATGTGAACTCCTTGGTAATTGGCATATATAATTCATTTCTTTGCTCATATTTCTTGAACTTCTTTGCTGGGTAATGGTCTTGTGAGGCTTTATGAGGTTGTTGTGGGGGTGGGCTTTGTGTTTTCTCTGTCTGGGCTCTCCCTTTGATTAATACAATGGAGAAAGCAACCATTTTGTGCAAAAAAAAAAAAAAAAATGTTTCTTGAACTTGTTTTGAGTATGCTATTTTGTTTCTGGATTCCAATGGATGCAGGTTTACTGAGTGTTTGGGATCTTTGAATGCTTCCAATGATCTAATGATCATCCATCTAATGCTGACATGAACACATGCATTGGTGCACTATGTAGATTAGGCATGCCCAACCAAAATACTGTCTTATAGAAATATGATATTATAGTTATGTAGATGTTATATATGATAATGTTTATATAGATCCTAAATAGGTTGGGGGGAAATAAACAGTAAGACTGCCTGTGTCATATCGTATTTTCTATTGGTTCTTTCAAACATGTCCCGGAAAATATTCAAGTAGATGTGTGGAGCATATATAAACTGTATTAGTCTCTTGTCTCCTTACACTGAATTTTTGGATTCATGATTATCTTCTTCTCTCAATAAGATTTCTTTCAGTCATATCTGTCTGCCTGTATATTTTTGTAGGTCTGTAACTTCTGTTGATTATAAGTTGATGAAAACATTCATCGAGGACAAGATGGTATTTCCATATTAGCCTGGACTGATCATGTGATGGCACATATAACAATCCTCTTAGCTGTTTTTTTTGTGGTAGCGAGCAATCCTCTTAGCTGTTGAAATTGTGAATGATGATGGTCATGATTCGAAATTTAAATGACCCATACTGATGTAACTGGCAGGCTAAACTTTGAGTTTTGAGATGTTGAAAACACCCATTAAGAAGGAAAATCATAACATAGCTAAAAGGTCACTGATACTTTATGAATAGAAGTGTTAACTAAGAAATTTTGGGATAGATGAATGGAAAATGGGTGTAGCTGAGATGAGAATTTGGGGATAGATAAATGGAAAATTACAGAAGGATATAATAAAGAATCAAGTATGTTAATGAATAATTAGATATTACTCCAAAAGTGGATAAGATGAGGGAAGTCGTTTGAGATATTTTGGATATGCACAACGAAGACCCATAGATGCACTACTTATATAGGAATAGCAATACGGTCATGTTGAATGGGCTCCTATCATAATGGGTAGGCCAAAATAAATTTGGAAGGTAAAATAAAAGGGAGGACATGTTAGTCCTGAGTATTGTATGTTAGCCCTGAGTATTCTATAGGACGTGACTCCTATTAAAGTTGAATGGTATAAAAGGATTCATGTTATCAACCCTAATTGTTGGTTGTATATATTTCAGAGGATGTGACTTTTAATAGAATTGAATAGCGTAAAAGGATTCATGTTGTTATATATAGTAGTTGGGCGAAAGCGAAAGCCTACCCAGATATGCAGCGTTTCAACCAAAAGGGCAACTGAATATCCTGAGCTCCTAGTTACAGGGTTTGAATTGTGAATTAGCTGGTTCTCTTTGTTAATCAAACAGACATTCAATTAAACATAAGGTTACAAGTTTGTATATTGATTTTTTAAATATCATAAAAAATCACAGGACAATCCCTAAGTCTGTTGAACATCAGGTTTTTTTTAAGAGTGCCATCTCTGAATTAAGTTTGAACCTGTTGGTTGATCCAATAAGAGAACTGCTGCACTTTTGCACAGATTGTTTAGTTGCTAGAATTCTAACCGTTATACAATAACCTGATGCCTAACATGAGTTTGTGGCAATCCAAATTTGAGATTGTTGTTTTTCACTCAAGTTTTATTATCTATACAATATAGCCAACAAATTGATTGGTGTGCATTCAAAAACGTGACATTTTCCTTTTCCTCCAAATATTGTATGATATATTATGACTTGCAACACCCCTTGGATTTTGTGATTATATTGCTTGCAACATCACTGAAATATGTCATGCATATAATTGCCCGGATGTCTATGATTTCTATTACACATGTTGCATTCTTTTTTATATGTATATGTATTATAGTCGTATTGTAGCTGATGGGGAGCTATTGTTTGCACAGGGCTCAAAGACTGCATGAGAAAAGGATACTACTATATTGATGGTATTGAACCACTCCTCCACAATCTTAAACAAAACAGCTATGAAATGCATGCTTTCACAAATTATCCCACGTGGTACGTCGATTTATAATGTCATGCTTTGGTTTTCTTTTTCACAACAATCAATATAGCTATAATTAGTTGTTTGTGCTATGTTAATAGGTATTTAATGATTGAAGAGAAGTTGAGACTCTCGGATTACTTATCTTGGACATTTTGTTCTTGCACAATCGGTATACCATTGTAGCTAAATCAGTTTCTTTTTATAGTTTTTGGATGCATGCTTATTTTTTCAAATAATCATAATATAACAATTATTCATTTGTTTACTGGCATTTCTTTGTCGTGCTTGTGTCTTAGTTTTTCAAGATTTGCCATATTCCTTAATCATGTCATGTCAGTGACTCAGTGTCCCTATTCATGCTCCATTGATCTGCAATAATTAAGCTTGTTTGGACTTGGTTAGTTTCATAATCAAACAATTTGATGCACTTCTTAAGTTCTTAACTCTGTTTGGAATAGAATGAATTGGACTTCATGATAGCCTGTAGAATTTTCGGGTGCCAGCAGATTAAATGGACTGTTTAACAATGCTTTCTCAAGAGATTGATAATGCAAATGTTAAATGAATTTGGGGATTGATTCATCTCTACATGCACAGGAAAACGCAAACCGGAAGCTGACTCATACCAGGAAGTACTGCACCATCTCGGAGTAGAACCATCAAGCTGTGTCTTCATTGATGATAGGTAGGTTCAAAAAATAGGCTTGCAAAAATAAAGAAGGAAAAGCACATGAGAAGAGAAATATTTACAATTTTTTAGGATTATAGACTCTTGTAAGAGGGCTACAAATATGACTCTCCCTCTCAAAACCCTAAAATGGTCTGGAAAACCATAACTTACAAAAGATTACATATTTTAGATACATTACCAAAATATCCCCACATAACACAGAAATTACAGAATGTCATTATAAAAGAAAAAACACATGCACAGAAAAATGGATACCATTTACCCATGTTTCCATTCATAGTGTCAAACAATATTTTGATCATGGGGGCAACTCGTTCTGCAGTTTTTTTGTCTGATATATCTTCGTTCCCCACGTTCTGGCATCATAGAATGTCATTTGTATTCTCCAGACAAGCAAATCAGAATAACATTTGGCGTTCTGGATGTCTTTCAGGATTGCAAATGTCGAGGCGGCTCGGAATGCTGGAATGGTTGGTATACATTTCAAAAATGCGGTTTCCCTCAGAGAGAGGCTATCGTCTATGGGAATCAACACGAGTTGTGAGACCAACAGAACCACAGGAGACGATGAATCAATAGGCTCACACTGAAGAATGCCCCAAGTGAATTATTTAAAACTGGTATAACCAGAATCAATATCCAAATTGATCTTCAAGCCTGAATTCTCATCGACAGCTGAATTTCATATCCAAAGCCAAAGGTGTGACTTAACTGTTCTTTCTTATTGGAAGAAAGAATCATTTTATTCACCCATTGATAAAATAAGAAATCTGTTGCTTGCTAGATTATCAGCAGCAATGGGAAGAGTATTCATTCCCTTCATGATGATTGTATTATTTTGATGTTTACATTGATTTATATAAAAGTACATCTATTCCATCTTGAAATTCCCATTATTGAAACATCAGCTCATGCATTCTCCATACATCATTGATGCTTTGATGATTCCAGCTTTGCATCATTTGAACATGCATCAATCATTGTGCATGTGATATCATTTCACATCATAAATTATGATTCACTAAAGGAGATCCATGTGCATATTATTATTTCTGTAGGATAACAAAGCACAAATAAATGACTTCAACGAAACCAGTCGTTAGACAGGTAAAAGAACCTGCCCTTGATTCAGGTTCACTCATCCATAACATGAATTTTCTAGGCCTCTAATGTAAATTGGATTTCGTGGGATGGGATGGGATACAATCAAACTAGATTATATATAAGTTTCCAATAAGAGACTATGGTATGGATAAAGATTTGATCTAATCAAGACTGTATTATATCAAATAATACAAAACTGTGAATCAGCATTTCATCAACTGCATAGGTGTCAGAATTCTCTTTACATTGAATCAGTTCTACAGTTCTCTAGTGTTCTATGCTACACACTTCCCTTGAGAAGCATTTCAATGTCAGATCACATAATTCACCAACCAAATCAGTCCCTTGCCATTCCAAACTCTGATGAACAACAATATCAGACAAATATGGTACAAACAAAACACACCATCAATTCACATCTCTGCATGGAAAACGAAGAAGGCAGGATGAAGTTCCTCGCCGGAGCTGCCGAAAACATCGCCACCACCGATACATAGAAGCTCACAATGCCACTGATCCAACATGCCCAGACCGAAACCAATCCCTCGTCCCCCTCCACCGCCCCAACTGCCGTCCCCTCCGCCTCCGCCGCCGCCCCCTGACACCCCTCGCTGTTGTACTCGACACACAGCCCAGGATTCCCGGCGAATGCCCCCGGGAAGAACCTGTAGAACTTCTCCTCCCTCGGGACCAGCCCCGATAGCCGGTTGTACGACAAATTCAGCGATTTCAGCTCCCTCAGCCCTGAAATCCCCGCCACCGGGATCTCCCCTGACAGCAAATTGTGCGAAAGGTCCAAGCTTTTCAGCCTCCCCATGTTTTTCAGGTCCGCCGGAATCTGACCCACCAAGGCATTGTAAGATAAATTCAGATACTCTAACCCCGGCAATCCGAACAGCCACTCCGGGATCTCCCCGGACAACGAATTCCCCGACAAGTCGATCCCCACCGTTGATTTGAACACGTAATTGAACCTCAGCTGTCGATCGACAATGTCGATCACGAGGATCTCGACCGGGGCAGGGTCGCCCCGGTCGTTGAAGTCGGCACTGGCGTTGAAGTCCCCGTCGCCGGGGATGGGGCCAGAGAAGTTGTTCCCGGAAAGGTCCAGCGATCGGACGGACGGGAAGGAGAACGCCCAACCCGGGACCGGCCCGGATAACCGGTTCCCGGCGACGGAGAGCTCCCGGAGCTCCGTCCACTTCTCGACGGCCCCGTTGAGTTCTCCAGTGAGACCGTTCGACGAGAGGTCGACGGACTCGAGCGACCGGCAGCCGGCGAGGGGGAGGGGGATATCTCCGGCGAGGCCGTTGTGGCTGAGATCGAGGAATCTCAGGCCGACCAAGGCGGCGATCCCCGGCTGGAGCACGCCGGAGAGGTTGTTGTGATCGAGCTTCAGACGGAGGAGCTGAAAACAGCCAGAGATGCTGAGAGGGATCGATCCGGAGATCGAATTGCGGCTCAGATCGAGCGATTGGAGGCTCGTCAGGTTCCCGATCGTCGCTGGGATCTCGCCGGTGAGGCGATTGCCGGCGATCGAGAGCGACTGCAGGCCGTTCATCTCCGTCAGCTCGAACGGGATCTCGCCGGAGAAGCCATTGTTGGAGAGATCGAGAAACAGAAGCCCCGGCCCGATCCGGGCCGGGACCGGGCCGGAGAGCGAGTTGGAGCTGAAATCGAGGAGGATGAGCCGGTCGGAGAAGACGAGGCGGGGGGAGATCGAGTAGCGTAGACCGTTCGATGAGAGATCGACGGCCGAGAGCGCTTTGAGCGAGGCGATGCAGGTCGGGACGCCTCCGGCGATGGAGTTGCGGGAGAGGTTGAGGTAGGCGAGGGACCGGACGGCGGCGTTGAAGCAGGGGAGGGTGCTGGAGAGGTTGTTCGACGAGAGGTCTAGGGTTTGGAGGGAGGGGAGGCGGGAGAGGGAGGGGTGGAGGGGGCCGGAGAGGGAAAGGCCCGGGAGGGAGAGGCGGGTGACACGGCCGGTCCGGTTCGAGCAGGTGACGCCGGTCCAGGTCGTGCAGTCCGGGTCGCCGGTCCAGGTGGAGAGGGAGGCGGAGGGGTCGGAGAGCTGGGACTTGAAGTCGAGGAGGGAGTCTCTGTCGATCGGGTGGAGTTCGAGAGAGTTGGAGAGGAGGAGTTGTAGGAGGAGGAGTTGGAGTCTGAGCGAGTTAGGGTTTCGGTCCGCCATTAAAGCTGAAGAGAAGCTCTTCCTTTCGCTGAAGGAGAGAAGAATTGATTATATCTGAAATGTTATTGTTACTCCCTCTTTCTATTGTTACTCCTTTAAGTTACATTGTGGACGTTCGATGATATCATGGTATGTGGGATGGCGTGGTAAGTTGAAGAAAGGGAGAGGGGAATATCGGTCGGGTCATATGGGTCCGTCGAATGAATGGTGGTGATGTCATACGTCGTGTGGGTCATTGTTTGGGATAAGGATGAAATCTGGACCGTTGGTGTATTGAATGATTTTTTTTTTGAGTGGGAGGAGCATCGATTCTGAGCCGTCCAATCAAAATGGAATCCAATAAAGAAATTCCATGATACGTGGTTGCTCTCAAATAATAATAATTATTAAAAAATAAGTTAAGATTCGTTTAAATGGACTTTTTTCTTTCCTAATATGGAAAATGCTAGGGACAGTAAAGATTCTATGGTCAATCTTTTTGTCCCTCACAAGTTTTGTATTTTTAGAATGTATATATTATATAGCCTTGAAAGTTAGCGTATATTTAAAAAAAAATTCTCATTTTTGTGAATATATGTATAACCCTTTTAAAATTGACATCGGTTAAGCATTTTGCCCCCATTAACTTTGGTTAAAAACGAAAAATATTCTAAGAATATTTTGTCGGCTGTTAACTAATATATTCATATAACCCCATAATTTATTCTATACATCTAAAAGTACCCAAATTTATGATGAAAATAATTTTGTTATTGAAAACTAATTAATATATTCATATAACCTCTTGATTTCTGTACTTTTGTTATTAATATTTCTGTACAACAAACATATCTAAGGCTCCGTTTGGAAACACAGATTGAAAAGTAGATTTTGGAATAAAGCTGCTTTTTAAGATATTTTAGCTTTGACTTTTTTTGATGCTTTTTTTAATTCAGGAATCAATATTTGGAAGGAATTTAATGTTTGGTAGAAAAAGTTGCTTTTCAATTCAAAAAATCGATTCCGCCAAAAATCGTTCTTTTTGGATTTTAAAAACACGGATTTCGAGAGAGAAATTAAAAGGAATCAGTTTTGATTCCGCAGGAATCCGACCCGTTGGTTAGCGTTTGGGCGGAATCTGTTTTTGAAAAAGCGGAATCCGCCCAACGCGGAACCAAACGGACCCTAAGTCAGTCATAGCTCCCCTGCTTCCCGGCTTGGACGGGACAGTGGTTTGAGAAGTGAAGTGGAAAGGCGAACAAAGTGAGTTAAAAAAATTATAATTAATAAGTTATAATAATTTATAAGTTGGAGATTATAGATTTTAGCTTAAAATACGCAGTTATTGCATGTTCGTTTAAACTTATTATAACTTATCTAAATTAAAAATAACTTTTAAAAGTCAAAATTTATAAGTTGAGTAAGGGGTTCTTATGAGATCATAGCTTCATTTTTTTCCGGTTGGTGAGATTATAGCTTATGGATTGTTGTTTTTAAAATAAATTCTTCTCGACGCTAAAGCATCAGACTATTGTAAACATGAAAATTCTCTTATACATTGTGACCAAATTTATTAAAGTTCAAGAGTGTAATATTTGAAAACTATTGTAATGAATTTGAACACTTATTTATATTATATTAATTTGTCTTTTAAATGTTCGCAAAACTAATTTTATAAGTAAAATCATCTTATTTTATCAAACAGAAAATTAAATTTATATTCTAATTTTGAAAGAGATATTTTTAACAATTACACAACATAAAGTTGTTTTATAATTTTTTTTTTACCAAGCATCCACTGTTGTTTATCCTCTGTTATTCAACAACTACAACAAACATTTCTACTGTTCACCAAAAAAATTAAAATCTATAATTTATAAACTACAAATCTATAATTTATAAATTAAAACTGCAATATGCATGACCTTGGTATATATTTATTATATAAAGGTTGTGTTTGAAAATTAGTTTTTTTGTTTTAAATTGAGTTTGTATGAAGCTGTCTCTCCACGTATTATAAAAAACTATTTTTTTGGACATTAATTTATAAAAATACGTATGCAACCTGTAATTAAGGGGGTTGGAGATTCTTCCAATAGGGTCGGAGATGTCATCAGAGATATGTCACAACAGCCTACAAATTTTTTCGGTTTTCGGCTATGGGTGGGGAGTGGGGTATTATATATTTTTTAATTTATTTTCATGGGTCCCACTTGGTTACTTTTTTTAACCAAACTGATGATCATTAATTGATTTATATACGAGCGGGGGGCGATTAGGTGCGGCGGCGACGTGGGCCGTTCGATCACGGGTCCATCGCATACAACGGTTGACGTGAATCGCACCCGACCGTTCGATGCGATGGACCAGTGATCGACGGCCCACGATCGACGCCGCACCTGCCGTTCGCCGCACCTAATCGGCCCTCTATATATGAGCTAATGAACACTTTTGTTGGGCTGGGGATTATTATTTTTTTTGAAATGATGGACTCGGAATTAATTGATTAACAACTATATACATTAATGCATGCCACTATTCAACAGTTTCAAAAGGGGAGGGGGGGGGGGCGCAGGCCCCAGCTTAACCCCCTTAAGTCCTCCCTTGTTCGAGGATAAACGGGGGCAAACTATCCGTAATAAGAGCAGAGTAGATGAATAGCAATTAGGCACTGTGAAGCTTGATCAGACTAATCTTCTAGCGAGGTAACTCAGGTCTTGTTGGAATAGCTTAATTTACACCTCGAGGACAAATACAATGTCGTGTCTAAAAAACAACCCCGAAACCCGACCAAATCAAGACCACAAGCAGGACCTCTAAAACGGTCAAACCTCCACTCAGTTAATAACGGTCAGGTTGTTATGAAGCCCCGTTATCCATTTAACATGGACAATCATAGGCATGATTAACAGCAATAAAGCTGAGCGATTACAATAAAACTCATCCGCTATGGCCATTGGAGGGGACAACAACTACAAAAGATCAAGAGCTAACTAACCCTATAAAAAAGGGAAAAGTTCAATAAATTGAGGTATGTGTGACTAGTTGAATTGAGAGCATATAAATTCTTGAATTCTCTTACTGACTTAAGCATCGGACTCCCCTTGGGTGGCACCACACCGGTGTCCCCCTTCTCTTTTTATGAGTACAGGATTCACATTCGGTCGGGTCTGCATCCGATAAGGAGACCCCAACCACTTAGTTAGATTGGAGGGGGAATTTACCTCTTCAGGTAACATGCATGGATCAATTAAAGTTTTCTTGTTATTATTATTATCAATATTAATTGATGTTAGTTTATTGATATAGTTAAAAAAAAATTGTTAACCGTTTCTGTTAGTATTAACATAAAAACATTGACAACTAATAGGAGTATTTTGAGATAACATAGAAACTTTTGAGACATTCTTTACATGTCAAGTGAGAGATGAATTAAAATCTTAGGCCCGTTTGGATCCGCAGTGGGACGGTTTCTGCAGCAGAGAACACCACATACCACTATCGCGGATTCAAATAAAAAACCCATGGTTGCATAGCGAATGAAAAACTTGCATTTATAAGCTTAAAACTCTCGGGTTTGTGACGCTCGACAAAGAATTATTTGGCACTGCGGGCTGCTTTACCCAAAGGGGTGTCCCTCAACGGGATCTCAAATGGGCCTTAATTAATAGATTGATGATACACTCAGTATGTTTTACAGTCTATTTTGTAACCCCATACACTATAAAACGTAGTATATACTGCGTTATCATAGTGTATGGGATTCTATCATAGTGTGTAACGTAAAAAAAATTATCATTTTTTTCAACGCGAAAAAAATACAATAATGTATCTCAGTATGTACTTCATTTCATATAACTGCATATACAATCAATTAGAGAGTACATGATTTTTTATTAAAAAAAAACTGATGTGGACTGCAATTAGAGCTGCACTGGGCTGGACATATCATTTTACTAATTAATATCTTATGATGTTCTTCTAAAAAGGCCCTGATTTTCATGTTTTTTTTATGAACATACATATGAGAAGTTTTAATAAAAAGTCCAAATAGAAGTTATGATTGATTTGTTTATAAATGAGTTATGAAATTGCGGAGGGCGCACATATCGATGATTGACAATAAAATTTACAAAAATGTTGATACATTAAGAGTGTTTTGCACTCTCTTATACAGTCTAGAAGTGGGATTGCCTAATTGTTTGTGTTTGGTAATATTTTTAAAAGATGTATGCGATATGAAATACATAGCATGTATTTACTATATATTTGAGAGTGTTAGATGAGATAATCTTTTTAAAAATAACATATAATGATATTTTTATCCATTAACTTAAAACCCACAAGCAATTCTAATCCCTTAAAACAATCATCGGAGTTTATTTATTTTTAATTTTTTGGTAATTATTTTTTCTTTGTCAAATCTTCATTAATCAACAGGCGAAGAATCGAACCCAAGTCCCCTCACTGATGAGGGGGTACATCTATCATTCTATCAAGATGAAGTTTGATTTATCAAAGTTTATATTTAATTAATATATCTAAACATAACTATCATAATGCATTTTAAGAAAACAATTTTTTTTTTGGTATTTACCTTTATCCCCCGTATTATTGGATATTAGATTGGATTCAATCAGGGGTTGACACATGTCCCAAATTATTTTAGAATCTTACATATATATTAAATAATGGGATACATATCATCATCTGATTGGAAACTGACATACATTAATAGGATTCAACACCGACTAGATCTTTACCTTCGGATGTTTAGATAGTGATCAGCATTGTTTCAAAAACCGGACCGGTTGGTTCAATTGATTAGACCATTGACCGGACCGGATTCTGGTCTGGTTAACCGACCAAAACCAGGCACTCTAAAAAAGGCCCAAATTGAAAAACCATTCAATCCGCTGGTTGAACACCGGGTTTTTAAAATAAGTACCGGGTTAAATAAATCAATCAATTTTTTAAAGATGTGTAAAATACTTGTTAAAAAGAATAATTTACCAAAAAAATATTAAAAATATTTTAATTGGTTGGAATTTTAAAAGATTTAAAATTTAATTAATCCACATCGAAATTTAGCAAAATATCAAGGATTTGTGATTCGACTAATTGTGGAGTAAAAAAAGGTTGGAGTTTTTACAATAGTTATCTCCTCTTAAGGCCATCTCTAGCCCTTACATAAACTTATACTCAAATTTCACTTAAAATTTAAGTAAAAGCTTGATTTAATACGATGTATCTCCACCATCACTTTATGTTTTACTCAAATCTTTTAAAAATTCACATCTTCTTCTAATTATTTCTTATAAACATTTTCAAAGTCATTTTCCTAAACATTTCTACTATTCAATTTTTCTTTCCTTCAAAATATTTAAATTTAAAAATTATTAACATCCAATTTTTTGAAAAAAAGATAAAAATAATATTTTTTATTAGAGTAAAAATAAGAAGTTAAAAAACAAATATGAAGATTTAAGAAAGAAGACTATTTTTTTTTTAGGTTTCAAGAGATGGTGAAAATTTTGAGGGTGGAAAGTCATCTTATATAATTTAACTAAATGTGAAACGTTGGAAGAAAATGTGAAGATAAAGAAAAAAAAATGAGATGTTAAAAATTTGGGTAAAGATTTAAGTCTCTCTTGATTTGGATAAATATTTGAGTAAAAGTTTGATTTGGTATGGGTATGGATAAATGGTTGGAGAGGGTTTTGGGTGACTTTACTCAAATTTAAATTTGAGTAAAGGTTTGAGTATAGGATTGGAGATTCTCTAAAAAAAATTAGTTAATATTTAACTTGAATTTCATATAAAAATATAAATTACACTTATAATTAATACAGTTTTATTCATATTAAAACTTTAGTAATAAAAAAAACCATCATACTTTTTAAGTTATTGTGATGTTATATAAAGACTTGAAAAAAATATTAAGACTTAACAACTCGAATTGATACGGGCGCATGGCGTCAGCTACTCTATGAGCAGTACCGCATACCAGTGCACGAATGACACAAATTGCAAAGGGGTTATTCGACTTGGCCGCTGAGTTCGAAGAGACCGTGGCATAGAAAGTGGGGGACGGGTCGATCGCACGTTTCTGGCAAGACGCATGGTGTGGCACCTCCAACCTCCAGGATAGCTTCTCGCTTGCCTTCCAAATAGCCGCCCGCAAGGAGGGCTTTTGTGCAGAGCTTCTGGCTTCCATTGTCAAGACAGTAGGACTTACACAGCGAGCGGAACGCTGAGCCCGCAACACTAGCTGAACTTTAGGACATTCATACCAGGATTCGGGCTACATCTTTACAGGCGGGGACCAGGGATCGTCGGGTATGGATTCCGGATCAGGACAAAGGCTTTATGATTCGCGGTGCGTATGACTGGTGGTCTCAATCTCTCCCACCAATACCCACCATCCAAGGGAAGGCGCGAGCATTATGGAAATTAAAGGTCCCCCCTCAAAGTTAAAGTGTTCTTGTGGCTAGCCCTGTAGGATCGCCTACTCACTAAAGCGCGGCATGCGGGATGGCGTCCACAGGAGTCGGAGATATGTGTGCTTTCTAACAAAGACCGCGAAACCACATTCCACCTCCTCTGTGAGTGTAGGTTTTCTCACAGCTTGTGGGAGCGTATCTCGATCACAATAGGGATGAACTTCACGTTCAACTCATTGGATGATATAAGGGACGCGGGGCAACAATTGCGCCACAGGGCAAGGGGAGGGACGTTTCAACTAGTGGGGGGGGGGGGAGCAGTGGTCCCGGCGATGACCTGGGTCATATGGTGGACTCGAAATGGGGTGATTTTTCATGGGCACACAGCGTACGTGGAGAATGCATGGGAGGAGATCGGCAGCTTACTCCACGAATGGGGCAGATGTCTCGCGGGTGTAGGCCACATCGGCGTCGCGGGAGACCAATTACTACTGGACCAGTACTTTTCATCACTCTTGTGAAGGCAGATATCTCTTCTGCCCCCCGCTCCCTCTACTCTTTGTTGTTTAGTTTTTAGGCTTTTTCTCATGTATTTTGTGTTATTTTTTACTTTAGGCTTATATTGCAACACTTCAATGAATAAAATGGCAATAGAAAGTCTAGTTTTATCCACACAACTCGAATTGATATATTTTTTATGTGATTGAGATGTTATCGTGGACGGTGGCTTTACATCGCATAAATACATCATCCCCACTCGAATTGATATAATATATTATTAAAAATATAAATAATGCGTATTCACACGTGGCACGCACTCATTGGACACAATGATTATCCATTGTCTCTGCTTGTCGCCATTCGTGTAGCGAACGCGACCGAGGGGAGACGTACTGGAAAATTAAGATGAAAACTCTCTTTTTCATTTTTACACCCTCGTTTACTCGTTATTTACGAAAATACCACTCTGTTTTAAGCTGTTCATTATTTCTCACGTGAAAAAAAAATGTGACACAGGAGTAGAGAGTTATGACAATTTACGGGGTAATAACATTTTCAATTTTATATCCAAACTTTATATTTGAATAAAATCATTCAATAACCTTTTCATTAATTTTTATTCATATCCATACTAAATTAAGTTTTTATTTAAATATTTACTCAGATCAAGAGAGACTCAAATATTTACTTAAATATTCAACTATTGTTTTTTTTCTTCAACTCCACCTCCAACTTCTAGTGAATTAGACCCATTTGGATATGAGTTTAAACAGATTCTGTGTTTAAAAAGTAAAAAATTTTCAAACTCAGATTCAAACACATTTTTAACTTTAGTTTTTCAAACCACAATCTTCCATTTTTAAACAAAAAAATTTTTACGGTTAGAAATCTAATAAAGCATAACTTTTCAAAAGCTGAGTTTCAAACATAAAATTTTAAGAATCTTAACATTTCAACTTCACATCCAAACGTAGCCTAATCCCCCTCGCCCACTTGAAATTTCCAGCATCTCTTGGAATCCAAAGAAAAAGAAAAGAAAGAAAACCTCTATAAAATCATGTGGTCATCTTTCTTCACTCTTCACCTTTGTTTTTTAACTTTTATTTTTATTTTGAATAGATGATTATGATTTTTACCTTTAAATATAAAGAATTGAAGAAGAATTGAGTGGCAAAGATGTTTGAAGTAAGGACTTTGAAAATATTTATATGTAATATGGGAAGGAGATGAGAATTTTTAAAAAAATTTAAGTAAAACACTAAAAGTGATGGATGGAGACACACCATATCAAATCAAATTTTTACTCAAATTTTAAGTAAAACTTATATATAGATTTGAGTAAGGACTGGAGATGACCTAAAAACTGAAAAAAATAGTCAGATATGAGCATAAATGACTGCATGAATAGATGATTACAAATGTTATTTACTTAGTTGTTTCAATATAAGGACAATTTACCTTGAACTATTCTTATGGTAATTCTGGTGCAAAAGAGAGTTCATGCTGCGTATCTTAGAAATCTAATTTTGATAAATTCGGTGTAAGAAACAATTTTGGTTAGAAAAATGCAGGATTCAAACACAATTCTATTGGTTGTTTTAGTAGATTAAAATAATGAGAATAAACATCAAAGTGACTTTTAAAGTGAGGTTGATAACTCTAATGCAGATGGGGAATTCTTAATCCAGTTAAATTATGTGAAAGAACATTTTTACTTTATAAAATCTAAGAATAAACATATGAATGGAAGATCACAAATTTTTTAGGTGCTCCAGAATGAGAATGAACGTATTCGTAATTAAAAATATTTGTAATTTTTTGAATTCCATTTCTACAATCTCAATTCTCATTAAGAGTCAAGGTTAAGAATTAAATAAGGGAAAATTATTGACAGACCCCTTTTTGTAGGCCCAAGTAAGTCCCATATGTATAATTCTTTTTTTTATCCTCTTTGTGGTTTTTATCTTTATTCGGTAATTGTTCCTATAATCAAGGAGACAATTATAATTACTCATTTCCACCTATATAGAACAAGTAATGACATTGACGATAAATTTTTTCCATTTATAATTCAAATTTCTTTTTTGGTTTTTGGATTCATTTCAATTGAATTATTTATACATCCATAATTCATTTCTTTCTTAAAATATTATTATTTTTAAAAACATCTAATAGAAGATCGATTTTTTTTTTGAAGATCCATCAACAATTAATTTAATCTGAACGATTTTGATTATCATTTTAATGTATGTCGATTCAGGTGTGTCTTTTTTTATTTTTTTGGTTATGCAATTGAGAACTAATCATCTGATTTTTACATATATTTTTTGTTGAAAATAGTGTTTGATATTAAATTATTTTTTATTGGTACATTCTTTTCTTCTTAAATAATAAACCATTTTCATCCATTTAAACATTTTACCGTGGAGTGAAGTTCATATTAATAGCTATGTGTGTGTAACATTCGTAAGCCAATTACATGTTAAACTATTTTAATCATATTATGCAATATTTTTAAAAGTTAATTGCATTTATGAATGTAACTACTTTACTATATAAGACAGTACTTGAAACTGATACTAAAGTCAGTTACATTCACAAATGTAACTGATCTTTTTTGCGAACAATTGATCGATTTGGCTATTATTTTCAGTGTCTGTCAATTTAGGTTTGACCTTTGTTATTGTTTATTCTTGCATTTATTACAATTTTTTCTTTAATTTGGTGTTTGATATTAAATGTGGCAGTCTTTGATCTAGCTTTTGTTTATCATTTTTTCTTTGAATATGACGTTTGATGTTAAATTTTTTTTAGAGGATTTATAGAATTTCATATTGTATTGGCGTGTGGTTGTGTAACATTTTAAACTAATTTGAATATTTATGCATTATATTTTATAAGTCAATTATATTTTTGAAATGTAATTGATGTTTATATGTCTTATATAATAAAAGTCAGTTACATTCACAAACGTAACTAATCTTTTTGTACAATAAATTACAAGCATAAAATTTAACTGAGAAAAAAATGTGAAGTGCGGAAGAGGACTGAAAAGGTAGTTGAACCACCTCTCATATGATAGAGTGCGACGAGAGGAATCCAGTGATAGTAACGCCGGTCGTCGGAGATGAATAGGTTGGCCGGAATGAATTTTTTTAGTGGAGAATGTTTATAAAAATATTGGTTAGATATTCTTGGGATGCGTTTTAAAAGGTGAAAACATGAATCGAAAAAAAAAGTTTGAGTGTGATTCAAATAAGGATAGTTTTATATTTTTGTTTTTTGCACTTTTGTAAAAGTCAACTAGAAAATCAATAACATATTAACACATAATGGGGCCTAAATAATGAAGTATACGTAGCAAGACTCTTAAATAAGTTCAACCTACGATGGAATGTGAGACATGATGTCAGTTAATTAGTTGTGAAATATCTTGATAATGACAAAGCAAATTTTACAAATAATTGAATCTACTTAAAATTAAATTTGATTGGCAATATCAAATTTTTTTTATTCAAAAACTGATAATTATTTCTATTTGATTAGACTAAATGCACGTGGAAACCCCCTCACCAAGGATTACTTTAATAAAAGATTAATCAAAACAAGACGAAGACCACAGGTTATCTAATCATGTCATTTAATGTTCTTTATAATATACCATAATTTACCAATTTTACCCCTCTAGTCTTCTCTTCAAGTCTCCTCTATTTCTGTCTCTCTCACTGAGAGAGAGAGAGATGCAGAGACCTCCATCGTCTTCGATGTTCGGGCCGAACCACGGCCCGATGATGAGCCCATCGGGCCTGGCCCGCTACGGCTCCGCCCCGGGCTCCTTCCTCTCCCGACTCGTCGATTCCGCCGTCTCCGGCCACCCCTCCGGATCTTCCTCCGCCGTGAACCTGATCGGCGGCGGATTCTTCACCGACGAAACCTCGCCGTGCGTCACCTCCGAATCGACCTGCAAAACCCCCGCCGTCCCCTCCACCTCCGCCGCCGCCGCCACGGATCTCGCCGGATGCGGCGGCCTCGAGAGATCGTACGGATTCAACGACATCGGCGGCCGTGGATCGCCGTTGATCCGCCACAGCAGCTCCCCCGCCGGTTACCTCTCACATCTGATGGTTGACAACGGTGCGCCCCCCTTTCTTTCCCCTTTTTTTTTGACGGTCCAGATTTGCTTTCGAGGTCTTTCGTTTTCTGTCGTCGATGAAACGAATGGTTGAGATTGGGTCGGAAGCGTGTTGTGATTTTTTTCTGACGAATTACCCTTATGAGTGACCTTTAATTACAGAAGCGATCAAAGTTATTAGAGCACGTGAGATAGAGTAGGTTAAGATAGGAATAGTACGCCGTAACATTGGATCTGTACGAGTTTTTGACTTGAAGAATGCGAGGTTTCGTGGTGTGTGAGGTTTTGGTTGGTTGGTTGGTGTGCCGGGGACTTTTTGTTTGACTAAGATATTATTTGAAAAATATTATATATTTTGTTTTTTTTTTAAGATCGGTAGATAGTTGTACCGGTATATTACCGAACAAACAAAAGTATGAAGTATTACAAACTAGAGGGAGATTTGAAAAAAGAGTAACGTAAATAACATAAAACGAATCAGAAAAATGTTATACAGTGTTATTACGGTTAGAATATGAGTTTAGGTAGATTTACTGTTTAAAAAATTAAAAATTCTCAAAATCAGATCTCAACACATTTTCAGCGTTTAGCTTTTCAAATCACCATATTTCATTTTTAGGTCAAAAAAATCTTGTAGGTAAAAATCTAATAAAAATAGTTTTTCAAAAGCCGAACTTGAAACACAAGATTTTAAGAATTTTAACGTTTCAACTTCACATCCAAATGCAGCCTAAATACTATTCATCACATAGTTTAATATATATAAATATGTACAATGACATGAAATAGTAAAGTATATAATATAGTTTATTAACTTCGATTAATGAAGTATTTCGTCATAGACCAATTTTTTTATGCAATTATGATAGAACATGTTGACATTGAGTGTGTAACAATATACTTTTTATTTTGCCCCAGCAAATGGGGTTCTCTTAAACCTTTTTTTTATTTTTTGTATGTATGTAGTGTTAGAGCATCTCCGATCTTATATTTAAATGTGTACTCACACTTAAAGTCACTCAAAAATCTTTTCATTTACCCATATCCATATAAAATCAAACTTTTACTCAAACTTCTATTTAAATCAAGGAAGACTCAAGCTTTTATCCAAAATTTTAAATGCTATTTTTCTTCTTAAACTCCACACTTTTTAAAAGATTTAAGTAAAACACTGGTTGGGGACACACCGTATCAAATAAAGCTTTTACTTTTGAGTGAAATTTGAGTATAGGTTTGAGTAAAGGCTTGAGATAATCTTATGAGGTGTACTCGTATTGTATATATGGAAAATGATATATGCAACCACCATTGGCAATCCACATCTTTTTTTAAAAAATTATACATCATCATGATGAAGTACATACTGTTATATGAAACGAAGTATATATTGAGAATAGTGTATTTTTTTCTTTTTGAAAAAATAAAAATTTTCTTTACTCCAAACACGATGTTAGAACCTCATACACTATGATAACGCGGTATATACCATACTATCATAGTATATATTTTAACAAAAGAGAGTTTATCAAACTGATTCTTATGGTATATCTGGTGCAGAAGAGAATTCATGTTTCTCAGGAATCAGGAAGCAACACCAATCTATCACAGCTGTATATTTATGCTATAGTAATTAATCTTTGTTGATCATTCTACATGACTAATTAGGTTGGCTTCATTGATGGGAATACAGGTTTTTCAGTTTCAAGGGGGATGGGGGGGTACACCTCCCAAGGGTTGACAGAGAGTGGCCATGCAATGACAAACAGGAGGTTGAAATCCCAGTTGAGTTTCTCAAGGCAGGACTCCCTCTCTCAGATATCTGAGCTTAGCATCCCTGAAGCAGGGGAAAGCATTGCTGGAGGCAACAACAGCTCTGATGAGGCGGGTGGCCATGCGGGGCAGTCTTATGTGTCCGGGAACTTCTCAATCGGTTCATGGGACGAGCCCAACTCGATTGTTTTCTCTGGTGGCCCTTCAAGCAAACGTGCGAAAGACAACGATGGGCATATCATTGCCAGCCTTGGCAGCTTAGACTCTCAGGTATGGTTCAACTGATTTCACTGAGGCATTTTATATTGATGTAGAATGCAATAGATAACACAAACAATAAAAAGGAATATCTAACTATGAAAATGATTAAAGGCCCCACGGACGAATAAAGGAGAGTACAATTGGTTCACCAGTGCAGAAGACTGTCACCTATTCATCATTTAGTCACAGTTGATATATCAGAATTCTGTCACAGTCTTACTGACCCCCCCCCAAAAAAAAAATTTACAGTGTGCATACGTTGATGGTTGATACTACACACATTAGATATGAAATAAATCAGAAAAGCGGAGTCCTGCAAAGTGAATCATATGGGGTCAACCAAAATCAATTCACTTTATGTGATATTAGATAATGCAGTTTTCCAGTTTGAATAATGCAGTAGAAAAGATGTGTTTCACTGCACATGTTTTCAAACTTCTTCACCAATAGTAGTTAATTTGAATTTTGATGCACTGAAAACTAGTAGTTAATCTGAATTTTGATGCATCAGAAACCAGTAATCAAATTTACTTTTGAAACTATCATATGCTACCTGATACGAATTCATTGAGTTGTATTTAGTTGGCTGATTTTGGCTGTGCTTTTTAAGTTGATATGAGTGGAACAATTCTTACCTGTCTAGTGCACCTTCGATTCTGGATGATTTATGTATTTTCATTTTTTTATTGTTAAACTTGGTTTTTAAGCTTGTCTGAGTTTTTTATGATTCCAGTTTAGCCTGCCTAAGACAGCTTTAGAGATGGCTACCGTGGAGAACCTCCTCCAGTTGCAACCAGACACCGTTACTTGCAAAATCCGAGCCAAGCGTGGTTGTGCCACACACCCCAGAAGTATTGCTGAGAGGGTTGGTGATAACAAAAACTTTTACTTATTCTATATATGCATGCATATGGTGTAGTGAATTGTATGAATGTATGAAATAGTTACGCTTCTGAATATATCCTTGTAGGCTTGTTTGGTCTTTAAGATCCAATATATCATATGTTCTTAATTTATGTGCATTAAGTGTGACCAGGTTGCCTAATTTATGTGGAATTCCTTCTTTGGCATGTAGGAGAGAAGAACAAGAATCAGTGAAAAGTTGAGGAAGTTGCAAGAGCTTGTGCCTAACATGGACAAGGTATACTAATGATCACCATTTATAAGCCTTTCATGCACATATCTTTAATTGTCTTTCCAAGGGTTTTGCATATATCATATCTCAAACATCACTCCAATCAACTGATCTTTCTGGCCATGCCCATGCCCTTTCCAACTTCATCCCCTTAATCAGAGGATGGTAACATCAAATGGAAGGAAGACACTGCTTTTAAACTAGCATATGTTTTACTTGACCATATTTTTCACTTCATGAACTGTGAACAATGATGCTTCACAATGTTGTTGTTGAATTGTTATGGGTGACGAATTTTTGAAGCTTTTTTTCTTTTTTTTGGAAAACACTACAGCAAACAAATACCGCAGACATGTTAGATTTGGCCGTCCAGCATATCAGATCATTGCAAACCGAACTCCAGGTACGTAAACTAATTAAAGCTTTCTATGCTTACTGTTGATAGGATTTATTCCCAATGCAATTAAGGAAGAAAAGTAGTGTCTAGACTAATTTTACAAGTAAAAAAATAAATGCAACACCATTTAAGAGCTGAAGTACAATTAAACATTTCAGTGATGCTATGCAATTGCAATCACAAGGGAACGTATTATTTCATGCCTAGAGGTGTGGTGTGTATTAAAAAAAACAGACAATTTTATTAGCATAAAGTTTGATAGCTAGGCATTGGTAAATTACGATTAAGTCATAAACTATTCAAATTAAGGGTGCAACTTATGCAGACTGAACCTGACTCAACCCTAATAAACCTAACTTTTGGGTAGATTTTGGATTGAGATTTTAGCTTCAGATTCAACCTACACCTGCACCTGCACCTGCAACAACCCAACCTGAACTTAATCCAGGGTGGGTTTGGGTTGAGGGGTTGGGTAACGTGAGCCCAACCTGAACACGATGTGGTGAATTTAAATGTTTTGATTAAAATTTGGATTATTTAATCAATGAGATACAATTTAAATTGTTCACATACTTTACCATAAAAATATCTCTTCAAAGGGCTGCTTTTGAGGTACTGACAGAATCAAAGGAATCGGCCATTGAAGATATATAATATAGACAATAAACTCAATAGTTAGAATATATGCACAATGATTCAGAGAGCACAGAATACCTAAACAAATCGTCAAATTATAGTTGTTTTTTTTTTGTTTTGCAGAAGCTGAACGAAGAGCGAGCAACCTGTACATGTGCAAACAAATAAGCAAATACATTAATTGAAGATGCTGATGAAAGAACTGGGCTTGATATTCGCCCAGGCTGAGGGACCAGCGTGTACAATACGTGGGAGAATCTGTCCTACTGGTATTTTTATTTTTATTTTTATTTTATTTTATTTTCTGATTGTTATCAATTGCAAGCATGTAAAACAGGTTTTGGATTAACTTAATTTTCAATTGCTCATTCTCTATTGATGTCATTGTTATGTTGTGTCGATTGAAAAGAAATGTTTCCATATCCCCTGTTTGGTTCGTGAATAGCTTACCCCAGGTATAAAATAGTTGTGATTTTTAGTTTGGTTGTTATTTCTTTTCTTTATATTGATAAGGAATGGTTATCATGGTTTATTCTAACTTATCTAATAATAACTATTACAGTTTATTCATAGTAAACAATTTTTGAGGAATAATTTATTCTCACTTTATTGACTCTCCTATTCCTCAAACAAACGAGGCTATAGGACATATTAGACATAAGCCCGTTTACAATCCTACATGGTTTGCACCTGTTTTGATTTTTAAAAATATAGTATATCTTGGGATATATATTTTTATAAAAGATAATATATACTACAACAAATTGTGTAGATCCATTTTCATAAAATGGGAAAAAAAATTCAATGAGGCATATACCTCGTGTAAAAGACACATACCATATACCTCGTTGGACAACTATCAATGTATTTTAGACTAGGGCGATAATGAGGACCGTCTCTAACAACACTCTTCCATTTGTGGTTATATGATTTTTTTGTTGCAGTTGTGGTTGGTTTTCTTGAATTTTCTTTGAAAAATGATAAATTCAATCATGTTTGCAGCTCATTTACAATTGCGCACATTTTGAGCAATAAAAATTTTAGTTTTGCGCGCTCTCTCTTTGAAGTTCTCTTTTTCTCTTTTCATATTTCGACGCTTACCTTGCATCAGAAGTTGATCTATATGTGTATTTGAATTCACCGTCATGAATGCACAAATTTTGGTTTTCTGTCTTCATTGTTTGATTTATTTATAGACTATTTTATTCAAGATATATAAGTTTACATGAGCAGATATTTCATGCTGTAATTCTGATTACTACTCAGGTTTCTCATGTATGCCCACAAGACAAACACAGGTTCATCAAACTATAATAAATTCTGTTATTGAGGTATGAAAGTGAGATACAAATTGCTTTGAAAAAAATCTATGAACGAATCCTAATTTCTTTGACAATAGGTATCTGCAATGCATCATAATGTCCATATCCATGGTACAACACACGAATTGGATTCTCACTTCCATATTCCACTCCATATTCTGCTATGATCTTTAGTCCATCAGAATTCTTCATGTAAACTGTGATTGGGGCCCTGCCAAACCAAAAAATGAAAATAAGAGTAATGATAATTCAAGAATATGTCATCTTATAAGCAGTTGGAGGAGGGTGTAAAAGAAGACTCACTTGAGAACATGTGAGCACATTAGCAACTCTGGTTCTCCTCCCCATATATGAGGTTGCCTCATCTGGGAGATGTATGTTTCGAAGTCGCATTCGAGGAACCTGAAACATTAGATATAGGGTTAGTTTGATAATTTTGATTCGGAAGAAGATGTATTTTGCTTTCCTAGGAATATAGTTTTGATAAATTCTGTGGAAGAAAAAATATTCTCTCAAATATCCATAAATAAATGGTGGTTTTAAATGCAATTTTTCTAAGTGATCTAGTCGAAGGAAAATGAGAATGAATGTCGAACTTATCCAAACAATGGATAATGGTTTTTTATGTTAAATAGGACATAATGAAATGATCCATGGAATAACTTAAATTATATATATTAAATTGGGTAGCTTGGATAGGGGTGCAATTTGTGGTTAAACTGAATCCGAACAGATTCAAATCAATTTTTTTCGGGTTTGGGTCAATAGATTTTTTATTTGGGTTGGATATGGTTTGAAAAATTAATAAACCGGTCTATTTTGGTTTGGGTTTGGTTGTACTTCAAAAAAAAACTGACTTAACCGAACCGAAATTAATTAATTTAAACAATGATTATTCATAATTAATATTCTAATTGTTATTTTTATATTAAAAACTAAGGATATCTTAATATTTATACAAATAAATGTACACTAATTTATAACATCAATCCTAACATTTTGAAATGTAGGTAATCAACTCAAAAAAAATAATCTAACCAACCCAAATAGCTAGAAGAAAAAAAATATTGGGTAATATATGATGTGATTCGAAGGGTTCGTTGAGTTTGGATTTTCATTGTTTTTGGGTTATATGATAACTTTGTTTAATATGATATTATATGTGATTATACTTTGGTTTAATATGGATTTGAAAAAATTCGAACTAAACCGACCAAATTACACCCCTGGCTTAGAGGTTGTGGCAACCGGCTTTTAAACAAATTCTTCAATCAACTACTAAAATCCATTTTTCTCTATAAAATTTCTATTTGTAATTTGTATTTTTTTTTTATAAATTTCAATAGTCATATATATTAGTTTGTTTTACTATTAGTACGTGAATTTCAAGAGATGGGAACCAGCCAATTTTTAATGAGAAACTGACATATGTGTGTTCTCAATTTGTGCCAATTTTATACATATTGTTCAATCCTAAACTAAGGACTGCTAGAAAAGGGGATAAATGATGTGATAAGGGGTCATTGTGGGGATAAGTGAGTGGAAGGACAGTTTACCCAATTTGATATAAAAAATAATCGAAATAAGTTACGGACAGATGTCCCAATTATGAAGTGAAAATGGAGATATTCTGTTCCACCTAAAAAAGGTTGAAAAGGTATTTATCCTCACTTTTTATTTTAATTTTGACAAACGTAAATATGAACAAAATTGTTATTTTTTATCTTTTAAAATTAGGACAATTTATTATCATAACTTTAACCATTTGGGAAACTAACCCTCACTCACTTTATCTCATCTCAAATTTCAATTTTTTAAAGATTTTGTTAGTATGTTTGGCTATTTTTAGAAGTTTTCCTTATTAATGTTATTAAGAGGGAAATTTTCCTTTTTATCATTCGTCACCTAAAAAGGGTGTATCACTATGCTTATTTTCAATCCTTTATAATTATTAAAAATATTCAATTTTGATTTTTTTTATGGATATGGGTGGTATACGAGCAAAGCTTTGACCTGTTCAGGCTCAGCTTGTTTATTATCAGGCTCTGCTCGGGCTCGGCTCGGTTCGAGACCGAGTTTAATTTCGTGTTCAAGCTCGACTCGTTTGGTTCGTGAAAAGCTCGATTGAAACTCAGCCCGGCTCGTTTATTAAATGAGTCAAACCGAAGCTCGAACCAAGACTCGGCTGGGGCTCATTTAGCTAAAAAAAATTATTTAGCATTTGAGAAGTCATATTTCACAAATTATAACATCTTATACATGTGAAAATGACATAAACTCGGGTTCAGCTAGAGTTTTTTGTTTCCCCCATTTTATGTTTAGTAACAAGCTCGTATAAACTCGGGTTCGGCTCGTTTACAAACCGAGCTTTAAAAAATGTTCAAGCTCAACTCGTTTGTCTAATTGAACGACCCTAAACGAGTTTTAACCAAGCCGAGCCAGAACTGCTAAGCTCGTTTACCACCCCTATACGTGGTTTCAATACATTATTCCAAAAGAATATGTGACCTTATTCTTTTCTTGTGCTATCACTACATTAGTTACCTACAAAATTTGTGTATGCCATAATTTTAGTGAACTTGAAAGACAGGTCCAAACCAGTGTCTTCTAAATTAAGGTCATGTTTGAATCTATATTTGTGTAGATTTTATGTTTCAATATTTAAAACTTTTCAAATGCAGATTCAAACGGCGTCAAAGGGAAAATCTTGTAGTCTTTCATCCCATGGGATGATATGATGATTAGTTTTATAAAGGTTTGGAGAATGTGTTGTGCAGGTGCCAATAGGGTATACTAGGCGGGGTAAACTAAACATTGTAATTTTTGCCTTTGGACCTGGTAGAGCACCCTTCTACCAAGACACCATCGGGTTCCTCCTCCTTCATCTCTTTCCTCTTCATACGTGCTTTGGACATATATCTAATTTATAAAATTTAAGTCAAATGTCTATCATTTTTTTCAAATGAAAAAAATTGTAGATCCAAACCAGTTTTTCGTTTTTGCCGCCGCAACCATGTCCATGTTTTTATATGTTTTCCTTCACATTTTATAAGCTATGTATCTTGTGTTCCAATCTTACATCCAAACACTGCCCTAAAATAGGTTTTGTTGTATCAACAAACGCATTCTATTAGTTTCAGCTTATCAGAAGCTACACTTTTATGAAAGAAAGAAAAAGAAGCTAAATGGGTGACACGCTAATAAATGGATTGAGAAGAAGCCACTAACCACTCAGTGTCTGATCTTCTCCTCACGAACTCATCAACAACCTGCATTTCTCAAGATCCATACAATGTATCTGATGCTTCTTGACTATATAAAGCACTAAAAAAAACACTATGGAAAAAATCAAAGAAAGTTAAAAAGTTAATTACTTTGGATCTTAGGTCGTCAGCTAGTTCCTTTTGGAGGGTCTCACTTGGAGATGGCTTCCCTGCTCTCAAGCAGGCACCATAAGCCACTGATCTGAACAAACATCTTCCATCCCCAACAATCCCTGCATCATATAACTATTCCGGTATTGATAACTATATTAGTGAAATAATTCATTTTCTGTTTGGTTATATATTTAGTTATTCTAATTTGAAAATGTAATATTTTTTTTTGTTATTTCGTTAACTAACAATGATCTGTAAAAGCTGAAAAAATGATTTGACATATAGGTCACTGATTTAGCATGTAAGTCTCTCTTATATTAGTGAAATAGATTTTGTAGGATGACAAATTTCTTGAGCAACCGGGATACCAATATGAGTTTATTCATATTTATTCTGGCATAGCTATAAACACATATTCATTGAAAATAAACATTTTTTTGGGACTTATTCACCCTTATTCCACTCTATTTAACATCTATTCTTCTACCTAACCAAAGATTCAGGGTTCAATCTCAGCACTTGTAGATCAATGGTGATAACAAATTCACATGATAGATCACATATTTATGTGGTTCGACAATTTGCATACAGTCATGAAGAAATATATTATACCATGTCAGAAGAAAACCTCTCTTGACCCAGATAGTGAAAAAACTAAAGAAGGATTAACACTCACCCAACAAGACATTTTTTGTGTAAAAATAGACTGCTCATCTTTCATGTAAAAAAAAAGGCCTCAAGACCTCAATTTTTCTTTTAATGAACAAAAAAAAATCCTATATTATTAAAAAAGCAAACAAGCAATAAATGATCATGAATATTCAAACTGATTTCATCCTTCAATCCCACATAAACAATTTAGATCAAACACACCCAATCAGAGCATAAAGCACATAAATTTTTTTTTTTAGGGAAACCATAGTCATCTTCTATTTCAAAAGAAAAATGTTTCGGAAACTAAAGCTCACACAATTTTACAAAGGAAGAAAAATTTCAAACCTAAACCAGGATCCATTGCAGACTCACATAGAGTACTCTACAGAAGAACAAGAGGAGACAAAGAAGAAGAAGAAATGAAAGAAGTGTTGATTTTGATACCTCTCTTTCTTTCTCAACAAACCAACACAAATCCACTATTGCAAGAAAAGCAAAGAATCAAAGCATCTGATCACTTACGTATCAGTCGACGGCGAAGATTGTCTTTGCCGAGCGAGCAATCCGAGCTCGACATCAACCTCCTCCCTGACAATGATAATGGAAACTTGAATTTCTTGGGTGGCATAACTTTTGAATTACAACATTTTCAGTCTTACTTTTAATCTAATTTTTTTATTTTAAAAAATATGTACCTTTTTATGAATACATGTAAATGCGTGTAACTTATTGAGATTATAAGTATATTCGGAACAAAGATCAAATATTTTTGAACTTTAACTTTTGATTTTCAGATATTGATTTTTTAACAATATAAATATTAGCAAAAACAATTTTTATGATAAAGTATGTAGCTTTTCTGGACTCAATAGTATTTTTAATCAATTTAGAGAATAAATTGTTTTAAAAAAATTAAAGAAAATGTCACGTCAAATTCGGCACACATTTTTTTTAGTATACATTAAGCTAATAAAATATATTAATTATTTTGTAAAAAAAATGCAAAATATATTAATTGTTATATTTTTTGCGTAATGTAGTACATATCAATTTCATACATTGCATTAATGATATGATGACTGTGCTTAGAGCTGTATAATGGACTCAGTATCTTAAAGCATGTTCTTACAAATTTAGTTTCATACATTACCTAAAATAAGATTTAAAAATAAACTGATTTTAGAGGAGTGTTTTTTGTTGCTCAATATTTGACATATAAAAATGGTTTTTATATTGATATAGAGAAAGAAATGAAGGGAATCATTGAAACTGGTCGGTTTGGTGGACTACTTGAGATAGAGATTGATAGAGGTAGAGAATCAATATCACTGCCTTTTTTTTCCTTCACTTGTGAAATAAATGAGAATCGAATTGGATTCGTTATTTTGAAAAAAGGCTGGACTCCTCCCTCTGTTGCATCCATTTTTGGATTTCATAAAAAAAATTCATAATATGATGTTGATGTAGATTGAATAAGGCTTCCATTTCACTGTAGTAATGAGTTTGGTATAATTATAGTATAAAATTGAAATGGTATTCTATTACGTGTCTGGATAAGACATTTTCTTAAAGGGTTTTTTATATGGGTCTTGCTACGTGTAAGCCCAATAATAGGTGTCATTACCTTATTGGTTTGACTTTTTTCACTCTAAAAAGAGCAAACCTTCATTTATATTTGAGTTTTTCACTCTAAAACTCAATCCCTCATTAATTGGGATTGTATAACCGCCTCTAACACTCCCACTTTTAAAATTTTCTTTTTTACCCAGGCATCCGTCACTTCAAAAATTCATTCTAGCCTTCTTATCTTTAGCGACCGGCATCACCACCTTTGGATTCTCCGCCCTCTATCATATGAGGGGTGGCTCCCTCCTTCGACCTCCTCCGACCTCTATCTCCATTTTTTCAGATAGAGCTACAAATACGTATGAATATATTAGAATTGTAGATACAGATGAGTATATTAATTTTTTCAGACACATACAGATTTGAATATAGTTGTACATTAGTTTTTTCAAATACACATGTATCTAAAAAATTTCATATACAGATTTTAGATACAATATTAATCTGAAATTCATATAAAACAATTATGGTCTACGTGCTAACGATACATTGCTTAGATGATTAATAAAAATATTTAAATATATATGATAAAAACAATTAAATATTATTCAAATACACATTAATCAAATCCATCGAAATAAACATAATAAATAACAAATTAGGTTAGATAAATTATTCAGATGCATATGTATCTGGAATCTGAAAGATTGATTGGAGTGGAATTTGTTCACATGTTTCATCAAAAAGGTCTAATAACTAGAAGAAATCTGCGTAGAGAAGTCCATATGGATGTCATTTTTAAAAATTAAGTTGTCAATTTAGACTGACATAACTTTCATAAGGATGCATGGTGCTGCACATATGGGACTCCCTCCATTTAAACATGTAAGGAAAACCCAATTTTCTCATCCCCAAATATCAACATTAAAAACAATATCATATCAACAACAACAACAACAAACGACAACAACAGTACCTCATCGTCTACCTCGTCCTCCGCCCCCAAAAACCCAAATTCATCCTCACCTCGGCCACCATCAACTCCTTCAATTATTGATCAAGCGAAATATCCCTTCATTCTTCAATTTCTCATCTTTTTTTTTCTTTTTCATTTGCTAAAAAAACACCAATTTGATTACGATTAATTATATCATTTTAATCATATTTTTTGTAATTCGTGTAAATAATGATTAAAAAAAGAAAGAACAAAACCAAATCGTAACCACCTCGTGATTCAAGGGATTTGTTATGGTAAAAACTGCTTCAATTACATGTGAAGAGTAAAGTAAAGAATTCAATCTTATCACCTCATGGACCTTGGGATGAAGTCTATCAGGCCTAAAAATCATTATATGTTCATTTTTAAGTCATCATTTAGTGATCGATCTCTCACTTCTTCATATTTTAATTTTAGTCTCTCAAATTTAAAGGATATGTTCATTTTTAATCCCTCACAGGAACTAAAAATGTTACGCCCCGAGGCATTATCAATCATACAATAATCAACAGGGGTCAAATAAGATAACAAGGCTACAGGAAAGTAGTAGCCAATAAAAAGAAATGATGTGGAAGTATAATATACAAATTAGTCTGTAAATCAAAAACATTATTACAAACCCCCCCCCCCCCCGAATTTTCTGACACGATAACTGTCATGTAAGAGTCCAAGTCTAGTCTAAAAGAATAAAATCATATGTGCATTTTACAATTTTTTATCGCACGATTACCAGTATATACACAAAGAAAATGGGATTGCTGACAGCCTCGCACTCGCTAACCGAAAGGTGGGATACTCTACACATGAACCACGCCAGATAGATGCTCTAACTCCACGCCAACCTAGTCCCTGGTGAAAAATAACACACGAGGGGTGAGCTACAAGCTCAGTGAGTGGCAAGAATCCACGCTCTATAAATATAGTATAATATTAAGCACATTGCTCTTGTAAGGAAAAATATATGCGGAAGAACCCCAACCGATACATGTCACATGGAGATGTGACCTCACCTCACCTCACCCTTGACCCGGAGGGGAACTCCTAGGACTCTTGAAAAGAAATTAATTCATTAATAGTAATGGGTAGTATCTCAAACTAATACAACATTTCAAATATTATCTGCATCGATGTATAATACGTTACGATGACTTGCATCATCCGGTAGCCCTCTCCATGGCGGCCTTCTAAGATAGGTACGAAGCCATAAGGTATTGAAATACACATTGAGTCTCCTATGATGTGGTGGCACTATTCAGGGTAGCTTCAACACTTTGAAGCTTCGATGTATGACGATACGGGAGGAAGCACTCCAATGTCATCCTCACCTTCACCCCTAGGGTGACATGGGACTATTAGAAAGGAAAATCAACTCGTTAACTCCCTTAACCTTCCGGTAGCCCTCTCCTTGGTAGCCCTCTTCCTGACAGCCTTCCAAAATAGGTACGAAGCAACAAGGGTATTAAAATACACATTGGACCTTCTATGATGTAGCGACAGAATCCAGGATAGCTCCAACGCCGGGTAACTTCAACGCGGATACGAGGTAAGGGAGAAGCATTTCACGCTCACAATACGATCCTCACAAATCAACTATTATCCGCTAGCAATTACCATTGCTATACAGAATTCCCTTGAATTCTCACACAGATGCATCCCTTGGATGCGGGGGGAAAAGAAGCTAAGTCCTCGCACTCAATCATGACAAGACATGATCCTAAAGGTGAGTCATGCACACATTTAACACAGATAGGCCTGACATTCTATCATCATAGCTATCAGATAACAAACTCCAATACAACAATGAATTCTCATGAATTCCCATAGAAATGCATCAATCGGATGCAGACAAGATAGCTACAACATTTGCATGCTAAAATAAAGTATGATCCTGACAACAACATATCATAGATATACCTGCCACAAATAAGGCCAAACAATTGAACATACACACAATTATCACATGAGATTTTCTATCACAACAAGGTGCATGGACCACATGTCCAAAGAGCCTAGCATTAAAAAATTAACTGCATTTTCTAAATCAATCACATGATTTCACTATATGCACAAAATAATAGTGAGACCCATTTATTAGCTATCAATAAGTACAAGCATATGCAATTAGATTCCCTAAATAAACAGGGAATCGACAAATAACAATGCTAAGTAACTTATGAAATAAATAACTTCACCACTCCTCATAGAATATTCTAAAGAAATGAAAGAAAATCGCATTTCCTAACACAACCAAACTTCATCACTATAATTTAACATTACTCATCCAACATCAAGTAGAGGCAAATAAGACCTATCTAAAGTTCAAGGTAAAGGCAAAACATCAAACAAAGAAGAATTTAATAATTAAATGAGTCTTAACCACATTCTCACAAGGAATAGTTTACTTAGAGGCATATCCACTAGTATATGCAAAACACTATGTAACTTATTAATATAAGGTCATGTTATACTCTATACTTAATGATATATAAGATACCTTGAGAAGAAGAGGAGATGGTGCACATAAGGAGTTCCACCACCATCACCACAAACAACCACCATCACACATGCCACATAGCACAGCCACAACTACCACCAAATCAGCCATTTCACATAAGCCAAAACAACAATGAGGTCAAAAGAATGCCATGGAAAAGAAGAGGGAGGTGGGGGTAATAAAAGAGGGCACACACACACACCCATAACCCACATATGCCCACAATCACCATCACATACACACATTAGCACAAACACACTCACAAAGAGGGAAGGGAATACCTTGAGAGGGTGGAGAAGAGGGAAGCCAAGCTCAAACACACAAACCTTGCTTGATCTCCCTTTACATGCACCCAATCCAAGCACACCTTCTCTTTGGCATTTCATCAAACATGTGGGGGGGGGGGGGGGGCTGCTGGTCCAAAGGGGAGGGAAAAATCAGTGAGAGAGACCATTGGAGGGCTAGGGGAGGAGAAGAGGGAGGAGGAACATCAACACACACCAACCTTGATCATCTACTTCTTGAAGCACAACCCCTTCCAAGCACTCCTTCTCCTTGGCATTTCATCAAGTATGTGGGGGACTGAACACATACAAAGGGCTGAACCATGTGAGGGAGCTTGAGGGAGAGGAGGAGATGAGAAACAACAACATAACATACACATACAAACCTTGATTCCTTCACTTCTAACACTTCCTCTTCTTGCTCCATCTCCTTCTCCTTCCACCACCCAACACACACAACACCAAGGGCTGGACCAGATCCAAAAGGGGGAAAAATTATGCTAAGGTCGTGCACATGGGGGTGGTTAAATAGGCAAAAGAGAAGTGAAAGACCGAGCTGTCCTCGGAGTTAAAACTCTGCGCAGCCTTCACTTAAACGGCCATAACTTCCTCGATACAGCTCCGAATTGCACGATTCGAATGGTATTGAAAAGATAAGAAGATTATCTACAACTTTCATGTTTACATCCAGATCAAATAACCTCTCCAGCTATTCTGAAATCTAGGCTAAACATCATATAGGGCTGCTGTCTGGATTTCATATCCCCAGGGTATAATTGGAAAAACACCCATAACTTTTGATACATGAATCCAGTTGTTCTAATTCCACTTTTGTATGAAAGCTAACTTAACACTGAACATCTCATGATAAAACCATATTTTTACTACTTCATCTTGGGCATTAACAAAATTAAATCCAAATACCAATCGAAACTGCATAATTTTTAAAAGACCTCAAAATGCTACAAAAACTTCCATTTAAGCCCAAGTGAACACCAGAACCACAAATATACAGTTTGATTTTGAAACTGAATGCCCGAACTATTAAAATAAATAAAACGCGATATTTGATCTTTAAAAGTGACACAGTCTTAACAAAAAAGAAAATCAAATAATTTAGGGATAGGTCCGTCTTAAGAACTAAAAAAGAATATATCATTTAAATGTGGGGACTAAAACCAAAATATGAAAAAGTGAATGATCAATCACTAAATCATATGATTTATGTGGACTTAAAAATGAAAAACCCTTTCTTAACCCCCCCCCCCCCCGACATTTTCTTAGTCCCCCGCACAGTGAGAATAGTTTATCAGAGTTTATCTATGTTAAAGAATAAAAATATCATTATTTGTCATTTTAAAATTTTTTGTCTCACTTATCAGTCTTACACACACATTCTAAAAATGGTCACATATATTAAATCAGTCGCACATCTTTCACACTTGTTTTAGGGTATAATTATCATTTAAAAAGTCATAAATTTTTATCCACCATTTAACATTACTGTAATGAAATTATAAAAGTGAATCAAACAACAAAAATGTCACTTTTACGTTTTCAAAAAAGAATAACAGAAAATGCAACCAAACAAAATTTATTTATTCTACATAGATTGTTATCTATCTCGATGTATACATCATGGTTGAATAGTCATGTGTCACTTCTCATAAGGGGTTTAAAGAACAAAATTCATGTATACTTAAAAAAGGGAATATAATTTATATGAGTAAATGCTAACGAAATATAGCTTATATACCCACTAAAAAAAGAAAATATAGCTTATGTAAACAAAATGTAGGGCTCAAAAATGAGGCTCACCAACTATGCTCTACGTACCAATTGCCCACGATCCCGATCGTCTGCCATGGGTGGATCCAGTCCGTCGAACCCCCTATATCCAACCACCAGAAAACATTAAGTCAGATTTGGGATTAAATCTCAACAGAAAATATGATTTTGGAATCTTCAATGCAGAGATCTCAGTATCTCATGTAAATTTCATATTATATATTGGATTTGGAACAATCCTTAACTGATTTTTCAAATCCCAATAATATATATATTTGATTTAGGATTATCAATGATGGATCTCCTAAATCCCAACAATATATATTTATTTATGGACCATCAATGGTTGATTTCCTAAATTCTAACAATATATATTTTAGATTTGAAGCCATCAGTTTTTAATTCTCAAATTCTAACAGTATATGTTAAATTTGAAAACATCATTAATTAATTCTATAAAATCCCAAGCAAAATATGTATATTTAATTAGGGATAATTAATTACTATTCTAAATATCCCTAAATATACATATATTTGATCACCTAAATCACGGATCTCTTCTCATCCGTCTGATGAAAGAGAGATCCACCATTGATTCTAGGGCATCTACCAAGCTATTATAAATAGGGAACCAGTTCTCACTATTGAGGTCTGTGAGAAATATTTGTTCACTAGATCTCTTGTACAATATTGGCTGACTTAAGCGTCGGATGATCTTTTACAGGTCACCCCCAACCCTGTTTATAACGCTTGAGGAGGAGGATCACCGGCAACCAAGCAGTACCCATCAGAGGAAGCGAAGTGGACGGATCGTGTGATCCGAACCCGGTTCGTCACTTTTTGCACCTCCGATGGGTCGCACGATCCGTCTGCTCCACTTTCTCCAATGGGTACTGCTTGATTGCCGGCGATCCTCCTTCTCAGGCGTCATCAGAAAGAGGGTTGGAGGTGACCTGCAAAAGACCATCCGATGCTAAGTTAGTCGATGTTGTACAAATGGTTTTAGTGAAAAAATATTTCTTACATACCTCATAGGGAGAATTGGTTATACTAAGTGCTAAGTTAGTTGAGTAGGTTATACTAGTATTGATGGGGATTAAGTGCTGATAATTATCATTTAGTGTCATATATTTAAGTGGATCAATGCAATAATTGGATAGATTAAATACTGACTTGACATGTTGTCACTGGTCGGGTCTGGGCCTTCGGGTCGAACCTACTCGCAGGGCTGGTTGGGCCATTGCATTACTGGATAGGATTTAACACCCGGCCCGTCGTGGTGAGATTGAGTCCGATGGATCGTGGCTTTGTCGGATCAGATCCAATGGGGTTCATGACCCGGCCCGATTTATGCAGTCAGAAAATTTAGCGCCCACACATCATATACTCTATTAATTTTCTATCAATGCATGTTAGACTTGAATTGATGCAAGAAAACAAACTATGTGTAACAAGCACTCTTTTTTTTTTGGACTTTCAATTAAAAAGACATCGGTAGGTAGTAAAAAAAATTAAATGTAAAAAAAATTATTCTGCTCTTTGTTTGAATGATATATCAAGATATGATTTAACTTTTAACGTGGCCTAGGACCATTTTGAAAACATTCCATGCGAATAAAATCAGTCACGATTCACAAACGCCCCTACCCAACTACCGAGGTACAGATCTACGAATGTTGAAAGACGAGGGGTTTATCTGCAAAAACAAAGTGTAACAAAAAAAGATAAAAGCAGTCAGAAAATTTGGCGCCCACACATCATATACTCTATTAATTTTCTATCAATGCATGTTAGACTTGAATTGACGCAAGAAAACAAACTATGTATAACAAGCACTCTTTATTTTTGGACTTTCAATTAAAAAGACATCGGTAGGTAGTAAAAAAAATTAAATGTAAAAAAATTTATTCTGCTCTTTGTTTGAATGATATATCAAGATATGATTTAACTTTTAACGTGGCCTAGGACCATTTTGAAAACATTCCATGCGAATAAAATCAGTCACGATACACAAACGCCCCTACCCAACTACCGAGGTACAGATCTACGAATGTTGAAAGACGAGGGGTTTATCTGCAAAAACAAAGTGCAACAAAAAAAGAAAAAAGCGTCCACATGCGAATAAAATCAGTCACGATTCACAAATGCCCCTACCCAACTACCGAGGTACAGATCTACGAATGTTGAAAGACGAGGGGTTTATCTGCAAAAACAAAGTGCAACAAAAAAAGATAAAAGCGCCCACCGTGGGGCTCGAACCCACGACCACAAGGTTAAGAGCCTTGCGCTCTACCAACTGAGCTAGACGGGCTGTTCTGTTTGTTTTTTATTATTCAAATTAAGTAATATAACTATTAGCTTATCCATGTATAAAATAATTATTATATGTTACGGGGATAAAATAAAATTAGATCATTAATTTCTAAACCGTGATAAAATTGTCTTTTAATTTTTTTTCTTGTTAGTCGGTATTTGATTTTAGATGGATAAATAAGGAACATCTTCTGAATATTTTGTTATTGTTTATCTTAATAACTCATTTAAACATACTTTTATAGTTTATTGGTATATATTTCAAAAAATGATATATTCAACCTCTTGTGCGAGCTCTTTTGCAGTCACTTAACTATTTTGATTTTTTTTTAAATATACATATTCATTTAATGAAGTATATAATATTATGAAAAATGAAGTAGATACTTAAATAAATCATTATATATTTTTTTACCAAAATGAAAAAATATAATTTCAAACAATGTACTAGTAGAATATATATTACACCAGGATAATATGCACTCTACCAATAGTTATATTATTTTCATATAATTTATTGATACTTTTTTACAAAGTAAATGTTTCTTTATGTGAAGCATACAAGCATTGTTATACGCAGTCAATTTTACAATCTCAAATACAATCTTATATATATCGGTAGCCCCGTATATTCATCATAACGAGATATATATCTCATTAAAAGTTTTACAAATGTTATCATTAAATTCATAGAAGTATATAATTTACTTTTTATAAAAATTCATATCTCATTTGATGATATATTTGAAATTTTTAAAAATTAAAAATATATGAAACTATGTCTGGGATTGTAATAAATATTGAGCATGACATTTTTCAATAAAAAAGGAGAAAAATTCAAATAACCCCTATAAAATTACCAAAATCCATATGACCGCTAACTTTTCCTAAAGTCTTTATAACCCCCTAAAAACATATATATAAATCCAAATAGTTCTCTAAGTTAAATTTATATTATTTTGTGAATATTTTGTTTAATTAACCTTGGTTGAAATCGTAGTATACCAAAACTCCCCCTATAATGCATTGAAAATGTAGGAAACCCTCTATAAATGAGGATTTTATTCCTCCTAACCCCCTTGTTTGGAACGGAGATAGGCCAATGCCGGGAGTGGACATCACCGGCATCGGGAATGCACATGCTCCATGGGTTGGTATGGAAGAAAGTATCAAGATTTGGAATGGCCGGAGGGGAACATATGTAGTTGTTGTGGTGGCTTTGAAGGTTTGGTGGAACTGGTGACTTCTGAGAGGTATTATTTCTGCAGCATTGTCAAACCTAGTTATAGTTTTATAGCCAACACATGGTTTTATAACAGGAAAGATTAGCTAAATAAAAGATGTGCCACATTAAATGCACCGAGGAATCAATGAAATATAAGGGCTTCTGAAGGATATTGACACAAGGGAAAGGTTGTAGACTGGTTTTTACTTTTAAAAAAGAGGATTTGGATAGTCTAGGTGAAACTTCTTTATGATCATCTTCTTTCTTTTTTTATGAATTGGAGATATATGATGAGGGGATTTTGATGATCTATTCCCTATTGGATATTATGCATATCGGAAAATGCAGAGAAGTGGTGAGACAGTATGGTTTGCAATAGATGTGTACAAAATATGATGTGATTTGAGTAATTCATTTTTATAGAAAGATATTGAGAGCATGAAAAGAGAAATGCCTGAGGGTTGAAAATTTTAAATTATTTGTAGAATGCCAACTACTGTTATGCATAATACTTTTCTGTTCTGCTTATGATACTTTGACAGGTTAATGAGTCTTCTTCCAACATTTTTGTTCATTTATCTGCTCTCATTAAAACAAGGTTGGATGCCTATCATTTTCATCAAAAAATCATTTTTCTTTCTTGTTGCAGTATTCACTTTAACTTAAAAAAATCTGTTGATTGTGATTAAGATATTTCTTAGTACATATATTTCTACAGTATATAATTTTGTCATTTGTTATATTTTTTTTTGTTACTCTTTTATCAGACTTTAACTCTGGAACAAGAGGCTTATCCAGGCGTTGGATGAGTTGACCTCAAAAATCAGCACACTTAATCTCGAGCGCGTTACAATATCTGGGCGTGTACAAAAAGTAAGTTACTTTTATACTTGTGCAATTATTTTCTGTATAACTTGGACTGTTGGACACCATTCCTCTTTTATATCAAGAAAAAGAAAGGAAATAAAGCCTTCACACTGTTGAATTCCTATTTCATGAATAATTTTTCCCTTTCTGAATGAGCTTTTGCCTTTATCTCGATGCTGAAATAGTTGACAATAAAATTGTTAAAACTTTGGAGTCAAAGAAGTATCAGAATAAATTAATGTTATTCTATTCTAACCGACCACCTTTCTCATAGACAAATGGAAATAGATGCATTTGGAAGAATGAAGAGATTCTGTTCCTAATGACAGGTGTTGTTGAGAAAAAGATCATGCATACGTGATAATACTAGTAAAAGAAGTGCACATGAGCAAGTGGGTCGAGAATCAAGATTCATTCTTTTTCCAATTGATATAGTATTCTCATATGCATACGTGATAATACTAGTAAAACAAGATTTTGATGTGTATTACTATCATTTTTAAGATCCACATATCCTTCACTTGAATTTTGAATATGAGTGTTGCACAAGATTAGGTGGTGATCACAAATTCTATTGCTTCTCTTGATGAGATGTCGTTGACATGTTGAGAAGGGGAGAGGAATCATTTCTAAAATCAAAACTCTGTATACTGGCCAGATTGGAAATTTTCTTTTGAATAGTTGAGTTGTTGGGCTTGATGTCTTCGCGCCATTTACTTCTTATTTTTAGGAGATGTTTTATCTACTTTTTTATTCATAGTGGGAAGGTGCTAGTGTCCCGTCCCATATAAGTTAATTATTAATAAATTACAAATGGTGAGCTTTTGCCTTTTGTCATCCGGGTAAGTCCAAGACCATCTCCCTAGATGATGTTTATGATTGTTTTAAAACCACATTTTTCCCACACAAACAATTAATGTGGGATGTAGGTCCATGAGAAGATGCCATATTAGAATGTTCCATATACAAAGTAACAAAAATGATGTGTTTATCTTAAATAATGTTTTCACCGGTAATGAACACTTTAATTAACACATCTCAAACAGAAATAATTTTTCAAATGTTAGGATATGTCATTATTGTTTTTACAATGTTCAAGCAACAATTTTTTATAGTTCATCATTTTCAAATGTTAAGATGACTCTCTCCCATTCATTTTTATTTTATTTTCTACATCCACCATGTGAAAATTTCACATGACATAACTTGTAAATGAAGTTCGATCTACAAGGATGGAAATTATTAAAATATTTTACAATAATTTAGTTTATAATTTTTATACATGTATAACATAATCAAGTGGATTCATTACTTCTCATCACTCACAAATGCAATCCAACCAAAAAATCCTAGATCTGAAAAAAAATCTGAAAAACAAACCTAGATATGAAAAAACCCTAGATCTGCAAACACTTTTGTTTTTTTAAAAATGCTAGATGTGAAAAGAAATCTGAACAAAAAATCTTATATCTAAAAAGAAATCTGAAAAAAAAACACTGGATTAGGTGGGGGTGGCCTGTGGTTGTCGAACACGGAGAGGGGTGAGGGTGACGGAGAAGATAAGGTGGTCGTCCCCCCCCCCCCCCTTTTTTTTTCTTCTCTGACGGTGTTGAAAAGGTGAGGAGAGAGATGAGTGAAAAAATTGGGGGGGGGGGGGGGGTTGGTTGACCCCTTGACCCGGTCAGTTAGTAGGTAACCCTTCGCATTTGAAAAAAAAGGGGACCATTAGATCTACGGTCTAAAAAATGTGTCAATTGATGAATAATCCGGGACCCTTTGTCCTGCATTCCCCTTTTGGTCGCCACTTCTTTAAATCCCTTTTTATTTTTTGCTTGTTTTTTAAAACCTCACGCCTACCTAGGGTTTGGTTTTACCATGAACATGGAATAGAATGTGCAGAGAGGAAGAAAAGGAGGTGAAGAAGGTGGACATGTTTGGTTTTTTTAATTAAAATGTAAAATGTTTGTAATGCCCTTGAAGTTTTGTATACAAAAATACCCTTTTAAGGGTTTTAAAATTAAAAAAAAAAACCTAGGTGCATTTAATGCACCCCAGATGTCAATTGTTTCCTCGGCAGATTTTTTTTTTCCACCTTAGTATAGTTGTGCACTCAAAGGGCAATAGGGCATGAGAGATTTGAATGGAGGTACTCGTGATGAGATTTCTTCTGGAAGTTGCCCCTTCCCAATGTTTTTATGACATGCATTTTTATGGGTTCCTTTCTCTTATTCTCATTCAAGTTTAATATCTGGATGTTATGGGAAGGTGGTGAGTGCAGTCTCCTACAAGTCATTAGAGAGCTTAATTCAATATTCTCTTATATCAGATGCCAGATCCTTGATTGTCATGCTGCATTGAGGAGCTATCTCCTACCAAGACATCATGTTTTCAGCTTTACTTTGTCTTTCGTGACACTTTTATCACTAGATGTATTTGGTAATGTTTTCTGAAGGGGTATTAACTACATGTCTAAGAAAGATACTATGACCACTGATGAGATTGTTCCATGAGTCAATTTGTTTCTTCTGATTTCCTTCTTAACTGTTCATGTTTATTTACGTCATTTTTTTCCTGTAGAAAAAAGAATTTCACCAATTATCTTGCACTTATCTGCATTTAAATATGCACATGGATAATGGTTTTAATATCAATATTTTAGTGTTTTGTTTAGGTTAGAGATGAACTTGAACATTTACTGGATGATGATGACATGGACATGGCTGAGATGTATTTAACTGAGAAGCTTGGCTGCCAGCCTGTTGATGGAACCTCTTCTAGGATTGAATTGGATGATGAATTGGAAGTAGAACAAAGGTGAGGTTCTGCTGTGTGAACAATTTAGAGCAATTGGAATAAGATGATGTGGGCCAACTCTTAAGTATGAATTTATCACAACCACAAATTTTTTTGTTTTATTACCAGTTGCAAACTGTGTTTCGGGGCCACAACATTCACATCCTTACTTATTGACATTCTTATATGTAATGGACTGTTTGGATATCTGTTATAACCTTACATGCACCATGCCTAGTATTTGTCTGATGTCCCCATATTGTGCAATTCTGATTTTAGGACATTTTTTTTAGTCTGAGAACTGTCATGTGATCTCAATGCTACTACAGATCCTTTATATCTGTGGAAGTAAGATACCTGTCCATTGGAAATTGAGTGCAAAAGCAATCACAAGGAAACAAACCTAATATAAATTGGCCTATCGAGATTTTTCTGGGACAAATAAATAATGAATATCATGTTGGATGAAAAACAGAACCAACTGCTGGAGATGGGGGTGATGCTCACCACCGCTACCCTTGTCTTCAGTGCTGGCATTGTTGTCGTGGGAATATTTGGGATGAACATCGGCATTAGTCTCTACGATGGCAGTGGCTCTACACAGTTTTGCTGGCTGCGTGGTTCTGTACATTATTGCTATTGGTTGGGGCAAGAAAAGCGGACTTCTGCCGTGATATGATTTCGATCATATACACTATATTATTTCACACTGTCTGTCAGATTCAAAGAGAAGACTATTATGTCTTAAAACAGTTTGGAAGGCTTTCATTGTTAGGGTATGCATTTATCTCAACATAAGTGAGTATAATTATGATAAAAGTGATTTTGTGTTTGGTTGTATTTTAAATTATTCTCATTAATAAACGTATGAATAAATGTTTTGTTGTTTGAGTAAAATGTGAACAAAGTATGAATAAAATTTATAAAAGGTAAAAAAAGTAATGATAATTGATTTGACATGTGATTTATAAGAGGTGATGACAGTTGATTTGACAGTGGGTCCACATATTCTTTGGTGGAATAATCTAGGATAACTTTAATTGAAGGGGTTGATTAGAATCCATATACCATTTTATCAGATTTTATTCTGACATACTTTATTAGTGGTTATCCTGAGTAAACAAACACTTAAAAACTTATTTGGGGTTATCCGGGGTCTTATACCATAAATAAACGGGTAAAAGATTATAAAACTACATTTACAAATGATTTTTTTATGTTTTTAACAAATTATATTTTAAGTATATTATATTTATAAACAGAATTTCAAACAGAATTTTCATTATCTGTAATCGAAAATTTAACCTATCCTAGTCTCACTCGCGTGTGACCCCATCCGACCGTCTCTCTCACTCTCTCTCTCTCTCTCTCTCTCAGCCGAAGCTCCGATTTCAACTCCTGAATCCAGGGAGGGGAGAGAGAGAGAGAGGCGGAGGACCAAATAGTAAATAAAGACAACAATGAAGGGTAAAAAAACAAACAACACTACAAGATCTAGGGTTCCCACCACCAGTAGTGACACCCCCCTCATGGGGTTCCTCGGTTTCACTAACGGCGGCGGCGGCGGCGGAGGAGGAGGTGGAAGAGGAGGATCGTGCCGTGAAGTTGCCGCCAAGGTGGCGGCGGAGAGTGGCGGCGGAGGTGGTGGTGGTCGGTGGTTGGCGGTGAACCCCAGCAAGAGGTGGGGGGAGCTGTTCTTCCTGCTCTACACGCCCTTCTGGCTCACTCTCTGCCTCGGTGTTGTCGTTCCGTTCAAGCTCTATGAGGTTCTCCATCTCTCCCTCTCTCTCTCTTTCTCTCGATTGGATCTTTTGAGCTTGTTTTGATGGAGAAGTGATTCGGTTTTGATGAAAAGATACGTTTTTGTTTTTTGAACAATTCGGATTGCTTTGGAGCTACTTACGTTGAAAGATGGTGTTTTTTTTTAAAAAAAAATGAAATGTAGTTATATTTGGTGAATGGTTTGGATAAAAAGGTGTCTCCTTTTTTTGCTTCTGTTGGAGTGATTTGTGTAAATTTGTCTTGCTGAGCCTTTGAATATGTTGGGGTGAGCTTTGATGGATTGTTTGGTTCTGTTGGAGTACTTTGTGGTAAAAAAAAAAATGAAACGTAGCTATATATTTTGGATTGTTTGGATAAAGGTGTCTCCTTTTGGTTGTTCTATTTGAGTGGTTTGTGTAAATTTTTCTTGGTGGGTCTGTGATTCTGTGGGATTTGATTTTGAAAGGAAAAAAATTAGATTCTTTGGTGGGTTGTTTATTTTGGTTTGATTAAAAGATTGGTTTATGCAGTTCTGTTCCATTGATACATATAATTCTATTCAGTTTCTCTTCCTATATCTCTCTCTCTTGTTGGTTCTTTTGTTACTATTTGGATGAAGATCGAGTGTTTAATATCATCTGATGATATATAATTACATAAAAAAGTGCTTTTAGAGGTGGTTTATGGTGCCTTTGATGAAAAGTCGCCTTTTGTTGTTCTGTTTGAACAATGCAGGAGCTTTTCTAGTTTTTCTTCTCTTTGAGTTGATCTACTACTTTTGAATATTATGACTTCATGCGCAGCCCATGGTGTTTTTTAAGAATATGTTTGATTGGTTGAAAATCCTCGCATTGGAAGAGATTTTTGCAGAAATGGATGTTCATGCTTTAATCAGTCTAAAAGAACAGTTTGCTGTCACTCATGGAAAGCACATTTCCTTCAATAACATGAATTAGAGACACCAATATAGAGAAAAATTACCCATCCCTGTAATATCCCATTTTGCTTCTCGTAGTTGTTTGGGTGACGCCTAGGCTGCTGGGCGATCCACATGGACCTAGGCATTCGTCTGCCTAGTCAGCATGTTCATTGGCGATTGCTTGGGCCTATGTATGCGACTAATCAGAAATTCAGAACTGCTTCTGTATTGCATGCAATAGAGAAACTCGTGTAGTTCTTTCAGTCTCTCGATTTATGGATTCAAATCAAAGTTTCACAAGATTTTATTTGATGTGATCAAACAGAGATTCTCAGAATTGGAGTATTTTCTTCTTGGGTTGGTCTCGGCGGTTCCAACCTTTATGGTACCCCTTTTAGTTGTTGGAAAGGTAAATATTCTTTTCACCGCCCCGAGTTTTTCCATATGGATAGAATTACCATGTACATTGTTTTATGTCCAGAATAGGGTTTGGTTTTTCTTACTTGTTAAAACTCCATTATTGAATTTGTCATTTTTGTTTGTTATAATGCTAATGCTATAACTTCTTAATGATCTATTTTGGATGTTGTAACCTTTTCCCTTTTTTATGCACAGTAAATTATGAAGCTTCCCTGATATTATTATTTATTGCAGGATGACAGCAGCAGGCAATGGAAGGATCGCTACTGGGTGAAGGTCAGTCAATCAAGAAAATGATGATATGAAACTAACCTAAGCCTCCCAAATCCAATCAGAAACTATTGAAGTTTTTTTGTTGCGGCTACTTATTCATTCATTCTATTTTTCTACCATGTGTTTATGTTTGCCTATGTTTTTTTTCTTTTTCATTGTGGCAGGCTAACGTTTGGATTATTATCTTTAGTTATGTTGGGAACTACTTTTGGACTCATTACTTCTTCAAAGTTTTGGGAGCATCTTACACATTTCCATCGTGGAAAATGAACGATGTAAGACACAAGATATAGTGTTTCTCGGCATCATTTCCATTAGTTTTTCAAATTTGTGAAGCATGTTAAATGGTTTTCCTAATTTGTGGAATATGTGAAGTTTCAGTAGAAATGCTGAAACTATGATGTACTCTGATATCATATTTCTTGTTGTGATGAATCATAATTGCACCGCTGTCTGTTGGCGTGTTTATTTTTATTTATTCATTTAATGAGTCACTTTGACATATGTTGCTACTAAATTAACAATATTTATATGTGTGAGGGAATACGGTTCTAAGCAGATATAGAAGGATCTGAAATTGTGTCCATAACATTTACTGGGAATTCAGCCAGAAAAGCAGGTTTAATTCATATGGGAGATCAATTAGATAGTGTTGTGTCCGATGGAGAATGAAGACTGATATTATGTGATAGTCTTAGAGATACTACCGATGGAGAATGAAGACTGATATTATGTGATAGTCTTAGAGATACTATCACTGAAGCAATATACATGTGAGTGATGGAGAATGAAGACTGGCATTGTGTGATAGGCTTAGATATACTGTCATTGAATTATATACAATTAAGTGATTGCCTATGATGCTAATTTATATATTACAATCAAATAATTTGCATATTCTGTTATGTAGAAATTTATTGTCTACTTACGGTGTTTTCACATTGTTGTAGGTACCTCATACAACATTCCTTCTCACTCATGTCTGCTTCCAGTTTTACCATGTTGCATCAAATATGACACTAAGAAGATTGCGGCACTCGGTAGCAGGATTACCACAGCCTATTCAGTTGGTGACTGAAGCTGCATGGATCCTAGCTCTTTCTTATTTTATAGCTTGGTTGGAGACTATAGCTATTGCCAATGTATGTGGTAACAGATATTTTTGCTTGGTTTGCTTTTATCGTCTTTGTCGTGTTCTTGGTTCTTGATCTATGATTTTCTAGCGCATGTGCTGAGTGGCTTCATTAAGTAAATATATGTTCCAACGCACAAAATGCAGAAGTCACTTGGATTGTGTAACTTGCACCAAAGTTTTAATTCCATAACCTATTTAAGATTAGTGCAGTTTGAATATTTTGTCATTTGATTGCCAATTATATGTGGAGCTAGATTAAAGAATAAAGAGTTAAGCTGTCCCTCAAAACTAGCTATTTAAAATTGAATGGTAAAATCAGAACTCTTGTATGAACAAACTAACTGATACTTAGCTTCATCCATAGAATCACATTGGTTGGTTCTAGTTGTCTGTAGTTTACAGGAATGACAACTGGGAGAAGGTGAATCTATTATTTGTGATAAAAACTGAGATATCTATTACATCAACATAGCTTTATGATATTATGCAAAAATCTGTTTTTTTGAATTCTTATTTCCAAACTTATCATCATTTTATGCCCCACATTCAATTCAAATTGTTATTCTGCAGGTTATTTATATTCTATAGTAATTTTTTCCATTTAGTGGAAACCTGTTGAATAGCCATTGAGGCATGTCAATTCACAGTCAAACTGTTCATGCTTGTATAAGGTGAAGTGCTTTTATTTTTCAAAATTAGGCTGGAATTGTGGTTATCCATCAACAGATTTAAGCCTCAGAACATGTTAAAATTTAAACTTTCTGTATTAGATCAAATATGTTCTTTTTGAACTTTATACATGAAGCTTTTGGGTTTCTTTATGGCTTCTTATGTTACAAGAATAGCTCCACTTAATGCTCTCTGCATTTTTATTTGAACTTGTGCAGTTTCCTTACTATTCATTTGTTGACCGGGATTCAATGTACAAAGTGGGATCGCTCTTTTATGCAATTTATTTCTTTGTGAGCTTTCCCATGTTTTTGAGGTAAGAAGTCAAACTCAGTATGCTACTCCATTGTATTTCTTTTGCATATAATGTTTATCAAATGCATTGCGACAAGGGTTGTCAAATTCTGGTTCTGTCAACATAACTGGTGCAGTCAAGTCAAGACACATACTATCTGAACTTCCCGTCTTCTTTTATCATATATGACTGGCATGTGGTTCAGAAAAAAACTATGCCTCGAACATATTGTAGAACAGTAATAACTAAAGTCTAAAACTCGGAGAAGATGAATAGTTCCAGGGCCACGTTCGGTTAGTGAAACTTGGGTGGATTCTGATTCCGTTATGAGATAACCGGAAAAGTGTGAAAATTCATATTTTTGGTTGATGGTATTCTTAGAAGTAATAGTATTAGTAGGTCCCACTAGATTCAAAATTAAGAAACAAGGAAAATAAGGTGGAATTAGAATTCCACCAAATTGGTGAAATATTGAAAATCCATGTGGATTCAGTAGTGGGTTTTTTTTATATATTAGTGATCATTATGCCCCTCAACAAATTCTCATATCATTTTTTCCAACGTGAACCAAACACTATAAAGTGAATCTATGTAGGAATTCATTGGTGAACCAAACAATTTGATGGAATCTGGATCTTTTTTTTTTTTTTTTGAATGAAATGGAATCTAGATCCTTGGTAGAATAATTCCTAGCAAGATGATAATCGGTAAGGTAAAACCATCAAAAATAGTGATATGAACCAACTATGCCCATTGGTAATCTTTATAGCTGTGATCTATCATATGGTAAATCTCCAGAGATCCAATAATACCATCAAATAATCAGTGACTCCTCTTTTAAAAAATTACAGTTAGCCTTCTCTTTTAAAAAATTAAAGTTCGTTTTATCCAATGATAAGTGCATCCTCACAGAAGCGTCTTATACCGGTCTGCCATTGATAACTGGTACTGCTAAAATGACTCTGAAACAGTCCTCAATAGTATAGATTCTTTTAATTTGCCCGTAAATGACTTTAGTTTTTAATTTTTCTGAATCAACGCAGGATTGATGAGAAGCCTGGAGACCCATGGGACCTGTCAAGGGTGGCGATCGATGCATTGGGTGCAGCCATGCTCGTGACGATAATACTCGACCTTTGGCGCCTATTTTTGGGACCCATTGTTCCGGTGCTGGAATCCAAACAGTGCATACAATCAGGATTGGCATGGTTTTGATGAGTGAAGATCTCTGTCCGCATCCACTCTGAAGTAGGTCTGTCAACGAACTGGGTCTAAACCCGGACCCGACCCAACCCGGACCCGATTACATAAGTAATTACCTGACTTAGTGGACCCGAACATAAAATCGGGTCAGGTCCGGGTCCACCTCGACTCGATCCTATGAATTCGAGATCCAACTGTTTTATATATAAGCTCATACTTAAAGAACTTGGTTGTTTGATATATAGTAAGCTTAGTAATGCAACGTGATTGTGTAACTTTGGTTAACTTATTAAGTGTTTTGAAAATTTAACTTTTGAATTTGTATAATTTGGTTAGTCAGTTGCATGATTTATTTTGGGTGTTGTAACTTGTAAGACTTTAAAAAGTAGATTTAGTTTTTATGTGTTTGTGTTAATATATTTTAAATTGATTGACTTAGGCATGTCAATGGGTTTAGACATATACATGTTATTTTCATTTACATCCATTGATTGTTCCAAATCCGGTCTCTTATGGTTCAATCTAGGTCTATCAATGGGTTGACCAGAACCCTATCCACACTTGATAAAAGGCCTAAAGTATCCAACTTGAAAATCCGACAATCAAAACGTAACTGGTTTTTTGAATTATGCACGCTTTTGTAGAGTAAATTTTTTATCTGGTTCTCTTAATAATACTATATCTTTATTCACAACAATTGTATAGAGCTATTACACGTCATGCATGCACAACAACATTCTTGTATTCATAAATGATGCTAATAACCTATGTATTAGAAAGAACATTCTTGTATTCATAAATTCTGCTAATAGGAATCTTTGAAGTAATCTCTCTCTCATTCAAATTGGTATGTACCAAATTAATGTTGACAGTTTTAAATATCAATTTAAGAAAACATATTTAAACAGTTTTTAAGTTTTAATAACACTGTTTTTTTCAAACCTATTTTCAAATAAAAAATATTAAAACAAAAAATTTATGTGAAAAATTATTCAAAACCTCAGTTTTTAATAAAAATGTGAAGAGATAGCTTTGCAGCCTAAATATCTTATAAAATTTAGATTTTGCAATATGGGTCCGTTTGGAAATACAGATTGAAAAGTAGCTTTTGAAATAAAGCTGTTTTTTAAAATAATTTTATACCTTAACTTTTTTATGATGCTTTTTTTTTAATTCAGTAATCATTTGAAAGGAGTTTAATGTTTGACAGAGAAAGTTGATTTTCAATTCAAAAAATCGATTCCGATAAAAAATCACAGTTTCTAAGCTTTTTAAAACACGGATTTTGAGAAAAAAAAATTAAAAGAAATCCAGCTTTTGATTCTGCAGGAATCCACCATGTTTAACCGCAAGATTTTGAAATTTTAAATTAAAAAAAAATAAAAAGTAAAATCTGATCAAATTATGCAACCATGCAACCAGACGGATCAACACTTCATGGCCATATATTAAAAAGGACCTGAACATTAATAACCCGTGAAAACATGGATTAGACACTGAACCACTTGTTTCAAAGGAGCCTCCTTTGTCACATCACACTCTCGACTACATTCGCCGAATATTCTCCAAGTCGTTACATATGTCACGTTAATACATTAGAAACTTGAAAAAAATTCACATAACCTCATATAAATCTATATAATCGTATGAATTTTTTGAAATCCGTATAATTCTTTTAAAAATAAAACAGAAATCTAAATATTTTTTTTTAATTTAAACTTACATGTGATATGTAAAGGGTGTTGTTTTTTTTTGAAACTCGACGACTAAAACTATTATAATTATATTAACAAATAGTTTTGGACCGAATAAGATACAAAAGTAAAGATTGAAATATGATAAAGATGTAAAATGAATACAAAAGGAACGCGTTTATATCTTTAGGAGATGAAAAGTAGAAGAGGGTTCTAAACTACCATATCCCGAGACCCACCGCCCCCCTTCAATATATGATGTTTATACCATGTCTACTGAAATTCACCCTCTTTGCAGGGCCGACCCTGGGGTAGACAACCAAGGCAACTGCTTAGGTCTCTATCCCCAAGGGGGGTCCAAATCCCTAAAAAATATGGATGTAAAATTACTTGAGTATTTTTATGATTGAATTTTTAAAATTTATACTTTTCTCAAGAATATATTATCCTTTCAATAGGTATTTTTAAATTTTCTTTTGTTTTCATGCATAATTCTAATTTATATCTTCAATTTTTTTAATTGTAATTTGGTTTACTTATTTTTATATTTGGAGTTTTTTAGTTATTTTATTTTAAAAAATCATCCATTTATTTATTTTTATCCTTTTTTTAGTTTTTCATAACTCATTTAAATTTTTTAATTATATAGGAATTTAGTTTACATTTGAATTTAATCTTTTCATTAACAAATTCCACATATTAAGGAGTTTCTTTTTTACTTTTTTATTGTTAGTTAAAAATGAAAACTTAAATAATAGTTCTTCATAGTGTGATTTTTGTTTTGTTATTGTTTATTTATTTTTGAAGATTAATTGTGTTATTACTAATTATATTTTTTTCATATATATTCTTTAAGGCCTCATTTCATAAATTCACCTAGGGTCTATTCTAGTTTGATGAATCTCAGGGCTAGCCCCGGCACGGCCTAGTGATCGGGCCCACTAGCTCACAAGCCCCGTGAAGGTGTCCCATAAATTTTCAAAGTAATAGCGTTGGCCACGGAAGATAATTGTGTTTCTCGTATTCCATAACACCCAAAGTCCAGCCGGAATAAGAACCCGCCTAACTTCTGCCAACACAGCCTTATCCTTGCGGCGAGTCACCTACGCAGTTGTCTACCAAAACTCATCAATGGATTGAAAGCTCAAATTGATAGAGGCCACCCGAGTAACTCGAGTCTAGGACTCGACCGCCACTAAGCATGTGCAGAAAAGATGTTCTGCCGACTCCTCGCCCGCCATGCAAAGCACGCACGTCGTGGAAGCGTGTGGAGCCCATTTTGCTCTATAGCATTTTGTTAATACCCGACCTTGGTACACCAGCCATAGAAAAATCTTGCTTTTCAGGGGGGATCCACGGTCTCCAAATGTTAGCCTGCTTCATGATCATCAAGGCATTGCATGGAGTTGATCGAACCAGCCATGTGTAGCCTTTCCGCACCGAGCAGCCCCACATGGGGTTGACCATCCACCGCATCTCATCGGGAGAGGTTCCGCTGATCGGTACCGTGCGTAGAATCCCCAAAAGCACCTTGGCTTGACACGCCTCCTCGGACCCTATAGTTCCCTGGAAAGTTATATGCGCCATGCCCCGTGAGTCGCCGCGCCTTCCCAGTATTTGTCGACCGAACAGTTCTTCGACGCTGCAATGCCATATATCGCGGGGGACCTGTCCATTAGCGTGCCTTCCCCACACCAGTTGTCTTTCCAGAAAGAGTCGAACGACCATCATTTATTGATCAATGCATTGTCTGGCCCAGCTCGTGGGGAGGTGGGAACCCTGTTGAATGCCATATCTCTTGCACATGGTGCGAGCCCACAAGGCTCAAATTTTTACACATTGTGAAGGGTGTTGTTACACTCAAATTTTTTTAAATTTAAACTCACATATTAAATTATGAAAAATTAATTAATTAAATTTATTCAAATATTTATTTTATCTTTCATAAAAAAAAATTGAATTCAAGACATGTTAAATAATATAAAAGTAAAATCAATAATACTGACTGACATTCTCATATATAATAATGAAATATTTTCATATAATCTATAAAAAAAATATAATGCATGCATTTTTGTAATTGATTGTATTGATTAATTTTTATTGAATAAAAATCATCTTCATATATCAAGAAATAAAAAAAGATTTGAGTTATGATATTATGATAAAAAAATTCAATCACTTTTTAACCAACACATTATATAAACCTATCAAAACCCAAAAGATTAGAATTTACAAACCATCCTATATTTTTTGACGAAATTTTAAAAAAAAAGTGGTTCTGTATTTATTTGCTTGAGTTGTTTTTTTTATTATATTTTGAATTATCAGATCATTACATAAATGAATAAAAATATAACATTTTGTCCATTGTGTCGCTAGCGTTTAGTGGTGGCCGCCGAAAAAGAAAAATACATCATTCATATAGCCGACATGGTCCTTACTTACACGTGTCACCTCATACGCAACCAAACATGTCACTAAATCCCGCCACGTAGACGATTTTCCATCTTCATATTATTCCGCCGCACCACAGTCGAACTAAACCCCCGCGAAAAAGCGCTACAACAGTAAGTGGCGTTCCCGTAAATACGACAAAAAAAGGCCCCTTTTTTTATTCACAAACCCTCCCTCGCCAGAAATCTCAACCTAGTGGCATAAACGTAAATAAATCACACAATCTCTCTCTCTCTCTCTCTAACCCTGACCGTCCATGGCCGGAATCACTCACCTGGCGGCGAAGGCGGCGACTTCATCCCGCGCCGCCATCGCGCGGCGGCTCATTCCCTCCCCGATCCGGACCTTCGCGGCCGCCGCCGTCGACTTTTCCAACCACGAGTGGTCGGACGAAGAGGAAGAGACGGTCCCGGCCCGGACCGGACCGGTTCCCGACCGGGCTGGGTCGAGGGAGTGGAGGGGGGTCCAGTGGGTCTTCATGGGCACGCCGGGCGCGCAGAAGCACGTCTACGCCTCCCGCCTCTCGAAGCTTCTGGAAGTTCCCTACATCTCCATGGGCGGACTCGTCCGGCAGGAGCTCAGCCCGACTTCCTCTCTCTACAGACAGGTCTCTCTCTCTCTCTCTCTCTCTCTCTCTCTAAAGATATCGTCTTTGTGAAGTGATGAAGGGATTCTGAATTGGGTTTTTGGTTTTTTGAAAGATTGCGAATGCGGTGACCGAAGGGAAGCTGGTTCCGGAGGATATAATATTTGGGTTGCTGTCGAAGAGGCTCGATGAGGGGTATCGGAGGGGGGAGTCTGGGTTCATCTTGGATGGGATACCTCGAACTCGAATGCAAGCTGTAATTCTCATGGAACTCTGGTTTTCATTGGGTTTAGTTGGTGTTCATGTTTATGTTTTTTTTCCCTCGTGATTTGGTTGATACTCATCTCGATTTTTGGTTGTTTTTCTTGCATTTGTTAATGAAATGTAAGCTGTGGTTTTGTTTTTCTTGAGTTCTTGAGGTTTTTTCATCTGTTATTACATGATTTGGTTGATGCCCTTGTTGGATTTGTTTTCTTGATAATGCAAGCTATGGTTCCCCCAAAACTTTGCTTTTCTTGAATTCTTGGTGGTTTTACATGTTGATACCTATTTCAAAGTTTGGTTGTTATTATTGCAATTGTTTTTTGAAAATACAACCTTTGGTACTGACTTTGCTTTTCTTGAGTTCTTGGTGCTTTTTTTACATCTATTTCGATTGATTCGGTGATGTCAAATTTTAATTGCTGTTATATGATCAATGTTTGGTTTGTATGATTTGCTTGTATTATTATTGTTGATGAAAAATATGGATTACTATGCGGGATTCTTAGATGTTGGAAAAAATACATAATTTGGTTGATTCGTCCCCGTATGGTCATGTCGCAGGAGATTCTTGACCAGATTGCAGATATTGATTTGGTTGTGAATTTCAAGTGCAACGAGGACTGGTTCACAAAGAACCATATTGGGGGTGGGATATGTGCTTCCTGTGGCAGATCGATTGGTGCATGTAGTCTTAGGCCAACCTGCATGGCTTGTACATTGCGCACTCGGCTGCAAGACTCTATTAATACAGAGGATTTTCGCAAGGAGAAACTCCGAGTGTATGCAGAGCAGGTAATTATGAAATCATTCTTAGTTTCCGACAATTAAGTCTTTGATCCTCATGAATATCCCATATGTTTGTTGCAAAATCCTGCCTCCTTATGAGCCCTAGTTTACAACCCATTGAGATAGATTTTATGAATTCATGGTTGAAGAGCATCTGAAGTATATGCCATATGGTTGTGAAGTAGTGAATTGAAAAAATGATAACTAGAATGGCAATCTGATGTGGTATATATATCTTGTGGAAGAGAATGAAATACAGAAGATTGAAGTTATTTTACCAATCCACCTCTTGGCAGGTCGGTCGATTACCCCTCTTCAGTGAGGGGTCCTGAGTTTGAGTATTTCTACTGCTCATAGGAGAAAAATTTAACCAGGAAAAGAAACACTTATCAAAAAAAGAAAGCTATTAAGATAACCATAATACTTTCCAAAACAACCTCTAAACATGTTTCATGCAACTAGCACAAACACAACTAACACAACTCACCCAACTAACACTGACACGTGCGGAAAACATGGAAAATATGGATTCCTTGGGAAAGGAAACACTTTCACATCATGCATGTACAATACTTGTTATGCACCTAGCCAGTACACTAAAAGCACCTAGGCATATTCCGGTTCACCTATATCTCATACCATTTGAATCATGTTGAGGACTCCATCTAGTTGTACTTTTGAGTGAAGGGCATGTTTTATTTTACATGGAAAAGAAGTTTACTGATATGTGAAACAAGGGAAAAGAAGGATAGGGGAACCTTACCATTGATTATAGTGATCAAGTAATTCTTTTTTTTTCAAAATCCTTCCACCTTTGAAATGATGCAAAAAAAGTTTGAAGTCTTTTTCATGAATTTTAGAAGCCTTTTCTGTGCTTTTGATATCAAAAAACTTTTATGAATCTTTCTGTCACTTCATTCGAGAACTCCATATCGAATTGCTGTTTTTAATATAAATGCCATATAATACACATATGAGCACCAACATAATAAAGAACTTGATAAGTTTCATGCCCTTCATATAAAGCATCAATTCATATCCAACCTCAGCCCTAGAAGTCACCTTAGATCATTTACATTTGTATCAATAATATGCATATATATCAAAATCTTGCTAATAAGTTGTGCCATTTTCTTCTTTTTTTTTCTCTCCTCCTGACAGAGCAAGGACCTGGAGGACTACTACAGGAAGCAGAAGAAGCTTCTTGATTTCCAAGTTGCAGGTGGGCCTGGAGAGACCTGGCAAGCACTCCTAGCTGCGCTGCGACTCCCACGCATCGCTCCTTCCAAACTATCGCATGTGTTGACAGCTTCTCCAACTTCCCGGTGAGATCTGGATGAGAGTTCTTCCCCGGGTTTTCAATTTTGTTCTTATACTTATTGTGTGCGTCTCTTTGCGGGTGTCGATGTATTTGGTTCTCCTATAATTTTGAGAAGGAAAAGCCAGGAACCTACCAGCCTGTGCTAGTTTTGATTTCTGTCTCTGAAATGGAAGTAGTTGAAGAAGAGCTTCAACTGGGTTTTGTTATAATGGAAGTACAGCAGCTAAATTTTCATGCTATCATCATTGTCACACAGTATTTGGCCAATTCTTGAAAAAGTTTAAAATGATCTGATACATGTATCTATGGGTTGAACATACTTATGTTTGGTCTTCACCAAATGGTACATTTGCCCCGTTTGGAATAGGGATAGGTTTAATTATAGGGTATACATTTATCCGAGCATAAGTGAGTATAAATAATGATAAAGTGATTTTTGTGTATGGTTGTGTTTTGAATTATTCTCGTTGATAAACGTAAAAATAAATGTTTTGTTGTTTGAATAAAATGTGAATAAAATGTGGATACGAATTTATAAAAAGTAAAAAAATAATGTTAGTTGATTTGACAGGTGATTTATAAGAGGTGATGACAGTTGAGTTGATTTGACAGTGAGCTCATATATTCTTTGGATGGAATAACCTAAGATAATTTTAATTCCAGAGGTTGATTGGAATCCATATATCACTTTATAAGGGTTTATTCTGGCATACTTTATCTGGGGTTATTCAGGGTAAACAAACACTTCAAAATATTTATCCGGGATACTTATCCGGGGTTATCCGGGGGAGTTATACTGGAGACAAACGGGGGCTACTATTTAGTAACTTAAGAATCCAGATTTCTGTTTGGTTTGCATGGTTTTATCACATGTTTTTTTGGAAAAAAAAACTAATTCTTTTTGTTGCCGCTGCCTCCTTCACACTCAATATTTTTGTTATCATTCTGAACCCCATATGATTTAGAATGTGTACACTTACCAGACATCACAATTGGGAGAATCATCCATTTGTTGTTGGATTCACCATTTTTCTCTCATGATGCCCTTTTTATGGATCATTTTCTTTACTTTAATTGAACTCAATATATTTATTGTTGCATATAATGCGAGAGATATGATACCCGTACCACAATTGCAATTGAGAAATTAGCAACATCTTCACTCTATGATAGATAATTATTCAAGTACAAAGAATAAGCCATATGTGATTGATTGATTTTTTATTTCTCGTTTAGAATAACCAGTCATGGCATTATTCAGGATTGAACAATTGAATTCCCTGTATCAAGGATTGTCCCAGCTTTAACATTTTGAAAAAATGTGCTGTCAGATAATTTTTTTTTTTTTTTTTAAAGAGACTTTTTGTTACTGACCTTACGGTTAAGCTAGAAATGTTACCTCCGCCTGCTAACCCGGTTCTACGAAAAATTCTTTCGAATAATATTCAACAAACAAATGAATAATTCATTGCCCAATGTCAAGACTTGTTAGAGAAGAAATAAAGGGCAATTATGATGAACATTCTACAGATCCCACATGTTAATTTAATTTGGCGGGTAATTTTTTTATTTTTATTTTTTTGTGAAAAAGAAAAAAAAGGGCAATTATGCATGTCATCTTATGCCTTCATGATTCCAAGACGCTTGAAACCTATGTTTTGGGTGATTCTATTTTTTATAAGAAGTCAAAAATTGTAAATGTATATTCAAACTCGTCCAAAACTTTGATTAAATAATTTTTTTTTGATTAAATAATTGAAAAGTGTAACTTAGACTTTCAATTATAATTCACAAATGTCATTTCAAAGCAATTTTTTAAAATGTTTTTTGGGAATCAATTTGAAAACCAAAAACCTCGACTTTTCACTTGAAATAGCTTTTAAAAATAAATTTTTAAAAAGATTCCCGGAAAGCTATTTTTAGCACTAAAAATTGTTTCTCATGTTCTTCAAAAGCAGGGACCACTACTGGAGGCAAAGGATCACCCACATGCCACATGAGTGCTGAATGTCAGGTCACATCCTCCAGAAAGATGCCATGCTGGAAATTCAATGGAAACTAAAGAAAATGATCAAACTATCCCTCTCATAACCATGACTGAGTACCCATAGTGAGAATATAAACAATTTTTTTAATGATTTGCTCAGAAGCATATATTGAGTGAGCATTAGAAGATCACAACCATTCTTCATGGAGATGGGTTGAAGCATATATTGATTTGATCACAAACATTTTATCTCCTAACACAGCAATGTGTTAAGGAAATTGATGGGCTTTAGAAATGTCATCTTACCTATCATCATCGCAAATTCGCAACCATTCTTATCTTCAGGAAAATTTTCATCATCAAAATCAGTTAATCCAAATGGATGAGTCAGTGGTCATCCATCCAAACAGAACACAAATTCAAGACACAACATCACTATAGAATGAAGGCACATCTATGACTTTGACTCCTAACAAGAGCAGTTTGCCTCCTTTATGATGTGAAAAGGAACCAGTTTGAGATACAGAGCATATATGATATGAAATGTCACCCAAACATGGTACATATTATTATATAGGAAAATGATATGTCCATGGCCATGGACAATCAAAAACATTTATATATATAAGAGACAAGAAAAGTATGTATGAGAAAAACTAGAAATGTCACATAAAAGGATTTTTTTAGCACATTGAGATGCTCCTTCAATGGCCACCAGCCTTTGAGGAATCCTCCTCAGTTCAATCTCATATCACACACAGTAAACTTTGAACAAAGAGAAAAGTAGGCTGAATACCAACAATGACTATTTTGATTGTTTGGAGGGGGAAAAACTGTTGTTTGCTACATTCTTGACACTCGTAGGAAACCCAAGTTCTAATCTCTCACACACTACAATAGCACAAGAGAAAATAAGCACCAGTATATTGGAACTACTCCAAAGTTTCAGATATTGACCAAAAGTGACATGTCTACTCAATGAAAAATCTCAGTTGATTCCTTACCTGAGTGGGTCCTCTATTATTTGATTGTTCCCCACAACAGACTTTTATCGGTAAATACTGCATATTGGATTCCAACCATAAATCCATTCTTCCCTATGAGTTCTAATATCAATAATCATTTGAATTGTTATTCTGTATGCTTATAGTCTTTGATATCTATAAACTTTTTCAAGGAACCACATTGTTTCCACAGTTGATTTAACTGTTGTCCTCCTCACCTGGGGAACGATTTTCATAACAAAAATCATACAATTTGTGTAGCAGACTAGAATCCACACACACTCAAGTCTATACAATACAAGAAAAAGTCTCAACAGTTTCCCCTCACATTCTTCAATCATATACTTTGCGTACCTTGTAAAGGAATAGAGGACTAGAATCCATGCACACTCAATCTTGATAACAAAGAGAACAAACTTCAACAGTTTCCGCTCGCATTCTTTTATCTTGGATCTAGCTTCACCTGCACCACGATCACTAAAGAAGACAAACTGCCGTTTTTCTTGTCATCGCTGAGCTCTCTTCATGACGTGTGGCACAACCAAGCAGCGAAAGTAGCATAATTTATACATCCTGACAGCATTTTTAATTCTACATTACAAGTTCCACTTCTTGAGAATTCTCCATGGCAGTATCTGTAAAGGAAAAACTTTAGATGCCAAAAAAAAAAAAAGAGGATGAACCAACATTCCTAAAAAACAATTTAATGATCAAATCTTCATGAATCCACATTTTTTTTTATACAAAGCCTACAAACACTCACTTTTGTGCCACCTCACAATGGCGTAAGCAAAACAAAACAAACATAATCCCAAATGTTAATGCAATAACATTCGGAAAAGAACTACAACATGAGAAGACCAACCATAGCACATTCATCTATTTCAACCAAACAAAAAGTAAAGACTACATCATATAATAGCCACCTGAAAATTTACCAAGCACGTTATGTACCAATACAATTCTCACATTTACAGACACTCAGAATCCAATCCCCAAAGAAGAACAAAATCTAGCAACAACAACAAAAATAAAAACAAGAGCAAAGACAACATATTTAAATACACATACTGATGAAATGCGAAGCATCGACTGATCCATCCATTCTTCCATTAATCCTCACAAAAAGGTCAAAACTTTTCTTCATCACATAACATCAAAAACTCTGAACAGATTCACTCCCCAATTTGTCCTGCATCAACAAACACAATCAAATCAAAATCAAAACCAAATCAAAACCTTCAACAAACAGACAGATCAAGAAAGTTGGAATCCGAACCTCGACGGAGGGCGGCTCGCACTCGGGGGGGTCTCGAAGAGGGAGACCGGGAACTGCTTGCGGACGACGCCGACGTCGAAGTAGATGAGGCCGGAGCTCGGGACGTCGACGCGGATGCCCCGGACGGGGAACCAGAGGAAGAGGTCCTTGGCGGAGATGCCGGATAGGCCGCCGATCCGGCCGTAGGCGATGGTGCCGGACACGTCGGGGTCGTAGTGGACGGCGCTCTCGGAGACGAGGGCGGCGTTGCAGGCCCGGTCGAGGCGGACCTCGAACGAGCCGGTCGAAGCGTCAAAGGCGAAGTCTTTGACCCCTCTCGGGAGGAGGCCACTCGGGAGGCCGTAAGAGGTCAGGAGGTCGTAGGCGGTGGTGGTGTTGGTGGCGGAGGCGGTGAAGGAGATGAGGTTGAGGAGGAGGAAAAGGAGGAGGAGGTGAGTGAGGTTGATCATGGTTTTGATTATTGGTTGATTTGATTTGATTTTAGTTTTTTAGGGTTTGATTGATTGGTTGGTTTTTGTTTATTTGAGGGAGTGAATTGGGGGAGTGGAGACAATAATTGAAGAAGAAGATGAGGGAGGAGATGAGGTTGTCTGTTTTTATTTTATTTTATTTTATTTTATATATTAAGGTGGAGTGATAAGTACATGGAATTAGTACATAAAATAATATTTTAAAAAAGATTATTTAGTTTCTACCCACTATAAACCAAGTGAATTATTGAAAAACCCCGACAAAAAGTGATTTTATTATTAACCATTTATAAAATTATTACATGTTATTCAGAAAATCTAATCACTTAAAGTTATTTAGTTTCTGCCCTCTTAAAAAGATAAATTATTAAAAAAACTCTCAAAAAAATTATTATTATTATATGACTGTTTAAGTTTTTGGATTACCTTTGAAAAAGAAAAACCTAAATGTCTCCTCTTATTGCAACCATTTAAAAAATTAGTACAATTGGTATGAAATGGTATCATTGTGTATGATTGGTACACAATTGTACAAAATGGTATTATTTAGTTTATTTTGACATTTATTATATATATACATGAAATGATATGATTGATAAAAAATTAGTACGATTGATACATAATAGTATGAAATAGTCTAAAATGGAATGAAATAACACGATTAGTAGTACGATTAACTATTACAAAATGGTCTAAATGATATTACATCATACGAAATGGTACGAAATTTGTAATAATTTTAAGAAATAATATGGAGAGGGTTTTAAATAATTTGTCTATTTAAAAGGGGCAGAAAGTAAATAATAATTTGGATCTGAGGGGTTCCAAAATAATAATGTGTATTTAGATGGGGTTTTAAATAATTTATCTATTTAGAAAGAGCGGAAACTAAATAACCTTAAATATTTAGGTTTATTTAATAAGATGTAAGGGGTTCATAATAAAATCATTATTTTGTAAAGAGTTTTTAATAATTCACTTGTTTTACAGGGGTGGAAACTAAAAGCCCCTTTAAAAATCATGATATCATCATAATGCTAAAATTTATATAAATTTTACACTTTTTTTATCCCCAATACCAATTCCATATGCTTCGATTGAAAATTAGATATACTATTTTTTTAAAAATTCAAAACACGTTTAGATTAAAATTAGATTAGAATTGAGATTAAAAAAAAGACGCACATAACATTATCCTTATATAAAATATTTCATCTAAGAAAAATGCATATAATTATTTTTTAACACATATATCTTTCATATAGATGCGTATGATTGGGAAGCTATAAGTTAAATGAATTTTAAGACTGGGTGTGTTAAAATTTCTTCACTTAGACGCCGTTTGGTTCAGCGGAAAGCTGATTTTAAGTCCTGATTCATAAGTGCAGATTATATAAGTCCTGATAAGTTTTAATATTTTTTTATGAAAAAAGTGTTTGGTTCAGCGAAAATTATTAGCATTTATGAAAATAAGTGTGTTTGGTTCAGTACTAATATAAGAGCTTATGCTAAGGGTGTTTTGGTCAATTTAATAAGTGCTGAATGTAATTTGATGTTTGGTTGAAAAAAATTATTTGCTTATATTTCCTGTTTATTAAAAAAAATATGTTTTCATATTTGTCTATTTAATAAATTATTCTATACTGCACTTTTTCGTATTTGTTAGAACCTGATACAAGCCTATACAGATTTTTGAAAAATAACTCGGGACATATATGCTTTTTAAGAGCGGTAAATATACAATCTATATTTTTCATATAGAAAAGTTTGTGTAATGACATACTTCTCGAAAATCTGTTTTTTAATTCTCATCCTAAGATTAACAAAGTTGCATATCATGTTATTCTACACATTATAAATATAATATAACCAGTACAACATTTTATTATTCAAATTAAAAAAAACCTGTACATCATCAAACATAATCCAAGCACACAAACAAAGTACTTGTGCTGCATATATTTTTATGCTATAATAGATAAATACATGAGAATGTAACAACATTCTAAAAGAAACATAACCAAAGCAGTAAATATTTACATCACAGTGTTGATTTCATCATTCAACTTCTACAATCATTTGATGGCCAGAAGTACAAGCAAAAAAAAATCACAAAAACCGTCAAAATGATACATAAACATGAACAACATCCAAAGATTAGTATCCCCGTGGAACGTTGAACTGCGGTGGCCTTCTCCACTGTCTTCTGAACTGGCACGTGGTAATACTCAGGTCCATGAGCCCGACGCAATTCTACCTAGGGCCCTTCTTATGAAAAAAAGGTCAGAATTGATTCATCCTATATCATTGAGGAATATTGAGTTAAAACATAAGTTCTATAAAAAAAATCCCAAAAATACATAACTTTTTAAACCCTGGAATTATGTTTATCATAGAAAATCAATGCTGAATTATAAATATTATCATATCTATTTTAAGTGAGAGCACAGAAAAAATAGTAGAAAAATCTAGAAAATAACTTTACCATCCATACATGTACTCTTGGCATTTCTGAAGATTATTGTTCATATATGTGTCACAACAATGCAGGTCAGGGAGCTTGAAAACAAGCTTCGAGAGAGAGAAGCGCAGTTAGAAACCATGGCATTGTCACATTCTATTGACCCATTTAGGAGAAGCAGCATTGGCAACTAACTGAGAAACTAAAAGGGAAAGAAGAGATGTGCGTGGTTCTGTTTCAAAAGGTCATTTTTTTTAAAGAATTATTAATTCACATCTTATTTGCACTTGAATTTAAAACTGTTCATGATTTGGGGGCCTGTATCTTTCCTATTCAGATAAAGGATCTAGAAAACAGATTCGAACAGCAATAAATTCTAGCTTAGCATAAAGTGCCTAGTTGTAGCTATGTACATGGAAACACCTATGCAAGTAACATTACCCATCTATAAAAATCTGTCTTGCTTTTATAATTGGGCACTATGTGACTCCTCTATTCATGTTTGTTGGGTCTTTCATAAGTGCCCATCAATGCATGAGCAACAGTGTAAAGCCAAAACTTAACCACTAAAAAAGCCTTGAAAAGCAGATGAATTCAGCAATGCACCAAACAAACCACACAGAAGTCATTAGAATTGAACTCATTGAAGAAGGGATACTTATGTTAATTGTTACATTTGAAAAAGTACTATTTAAAATTTCAATATCCATGTCATGTTCTACCAAAACACAAATGCAGAGATTTTGGGTGTTCAATTTTGAAAAAATTTCAGAGTTTGATTAATAAATCTCATTCAAGAAATATCCTTTGAAAAGACTTCATTTCACTTTATACAAGAGGATAGACAGGTCCTGTAATTAGGAATACATATATAAAACACTTGTCCTTATATATAGATAAGCAATAACAAACTGTTTAGTTTTAAAAAAAAAACTACAGTCATTGTGTCATTGTGTGTAAGGTTAGTATATAGCAATGTATTTCTATCTATTTTTAAAACAAGAACAAAATCACTTTGCCTCTAGGCTGCAAAGATATGTAAACTTTAACTTCCAGTTCATAATCCATAACCCATGTTTTTATCCATCTTGTATTCTACAAAGTTTCTAATATTTGTTAGTTGAGTTGTTATGAGGAACTGTTGGTTTGTCCTGGCATCATTCATGGTTTGGTCTCCTTTAATATATGAAGGCTTAAAATAAATATAAATAATTATATATATACACACTCATATAGCCAGAGGACCTGAATCATGTAAGAGAAGTCCTTCAGAATTTCAAGTTTTCTACTAATCTGTTTTGATTCTACAAAGTTCATTAGACAAAGTTATCTCCCTGTTAATCAGAGGTGACATGCTAAAAATCAATTGTAAGCTTAAATGATATCATATATGAAGAACTTTGTGTGTGCAATTACAGGTCCCTTTAAAACAAACTGAAAACATGAATAATGGATATGTGGGGTTTTTTCATTAATGTAGGAATCATAAAAGCTATGACCATTTTGAGAAGAAGCTGTACAAATAGATGAGAGGAAGCAAAAAATTGATCAACTTTTTCTCAGATTTTTCAAACAATGTCATATTTTTTTAGACAAAAATCAATTGTTCAACCCAATATGCATGGAAACAGTGAAAAAATCCACACAAATCAGAGCATCACAAATCAACAAAATCATATAATGTTCAATTCCAACCCTAAAATCATGTATTGCACAGAAAAAAGTTATCAATCAAACACATTGATCAACACAGTAGAGGAAAAAATAAAAGTTTAATCAAACACATTGATCAACCGAGAGGAAAAAATATTTACATTTCAACCGAGCAGGAGATGATGTCGAAGGAGGTCGAAGGGAGGTCGAAGAGCAGTTGAGGATGTCGGAGGAGAAGAAATCGGGTGACGAGTAGGAGAGGCTTCGGTCGAAGGCAGCCGGAGGGGGGTCGAGGAGCAACAATGGAGGTCGAGGAGCAACAATGGATGTCAAAGGGGGTCGACGAGCAGCAATGGAGGTTGTCGAGCCGAGGAGCAAGAGAGTTTTATGAGGTTAAAGAGACGGCTAGGGTTTTTGGTGTGTTTGAGGAGAGAGAGAGGAGTAATTTTTGTTTATATACTTGTTGTAAATTGTGGCTTTTAAGAAGGGCAATCTAGTCTTTTGACATACACATCAGCGGAAGCCGGATCTAATAAGTGAGGCTCCATGGTCTGAATTTTAAGGACTGAAATGGACTATTAAGGGCTTATATTCAGTGTTTTTTTTGTTTCCCAACCAAACACACTTATTGCTCAAAAGGACTTATTTTCAGCTTTCAGCTAAATAAGCACTGAAAACTGATTGAACCAAACAGCCCCTTAACAGATGATATGTTAAGCGTGCCTTGCGGTGGAGCTCCGACATGGGCATCTTCCAATTGTGGATTAAGGTACACGTGGTTTCGTTTTTTTGTTAATTGTTGGTGCTTTTATCTTTTCTATTATGTTATTTCTATTTGTTTTCCTTCCCTTTTCTATAAAATTCAGACTCTTATCAGTTTAATAATATTTTATAGGATAGCAATTGTTTATCTAATCTTTTGTGTTTTAAAATAATCCATAAATGATAAGAAAACATATTTTATATGATTGTCATACGAAAAAATGTGTAATGTCTAGACAAAAGTTGTATGATAATTTGATCTCATAAATATCACAGAGGATCCCATCATTACATGTCAATTGAAGATACAATTTTTTCTTATAATTATTTTTAAAAATAAAATATGTCATGATAAGCAAGCTATTTACGTGGATAAAACATGTAAAAAAGCACATGTATTTGCTCTGAGTTTCAATTTAAAAAGTAAAAAATCCCAAGTGGGAATAGAGATATTAGAATATCTAAAGTATGATATATAATACAACATGTTAGTATTATATACTATTATAATATGGATGTCACTTTTATGCTGAAAGAGACGAGAAATCCTTCAAAAAAATGATTTAATATTCAGCTTTTTTTTTTTTTTTTGGTATTAATTTAATATTCAGCTTTTGTGATTGAATATTCAGCTTTTGTGATTGAACCACTTCACATCTCTAACTAGCCCCATGATAGCTTTTTATAGCCCTATCAACTTGATAAGCATGGTTGTAGAAGAGAACATGTTTATCCAACCACACTCTAGTCCAGTATATAAAAGAAAAGGTGGCAGAAGAAAAACTCCAATGTCATGAGACATGAACATACAAAGATCTGATGTATAGATGAGATCCAGTTTGTGTTAGATCATTGATAGTTTTGTTATTGAAAACTGATATGTGATGTTAATAAAAAAAATATCTATTATCATTTCACATGTCTTGCATGTGATATTATTACATGTCTTGCATGTGATATTATTACATGTCAATCGTCTATTAGAGATTAAAGATTGGTAATGTTTGATGGTGTGACGTTTCCATTGAGGGGTGGTGATGGGTCGAGATAGCCACGTGGTCCATGAATCTTATGAGAGAGAGGGTGAGATAAGTTCACATACCATAATTTTAGTTCTATATCGCCTAATGAGATAAGATAACTTATGTTTATATGTCTCTTACACACTAAGATACGTTTTAAAATGGTGAGCTCATTCGAGGGCAAAACAGATTATATTTTAGGAAAAAGATATACACAGCTCCAATTGCAGCCCGCTTTGCAGTCCATGATTTTTTAAAAATCATACACTCACCTTTTGAAGTGGATACTATTATATGAAATGAAGTATATACTAATATACATTAGTGTATTTTTTTTTCAGAATGAAAAAAAAAAAAATTGAGTTATATACTATGATAGGACCTATATGCTATGATAACGTAGTATATACTACCTTATCATAGTATAACGGGCTGCAAAGCGGACTACGTGTATCAGCGCTCTTATTGTGTATGCCGAATGCATTATAATTGTATGGTTATTTATATTGACATTACTACCCCCTTTTTTTAGTCCTCAATCTGAATTCAATAACTGAACACATGCTTCAACATATATATACTTTGTTTAATGAAGAATGTAATTTTTTTTTTGCATAAAGTGTGTATATATTTTGCATAAAAAATTAAAAATATACTTGTATATTTTTAAAAATTTCAAAGCACTAGAAACAATATGCAAGAATTCACACGGGCTGAGTATAACACCAACCTTAATTTCTTATCATATTAATCACAATCTCTCTCTCTCTCTCTCTCTCTCTCTCTCTCTCTCTCTCGTATTCATAAAGGCTTTTAGCCTTCAAAATAATTCATTTATCTATGCACACTTAATCTATTTTTATTTAATTCTAACATAGTAATTCAACTTCAGTGAAGCTTAGCAGCTTATAGAGAAACCATTAAATATTTTGAGTTAACATTAGTATTCTGGATTTAAAAATATGATGACAAAAATGTTAGATTTTCCAAAATACACCACAATAAGGAAACTATACTGATTTAATGTGTGATGTAAGACAGATATGGAAAAAAATTATGGTATAATATTTTATTTTAAATATGTCATCAAAATAAAATTTTATGAGATTTTGTCATTTATTGACAAATCTCATTATTTAAAGTCATATTAATCACTTTTTATTGGTGAATTAGAAATTTATGATTTTTAGTATCTTATGTTTTATTTTATTAAATTTTAATAATTGTCATTGTTGTTGTGTCTTTATTATTTTTAGTATAGTCATAATCCACATTATGAATATGTATTTAATATTTGTGGCCTATATAATGAGTGTCACCATCTTTGTAAGGAAAACTTTTAATCAATTAATAAAATTATCTCCCTTTTGGGTTTTTTTTCTTACTTGTGAATTCAATGATTTCTTGTGGATTCAAATAGTTATAGGATCTTGACATAAATCGGATCCTTTTATTCATTTCACACTACGTTAGGTGGTCTCAGAGTGAAGATTCGTCTGGCTTTGATGACACAAAGCCGTGTGGAAAACAGTCATCCCATTGACGGTGGATGTGGGGTGCAGGAGCTGTTTTGGCCGCTGCAGGAGGACCAAAAGTCACTTCGGGAGGAGTTTCATCAAACAAACCAGTAGACACTTCGTGAGGTGAATGTTGGCATGAATCTCAACGCTAGCAGCAGACGACCTGGGTGTGACAGGATGCACGCTAAGGGATTCACCCGAGGTCAATCTATTGCTTATAATTATGTTTGACGACATTCTCATTATCTACCCAATTATGAGGATGACTCAAATGATGAAGGCGGTGAACTGTACGACTATCAGTCGAGAAGGTAGCACACATATTACAACAATTATTGTTCAAAGGTGGACATCTTATATTTCAACGGTAATTTGCCAATCGATGAGTTCCTTGATTGGATCTTAGAGATTGATAAATTTTTTGAGATAATAGAGATACATGAAGAGGAGATAGTTAGATTAGTGGCGCTTTGACTCACGAGCGGTGCCGCTAATTGATGGAACCACTTTCAAAGGACGAGCAACGGTAAGGAAGAGCACATAATCGAACATGGAGGCGCATGAGACAACTTCTCATGGATCGATTCCTTCCTCCAGATTATGAACAATATTTGCTCCAACTGTACCAAAATTGGCGTCAATGTAATTATACCGTATTCGACTATACTGCTGAATTTTTAAAATTTTCAGGTCAATATAACCTTGCAGAGGCAAAGTGGCGACGAGTGGCCCATTATCTGGGTTGAGGCCATTAGTGCGAAATCGTATTGCTTCACAAGAGATTTACAGCTTGACAGAAGCAATCTCAGCGGCCATGAGTAAAATCACAATTGGAGAGATCAATGATGCATGTGGTGTCCAAAGGTTCTTTCACGACCAACCCACTACATGTTGCATCAAATCAAGATATGGTTGATGGATCGATGGAAACAACCGAAGAAAGTCCCCCTGACAATCAAGAGAGTCCAAGGACTGACCCCTATGATCAACCTCTGGTTGAACCAGATATTGATCAACACAGACAAACGAAAAAGCGGAGGATGTTATTTTCCCCGTTGAGTTTGAAGAGGTTATTGGAGAAGAACAAGAGGAGTCGTGCTCCTTAGTGGTGACCCCAAAGATGGAAGAGCACCTACAGACATTCGTGTTACAAACTCTATCCACCATCAACAAGAGCATTTTTTATGCCAACATCGACACCGGTAATGATAGGGACATTGCAACTACGACAATGGGCGATTGGATTGAGAAAGAATTTAAAATCAAGAAGATATTTCTCCTCTTGTCAAAAGTTTAATACAATGATGCATCAAATAAGATGGGGGAAAAGATCTTAATATCTCCTATTGGTATATTTAATTACATCAAATATCATCCTCTTGATCATCTAAGATTCTTTTATCTTAAAGTAGAAGATAAGTTTTTTTTAAAGAAGAAGAGATTGATGTATGACAAATTTGGAAAGAAATCATTGTAGAATATTTGATTTCAAATCTGCCATCAAAATAAAATTTTATAAGATTTTGTCATTTATTAACAAATAAATAAAATGTCTCTCCTCTGCCAAAGGATACCATACTGATAAATGACAATCTCATAAAATTTTATTTTGATAACAGGTTTGAAATCAAATATTCTGCAATGATTTATTTCCAAATTTGTCATACATCAATGTGCATCTAAAATTTTCATAAAGAACATCATACACATTTTTTTTTCTCACAGCATGATAAGCATATATTACAACCATGCTAAAAACATAGCAAAAAAAGTACAAAAACTTGACAAAATCTCATGAAAATATAAACTAAAGCTACAATGCATCAAGATATATACTACTCTCAAAGAATTCTATGTCTGCGATGCGATGTCGGACCTCTGATCTCCATCGGACGAGGCTTGAACTTGTGCTGCGTACTGCAAGTTCCAGAGGATGTCTTCGATGGAAGGGCGCGTGGAATGATCGGTTGAGACGCATTTGCTCGCGATGGAGATCACCGTTGACAGCGACTCTTGCGACGATGTGCCAAGGACCATCGGATCAACCACCCGCCTTCGCCCATCTTGGCTGGTGAATGTTGAAGCCTGATAAAAATGAGGAGCCAAAAGTTGTGTTAGAGATGGTGGGAACACTTTAATGCATCTGTATTGAACCATTAATATGCCTACATAAGCCCTGATAAACTCCAGTAGTTTAAAAAAAAAAGTTGTTTGTTTCGTATAACTTCATAATTTAGGATGATACCTGGTAATTATTTTAAAGATTTGCTGTAATTCATTAAAATACTATCTCACTTTAACATTCTTTCTCATACTCCAAAACATGTCAGATCATTCACATCTCTAACACTTCCAAATACAAAAGTTATAACCCTTGTGCACTTCTTATCACATCTTATCTTAAATTTATCTCCAACAATACAAATGTGATTTTTATGTTTTCCAATAAAAATAACAAGAAGACAACCAGATAAAAATATTTTACTTTACATAGATTATTATCTGTTATGGTATAACTATGAGGAGAGACAATTTTATGACAGTCAAGAGAAATAGAATTATGTACAAGCATCTAGATGTATTTGGTGTGAGAGTTATGAATATAAAGAGTCAGGTCGCATGCATGCATGAAACAATATTTTCCAACTTAATCATCTTCATCATTGAAAATTCTCAGTGACAATATAGATTAACAAATTCGAATTAGTCGTATCCCTTAATGGGGACATATCTGCATTGATCAAATTATTGGGACAAGCCTAAAAAAGAAACTTAACTATCCTTGCACAATGACATGAAACCATTAAGCATACCATTTGGTCGAGCAAAACTACATCTTTTTCAGATATTCTGGATCCGACGAGTGTTTCATGTATTATGAGACCAAATGTGTACACGTCATCCTCAACTTCTCTGGTTTCCCTGTAAAGAAGACAGCAAAATCCAAAACTCTGAAAAAAAATTTCAAACCCTGAATTCATTACTGCAACTTCAAGGATGGAAACCTCACATGAAACCAAACAAAAATTAGTTCATACATTATATAAGATGATAAAGTATAAAATTTAATGTCGCGAGCCTGATCAAATTTTTTGCTTGCATCTAGTAGAAGAAGTTCAATCATATTCCCTTAATCAAAGTTTTACTAAATATATACCATGACACGTTTATTTAAAAAATTTGCATCGGTGGTTGGATGAACCTCTCAAGATGAGATTACTGAACCACCTTTTGACAATTGGTGGAGTTACCCCCTCTTCACTGAGGGTCCTACCTCTATTGATAGGAGAAGATTTAGCCAGGAAAATTAAAAAAATACTCACAAAAAAATTATATAAAGAAGATCATGTTGATTCTTGATTAACATTGTTCTACAGGTCCTTACCAAGGATTAGATTTGTGGTCGTCTATCCTCGCCTGAAAACAAGCAGGGGAATTCATTACCTCGCCTGAAAACATGTTCAGACTTCAAAGGATTATTAATGGAGAAACTTCATAGATGTTTTCACAGTACCTCATGTTCATCGACTTCCTCCATTATTATGGACAGCCCATAATCACTAAGTTTTGCCATGCAATGCTCATCAAGCAACACATTACTGGTTTTCAGTCTGTTGTTTGATAAGCCTGGGATTGTCCCGGTGTGCAGAAAGTGCACAGCCTTTGCAACACCTATTAAAACTGTCAATCTCTCCGACCATTTAAGAATCTTCTCTGGGCTGTTCTCTGCATAATGCAAGATACCACAAAGAAATTAAACAGAAAAAAATCAGAAAAAGGCGATGGCAAGGTCTTATTTTTCAAGTAAAATTGCTAGGCATGAATAAATTGGAGTTTACTATCTAATGTGTTTTTTCCATTTTAAATGGTCTCAAATAAAATCATTTCCTTAGGCCCATTCGAAACTAATTTTCACAAACAACTTTTTCAAAAAAGCTTCTCTCAACCAGCCTTTTCATATAAGCTACTCTCAATCAGCAGTTTCATACAAGCAGTTTTGTTAACTTATACAAACCAAATTCTAAAACCGCAAGCTGAAGTTCAGAAATACCTATTTGAAATCAATCATCTTGAAACTGATTTGGAAAAAGCTGAATCAGTTTCACAATGGGTTCCAAACAGGGTCTTAAACTTGAATCTGAAATTATAAATTTTTCACTGCACAGTAATACTGACCAGAAAGATGTGTGCGAAGATTCCCATTAGGCATATATTCATAAATGAGGAAGACTCGGTCGACACTTGAACCGTCTTGTGCACCTTCAATGCAGTGGCCCAAGAGGCAAACCAAATGTGGGTGCCGAAGCTTCCAAAGCATATCGAGGCGCAGTTTAAGATTTCGAACTGAATATCGTTTGCACAAAGCCAAACATCGTATGGCAACATAAGTCCCATTCTCCAGTTTTCCCTTGTAGAGCTGGAATGGAAGAAGAAATATATAGGTTTGTTATCCAATGTATTGTAGTCATAGGTTGCTCTCAATAAATGATATTATTGTCATGTTTCTATTAATGTTATTTAAAGCAATTCTTTTGAAGTTTCTTATACACAAATTATGCCCATTGTAAGGAAGTATTAAGTACTGACACCACCCGCTCTAACCTCCGCCTCTTCTCCCGTACAAATGCTCAGGCACACAATATATACACACACAAAAAGATGTGTATATTAATATACATATGTGTGTGTGTTATGAGACTTTCCCGTTGCTTAAATTGCGAATCACATAAATTACTCCCTCACTGTCGTGTCAATTAAGTTTCAACAGAAGGCAATGCAATAAAAAAACAGGTAAAATGGAAATTCAAACTTAAAGATGTTTCAGTGGTCATCAATCAAGAACTGAAGGAGTACTTTAGTGTAAGTGTTGATGCATATGTGATCAAAAAATATAGTTACCTTTCCAATTGAACCCTCACCCATGTATGCTGTCTGATCAAAATTGCATGTTGCTTCTTTTAACTCTTCTAAGGTAAACATTCTATGAACTGGATTAACTTGGGGACCCAACTTCATTGCTTGAGATATATACCCTGCAATAGATGGAAAGGGATATTAAAGCGCACATATATAGAGCCACACATGCACACGCGCACATACATAAGAATATAAACACCATGGAAGACATCTTTATTTTGCCTTTCCAATGGTGTGGCACTTGTCGAAATCCCAAAATATTTGCCCAATAAAAGTAGGTACTTTGTAAAAAAAAAAAAAAAGGACGTCACCCAGAGGAGTCCTGGATATAGAAGGGGGAGACAGTCCTAATCTTTTGCATAAAGTGGCCACTCTCAGGATAGATACTCTATGAAACAAAATAATATTTCAATCTGATGAGGCTTTATTTCCAAACCACTTGATAATCATTGCTATAACTTAATGCAGGCAAACACAGACTCATGCACAAATTTTTATATTATGCATTGGAGCTCAATAAAATAGAAGAGCTCTATAATTCTCCTTCATAAACAATATAAGTATTTGGAAGGAAATATTCATGCTGATGTCACAGAGAAGGGCAAATCATTTCAATATGCATACAAAATAAAACATGATGATATTTTTTTTCCTTGTACTGTTCTGAAAATTATCCTACAGCATTATTTTAAATTCTTGTAAAACATTAAATACTTTTAATTAATCTATCTAATATGGTTACAATATTTGTTATATTATGCATTGGAACTCAATAAAATAGAAGAGCTCTATAATTCCCCTTCATAAACAATATAAGCATTTGGAAGGAAATATTCATGTTGATGTCGCAGAGAAGGGCAAATGATTTCAATATGCATACAAAATAAAACATGCTGATATTTTTTTCCTTGTACTATTCTGAAAATTATCCTACAGCGTTTTTCTTTTTTTAAAAAAATTGAATATTTTTTAAAATAAATCTATGTAATATGCAATGCTGTTTACAGGATAAATCTGTGGCAGAAGATAATGATGAATGCTTTTTTACTCCTTTTGCAGAAACAATCGATGATAAGGGTGAATTCAATATGGTATCTATGAAAAAGGTTGCTGCTGGAGGCAAATGTCTGCATAAATATTACACTAATACACTGCAGGAACTATAGGCAGGGTTGTGTCATGCCCAACAATGTCATCATTTCATTTTCTGATTTATGTAATCAACCAATTTACAATGGAATGAATATCAAACATAGACAAATTGGGGAATGTTACACCACAAAAAATAACTTACTGGCATTTGCAAGGAGCTCAGAAGAAAACCCGGTCGAAATGTTATTTGCCACAGGCTTTGTTAACAGGCGTGGCTCAGCTGAAGCTCTCTTGCAATTCCTTCTGCAGAGGATAAAAAACACTAGCAAAAACAGTACCACAACTATAGAGGCTCCCACAACGACAGCAATCATGACTCCTGCACCTCTGCTCTTTGTAACTTTTTCATCCGCCTCTGCATTTTTGCAATAATTCCCACTATGCTGATGCTGAGGATCAATAGATAAACAATTCCCACCAAACTTAACAATTCTCGTATCAGAGTTGGTGCACAAACAAGTTGGCAATTCACCCGTCAATCGATTAGTAGATAAGTCAACATACCCAAGTTGGCTACCACAATTTAATCCACTCGGTAGAGAACCGCTTAACATATTTGATGCGAGATTCAAATAGCTTACATTAGGCAAAGCAAAAATCGCCGCTGGAGGCGTTCCATGGAAGAAATTGAAGGACAGGTCGACATGTTGAAGCGCATACAGCTCGCCAAACTGATTTGGGATCTCTCCAGACAATGAGTTCTTGTTAAGCAAAATATTGGCAATAACTTTAGGCATCACAGGAAGCCCCGAATCCAAATTGTTGTCTCTCAAATCCAACGTTTCGAGGCTTGTTAACTCTCTCAAGTCAGGCAGACTCCCTGAAATGCTATTGCTCGAGAGAGCGAGTTCAGTGAGGGACTTAACTCTACCAATTGAGGGTGGGAGAGTCCCCTTCAATCTATTGCTTTTCATGCTCACAATTGTCAAATTTGACAACGTATCAAACCAGTCCGGGACCGTGTCATTGAAATAATTTCCATCTAGATTTAGTGTTGAAAGCATTGTCATTGCAGCGATCTTTGGAGGGATCGACCCATAGAAGAAATTGGAGCTCAAGTCGAGGACTTGAAGCGAGTACAAGCGATGAATTTTGTCGGGGAGAGGACCCCAGATGCCCAGTGAGACCAAGATGACAACTTTCAAGTTGGTGAGTCTAGTGAGTGTTGTAATGAATGAATCTACGGAGAAATCCTGCGAGAGGGTCTGGTCGGGGATCGGAAAGCCTTCAAAGCTACTGACCTTTGCGAGCTTATCACCCGTGATTCGGAGCTCGGTAATGGTGTTTCCTTCGCAGGAGATGCTGAGAGACGGCGACGAAGGCGTGAAGCAGAGGTCATACGTGATGTTCCACGCCTCCAATACCTTCGGGAACTCCAAGTGCTTCCACAGCTGCCGAAGGAGTTGGGTCTCCATGGATTGCAGTTGTTGGGTTCTTGAGAGTGAATTGAACCAACATAGACAGACAATGAGAAGCCTCAAAGAAAGCATTTTGAATCAATTTTTTTGCAGAAGAGCAGAAAATGAACTCTTTTTGAGGGTCTGAAATTGGGTTTCTATGATGAGAGAGATTTTGAAAATCAACATCCACTGGTGACGCTGAGCTTTTAAACAAAACAGAGAGAAACCCACCAAGGATTTAAATCAGCAAACCAAACCCACCAAAGAAAACCACTGTCTTTTGGAGAAGGTGAGCTTCAGCACGTATTGAGCTTGTAATACAAAACCCACAACTCGAAATCCACAAAGACCTCATTTTGAAAAACAAGAGAGACGAACAGAGAGAGCTCCTTTAAGCAGAAAAAATGGGTGTTTGAGGAGCTCAAAAGGATTGTTTAGTGTGCATGGTGTAGATGAGAATGTCTGCTGAGTGACTAGTGATGGAATCATATCAAAGAAAGAAAATTCAAAGACTTCTAATGGAGGCACATGGGGATTCTAAAAATGCCTGTGAAGTGTTTATTATACCACCATTAATGGAGGTGGGGGTCGCTTTTTATTGCAGAAAAACAGAGAACACACTCACTCTCTCTGTGAAATCTAGTAGCAGTGACAGAGTGTGATGCATGAATCCTTGACCTTTGCTTTTCTTTAATTTACTTCTGTTTGCCACTGAACTGCTTTTTAATCTTTGATTTTGACCGGAGTCAAACCTCAGGAATTTTGGTTTGAATGTGATTTGAATTTTTACCTCACTGTCATAATTACCTAATCCTGATCCACTGACATGAGATTTAAATTTTTTTATTAATGGGTCCTAATGAGCTGAAAAAGTAGGTGTAATTATTTATTTATTTTAGAAATCCCCCACATAGGACAGGTATAACACAACAGAGCACAAGACGCGAAATGTTTTTTTTTTGGATTCTTAGTTTTAAGTCCCCGTAAACTATCAAATTTAGCTATCGATCTCTCACTTCTTCATATTTTGATTTTAGTCCCTACATTTAAATGATAATTTAGGAATAGGTCCCTCCCAGGGACTAAAAAATAAACTTAATAATTTAGGAATAAATCTCTCCCAGGAACTTATTCCTAAATTATCTTTAAATATAGGGATTAAAATTAAAATATGAAGAAGTGAGGGATCGATAGCTAAATTCGATAGTTTACGGAGACTTAAAACTAAAAATCCATTTTTTTAAATGAAACTGGTTAGCATTTTATCTTTAAATTTTATTTTAAAGATGAGTACAATTTTTTTTTTTTTTATGAAACGGGACGCAAGACGCGAAATGTTACTCTTCACAAGCGGTTTTACATGATCAAACCCGTGCAACTCTACCACCTCGCCAACTTGAGGTGATGTAAGTGTAAAATTTATTATTTAGGTTGAGTTTAGACGTGCAATTGAAATGTTATGATTTTTAAAATCTTACATTTTTAACTCAGCATTTGAAAAATGTTATTTCATTAGTCTTTTAAATATTTATTTTTTTAGTATTAAAAAGTAAAATGATTTAAAAAATTAAACGCTTAAAATATATTTGGATTTTCGTTTGAAAATTTTAACTTTCAAACACATAATATATCCAAGCACATACATTTTATACAGAATCCCATGTTTATTTGAAACATTAGATTTTTTTTTGTTTTTTATGTAATGATGTTTAGCAATTTCCAACATATATAATTTATATTTTGATACATGCTTGATGTACAACTTGGTGACTATAAAATTGACTGTATATTGAACTGCATGTAGCATTATTTTCATAGATCACCAATAAACCATTCAGAATAATTGACAATTTTCATAAATCAACTATATGAAGTTAATAATGCAAAAGATCTGCGAATAATTGTGGTCATGAAAAAATGAAATGCATTATATTCAATCCTTACTTTACAAATAATGGTTAAAAAGTATAGAATGTATATAATGAATATATAAATATATAACATATGGGTTAAAAAGTAAGACTAAAGCCTATAAGATTAAAATAATAATCATGTAAAACTCAATTTCTAAATATACCCAAACAGAATCCAAGAATCAATGTGCAGTAAATTATTGAACATTCTAATTTAGATCTAGTGGAAGAAAAAGGTTCTTCCTTGTAATTTGCATAGATTTGGAGCCTTGTGTGACAGATTACCTCATCAAGGGAGCACATTCGAGCTGGCACGTGGGACCCGCACGTGCGGAAAGATCAGGTCATGATTAAAGACAATCCATGGAAACTTGATGGAAGAATAATTCAAAAAAGAAAAAAAAACTTCCTTTGAATGCCCACTACCAGTAAGTTCAGCCCCTAAAAGAAGTAAGTTTTATGGATTTCGGTGGATGAGTGTATGCATTGGATCTGGATTGTAATGATTGTGTTGTAGATTTTATTTTTCATTATTTAAGTTTCACGAAAGAAGTAAATCTAAAATAAGTATATGATGATCAATCACTAAAAAAAAAAGCAAAAACTAAAAATACTTCCGAACCCTTTTTTCGTTCTATTTTTAGTGAATGGGTTAGCTTCAATAAGCGGTGGGACAATTTGATTGTCCAACATATTTTTAACCATTCGATTTTCTTATTTTGTTATGATTAAGATACTTTGTAAGATTTTAAAATTAAATTTAAAGTGTAATTAAATTTTAAAATTTTTTTTTATAATTCAATTAATTTGTGTATATCAAAATAAGAAGATCGGACGGTCAAGAATGTGTTGAACAATTTGATTGTGTAACACCTATTAGACTTAACCCGATCCCCTATTTTTTATTAGTATATGTTTGGAAAATGAAATAATACGATACTTTAAGCCGGCTTTAATATTTTAGATTCTCATGAATTGTTTTAGGTTATTTTATAAAGGGTTAAATGCATGAAACTCTCCATGAAAGTTAGCATATATCCATATTACCTCCACATTTCATTAAATATCCATATAACCCCCCTGAATTGTTACATGGTTAAATATTTAACTCCCTTGAATAATTTTCTGTCAAAAAGCAAAGAATTTCAGGAATTCATTAATTTACATTTCATATAACTCCTTTATTTGTTAATATGCCCAAATCATAAAAATGTTTTGTGTTTAAAATATGTTTAAAAAATCATGTGGATTTTATATATTTATATAACACTTTATACAAAAAAATGGGCATATTTTTCTTCCCCAACTGGTATTTCTCTAAAAATGCCGTTGTTTAATTATGTTTGGGAAAATTGTTTGAAATGATGTTTGAAATATTAGGTTTAGATTGCATGGGTGAGAGAGACCAATCATAGACGTTTAGATTTTGATTGAAGGATAATTTAAACCTAATTATCAGGGTAACGGCATTTTTCAAGAAAAAAAAAACAGTATATAAGGAGGGTCAATATTAAATTATTTTATTTTATTGTTATGATTCTCATACATCATCTTCTATTCACATCTTATGAACAATAATGAAAACCAAACAAAAATAATTAAAAATACAAGAAAAAATGTACATTATGTATATTAAAATTGTGACAGATAGATTTTAATGGAAGAAATATTTATTAATCATTAAAGGCAATAAGTGTATATACTATCACCCTTACCAAGAACAACTTACAATTAAATTATTTATTTAATTTATATATCGAATCACATTTTTAGTTTTTTTTATAGTTTGGAATAGTTATTCATGTTGTATATAAACTAATAACTATATCTAACGCACAAAAAGATAAAAAAAATAATTAGGGGTCCCCAGGGTTTGAATTATTTTTATGTCCATTTTTAAATGTTTTTTAGTTCTTGACGAAAAATTATTTTTAGGTCCTGAGAATCATTATTATGAAAAAATAGTGAAAATACATCTAATTTTTTCAATATACTGTCACCTCTATTACATTGTTAAATATTTTCAATACATTGAAATTTCTCACATTGTTAATATTCATAAAAATGTTAACATGGAAATTTTTGGTATTTCAAAAAAATATAAATCATGAAAAAAATTAGTTTTTTCAAGAAACATCCATGAACAACCAAACAAAAACATTAAGATAGAAAGAATGTCTATTATAACTTTCCATGAACGACCTTGCATAGCGAAAACCAGGGAAACATAAAAAAAATTTCATCCATTTAAGAATATTGTTGCATATTAATAATATTAGTTACACTCGTATATAATATTTTCTACTATATTCAAGTATATTAATTTTTTTAATATGTATATTTTGTGAAGCATGCATGTATTGTAATGAATTATATATTCCCTTCTATACGTAAAAAAACAAAAACTACTTGTTTCATTTGATTAAGATGCATTTTTTTAGATAAAATATAATTGTGTATCCTTGTAAGAGAATGTACAAGAATGATTGTCACAATGTTATCTGTACATACACTCTCTCTCCAAAATGTTTGTCCAATTGTTAGAATTCTTTCACATTTGTTAAAATGAATTCATTAATTAATTCGTCATGAAATTATATATATATATTTTTATCAAAATACATATCTTATTAAAACACATTTACTATTTTTTAAAAATTTGAAAAGGACATGAATTGCATGTAGAACTGTTTCATAGACACGCGAAATGTCCATAACATTATTCTTTAAGAATATGATATATCAAGTCTCGTGTGCGTCCCTGTCTAGAATCTCTAACATTTTTCATTTTTTTATAAAATGTACATATTTATATACCATAAAAAATAAAATATATACTTAGATAAATTAATAATTTAATACATAATTTTTTAATGAGCAAGGAAAACCAAACTTTTGAAAAAGTTAGCTAGCATCTTCCCTTTCCGTAATAACCAATGATCAAATCCAGGGATACCAACTTAAAAAAAAAATTCATGAAAAAGTAAAAAAAAAAATTCATACACTGTACTTGTAGAGTATATATTCAATCAATACAATATACATTGATAGCAGTATAGTACCCGCAAAAACAGATTGAATAATGTCCTTTTTTTTATGCCAAAAAGAAGCAGCCCGACCAACTCAGGCCATGGTCAATCATGGGCTCAACTCGGACCAACTCGGGCCGAGCCCGGTGTCTGACAGAACTTCGTGGGTCGGGCCCGAGAGGAAATCACGTTGAAGTCGTCGTTCAAATGCCCGTACAAAAGTTTCAACGGTGGAGATGGATCCGTCTCGAAATCGAACGCCCACAGATTTCGTCTTCTCCATTTCATCTATATGTAGTCAATCCTCTTCGATGTCTGTTCCACTGAATTTCCAAGTTAGAAGCTCTCGCGCCTTCAATGGCGTCTAAAGAAGGTAAATTAGAGTTGTTTGTGTTTTCGAAATTGTGCATTGAATTTGAAACACTTGAACACTTCCTCACCGAAACAACCTCTGTTGAGAAGTGGAAGAATCCCTAATTTTGAAGCGGTGATTATTGCGTTTGAGGATTTGGTGATCATATATCTCTGTTTGTATTCGTGTATAGGTCCGGCGAGGCGTGTCGCGGTTGTCGGTGGTGGAGTAAGGTTTGCGTTTTTGTTCTCTTTTTTTGGACATAATGATATACTTCTTTATAGGTTCTTGTTGCCATTATTGTTGTTCTATCAATCACTTCCAATACGTGTAGAATGATATTCACATAGGTTATTACGTGCTTATAAAATGATGAGTTTCATAAGGGGCATTTTTGCATTTTTTAAATATGTTTTGAAATTTTTTTGAAGGTATAAACTTGTCTAATTAATTACATACTTTGCAGGAAAAAAAAAGAAGGGATATACTTGAATGAGTGAGGCCTGCAAGAATGATTGAGTGTATAGAATAATTAGAGTCGAACATGAGTGTAAGCGGGCTTGATGGGCTCTAGGTGAAAATGGGACACATATATATTTACATAAATAAAAAAATTGATGATAAGTATTCAACAATTTTTTTATTCCTCCCTCCAATCTCCTTGGATGGGGGCTGTAGGTGACGCCTAGCCCGCCTAGGGTCATGACTCGCCTTAGAAATAGTGTTCTCATCGGCCTTACTTTTAATATCATTTTATCCCCAATGAGACATTTATACGCCGTCCACCTGAATGCTATCCCTACGGACTAAAAACGGGGTTGGTTCCAGCAATGCCCAATTGTGTATTTGTGTAATATAGGAGGAACCATAACATTGGTTGGGAAAACCCTGATGTACACAGTCACCCTAAATCATGTGCATTGAGTAGCTCAGAGGGATTTCAACTCGAGACCTACGGGGAGCAAACTCATGGGTCTAGCCAAAGAGCCAACCCTGTATGGTTTCACTATTATCGTGTTATGGATTCTGCAATGAATTTGATTGGATTTTCTTATCCTATCATAGATTGATGGTGACATTGCTTTAAAGTTGACATTATGTATCTTAGTGAACACAAAAACTGTGTCAGATTCCATCTTGTGACCATGCATGTATCAGTCCATTTGGGCATCATGGATCTTAGATTGTCATTTGGACATGTGATAATAATTCATAAATGATTGGTTGTGTCAGAAAAGAAATGCATGTGCACATGCATTTTGTTTGCTTTTAGGTTGCATATCTGACTTCTACAAAAAGTAGAAAAAAAAATCTAGAGTTTTTAATTAAAGAATATCCACCATTTTGATGTGTGACTGACTTTATATCTAGAAAGAATTTGGATTTCCATTAATTTCTTTATATACTTTAGTGGGCTCGCGGCTGCGTACAAGCTTGAATCGCAAGGTCTGAAGGTCACTCTCTTTGAGACTGAAGGAAGAGCTGGAGGGAAAATAAGAAGTGCTACAGAAGATGGTCTCATATGGGATGAAGGTGCAAACACAATGGTGAGTTCACTGAGTGACACTGACATATATAATTTTGAGAAGGTTTGAGCAGGTCACTTCCGTGCCATTGGTTGCTTGACGAGTGATTAATCTATCATCATCTTGAGCAATGTCACATCTGTACCATGTGTTCTCCCAGACCATCCCATTGTTTTTTGGAAAAGATATGGTTCACCATTTTATTCAATAGGTAGATAAAGGGTGTTAGAGAAACTGAGAAAGAAAAGGAGAGAAAAGACAGGGGGTACACCACCAATAGCCCCACTCAAATTACAATCATTCTCTATTCTGAACTCTCATTCCCCAAAGTCTTACAATTATCAGTTCTATTGATGTACATGGCCCAATGCTTCAAAAAACAGAAAACTGAAGACTAAGTGTTCCCCAGGTAACAAATTTTGTCCTTAAAAAAGCTTTTCATCCCTCGTAAGCCATATGACCCAGCAAACAGCTTGGGAAAATATATAGATGAATTTGACTTTCATGTTTTATGTCCATTCTTTCCTTTTTCTCTTTCTGTGGAACCTCCAATGCATATCTAAATCAGAGGTCTGTAGGATGCTCTTATGCCTCAACAAGCTTACTATATGGACATTCACCAATGGGTGCTCTAAAGTTTCAATTATCGCACCACACAACTCACAATTCCGAGGAAATTTTGGTTCCTGGACAGCCCTTTTCAACTTAATAAGATTTTGTTGAGGCACAAAGTCCACATAAAGTCCTTAATTGCCTTCTTTGATTCCCCGACAAACCCTGCATATTTTCCATATGGCCATCTTCTCCCCCCTGGAGCAGAAGCAGCAGCCAATACCGTGTAGAAATAATTGACTTTGAACTCATGGTCTGACATCTTTCTTCACCTCACACTGTCTTCGGTTGAATGATGAATGACCACAGATTTCAACTGCTTCAGAAAACCCATTTACTAACATGCCCCATCCCACCGCCACCGACCAACCTCCACCCACTCCCCATTCACTAATACCCTGTTCCCATCCACCCCAATCGCCTGGAGATAACACCCCCCTGCTCCCCCAAAAAAATGAAATGAAAAAACAACCTTGTTTGCTGATACACACATTTCTTGATGTTAAGGGGACAAGTTTTTCAAACAAAACTCTTGATGGTAATAGATTTTTATGATAGATCTTTCACTAGACCATGTTTTTTGAGCCTCATTTTTAGTAAAAATGTATATTTATCCTTTTTGCAGACAGAAACCGAGGCGGAGGTTGGCCGATTGATTGATGATCTAGGGCTCCGGGAGAAACAACAATTTGTAAGATTTCGTATCAGTAAAGTGATTTTTTAATATCATTTTTATTATAGTGCCAAACCTTTTTTGTGCCATTTCTGATCATAGTAATATCTTAAAATAAGTTAAGCTTCGCAAAAAAGATATTAGATAAGGTTGTATGGTTGTATCTAAGTGTGAAATAGATAAAAGACTTGTTAAACTAATCACTTTTGACAACAATGGGGCAATATGCTTTTATTACTAAACTAAAAAGATTACTAAGCTAAAACAATTTTCTTTTTGTTTGTTTTGTAATTATCATGGAATGAGAAGAAGAATGTTTTTGTTCTTTTGTGCATGATTTTGGTTATTTAAATTTTATACTCGTGCTGTAGCACAGGTTTCTGCCTAGTAAATTTAATCGCACGAGGCACTCTTGCAATTTACCTATATACTTAAGGAGAACCTAGAGCAGACAGAAATGTAGTTGTTTTTTGGACATTTATGTATGGCTTTAAAAAGCTTAGTTTGCGCATTATAGCATTTTTTTTGTGTGGTTCCATCACGATGACTGATGCGATTTCCATGGTACAGCCTATTTCACAAAATAAAAGATACATAGCAAAGAACAGACGGCCTGAACTGGTAAGATATATCTATTTTGAATATCATAGTCAAGTACCTACATAGTTGAATATGGATCATAAATGAAGTTTTCTATAATTTTGTTGTTTTCTTTCCATTGATCACATTTGTAAATTTGTAATTCACTTTGATTTCTGTCATTCATGCATCAGATTCCATCAAATCCTATTGCCTTGATCAAGAGTAACTTTCTCTCCCCGCAGTCAAAGGTTTGTCCAACATCCTATCTAAATATTATATTATATATGCTTTGAATTCTTAAGTTACTTATTAAACTTGTGCGGAAGTGGAAAATGGTCCTTAAGAAAATGAGTGTTTTAACCTGCGTGTTAGAACCAACCCAGAGTAGTAAGATTTCTCAGTGAATTAATTCATTGTAAAGAAGTAGATTTGGCCAATTCAGTAAGGCGGTAAACATAAGACATGAATGCACAAATATCTGCTTTAAAATATATTATTTACAGTACATCAATGCAGGTAAGCTGTGTCAATTTATACAAGTCATCTCATAAAGTTACTAGATTTGTGCCAGATGATCAGTTACATGTGTGAACTGCACCTTCTATAAAAGATTCTGTTACTAAACCATGAAACTTCAAGGGTTACTGACTCAAGGAAGTGTGGTACCACATGGAACAACACATGCATTTTGTTTGATTGCAACAATAGATTTCTTGTATCAACAACAAAAAACAAAGAAGCAAATTGGGAAACTATTTTGCATTTGTGGCACTCATTTTCCCATAACTTACCTGTCCATTTGGCATATTTTATGTTGAAGTTTATGTAACTTTTGGAACTTCTGCATCTTTTAACATTATTCTCCCTATAAATATGCATTTTGGCATGTGGTACTTGCAGTTTCGAGTAATTTTGGAGCCTTTTCTGTGGCGCCATTCTGGCATGAAAAATAACACTTCAAAGGTGTCTGATGAATTTTCACATGAAAGGTGATTTCACGCTTCTTACATAGCCTCGAATTTTGTGAGTTTTCAGTGTCTGAATATTTCAACATGTAATTTTGTTTTGACTGCTTGCAATGAGGGTAACAATTATTCTTTTTTCCCAACAAGCGGAAATCTGTGTCCTGGTCCTGGATCAAAAATGAAATTGGACTTGATTTTCTCCTAAACAATCTATTTTTTGTAGTTATATGGTTATATCTGTTCACATTCGATGGTGCAGAAGAAAAGCTTTGATGGAGGGAATAAATCACTCTTACTTTTCAATTATGTTTATAAGCATAAATGGTATGAGTTTGTATCTCATGATTTTATTCTATTACACTATGATTCTGGTAGTTGAAACCAAACACCATAAATTAATGGCATTTATAGATTTAATAATATATGATTTGTGTGGATGGGTGTTGGGCCATCTGGAAGCCACACTTCAATGAGTTGTGTGGCAGACAAGTCTGAGATGTGTTTGGTAATATTAAGAAAGTCACAGCTGAAATGAGTGCTTCTTGGGTACCTGTGGGTTAAAAAAAATCAACAGACAATTAGGTGAATGGTTTATAATTATGCAAATGAAGAGATGGAATTTGAAGACAAGTGAGCATATTATGGATGAACATATGCAAAGAGGAGGATAGGACGACCAAACAGGAATTTTCTATTGTGAATTATCAGGGATGTGGAGAACTATTCACTTGAAGTATCATGCACGGGACTATTTGGTGAAAGGGTTCACACATTTGACCAGTTTTGTTGGCAAAAATTCATTTTTCAGAGTATGTTTATGTTCCAAGCGTCAAATACATAAAATGAGGTCTAATAAAACTGGGAGCATCTGCTGTTAAGAGTTAGTTATTATTGATTTACACAGGTGAAAACACACACTGAACTGGTTCTCATTCCTCAATTTTGTTTTCCACATATATTAAAAGTCACTGATACATTGTGTAAACTTAAAATGCTTTTCTTACCCTTTAAATAGGGCACTATTATTCCCTACATCCTTTGGGAAAAAAATATACAAGGTTCCATATCATAGCATCCTCGTTAAAACCTTCTTTTTTTACCTCTATGGAAAAAGCAAGCTTTCAATTGGCAAATGGGAAAGTTGAACGAGAACCAAGATGCACAATGAATTTTAGCATGAAATCATCTGTTTGTCAAAGTGTCATTTGCATTTATGGTTTCGTAGCATTTATTTGTCTGTGCATCAACAATATGAGGTGAATATTGTTTTTTGGAATCAGTTCTTTAAATTTTCACATCAAATGTGAATATGGTGCATTCACACATGTGATTCATCAGTCATTGACTTGTTTATTGCTTAAGTGTTTTTCTTTGGTTGGCTGAAACATTCTAGGAACTCAACTAAGTTAATAAATCTGAGCTATGGACAATTTGGTTTCAAAGAAATAATTAGAATTATTTTAAAATAAACAATACAGGTTCTGAATGCACTTTCTTGGATTTTTCTTTTATGGATGTTGTTTCTTTTCTTTAGTTCTTCCTATTCACATTTCATGTCAGGAGTCTGACATATTAGGCATGCCCTGGTTTTTCTAATCCTTCGAGGGCCACTTTGTATAAAAAATGCAAAAACATAGGACTATCTCCAATCTCTCTCCTCTTAGCACTCTACTATATGTGGGACCGCTCTGGGTTATGGCCCTTCAGAATTCATGTTCGATGTTTCACTAATTAAGATTGTCTTTTAAACATGATTTCCTTTCTTTACAGTGTGGGGGGATTCTTTGAGCGTCATTTTGGAAAGGAGGTATGCATCCATATAAACAAGCTTCTTCATGCTATTTCACATCAATTTTATATTCTGATGTTTTTATATTTTTGGTTACTTAAGGTTGTTGATTACCTCATCGATCCTTTCGTATCTGGAACAAGTGCTGGAGATCCTGATTCATTATCAGTGAGTCATGTCTTTATGTTCTCCATGATTAAATTGAGAAACAATTGAACGAGACTGACTGAACTCATCATGCATCAACATATCTTTATGCCGCTGGCATAGTTTTGTTCAAGTACGTTGGTTGTGTTATCAAAAATCTTTTCTTTAAGACATTCCTGAAGTGAAGAGTTACACCATGGAAAGATTAGTGTTTTTTTTAACAGTCTGTCTTTCTTTGACCATTCTTTTATAAGTTTTTTTTTTTATCCTCTGTCCCATGTACATGGAATCACAAGGCAGTTGCACAGCTTTTATAATTATCTGGTTATAATAATAACTCTCTTCTTAACTGTATTATCAGAAAGTATGCCATGTTTTTGTTCCACAGTAGACATTGTTCTAATTAACTAATTATTTGCTTCCTAAACAGATGCGCCATGCATTTCCAGAGATGTGGGATCTGGAAAATAAGTAAGTTTGCTGTGTTCCATTGATCAAAATTTCCTTTTGCTGTAGTGATGATATTTTATGAATGTGAAGTTCCTGGACATTCTTGAAGATATTCTAGACAAATCTGAAGATTCTTCTATGTCTTAGTGGTCTATAATATTACCCAGTTTGAATTATTGTGTATAGTGCTTTCGAGCATGCCCATAGGTAAGGTCTATGGCATAGTATCACGATATCAAACTGTTATATTTTGTCTGTGTTCAGTTGCATTTGTCTTTTTCTAGTGTCATGTCTGTGTATTTCTACTTCTGGCATAAATGCCAGAAACTCAATTTCTGGCTGCCTACTTCTTGAAGGATTGAATCATATCATTCCATTTACAGGGGATCAGATTCCTTCTGCTGTTATATAGGGCATACCGATTTCTTTAATTTAATTAAGCATTGACTTTGTCAAAAAGATTTGCAATTAGAATTCGAAAATATATTTGAAAGATTCGTTTCTTTTTTTTTTTTTTTATTATTGGTTTATTTCTTATTGTTGATTGATAGTGTAGCATTTTTTTATATCAGTGATGACATTTTTCATTTTTTTGAGAATATCATTCTATTTTTAGATACTGTTTGATATGTTACTGTTTTCTTCTGTAGGTTTGGTTCTATCATAGTTGGAGCCATTCGATCCAGATTTTCTCATAAGAGCAAAAAAGGTGGAAATGAAAAACCCCTGGAAAAAAAGAAGAATCAGCGTGGCTCATTCTCATTTCAAGGAGGAATGCAGGTTCTTCTTCTGTTCAATTGAAGTTCCATGTCCTACCCAGTCCACATTCTCTAGTGTGTATAACTTTATTATACATTATATGATAACCTTGAAATGGAGATCAACAATGCACAGGAGTCGGACTTTCGTGTTACAGTTACCTTTAATAAATTTTATGAGGATTTTTTTCAAAGAATTTCTGTGTGGGTCAAAACAGATAGCAAGGTGATGGTGTCTTTGAATCTGACTTGATGTTACAGTCATTTTTAATAAATTTTATGAGGAATTTTTTCTGAAGAATTATTGAGTGGGTCAAAACAGATAGCAAGGTGATGGTGCCTTTCTTGTCAAACATTAAATAAAGGTTCAGTGGCATGGACCTTTTGAAGCAGAGTAAAATGCTTCCAGAGGAAATGCAAATGATCTGCGCCTTTGTCTTGTAGTTTTTTTAATGTCTTTACTCTTTTATCATTATCCTTACAGTGATAAAAAGCAACATATCAGTTACTTGTACTTCAGTTATGCTGGTTCCGTCTGGTAAAAATTGAATTTTCACCTCTCCTGACATTTTTCCGCAGACACTTACTGATACTCTGTGCATGGCACTGGGCAAAGATAATTTGAAATTAAATTCGAAGGTGCTGTCATTATCCTTTAACGACGTTGGTGGCTCTCTCTCAAACAATTGGCTAATTTCTTATGCTGCTCAAGGTTCCATGCGTAAGGGGTCTTTGCAAGATCAATCTTATGATGCAGTGATCATGACGGTAAGTGAAAGATTTGTATTGTCATTAAATTGATTTCATTAGTAATTACCAAAAAAGGGGGCTGCTTAAGTATACAATAAGAACATGAGAAGATATCCCTTATACATTGGGAAAACTGTTTTTTTGTTTTACTTGCTGTTATTTGATATCTGTTCTATATTTTATTCATGATCACACACATATTTTGTTAGTCTGTTTGAATTATACATCATTTGTTGCTTAAATGTATTCTTTGTTGTTGTATACAGGCTCCCCTTTGTAATGTTCAAGAAATGAAATTTTTGAAGAGAAGAAAGCCTTTTGTTCTTGACTTTCTTCCAAAGGTAAGTTTGCCGGTATCATAATCTTACATTTCGTTATTGAATAAACATGTAAATAATATCTGTGTGCCTCTCGGTGAAGCACAGAAGTTGCTGTTTCCAAAAAATATTTTCAAGCCCCAATTGACTTTATCAGAAAACCATCTGATGGATCAGAATTTTCATTGCTTATGTATTTCATTCCTTTTGTTCAAATCCTTTTGCTGCAGTAATTTCACTTTGCAGTGTGTATGGGTTGTCATTCTTTGATCTCTCAATTTGCAGGTAACTTATCTTCCGTTATCGCTTATAATTACATCCTTCAAGAAAGAACAAATCAAGAGACCTCTTCAGGGGTTTGGTGTCCTTGTTCCTTCCAAAGAGCAAGCAAATGGTTTAAAAACAATTGGTATATTCATTTCTTTATTTCTATTGATGCTGTCATTACAAGAACTTGTGAACTGGTGGTTATCATCTTCCACCTTTTTAAATATAATTTTGTTGAGGTATGTTATGGTAAATAAATTTAAACTGGTGCTTTCTGTAGGCACGCTCTTTTCTTCGATGATGTTCCCAGATCGAGCTCCCAATGACCAGTATTTGTACACCACCTTTGTCGGAGGAAGTCGTAATAGGGATCTAGCTGGAGCTTCGACGTATGAAAATGCTTTGATGATTTATGTTTCTGCGAATTCATGCAAAGATAAGCTGTAGTAACCAAATTTTATTTGTTTAATTGAGTCACCACCTCAATTTGAGAAACAATATTCATATAGGGACGAGTTGAAAGGGATTGTAGTTTCCGACATGAGGAAATTATTGGGTGCGGAGGGACAGCCGGTGTTTATGAAGTAAGATGCCTTTTTATAAATGACTTTTCAAGTAGTTTTATCCTCCCTGTTATATATCCATCATTTAGTTACCATACTATGAACTCATTCTATCTATCCATGTTTATATTGGTCGGTCTGGTATTTACTTTGGCTACTACACTGTTGCAGGCATGTCTACTGGAGCAAAGCTTTTCCCTTGTATGGTCATGACTATGATTTAGTTCTCAAATCCATAGAGAAAATGGAAGAGAATCTACCAGGGTTTTTCTATGCAGGCGAGTCTTTGTAAATTATTTTTGCAGATTTCGTGGATTTTATTTTGACAAAACTAGTTAATTTTGCATGCAAACATGTCCCCCCAAAAATGATGTCAAGCATTAAAATAATACTCCCTGCAACTTAACTGGTGGTGCGGGTCCATATGACCTCTTCTTTCCAAGTTATGACTATATTGTGTAGGTTAAATGTTTTAGTGCCTGCAAGAATAAGCGTGTGGGACATGCTAAGTTGAATACCTATTTTAAAAAATGGTTTACGCCCCATTTTGCCATGGTTTTTGGTTGGATTCATTTTAAATAAGACGGTGCCAATTATCAACACCTCAATTATTGGCGCACCATCTTTGAAGTATCAGAATTAGGACTTGTTCACGTTCTGCTCTCATACATTATGTTCATATATGCTGGACATGCAGTTATTACTTTAAAGAAGACCAAATGGCTGAACATCCGTCCATGGTACATAAGAAACCTATTAAATATCATATTCAGATTTATAGAGTAGCCTATTCTTGCGATTATGTTGGGTATTGCTGGATAAGAATCGGTCCATGTCAAAGTAATGTCATAGAAATCACTGATGTAACTTTCACGTGTGAGTGAATCAATTATTAATGTTTACTTCTATTGAGAATAAAAATTAATCTTCACATTGATCCCACTGCACATAGAGCTACAAATACCAATTTTGTCCTGTGAAGATCTGTTTACTTTATTCAATATTGGCTCACCCTTTTTAACTATTGGTTGTAATTTTCAGGCAACCACAGAGGTGGACTCTCGGTCGGAAAAGCGATAGTTTCAGGTTTCAAAGCAGCTGATCTTGTATTATCCTATCTCAACTCTACGGATGAGGAGGGTATCGAGTGAAAATACATGATTTTTTGTTAAAATGGAAGTTCACATTGTTCTTCGGCAACACAACAAATTTTGATGTCTCCTTCCACAGAATCTTGCAAAAAATAGCTTAAAAATCAATTATCTGATTAAGTGTGCCTCGAGTATTCAATGTTCATGGCTACTGTTAATATCACCAAATATTACTGACATATCAGTTGCTCCAAATTCTTAGCTTCTACCTTCTACTATCACTTCTACTTGATGATCAATTGAATTGCTGATTTACTTCTATGGATTTAAGATTTCTGTTTGTGAGATGTCTTACATTTAACCCAAGGGGTTCTAATTCTTATGTGGCCTTCAGGAGTAGATCCATGGCACCTAAAAGTGCCCCACCTCTATTTTTTGTTAAGGATAGTTTGGTCTTTTGTGCCCCTATCTCCTCAGTCTCTTCCTTGTTAGGGTTAAGAGAGATTATATATTTTTAAGAGGTGGTAGCGAGGAGAGATTGAAATTTACACGGCGAATCAATTTTTCTCTCTTTTGTGAATCCAGGCAAATTTTGTTGAACAACGCAAATCTACATATTGTTTTTTTCGTTTTTGTTTTTTCTACATTTTCTACAGGTGCTGAGGTTGAACCATGGAAGGGTGTCATTATGAAAATGTTAGGAGCCTCAACATATTAAATTTTTTCAAAGGTATATACTTGTCTAATGAAGTACATATTTTTCATGAAATTTGAAGTATACATTTGAATGAATTGAATGCATAATTTTTAGCATTTTTCATAATATAGTATATACTAGTCTATGTTAGGTTAAGGAAAGTTACATTCGGTTAGGATTGCAGGAATAATTGAGTGTTGAGTGCATCAACACCTGTAGGCAAATTTTATTGAACCACATAAATTTGCGTATTGCTTGTGTTTTTGTTGTTTCCTCCACTGTTTTACAGGTGGTGTCGCTGCGTCAACGATTTCATTGTTTGGATTTTCAACATTCAATTGTGAGATGCAGACATCTTCATCTATAGGTGTTCATTTGATTGGGGTTACAGGGAAGTCTTATCCAAGCAGGACATTTGAAGCAGCTCAGGTAATAACTCTGTTTGATTGTCCACATTTAGCAGTGGCCCCTGAATTGCATGATGAGACTGTTCTTTAAAAATCATCCATTTTTTTAGCACATATTATCCACATGTAAAATGCATATATCCTTGGCTGTCCTAACCAACCTGTTCTCCCTTATCCATTTAATTTTTTTTATGCAGACCAAAAGCAATGGCTCTTTTTGCTTTGTTGTTCTGTTTGAGCCAATTCAACTTTTGAAATAATCATCTTTTTCTTATGATCTGTGTGTCTTTACTTTTCTCAGTTTCTCTGAAATTCTCACTATGATAACCATGATAACCTCCTCTTTGGGCTTTCAGTACTTGTTAAACAATAATAAATCCCACTAATGCTTGTCTTCCACTAGACATCAATCTAAAAGAGATCATCATCCAATCTAAAAACCCCCTTTTTTGGTGATTCTTGGATAAATTCAACATAAGAAATAGGAATTAAGATATAACTGAATTTATCTTGTTTGGAGGGAGAACAAAAGTGACTGGATGAGATCTATCCCTCATCCATCTTGGACTTGCCGCCATTCATAAATCATAAGATAAAAATGTCAAAATCAGATGACAATCGAAATAATTGCGTTATATTTATCGCAATCAAATAATGTGGTGGTCTGAAAATTCACCGCAATCAGATGTCACACGACGAAAAAAGTGAAAATCTAACAAATTTTTATTTGGCATTTATCCTATCCACTATGGAATATTAGCCCTGAACAGAGGATGGGATGAAATGAAGGGAAGAAAGCTAAAAGAAGTGGGTGTGTCAAAAGATAAGCAATGAAATGATATAAGCCATGCTTAAAAAAGAGGGAGTGACTTGAAATTTGAGTTTTGCTTGAGCTTGTGAACTTTGGGACACAAGCAAACATCAAGTGCAAAAGCATGCTTTTCACATCTCATGCATGTTTTTTATTAGGGTTTATTTGAGTGATGGATGGGAAGTGTGTTAGTAAAGGAAAGTTTTGGAAATTCTTCTCACCTCTGTTTGTGTTTTTGAAATGGGCAATTGCATCATTAAGTCTACATTACTCCTAAGAGGACAAATGGTTCCAAAAAGTCCATTTTGAAAACCTCGTCCCAATTGGACTTTTTTTTTCCTGATGTGTTTTTTTATTGTGTCCCCATGTGGTTTAGATACCCCCATTTGTATTTTGAATGGTGTGTTTGAGTGATATAGAAAACTTGATTTCTAATTACCTAATTGTATGTGTGAAACCATAGAAACCAATTATCCCTAGTTTTGGGCGTGACAGTCTTATTGAGATAACTTGGTATTCTGGGATATATACTGGGATGGTTTGTTTCTATTTGATTACATTTTTCTTATTCTCCTGCTAGTCTTTAGCAATGATGTGGGGTAAGGCATGAATAGGGTATATTAGTCCCTCTGTGAAATTATTAACAAAGTTTATATCAATTTATTTAAAGCATAGCTATTGAATATTATTTGTGCCAAACAAAACAGCTTTTAATATTTCGTTTCTATTGAAGCTTATTTTCTCTTTATTCTGCAACCCCAAAGAAGGGGGGATCTGATTTAGATTATTTTATCCCTGTTTGGGGTGAAGTTATTCATCTTTGATAGCTATACTAAAATAGATAAAAATTCATCCAAAATAAACAAAATTTTGAAGTAATATATATGATTGCAATAATGATTTTTAGGCCCCAACTTGTAGACCCCATTACAAGCCCATGAGGTAGGCACACATATAATTCCATTTTTATCCTTCACTGAGTTTTTTTTGAATTTTTGGGTAACCGATCCATAAATGCCTTGGCGGTTATGATTTGTTGGGATTCTTTGTTCATTCTCTCTTTTTTTAAAAAAAAAAAACCAATCAAATTCAATGGAAGAATAAAAAAACAATCGAAGTCAATTGTTTATCACCCATCAGTAGTCCGTTTTATACTTCTCATTGATTTTTTTTAATGACCATAAACATAAACAACGATCCGATTCTATTTCTTGAGAGGTATTTCAATTTTTCTGATCCAAGCAGATTTGTGATCTATGATTTCTTTCTTGTTTTATTTATTAGATTTTGTGATATTTTAATTTTCAAATTCAGATGGATAAGTGGATTTAAAAACATCTAATTTTATATTCAATGTGGAGGAGAAGAATTTTGATTCATCTTTTTGTGACCAATTTGTGGTGTAAACAATGACGATCCATTCAAGATTGTCACTTTTCAATCTGAATACATTATTTTGATTTTTCGTCATTCATTTGAATCATCATATACATGTATTGAATCTGAATTTTATTTTAAATTAAGATATATGGCATGTATCTTGATTTACATGCATTGTTGTGTACCATGTATGATTTGTATAATTGTTTATGATTGTGTGTTTGTGTATAATTATTCATAATGTATCATTCATCATATTTTTTAGCTTTGTATCAGCATTATTCGACTCATTCATATTCAAGATTTTAAATACAATGTAAATTCTCTTGTATGGAATGTGTATTTGTTAATTCAAATTCCAGATACACCTGTATCTAAATTTGAATTCTAACCCATTTTTCACGGTATTTATTAATTCAAATTTTAGACACATGTATCTGAATTTGAATTCCTATTTTTTGAAGGTTGTTATTTTTATTTATAGGGATTTGATTGATATAGCTTATTGTTGGCATTTTGAAGACATTTTATTAATTTTCTATGCAATTCTCAGTAGCATGCACACCATATTTGTTCATTTGGATGACCATATTTGTTCATTTGGATTTTCAGATACATTATTGTAGCTTAATTGATAACATGTGGTTGATGTTCTTTTTAATTTAAATTTTTAAAAAATATGTTAAGTTAGGGAGAGGATTTAATTATGCCACTTTTTATGGGATTCAGTTACGAGTTAATGAGGATATTAGTTAGTTGTAATCAATTTTTAAAATTATAAGAAGTATAGTCTTGTCATTGTTATTTTGGTGGTTAGAGTGTCATCTATTGGGGCTCACAAATGGGACTTAATTTCTGGGGTCCAGGTTGCAGCTCCCATATGATTGGTTCACTTTGAATGAGGATAAATGATGGATAATAGATAAATAACCCCCTGTTTGGAGTGGAACATAAGCTCGGAATAGAGAAGAATAAAAGAGAATAGCAAAAAAAAGTTGTTTGTTTTGCTAGAATAAACCTTGATAGCTTAGTCTGGATAAACTAGGATAACTCATAAAAATGTTAGAATTGTTTATCAGGGCATATCTATACCAATGGATAAAACTATCATTATCTGTCATTTTAACAAATTTATCTAACCTAATACTTTCTGCACACATTTTAAAAATTGTCACATCTATCATATCACACGCATATCTCTTATGCTTATTCTCAAACACAAATAATTTATGCAGGAGTATAATTATCATTTAAAAAATCATAAACTCTTATCCATCTCTTATCTACCACTTATCCTTACTTTATCGAAGGTGAATCAAACAACAAAAAAATCAATTTTATGTTTCCTAATGAGAATAACAGAAAAAAAACTAAACAAAAATTTACTTATTCAGCTTAGATTGTTATTTATCCCAGTATAGTTATCAATGGGCGGATTATCTTATGCCACAGCTCAAACGGGGGGGGGGGGGGGGGGGGGGGGGAGATTTTTATGACTTTAAAATTACAATTATATATTTGTATAAATTGTTTGTGTTTGAAAATATTTATGATATGATAGGTGTGACATTTTTAGGATGTGTATAAGTGTCTTATACGAGCTATTTTTTTTTAAATGATAGAAGAGTATTATTATCCATTAGCATAGATAAATTTTGATAAATAATTTTAACACCCCTTAGAATAGTTATTGGGCATATGCTTAATTTATCTAGACATAGTTATTTATTCCTCTAAAACAATTTTTTTCCTTATTTTAGGTTTAGGGTTTAGATGGATTTACTATTTGGTTGTGAGGGTTTACAGCAAATCAAAATAAAATTTTAGTTAAATTTGTCATTTTCAACTGACAATAGGTCTTGTTGCCGACAGAATAATCAATAATCTTTGACTAGGAGAAGCTCAAGCCTCAAGTAGGGTGGGGGGAAAATATGAAAAAATAATCTATGTTGAATCTTTGACTAGGGAGAAGCTCAAGTAGGGTGGGGGGAAAATATGAAAATATAATCTATGTTGAATCTTTGATTAGGGAGAAGCTCAAGTAGGGTGGGGGAAAATATGAAAATATAATCTATGTTGTGGGAACACTTACTAGGGTGACCTTCCAAACCCTAGATACGAATCCTAGCTTTCTTAAGTTGTCTCACAAAAGCAAACCCCACACTTGTGTGTGTTCCTCACACATTCTAAGAAAAAAAATAGCCCACCACCAGACAAGTAAAAAAAGGAGTTAAAGTTACATGGGTGCTTCACTTGGCCCAATCTTGTAGTGATATCAGGATAGATATCGTTATTTTAATATAGATGATGAATGATTATTTTTTGTGTGGTTTTATTTTTACTTGTTAAAATTTTTATTGTTTAATTGATCATAGATAAATTGTGTATAAAAATGAATAAGATGTAGATAAATATTTATAAAAATGTAAAAAAATGATTTCATATGCAAACTTTTTTATTTAGAAGAGATAATGACATGTGATTTGACATGTGAGCTCTTATACTAGTTAAATAGATTAGGTGGAATAATACAATTCTAGAGGTCCTAAGATACTAATATATCCAATTTATTTTCACACATTCTAGCATAGTTATACTCACTTATTCATTAAAAATAACAGATTATTGAGTTTATTCATCTATATTCCTCCTCTATTTTACTACCCAAATAGGGTCTTAGGGTCATTTTGGTAGTTTTGGTTCAGAGTGAGAATTCATCTTCATAATTAAGGTATGATAAATATTATAGGAAGAAGGAATGAAGATAAATTTTTCAGGGATCTAAGGGATTCCAAACGATCATTTATTTGAGTGTTCCAGTGGGGATGCATGGTCGTTCTTATAGTTTTATCCAAAATATGTATTGAATTAGGAAAAATGCATAACTGACTATGAAAGATTGTCTCTATTTTTCAAGGGAGAACAGTAGGAAAATTATGTGTAATTCTCACATTTTGATTTTTTTAAGTATACTTCATATATGAGCCTATCATTATGTTTTTTTGGGTTTTTAATTGCTCAAATACCATTGCTGTCAACCCTCCATTATTCCTAGCCCCGACCTTTAAAAAAAATATATTATGTACCCCTGTAGCAAAGACTCTTTTCACACTTCTTCTTTTAATTCTCTCGGCTCCACAAAATCGCAGTTTTCCTCCTGTAAGTGCATATATGTTTGTAGAACACAAAATGTAATTTTTGTAAATATTATATGTAAGTACATTATTATACATATCATGTAAAAATAGTAATTTGTAAAGCATTAGAGAAATATACGTTAATGCATAATACCTGAAAATATTTTATCATAATAAATACATTAAAACACTTGAATTCATCGAATGTTTGCATTCCGATATTCTTTTCCTACCCTAATGAACTGAGTTGTTATCTTACCCCAGATTCTCTTCATGTCATTTTGGCTGAAATCGAATCCATTGTTATACCTTCGAGCCAACAAGTGTACTTCATTAGAAAGAAAGCGCAATCCAAACTATATTAGAAATGCAACAATCAGTCAAACACTCAAATAAATCAAACACTAACAAATGTGTACTTCATGACATTATAAGAACTACACATATATTAATGTTATGCATTAATGTATGTTTCTCTAATGTTTAGTAAGTTATCATTTTTATGACATAATAATACACTTACAGATAATATTTATATAAATTACATTTTGTGTTATGTAAGTTACAAAAAACATTTATGCACTTATATAGAAAATTGCGATTTTGTGGGGTTGGGAGAATTAAAGGGAGGAGGGTAAAAAAAAAAATTGGGTGTTTGTTTCAAGGGTATAGAATTTTTTAAAAAAAAAGGTGGGGGGCATAGGAATAATGGGTGGTTTGGCTGTAGATGCATTTGGGCAATTTACCCTTTTCTTTTTTTCGTTGGATGTCTTCTTTTGTGTTTTTTTTTTCCTAGTAAAAAATAAGATTAAAAGAGAGTATCTCTATCAATTTGTTAAAAATTATTTTGGTGCATGATAAATTAAATGCTTCAATGAATTATATATATTTGTAAAAAGAATAACACATGTTTCTTCAAATGAAACCTGTATTTTGTTAGCAAAATAAGATTCACAGGGTGTATCAACGTCCTATGAAAATGGCCAGTGTTGGGAATTGGAGCCCACCATCTTGAACCTAGGTAAGGTTTATGAAGGAGTACATCCCAAGGAATAATGCTACAGACAGAGAGTCAAAGACTTGTGTAAATAGGATGTAACATGTAATTACTAATTAGTGTGGGGGAGAAACTTCTACGAACACAATGAGTCTGTTTTTAAATAAAGGTTTTGTTATATACATAAAAAAAAAATTTACAGCTTTAAATGTAATTCTATACTTTTATATACCTCTTTAGCCATCATGCTAGATATATACATCCGTAATCCGTAGATAAGATTGTTAAATTTTGTTATACTTGTTAAAAATGAGTGTATTCAATTCGAAATTGAGTGATATACACTTTTTATCAAAACATATATCTCATTAAAAGATGTTATTATTTTTAAGAAATTAAAACATTTTTGAGTTTTACCTGGAACTGCATTTAGGGCTATACCTTAACATTATCCTTTAAATAAATAAGGTAGGCCGGTCAACCTTATCTGTAGTCGATACTCTTTTTATTTTATTTTTTGGCATATATATTTAATTGATGATATAGTTATATTATATAAAAAAATGATGTATATATTCATATGAAGTGCATGTAATTTTTTTTACTATATATTTTGTAATAAAATATATATTATGAAAGTTATGTAATACATTTTATTACAGATGAGATTATAAAATAAAATATATATTATGATAGTTATGTAATACATTTTATTATAGATGAGATTGTAAAATGAAATGTGTTTTTAGACCAGTAAGGTAAGGTACAGTCGTATAGATAGAGAATGAATTTTACTTGGGATACGAGAAGGGAGGGTTCCATCGAAGCTCCTTGCTCCTTTATAAAGCTCCTTTATAAATCCATTCATCCACAGTGAATACTCAGGGAACCTAATAGCCCTAATCACGTGAGGGATTTAAGAATTCCAATATATATTCAAAATCTATGACTTACCTGTTTGACTTTGAACTCAAAAATGATATATTATTTAATTTTAGCCCTAAGTCATCGATGCGGTTCCATCTTATCCTCCGCCTTATTCAACTATTCCACTCAACCTTAGCCTTTTTATTTTCTAAACCCCCGAAAAGTCGAGAGAATAAATAGAAAAAAAACTATTTATTTTAAGAGAATAAATCTTTATAACCATTCCAGTGGGGGTGTTAAAATTGTTTATCATAGTTTATATATCTCAATAAATAAAAATATCATTCTGTTTCATTCTAAAAAAATTATCTAATCCAATATTCTCATATCACAAAAATTGTCACATTTATCATATTACGTACACATCTTTCACATTTATTATCAAACACAAACATTTTATGCATGAGTATCGTTGTCATTTAAAAAATTATTATTGTTTATCCATATATTCTCTATGATTTATCATCACTTTTGTTTAAGGTGAATCTAACAACATAAAAATCATTTTTACGATTCTCAATTAGAATGAGAGAAAAAAACAATCAAACTAAATTTTGTTTATTCTTATTGTTACATAGAGTGTTATATAACTATAGACAAATAAATTTACGTCACAGGTGGTGAACTTTCTATTGCCACGTCACGTGGGATGGAAGATCTCCCGAATTCATGCCGTTATCTTTGGCGGCTCGTCTGTCGTGAAGTGGGTGGAGATCTCAACATGACACGTGTCAAGATACGGTCGCCGTATCGGACAAAACCCAGGTGTCAACGTGGTACCCAATCCAACTGGCCGACAGCCACTTCTCCCTCTGTCCTTGGCTCTACATGCTAGTCTCTCTCTCTCTCTCTCTCTCTCTTAATAAGCCTAACCAGGCAAGCCTTATCAAATATCATAATCTTATCCTATATTATATTAATGTTCGGATTCAGAACTTTCAAATCACATCATATATGAATGCGCACACACGTGTGTTTGTGTGGGTATACATACATATATATTTATGTATATTTTAATTTTTAGTCTATCTGATATATTATTTAATTTTAGCTAATTTTCGGATTGATGAGGCATTCAATGATGCGTTCAAATGGTTATGCTCCCCATCAACAGGTTTCTCCGTTCACTCGGCCTACAATTGGTGGGTTAGAGACATTCCTTGTAATGGTGGCGTGGCTTGAAAGGTTACACAAATTTGGAGTTCCAAGATTTCAATGAAGGTGAGGTTATTTATGTGGCTCGCTTACAACGAGAGATTGTTTACGCACGCGTATCGTTCTATTTGGTGCCCCAGTGACTCTTTGATCTGCGCCCTCTGTGAAGTTAGGATGGAAACCACGCAACACATCTTATGTGAATGTTCAGTCTCTCTTGAGGTGTGGGAGTGTCTCGAGGAATATTTGGGATGTTGTTGGCGTCCTCTGTCCCTTGACCATCTTTGGGACTTGGGGCGTAGACTTTCTCAGTGAGGAGGCAGGAACACTAGAAGTAAAGTTTTGTAGTCTTTGGTTCCGGTGGTTATGTGGGTCATTTGGTTTGGACACAATGACAAAATATTTGGTGGCTCTTCTGTTTTCTATGGAGGGGATATGGGCGGGGCCAAGAGGACTATTTCGGCTTGGGGATGCTTTTGTGCAGGGCCCAGATCATTCGCATGGCATCAACTAGTAGATGTTCGGTTCGAAGGTCCTCCGCAAGCCTTGGTTAGATCTTTTAAGTAGGCTTTCAGTGGACCTCCGTTGCCTTGCTTCCTACATACTTTATTTTGCCTGTATTTTTCCTCTCCTTTGTTCTTAAGAACTGTACTCGTTTATTAATCAAAGACAGGGGCGGAGCTAGGGGGCGCGGGCTGGGCCCAGGCCCCCCAAGCCACCCGTCAACATGCATCAATACATAGGTGATTAATTGGGAATGAATAGTTGAAAGGGTGTTTTGCATATAAGCCCCTCAGAAAATCTTACATTGTCAATTACCATAGTTATATATACTGTGTTAACTAATTAATATATATTACGTTAACTAATTTTATATACTACATTAAACGTGGCAAATGAAAATAGGGCTATAAAATGGACTCGGTGTATGAGCCGCCCAATAAGATTTGGAATCGTGGGTCAATTAAAAAAAATTATAAAAAAATTTGAGACGTTGAAAATCACTAATTCGAATGGTTTAATGTTTTTTTTTTGTTTATCTTGATTTTTTGTCATTATTATATTGAGTCTCTAAGATTTTTTTAAAAGTTAGATTTGAAAATACCTTTCTAAAATATAATCCTAAAGAATATTATATCCTTATATGTTTTTGTAATCAATTATTTTCTTCATATTCATAATTTTAATTTTTGAAGCTTCATTTTTTCTATTTTTCTTGATGGGAGCAATGAGATTTCAAGATTTTTCATAGATCTTTTATAAATTATCCTATATCTGCCCCCCCCCCCCCTCTTACTCTAGTTCCTGGCTCTGCCTCCGATAAAAAAAAAGTGGCAGATCCACTAATATTATTTTCTAAAAAAATATATCACTTAATTATCTGGATTATTCCATATGTAAACATGCTAATCATATATATATAGGGAAAATGACAAAAAAATCTCATTAGAGTTTGAAATACTCAAATCAGCCATTTTTAAAAATTATACCTAAAAAAATTTTATTTCACCGTTTTGGAAACACAAAAGATTAATTTACCCTTATGTAATTAAATCTTTCCCTAAAATCTCTCCCTAAAATATAAACTTAAAGGATATCCTTATATGTGTTTTTAATCAATTATTTTCATCATATTTTTCAATTTTTGAAACTTCAATCCCCCCCCCCCCCCACCACACTGTAATTCCTGGTTCTGCCCTGATTATGATATGAGACTAAAAAATGAATATGAACAATATAAAATAGAAAATATAAATGAATATGAGCTATATATAATAGAAACATATATAAATTTATAATATATGTCAAATTTGATATACCTTTTAACATTATAATTTTACAAGATAGTTTTGTTTTTACAAAAAAATACGATGTCATTTACCATGGAAGATAAGAATTTATGAATGTTTTGTAAAACGCTCTTATTAAGTGTACTGATGGCGCTCATTGATAAAATTTAGGAAAAAATCCATATAACCCTCCTATAAACTGTCTGAAATTCATATAACCGCCTAATTTTTTCTAAAGTCCGTATAATCCCCTTGAAAACATTTATCCTGAGTTAAATTTTTGATGACAGATTAAAATTATTCTGCAAATATTCTAACTGATTAATCCTAGTTGAAAACATAGTATACCAAAATCCTCCTACAATGTATTAAAAATATGAAAATTCATATGTAAATGACGATTTTATCCTCTTGGATAGGATTTTATAATCTATCAAGAGGGATAAAATTGTCAGACAGAAGGTTTTTCGCATTTTTAACAAATTGTAGGAGTTTTTTTTGTATATTGTATTTTTAGTCTGGGTTAATAAAACGTAATATTCGCATAATATTATTTATCTGTCAATGAAATTTTAACTCATGGATTTATTTGGATTTGCATAAGTGTTTTGAGGAGGTTATAAGTCATAACCCGACTCAATTCGAATTTCAACCCGACGACTCTAATATAGCCCAACCTGTGACAAAAACAGCCAACCCGGAACCACACCCTATTTCAATTCAATCACAGCTTAAGATCCTCTATCAACAGTGACTTTTTTGGGTTTTTTTATGTAGAGAGAGAGAGATCCAACACAGACCAATTTTATTTTTGGTTTGGAAGAAGGAGATTGGGGGGGGGGGGGGGGGGGGGGGTGTGAGTGAAATTGCTGAAGGGGGTGGAAAGGGTTTTCACCTTGCTGTGACATGAGAGAGAGAGAGATTTTGTGTAAAATACAATCCAATGGTGGAGATTTAACAAAGAATCAAGTATCAATGACTCATTGAATATGATACATGTGTATTACGGGTTCGGGTTGGGTCGGGTTGTCAAATTGAACCCAATCCAATTTTATATGCAATTCAATTTCTTCAACCCGTTGGGTTCGAGTTGGACCCGACCCAAGTTGCTACCCTATTACTAAGCCTAATCACATATGGAAAAGACAAAAATGTCCTCTATTGAAATAGATAAAACAAGAGATGTTTGCATTTTTAACTCTGTTAAATTTCAATTTTATCAAATTACCCTTGCTAAAATCACATTTGCATCAATACCACTGAAAACATTCGAGCCATTACATCCCTACCCTTGTGACTAGTAAATTTCATATCTTCACTTTATAGTTTGAATTGATTTCAAGTTCTATCAGGTTTTTATGATTTTTCATGGATGAGATTGGGTTGAATTTAAGAGGCCTTACCCTGAAAGAAAGGGGGTAAAAGAGAGATTTCACAGCCCACTAACAGTGACAAAATGGAGAAACTAAACTATAACAGACCGACTGACTTAAATGTTTTCAAGGGTATTGATGCAAAATGTGATTTTAATAGGGAACTTTTGATAATATTTTATATTACATGGATATATATGCAACTTGAATTTAAGAGGTATTATTGTCAAAAGGGTGTAAAAGAGAGATTTCATTGCCCTCAAACGGTGACAAATGAAAAAACTAATCCACAATAGATGGAATATAACCGCAAGGGCATGAATGCACCGACTTAAATGTTTTAAGAGTATTGATGCAAACATGATTTTAACAAAGGTAGTTCGACAAAATTAAAATTTAATATAGGAATATAATATTTATACAAAAATCCCTTTTAATAAGCCTAACATTTCCAATCACACGTGATAACACAACTAGAAAACCAAAATATCACATGCTAAGCCGATCATTACCGCCGAGCGTTGAAGCCATCAAAGCCGCACGTACCAGGTAGTGGGACCCACGCAGCCAAAAAAATGGTAAAATACGTTTGGAACTCCTTCAGTTTTCTGAACTCGTGGAAACACCCCCATATAGTTTTAAAACATACAATTGCACTATCAATTGTTAGAATTTTTTTTTAAAGAAGATAAAAGTATGTTTTTATATTTTAAATTAAATTTTTATCTTGTTTTCATATTTTAATTAATTGTTGTATGACTTATTAGTTCTCACAAAAAAATACATCATCACACATTTAAAGAGTTAATAATTGAGTTCATATTCATAAAACATATCAAAAATTAATTAATTGATTTTTGTGAATATTAAGAGAGTGAAGGGTAAAACAATTATTTTAAATTCTTTTGTCCTATCATATAGAAAAAATATAATAGTATATAAGTGCATGCTTTTAAATGTTGAGATGATGTTTTTGGTAGATTTTTGAAAACTTCACAGGCTATGCACTAAATGCATTTTAACCTTACAAATATAAAAAATATAAATCTCACCCGCGGTTAAGTTTTAGCCCCTATAAATACCATCCCCACCCACCTCCCCTTTTCAATTGGCGCTTACTCTTTTCAATTTTCATTCCCTCTTTACCTCAAAAAAAATCGCCGATCTTTTGGCGATGACGGTGTTCAGCGGAGTCAGCGGCGGAGGGAGGCAGGTGTTCCCGGTGGATTACGGTGCGGACGTCTCGCAGAGGCTGGTAGAGGCGGCGCACGGCGGAGATCCGGCGGCGGAGGAGGCGGAGGCGTTGATCGCCGACCCCCTCGTCGACGTCAACTTCGCCGGCGCCGTCGTCCTGAAGTCGCGGCGGGCGGAGATCGTCCCCCGGGGGGAGTCCCCCGCAGTGTCCCGCACGATTTACGAGGAGCTCCGCACCGACGTCTCCCCTCTCTTCCTCGCCGCGCACATCGGAAATTTCTCTCTGTTGAGGAAGCTCATCGTGAGTAATCGAAACCCCCTTTTGAATTTTTTTTTTCTATTTTTTTTTCTTGGAAGGGTTTTGAATCTTTTGAAATCCTTTGAACGAACCCGAATTACAGTGGCAATTGTTGGGTAAATTGATTATGTAGTTCGATTCATAAATTGTATGATTCGATTAAAAAATTGTGCAATTCGATACTAACATGACTGATCGAAATTAGAAAACTTCAAACGAATCGGGTGGGTTTTGGTTTCCATGAAATCGCTAATGGGGATCTTAGTTTAGTGGGGTCTTAATTTAACGAGTTTTTGAATTTATGGATACGGTTAGTTCGATCAGTATCGAACTAGACACTCCTTTAATCGAACTGCATAATATATAAATTGAAGTTCACAATCAATTATTGGGTATATATTTCACTCTTTTATTGGTTCCAATCAGAAAATATGAATTCCTAAGTATCATTAGAATCTAATAAAAGAGTGAAATATATACCCAACAATTAGTTACACAATTCGATTTATATATTGTACAATTTAATTAAAGAAGTGTGCAGTTCCGATCCGGACTCAATATCTTCCTAACATACTTATTAAATTGTGCATATATGAAATATGAATATTTTATTTTATTTGAATGATTTGTCGCATTACTTAAGTCCGACGAAGAGTGTTTTTTTTTTTTTTTTTGTTGCATCTGTTTTCATACTGATAACAAAATAATTTTAAAAACAATTTAATTATTGATATTTTTATGTTCTATACTGATAACAACCCCCCGGCCCCCCTCCATACGGGTAAAACAAAACTAGGGAATAAGAATGAATAAAGAGGAATAAGGAGAAAAAAGTTTGTTGTGGAAGAATAAATTTGATAAGCTAAGAATAAATCCCACCATTAATTAATTTTTCTAGGGAGATGAAGGAATGTTTGTCATGGCTTATTTATGTTAATGAACAATATAAATCAATAATACAACACTCTTATGTGTCATTAAAAAAACATTTCATCTAACATTCTCATGCATACACATTTCTAAAACATATCATATTTATTATATATCTCTCACGCTTATTCTTAAGCACCAGGATATAGTTATCATTTAAAAAATCATAAACTTTTATTTATTTGTATTTCACCATTTAATATCCTTTTATTCAATATGAACTAAATAACAAACTTATAATTTTTTAAATTATTAATAAAAATAAATATTCTAAATGAATGATTATATATATATATATCATGTCCCATCCAGTTAGACCACAGAATTTTGTCACTTGTTGTCACATGTTTACTAGGACTGACTCCGTGTCGGTACGTTTTGAGTCCTGTTTTTCTCATGTTTTTGTCGTTTCCCAGAATGACCCCATCAGGGGATAATGAAATTCCCAGGATGTCCATTTATCCAAGGAAACCCTGTGAAGTCATTCCCATAATACCCACCCATACATATATGGGGTCCATGAAATTTCTTCGATCCGTATACGACCGTCGGTGATGTGATGCCGTGATGGGCCTCACCCAAAAAGTGGCATCTACCACCGCCCATTCAATGTCTCTCAATAAAATCCAAAACAGATCTTGGTCTGAAATATGAATGCATGCATGCATGCATGGAATGAGAGGCTTCTTCACCAACCTCTCCAACAACTCGTTTGTATCCGTTGGTGTCTTGTTGAACCTCTGATGCACCACCAGTTTAAAATTGACCCCCCTACAGATAAATTTTTGATAATGCAGATCAATCACAACATGTCACTACATAATTTCTTTGATTGATTGCCAACCTATTTGGGTTATTAAATTTAAGTGTCCAGATCCAGTCAAGACTATCGAACTATAATCAAACTATATAATCAATTATTGAATACATGTTTCACTTTTCTATTGGATCCAATCAGTTATTAAATAAAACATGAATTTTTAAGTATCATCGATATCTAATAGGATAGTAAAACATATACTTAACAATTGGTTATGCAGTTTGATTAATAGTTTGTATAATTTGTCAAATTTGATCATTTTCTTTTTACTTCAACCCCTCCCTAGCCCAAGGACCAATTCTCCAAAACATTTCTCAACCTTTTTATGCACTTTAAAAATATAAAAAATGTTCCACGCATCCGACTATTAGTTCAATTTATCATACCTTCCAGATGAATGAAAAATTGATTTCCAAAAGCTGAACTAGTTTCACAGATGATTTTTAAAAAAAGGGTTATTTACTTGTGATTGTTGGTCATGTGTTTTCCCCAACAGAACGCCGGGGCTGATGTGAACCAGAAGCTGTTCCGAGGCCATGCTGCAGCCGCGGCAGCGAGGGAGGGCCACGAAGACGTGCTGGAGGTCCTCATCCGCGCGGGTGCGTCTCGGGAGGCCTGCGAGGAGGCGCTCGTAGAGGCGGCCCAGCACGCTCGGTCCAGGCTGGCTCAGCTCCTCATGGATTCCGAGATGATCAGGCCTCGCGTCGCCGTCCACGCCCTCGTCACCGCCGCCTGCCACGGCCATGTTGATGTCGTTGACACACTCATGAAGGTAAGTTGGGGTGGAAATTAGACACCATTTGAACAGTTATGGCAATCCAATAGGAAAAAAGGGGTATCTTTACATGGAAGACTAGGGATTCAATTCAATTAGTTTGGTTCGATTTATTGTAAACCTAAAAAATTGAATAAAATTATAATAACATCTAACCCCAAGAATCAATCATAAAATTCTTTGATCAACTCAGATCAAACCAAATCGAACAGAAAATGATACCATCTGATCAAGTTTGCTTGCTTGCAATGTCAGTGTAATGTAAATGCCAATGCAACCGATCGGGTCCTCATCCGCTCATCAAAACCATCTCTCCACGCCAACGTCGACTGTACAGCCCTCTTCGCCGCCATAGTCAGCCGGCAAATCTCCGTCGTCCATCACCTGTTACAGGTGAGTGAGTCCATCGAACAGATGGTCTTGATTTTTCAAGTACTCTCTTCCCGCCATCCATGCTATTCAAATTTTAAATTTGGGTGTGTGTTCATGTGCTCAGGCTGGAGTGAGAAGGGACATCAAAGCAAGCCTGGGGGCTTGGTCATGGGACCCAACCACCGCCGAGGAGTTCCGTGTCGGGGCCGGGCTCGCCGAGCCCTACGGCCCGGCCTGGTGCGCCGTCGAGTACTTCGAGTCCACCGGGACCATCCTCCAGTCCCTCCTCCGTGACCACCCGATCGACTCCCTCCACCTCGGCCGGACCCTCCTCCATCACGCAGTGCTCTGCGAAAACCCCCACGCCATCGGGATCCTCCTTGAATCTGGAGCTGACCCCGAGAGGGGTCTGAGTGGGTTCAGGCCGGTGCACTTGGCGGCCCGACTTGGCTCGTCGGAGGTACTGCAGAGGCTCATAAAGGGTGGGTGCGATGTGAATTCAATGACCGACGCGGGTGAGACGGCTCTGATGCTCTGCGCAAGGTACGGGCACGGCGAGTGCCTAGGGATCCTTGCATCCACTGGTGCCGATTTCGGGCTTAAAAGCCTGAATGGTGCATCAGTGGAGTCAATTGCGGACTTGAACCAATGGTCTGTTGGATTCAAAACCACCGTCCTCGAAGCCATTCGATCGGGTGTAATCGTGTGCTCGAGCGACGCCACCGTCTTCTCCCCCCTCGCTTTCGTGACGAAGTCTGGCGACAATGAAGCCCTCCGATCATCGATCAAGTGGCCGGGAGCAAACCTCAACGAGCGCGACAAACACGGCGTCACTCCATTGATGATCGCGGTCACAGAAGGGCACATCGAAGCCTTCCGCACACTAATCTTCGCAGGAGCGGACGCAAAGCTCGCCAACTGCTCGGGCGAGACGGCCCTATCACTAGCCGAGCAGAGCCACAACCGCGACGGGTTCGAGAAAGCGATGCTCGAATTCACCCTCTGCGATCCGTCGCCGCCCAGCTTCACCCACGCCCTCCACCACGCGGCCCGCGAAGGCGACGCGGACTCCATTCGCCTGCTCGCGACGCAAAAAAAATACGACGTGAATGCCGTGGACGGGGAGGGGCGCACGCCGCTGATGCTCGCCGCGAGGGAGGGGCACGTAGAGGCGTGCGGGATGCTGATCTCGCTCGGGGCACGGTGTGACCGGGAGACGGTGGCGGTGGCGAGGGGGAAGGCGAGGGAGGTGGTGATGGATGAGGTTGGGAGGGGGTTGGTGGTGGGAGGGGGGAGGGTGAGGAAGTACATGAAGAATGGGAAGGGGGGGAGGGTGCATTGGAAGTGGATGGGGATGGTGGTGGGGAAGGGAGTGTTGAGGTGGGGAAGTGGGGGGAGGAGGAATGTGGTTTGTGAGGGGGGGTGGGTTGGGGGGAGTGAGGGGTTTAGGAAGAATAGATGGAGGAGGGGGGAGGAGGAGGAGGGGGTGTTTGGGGTGGTGACAAGGGAGGGGAGGGAGGTGCATTTTGTGAGTGGGGATGGGAGGAGGGAGACGGCAGAGATGTGGGTGAGGGGGATCAGGGTGGTCACTAGAGAGGCCCTTGGGAAGGTTATTTGATTCTGATAGTGTGTGTTTTTTTTTTTTTTTTTGGGTGGTTTGTGTGGAGTTTATGGGGGAGTAGGTGTTACATTTCACTTTTCTTTTTGGTATTTTCTGGATTTTGTTTTTTTATATGTACAGTTGAAGATTTTATCTAGGGATCACTATCAGAGGGTCTGTAAATATTTGAAATTTGGAATGCTGGAATTGAGTGGATGAAAGAAACAACACTAGATACTGCTCTTTTTTTTTTGTTCTTTTGTGGGGTGGGGGTTAGAGCATTCTAATCTTAGATCTATACTCGCATCGAATTTGAATTTAAATAAAAGCCTCACAAAATCTTTTACAACCCTTGACCCAAACCTATATCAAATGGATTTGAGGGAGAGAAAAAAAATTAGTCAAATCAATTGAGATTTAAATTATACTCAAAATTTTTAAAATACTCTTTTTAGATCAAATAAGTGAATATTTGAAAAATATGAATTTTTTGAAAACATTTGAATAAATGGTTGAAATAGATCAGATCAAATGAAGCTTTTATTCAAATTGTTAATAAAATTTGAATAAGGACTACATATGACTCTAGGCAAGAATTGATCTAATATCCTAGAATTCAAAAACCAATATAATCTCTATATCTCACCCAATCATATTTTTTGGAAAATACACATACCCATATGCATTTAATAGGCATATACTTTTTTAAAAATGAAATATATGACAAAACGAATTGTATGAATCCATTTTAAAATAATGTGAAAAAAATTATAATGAGATGTAGATCTCGTTGGATAACTATCAAGGTATACGAGACTACAAGTGGAACTATAACAGCACTGTTATAGCGCTATGCGCACTTCATTTTTTTTTAGGGAAAAATCGATATGGCTCCTTAAAAACTTATGAAAATCAGAAAATGTCTTTGTAAAATTGATAAATCCCTTCATGTCCCTATCTTATTTAGTCTCTATCTTAACCAAAACTAACCAAATCTATAATTAACTCTAACCATACATGATAAATCAATATAATACCACTTAAAAATTTATAATTTTTTTATATAAAATCAGATTGCTTAACAAATTAATTACAATCAATTAAAAAAAATCTATATTACATATTCACCGGATAGAGACTTGAGGGGAATTTATTGATTTTACAAAGACTTTTTCTGATTTTCATTAGTTTCCAAGAAGTTATATTGATTCTTCCTTCTTTTTTTTTTTTCTTTTTTTTTTTTTACCATGGGTGAGTATAGACGTTTTTGTCATAAAAATGATTAAATCGTATTTTTTATATTTTATAAGGATTTATTTGAATGTCATTTATTGAAGCTCCGTTTGGCAAACAGAATATTCTATTCTCTTTAAACTGACGACTCAATGATTAAATCCGTTAACCATACATACTTTCTCAGGACCTGTAACGATAAATCGATTTTACAGGAACCGATACCAATTTAGCTAAGTTTTCAGATAGTTATATCGATTTTTCCTTTTTCTTATCAAACCATAACTAAAACAAGGATTGAACTAAAGTCACATGACATGCCATTTTGTGAGATTTGCTTGAGAATAGAGAGTGCATTTTGCAAGCAGACACCTGGTGTTGCAATGGCTCAACCCATAATGGGATGGATAGTGTCACATCTTTGGTGTATTAGAAAAAAAGAACTCTCATAAAGTTGAAAAATGAGTAAAGATATGTTTTTACTTTAAAACCAGCAGCCTCTTCCAGGAAAATGAAAAAACTGTTGAAAGATGAAGACTAACCAATGTAAACATGCATTGATAGTCCCATGGTGATTGCTGAGGAGAGGTCAATTGAATTTCTCACTATATCTATCATGGTGATGCCACAAGATGCAAATACTACGACAAAATATTTTTCATTATTATTATTAATATTAAAAGGGGCTTTAAAAATAAAAAAGGAGCCAACTCTTATCCAATTATATCTTAGAACTATTTGCCAAAAATTCAATTATATGCATGGATGAATGAAAGACATCCATTGATGAAGGAAATTTAACTTTTTGATATAAAAAAAAGGTGTCCTAATGGGATTTCTATCAGTATGTACTGATGAATTTTTTTCCTTTTTGTCTCATCCAACTCAAAAGACTGCCCCAATCATCTCATCGTATCTCAGACTATCGAAGTGTTCAAACCTGATATATAAATCAACAAAAATGCGCAAACTTCAGCTCCCACTTATCTCCTTCTCTTTTGCTTTACACACATCATCTGCTGACTTGACGAACTTTTTGGTTAACTCTTCAATCTGCAACCAAAAAGGAGAACATTAGTTACATGTTACTGTAATGGTGGATATTCTCAATACAGATTTTTAAAGCTCTGCCACGCACTTCTTTTTCCAGCCTCTTCACGTCATCTTTTGGAATGCTTGATGATGCTTTCTTTATAGTATCCAATGCCTGCACAATCCAAGTAGGAGTTGCAATCAAGGGCATAGAAACTATATTAATAGGATTACTATTGGTATTGGAACTCTGAGGTGCCGTGCGTTTGGAAATGAGTTTGAAAAATGGCTTTTCACTTAAAGCAACTTTTAAAATAGCTTTCTAGAAGCACACTTTTGTTAAATTCCTCTAAAAGTTGTTTTCACTTTCGTCAAAAGCTGAGACTGTGAGGGGCGTTTGGAATCAAATTTTGGACTAATTATGATTAATGCAAAAGCAAAATCTTCAAAAGTCGTCCAAACTCATTTCCAATGGCACCTGACACGATAAACAGATTATTCTATTGTTCTTTTTCAAGAAAGGACTAAGCTTGCTTAATTGGAATCAGACCTAGCCTGCCTCGTCCTGGGGATTAAGCGACCCGGTAATGGTTAGCGGGGGTATAATTCGGTTTTTTGCTTTTCTTCCCTATGTTGTTTTATTTATTTATATTTTAATTCGGTTTTGTGTGTGTGTGTGTGACTGATTAATCTCGCCGAGTCATAAGTCCCTAGATGGTCACAGACCATCCGAATAGCTCATAGTGCTTTTTACAGTATTCAAATATTCTCAAGTCCTTATCAGACTGTGGAAATATGGTGGCAAATGTCATGGAGGTTTATAATATATCCATGAGTACTTAGTTGCGATGGGTGTATGATCATGTATTAAAGCCTTGAAGGCTGAAATTATTTTTACATAAAATTATAGGAGTCCATGGTTATTGTAGCGTATTTTATCACAAAATCTATTGTAGAATTGTAGAAAGCTCGGCATATCATTTTATATTATGCTGGGTCCTTGGATTTCTACCTGCTACCGAAAGATCAGTTAGCAATGGTTTCAGCTAGTGGTGTTCTTGCATGGATCAAGCGTAAATATTCATTAGATTCTTTTCATGGAAGTCTCAGACATATTAGTTGACAATGGGTGGACTTGAATGAAGAGCATACTTGATAAGAGAAAAGGACAATAATGATTTCATCTAAAGGTCATCATATTTTGCCCCATACCTTTTGACGTGCTCTTCTGATACTTTGCTTAACATCTTCAGAAGATTTGTTAACAAGCTTACACATTGCCTGCAGAGAATGAAAGATGAGACGGGTTAAAACTTAAAAGGAAGTCCAGAATAGGAACAAGAGACAATAGAATAATCTGAAAATTTACACACCTGCACGTGTTCCTTTGTTAATCTGTTCAGGACGTCATCAGGAGAAAAAAAGGGAGAAAACAAAAACAATTAGAAAGTGAAGAACCTTATCACAGCTTGAGTGACTCCCATGTAAAGCACTGAATCCAATGAAGACAATTGAATTCTGAAAGTTTTAAATACTTTAAAAATATTACATATGGTTTGTCTGATTAAAAACATCTGGAATTATTACTTACCGTGGAACAGATGCAAGCAATCGCTGTCCATCTACTGTTGGGTTTAGACCTAAAGGAGATGAAACAATGGCCTTTTCTAACTCCTTCAATGTCTGGAGAAACAATCAATCAAGATATATATATATATATATATATATATATATAATATTAAGCACAAACATCAAGAGCAATTCAACCTGAGAAGCATGCGATAATTGATTATCCAGAATGACTTGTACATCCGTTTATTTCAACATTTTAAAAAACTTTGTGTAAATCAGAGTGTAGAAGGAAAAAAAACGGTTTTTCAGGTTTATCGATGATTACATCACTACAGTATTTCTTCAAACTCAAGAATAATGTAATCTACTACAAGTGAAAGAGTTAAACATACATAAGAGGCAGATCTCTCTTTAGCAAAATGATTTTGAAGTTGTTCTATTCACGATGAGGTGGAGCGTATGAAATTGTCAGTCTTAATATAAAGACTCTTCATTAAATCTATTGTGATGGAGAACGACAAAAATAAAATGAATTAGAGCATTTATCAATGTTTATGCCCTTATATATAATGAGCTGAAAGCGGACTTTATCGATCTGGTATTCCATAGAACAAGTCTATTACGGTGTGCCCTTAATCTAGCGTCGGTAACAGGTTCAATCTTAATCCAAGGGGGTAGTGAAGCGGGTTTCAAGGAGACACCTCCCTCCATCATCTAGGATGTATACAAAATTTAACCCTTTAAATAAAATATATATATGTAGAGCATTGGAAGTTTAAACATACATAAAAATGTTTTTTTTGGCATTTAAAACATATGCACTTCATCGGAGTTATTAAGGGAATGAAATCATGACTGGTTCTGACACACATACCCATGATACATGACATAGGAGGCCAAAAGTGGGATCCTATTTCCGGCTAGTGAAAGAATACTTCCATACAACTAGTTAAGAAATCATCCATAAAAAAAACTAGTTTAAGAAATCTAGCTATGGATTCAAGGAACAGAGATAAAATCTTTTTCAGTAGATTTTAAAGTTCACAATGCCAGACCCTTCATCATCCACATCAAGCTCAAATGTCAATCTAAACACTACCAACTTAAAACACTTTAAACAAAAAGGAAAAAACAAAGTGTTCATTACATTTGCGTCATAAGGCATCACTGAGAGAGTCTTCGAATCCAAGACCGAAACAACGGCAATGTGACTCAAAGGAACCTTTGCGCCACTCACCTCCACAATAATATGATCAAGCATCCCTGCAAAATCCCAATTTCAACTCCACATAACAAAAACAAAACCAAAAACAAAAAACACTTGCAATTCATCACGGAAATACATGATCATGGAGAGAGACCTGGAGAAGCCCTTCCCGTCCGGAGTTTACTCAAATCCCGCGAGAGAGCGACCATCGCCGCCTCCATCTGCGAAGCGGCCGCGGACTTCGCTGCTGGCCCGATATCGGGAGCCACTTGAACCGTGTCACTGCCTTCGTCGTCCCCTACAAAACCACAGCTGGAACAGTTTCAGATGCAGAGCCCCTTCAATCCTTCACCAAAAAAAGACTTCAAATGCACCAATTCAAATGATTAGAGAGAGATGACCCACTCGATTTCCTTCCTTTGGCGAAACCTCTTCGACTTTCTGCATGGATTCCGAGCCATAGACGATCCGGACCACCTTGAAAGCAGCCGCGAAAGGAGCCTCCATACGTAGCGGTCTCGACGCGCAACAGATTGTGAAGAGGTCGGGAGGAGGAACTCGAGAGGCTGCTACGAGGGATCCTGTATAGAGAGAGAATCCTCGCAGTGAAAGCCCGTCTCATCGACATCGCCATTTCTAGGGTTTTGACTGCGCAGAGAGAGCAGATTTTCAATTGCAGGGGTTTCGGAGGGTTTTGGTAGCGAATGGAAGAACCCCTCGATTTGGACCTAAATTACGAAAAGAGCCACTGCCTGGGCCAATCCGAATCATGGAATGGACGGCTATGATCGATGCACGTGCGGAACACGTGACGGGGCGGGAATCATATCCGTTGGGACAGATTTCCTCCTCGTTTGCAGGTGCTTCTGCTTCTGATATTTATTTGATAAGATCTCTCTCTCTCTCTCTCTCTATTGGGCTTTTAAAATGAGAGCGATCTCGTCTTCTCAGGTTCTCAATCATGGCTTCTCGTCCACCCCAATTAGAAGACCAAGGTATCTAATATAATGATCTTGAAAAAGTTGGGTTTTTTTTTCATTGTTTCTTTGAAAGCATATGTATTATGTATTTGGTTTCGGAATCTTGTCCTGTTTTGTCTGCTCTTTTGTGAAAGGTGTCAAATTTGTTGATGTGGCTTTAATTTGGTGAAGAAGTGTCAATATTTGTTGATTTTTCATGTTGGGTATTTTGTTGCAGCTATGGATTTAGTGGTGTTAGTTTTCCGCGGAAGTTGTTCGTCTGCAAAGCAAATTCGGGTGAGTGTATAATTGAGCTCTTCTCATGTTTAGTGAGTTGATTGATTTAGTTATTTTAAATATGATTGTGGTTTGTGATAATCTTTGCAACACTCATCTTTAGATTTCCAGAAATGCTCCGTGTATTGTTTATAGCTAAAAGTTGTGTTTAGCTTCTTAAAAAAGTTGCGACCATTTGGGGTATTTGGAAACATGTTACGGTTAATTTGATACTTGCAAACACATAATCAACCAAAACATATTTCCAAACACTACCTCAATTGAGTCAAAAGCTTGTTGAAATTTCAAAATTAATGGATGCCATATTTCAAAAAAAAAAAATCAATGGATGCCATCACACTCATCTAACTTCGGTCACAGAGAATCTAAATATTTAATTATAACCAAATATTCTTTTTTCTTTGGAGACAAGGCAGTGGTATTCTCCTCCATGTAGGAGTTCACCAAACATTATAGAATCACAAGCAATGAAATCCCACCTTTGTTCAAGAGAAAAAAGGAAATAAAAAAAAGCTAATGGTGGTTGATGGGAAAGGAAGGAATTGCTACCACAGGCAGTAAATAAGTCTCTTCTTTCATTCATTGTGATTTCTGTTAGACAAAGTGGAGCTGATGTTATGTTGCTACAATGCTACTGTGTAGTTTAAATGCTCAAGTTAAGATGCATAAGTACATGTTATAATCTGAATTGAGGTAGGCTGCCCACAGTTTTTTCAAAAAAAAATAAAATAATCCGACTCGCTGTTTGCAGATGTGTTTAGTTAGTCTAAAGGATTCTTGTTTTAATGGCAGTTGAATTCAAGGCTGATGGATCTGCCAGTTTCACCACAGTTCCTCCGACCCTGTTAGCTGCAGAGAAAGAAGAGGCCAAAGCTGTCTTAACTCTCTTCCTGAGAAAGCAAGGATTGAGCAATGCAGCCTCCACAAGGACGATCAACAAAGCAGATCACTTCATTGCACACCTCATATCGAAGCTCCACTCCATACACAAATCACGATACCTAGTAGGTTCGATGTTGAAACATTGAATATATTATTCTTTGAAAGTTCCTAGTTAATGTTAGTTCTCATTTAAGTTTGGAATTGAAAATTTTCATTCAGTTTAATGGTATAAGTTCATATTATTAACGGATTCAGAATATTATATTGCTATATTCTTTTAAGTGATATGATTTTACAAACTGTATGGTACAAAAATAATAAAGTGTGCCCCAAAGAATCTCCAAGATGATCTTACTGAAATTCACTTGTGCTTGGTTAATAAAACAATTCTTTAAAATAATGATTTATATTTTGTTAACTATTTGAATCCATGATTTTTATTTCATGAAGTGTTTTTTGTCACACATTGGAAAAATAAATTTTTAAATATCAGTATATAAGAAACCTCACTGTTATTAACAAAAAAATCTAGTTCTGGCATGTGACTTGTACACGTGTCTTATTTGCATACTTCGGTATTGATAACAAAGATACTTTGGTCTTGACATCCAGCATCTCTTTTTGTCCATGTTCTGCATCTTATACCTGACATTTCCTCACCATCCTCTCCATCACTTTTGGCTCACTTTCCTTTTTTGTGTGCATTCCTTTTGCTCTAAAAAAGTGACCAACAATGATGCAGCTTCCTTAATGGTATGTATTAAAGTATGTAAAAGAAGGAAATATTTGTCCTCTTTTCATTCTATTTCTAAAACCAATGTTAGTAAACATATAAACAAAAAAAAAATATTGAAAATTTTAAATGACCAACTGACCACCAGTAATTTAGTGTATATTAATTGAACTAACTGTTTGTTTTCATTGCAGGAAGAGAGCTCACCACACTCGAAATCAGAAACTCACTTATCCCATACCTCGAGTCCCTTCTCGAAGAGCATGGAAACATATTGGTCGATGTAGTGGAGAAATTCCCACACCCACCTAATAAAGAAACTCCCACTGCCCCAGCCACACCCACAACAACAAAGATGACAATGACAATGACGACAAATGCTCCCGAACTCATCAACACTAAGAAATTGAGGGCCATTGCCCGCATGAGCAACACGGGCTCCAAATCGAACCTCCCCCCACACGTCCCATACCTGATAGACCTTGGCATGGACCACGAGCAAATCAAAGACATCACCCGGAGATTCCCCGCATTCGCCTACTACAACCTCGACCGCAAGATCCGTCCTGTGGTGGACTTCCTCCTTGAACTTGGCGTTCTCCGTAAGGACATCCCCACAATCCTCATCAAACGGCCCCAGCTGTGCGGGATCAGCCTCTCCGAGAATCTCATACCCATGATGGCCTACTTGGAGGAGCTGGGTGTGGACAAGAAACAATGGGCAAAAGTGATCTATCGCTTCCCGGCGTTGCTTACCTATAGCCGACATAAAGTGAAGGTGACCGTGGACTTCTGCTCTGAATTGGGTCTCTCTTCAAAGAGCATTGGAAAGGTTTTAACACGTTGTCCACACATTATAAGCTATAGTGTGGATGACAAGCTTAGGCCAACAGCTGCATATTTCTGCTCATTAGGTATTGATGTTGGAAGCCTGCTTAAACGTTGCCCTCAAACGTTCGGGCTGAGCATTGAAGCTAATCTGAAACCAATCACTGAGTTCTTCTTGGAGAGAGGTTTCACTCTCGGGGAAGTTGCGACAATGGTTTCAAGATATGGAGCTTTGTATACATTCAGCTTGGTTGAGAATCTGTTGCCCAAATGGGAATTCTTTCAAACTTTGGATTATCCAAATTCGGAGCTCGTTAAGTTCCCACAATTCTTTGGTTACAGTTTGGAGGAGAGGGTGAAGCCAAGGTATAAAATCGTGAAAGATTGCGGGGTGAAGCTGGGTTTGAACCAGTTCTTGTCGTGTTCGGAGAAGGAGTTCCACAAGTTGTTGGAGAAGAAATTGAAGAGGATGTGTGATGATGGTGCTGAATGTGGGGAGGTTTCAGAAGTTGGTTCAGCATTGTTTGAAACAGGACTGTAAGTATGTGAGGGAATAAGAACATCCTTTTGGGGGGTTTTTAGATTATTGTTGTATCATGATAATATATTGAATGTCTGTATACATTTAGGGGGACCGATGTGTAACTAAACAATACATTAATATTAAACTGGGATCACTGGAAATGAAGATTGCAGCCTCATTTTGTGCCCCAGGTTGTTGAATGTGTATGCTATCATCAGTCTTTTGATTTTTCTTTTGTGTTATTTTGAATATATGTGATTGTAGTGTCAAATTATGCTCTGTTCAATAAGTTGTTTCGTCTGATCAGGGAATGTGACATGCTGTTGATAGAGGTTCTGATCGGTGTAGAGGAGATGAGGTAACATGAAAAAAAGAGCGTGCTTTTGAATTCTAAACTTATGTAGCGTTTGAAAATGATTTTGAAAAAGAAAAATATTTCCCGCTTAAATAGACTATGTTTTATGCTTTTATTTTCAAAAGCTACAACTATTTTTGTGTTTAGAATTGAATTTTGAGATTTTTTAATTATGTAAAAAAAAGTTGAAAAAACTTTTCAAACTGTTTTTAAATGTCATCTCAATGAATGTTCTGCGCATATAGACTACAAAATTTAAACGATGCCTGCCGTTCGCCGCATCTAATCGCCCCCGTATATATATCTATATTACTATATAAAAGTCTCTTAAATAAAAAACCTGTCGTTTGACCTTTTTACCCCTGTCAATTCATTCAATCTCACTACAGTCCATTCACACCACTTTAATGACAACCATTTTTTCATTTAACCCCTACATTTCTATTCAATCCAAGAAAAACTTTTTATATCATTTTAATATCATTTATACCGCTTACAACCATTTTTTCATTTAACCCCTACATTTCTATTCAATTACAAGAAAATCCATTTACATCATTTTAATCTCATTTATAGTATTTTATAATACATACATTTAATTATGTAACATATTTATTAACTTATAATTGAAATTGGTTATCATAATATTATTAGGATACTCTTACATTTCTACTCAATTCCATGAAAATCCATTTACAACATTTTAATTTCATTAATTATTTATTATAATCTATATCTATATTACTACATAAAAGTCTTTTAAACCAAAAACCTGCCATCTAACCTTTTTACCCCTATCAATTCATTCAATCCCATTATAGTTCATTTACACCACTTTAATGACAATCATTTTTTCATTTTACCCCTACATTTCTATTCAATTATATGAAAATCCATTTACATCATTTTAATCTCATTTATAGTTAACGTAATCTTCATTATCGATTTTCAAACTATGTTATGATTATACATGTAAAATAAATTGTCAACAAATCCAATTTTAATTATTAGTGTTCCAAAATATAATAATTCAATGCAATATTTATTAAAAGATTATTTTAAAATGTCATGTTTAAAATTTGATTTTTTTTAAAAAAATAGTATTATTAAACTCCCCAAACAATTAATGATTGATTAGCATTTACTCTATTCACTTGGATTTCTCCACTCTATTAACGCCCCAAATAGTCAATGGTCCCTAGGATCAACCCAACAAAAAAATATATAATTCACAGTAATAATTTAATCCAATAAAATAAAACATACATATAAGATACTGCTACACAAAAAAGAAATTATTGCTATAAAAATAGCCAAATTAAGATTTCAGCTTCGTGTGAACTCAACAATAAATTTAATCTCACATGCAAAAACATGATACGATTAAAAAATATATCAAATATTAATATAATTTTCATTATAGAATTCCAAAAAAAAGGCACACCCCAAAATATGTTATGATTATATTAAAAATGTACAAGAAATTGTCAACAAATCCAATTTTAATGATTAATATTTCAAAAAATAATAATTCAATGCAATCTTTGCTAAAACAATTTATACAAAATTGAAACATAAAATCTATCTATATCTATCTATATCTATATCTATATCTATATCTATATTACTATAAAAGTATCAATCCATAAAAAATATTCACTTGACAAATTTACCCTTCTCATTTCTTGAAAATCCATTCATATCCCAAATAATATTTTGTTTGACACATTTACATTTTCAAATTATTGAAAATATATAACACTATATTAAAATTATATAAAAGGATTAAACCTTAAGTGAAATATAGGGATTTCCATTCTATTATATGCATGCATAATTATATATCTAATTTAATTAAAATTAATAGAAGTGTCATAGAAAATTAGCTAAAAATATACATATATACATTTTAAATATCTTAATTTTAATATATGTTTATATCTTAATTATATATTGTTGATTTTATGTTAAATGTATATAATTTTAAAATGCATTTATATTTCAAAAAATAATAATTCAATGCAATCTTTGCTAAAACAATTTATACAAAACTGAAACATAAAATCTAGATTATCTATCTATATCTATATCTATATCTATACTACCTATAAAAGTATCAATCCATGAAAAGCATTCACTTGACAAGTTTACCCTTCTCATTTCTTGAAAATCCATTCATATCCCAAATAAAATTTGTTTGACACATTTACATTTTCAAATTATTGAAAATATATAACATTATATTAAAATTATATAAAGGGATTAAACCTTAAGTGGAATATAGGGATTTCCATTCTATTATATGCATGCATAATTATATATCTAATTTAATTAAAATTAATAGAAGTGTCATAGAAAATTAGCTAAAAATATACATATATACATTTTAAATATCTTAATTTTAATATATGTTTATATCTTAATTATATATTGTTGATTTTATGTTAAATGTATATAATTTTAAAATGCATTTATAAAATTATATATTGTTAGACATTATTATATGCATAAACTTAATATAAATGCATTTATACACATTTATATTAGAAGTATATAATATAATTTTTTTAATTATATGCGAGTAAGCAATATAATGTTTTATATAAATGCATTAAGATAAGATAAACTGGTTACATATCTTATAATCTATAGGAAATTTTGCATTTATACCCACGTTAAATATGATATTTTGCGTTATACCATCTTTAAAAAACTAATTGAACCCTTGAAAAAATCTTTTGTGTTGCAACTATCATATTTAATAGGGGTATAAATGCAAAATTCCTTAATCTATATTATCCTAAAAAATATTTCATTTGATGATTTTAGTCCTCCCAATCAATTAATTTCTTTCAAACCCTTTCTCAAAGGATCCCTTCACCTTCCCGAACCCTTTCATGAACCGTCAACCCCCCAATCAATTAGTCTCTTGAAAAATGAACATTCATTTATGGGAATTCAAAGAGCCAGAGTTGGTTAGACTTCTGAACCATTACAAAGCCACAAAATATGCAATGCTTCTTCACTTTCTCTGTTTCGGATTAAAAACACTAAAAATGGCCGAGGAGGGTGTCGAAGAGGAGGCAATGGCGGAGACCAAGCTCCACCACCAACCGTTGATGTCGGATGCGAAGGACCACTTCGGCCTCCTCTCGGATCCATTCCTCCTCATTGTTTTCAGCATGGTCGCCGACGGTGAGTCCTTGATGCAAGTTTTCTTTTTTATTTTATTTTATTTTATTGGGTGAATCCCTCCCCACCCCTTGTTAGTATCGGTTTTGACTCTGACCCAATCAGGCTAATTTTTTTAAAATTTAAAATCTGGTTTGGGATTTATCTAGATTTTGGTTCAACTAGGTCTTTTTTGTTGGTTTTTTTAGTATGTTTTATTTAAATAAAAATGTGATTGTGTTTCTAGAATCTTTGATGTGGGTGTCCAGCAATATAATGATTATTGCTATTCTTTGAAACACACTTTTTTTTATGTTATTCTTTCTGATTTACTCAATTGTTCCAATCAATTTATTTTCATGTGATTACTGTTTGAGATTGGGTTAGATGGAATTCGTATGCTTGACCCTAGCACGAGCAGAACATTAAGGATTTACCCACTTGAGACAATTACCAGATGGGACGTAAGTTGGCTGATTAGCCTTTGTGATCATCATTCATATAAGTGATGCAATAGACTCAGTAATTTAATTTTCAACACTAACAAGTAACTATGGTAAATCTCGAATTCATCCATATGATCTTTTTTTCTTTTTGGAGTGGATTGGCATTTTGGTTTCAATCTTTTAGCATTAGTACACACCTCTTGAGCACTAAATATTGTATGTGCTCATTTTAAGGCTTATGATGGTAACCTGCCATCTGGCTTGATGTGGTATATCATTGTGTGATTTGTAATTTGTTTGGTAGATAGATTGTATAACTACTTTTCCACGTTGTATTAGACTGTCAAATTACTGGAATTTGTATATAAAATTGTGCATGCTGGTGTGGTTCTGGTTTATGAAATTTAAATGACCAATGAAATTCAAATAATTAATGGAAGTGGAATCTCTCCATTCTTGGTTATTGTTTCTGTTGCAGCTCAAGGAGATGGGTGGAAATGATACTATTGGTAGAAGCAGAGGAAAAACTGATGCTGGGAAGTCATCTGAACAGCAAACAGAAAAGAAGAAAGGCTTTGGAAAATGGATTAACTTGATGAAACCGGGTAATGAAGAGAAAGATCACTGGGTAAGTGCTCATTGGAAGTGTCTAATTGTAAATATTTACTAAACCTCCTTTTCAAATATTTTGTATACGAGAACATTTTCCTCTTTTGAATATTGTTTCATCCATTTGATAATAGAATTGGACCTCACCTATAGATAAATTAGACTACTACCATGACAATCCAGAAATGAAAGATTTTTTGACATAAATCTTCCATGCCACTTTAAAATGCTGGTGTAGTCAATGACTCAAGGCTTGGGCTTTGTGAATATCGCAAAATAGACAAATTGACTAATTAAAAACAAAATTACAGTTTGTATTTGTATCTGATATCCCATAGTTGTCTTTTGAGTATAGCCACACCCTTATCAGATATCTACATTTTCATGCAATATATTGTAGTTTATGTTTTGTCTAATTTAGATTAATATAATCCATAAAGATGAACTAGCATGATTCCAATTCTTGTCTTAGCAACTTGATATGTATTTTTATGGTCATAGACAAACAACAACATGACTCAATCTCATTGTAGGATCATATAAGAACCAAAATTATTGAAAGAATTGTAATTGAATTTTATAGAAGGTTAATGATTGGATCATTTATAGACATTGCACATGTGCATTGCGTATATGTACATTGTATTAATTCCCATAAAGAGTTCCATATATATGTTTTTACAAGCCTCAAAAAGGAGGAGAGGACTCAGCAATTGGTGTGATTAATTGGTTTCTGATGACAAGTGTAGCTCCCTTAGAAAATCAACAAAGCAATTTGATACGGTACTTGCTTTGAGAGAAATCGAATATGGCACTTATAGAACAGGTAATAAATTGCAATCTAATAAAATCCAGCAAAAACATTTACAGGAATTAGTTGTTTTTGCTCTGTTGTTCATGGGTCAAGCAAAATGTTTATAAGAAGAATCGGTTGGTGATCGAAGTGTTTAGATTTATTTTTTCGAGTAATAAGAGGTCTGTAGATGCTGAAACTTTTGGTTCAAGCATGCCAATTTTTGTTGATTGATTGTTTCTCTGGGTTGATTTTAACTGATTTTTTCAAGGCACATTTGAAGTACCTCAGTATTTCAAGTATCTCGGAGTTAAATTCTTGTTATTTTTTACAGGTCCTACTCAGGTCAAATGATTTCTAATTGTAATGGTTCTAAATACAGAGGAAATTTCAGAATCTTTGAGAAATTGGATGAGGTCGCCACTACATTGTTCGATTACATCTCAAAATTATTAGTGATGTTAGTAATGGAGACAGGTGTCTTCTCAATTGTCTTGTAAATCCATTATCAGCTTCATAAGGTACTCACTATCTCTCTCTCACACACAAATTGGTATTTATTTCTTATACTCATTAAGGATTGGGCTGTCAGTGGATTTGTAACAGGAAACTCTGTCAAGCTCCTTAAAATAAGACAATAGACTATGCAAAATGGCATATATTTTAGATTGACAATCGAGTGATGACCAAGAAACACGCTAACAACAATTATATATTGGTGAAGGAAGTGCTTCCCTCTAAGGTATATGCGAAGACCATCATACATCATATTAACATTTTCTTTGAATAAACACATATATGATTATGATGTTGGAAGAAGGAAAAAAAATATAAGATATATGTTGAGGAGAATAGATTTACCCATGTTATCAGGCTAGGATCCATTTTAAACCAAGTGTCTAACTAAGTTGGATTTCACAAATTATCCAGATAGTAAGTTCCAAATGGGTATTTTTGAATTTTAGATTTTAATTTCAGATTTTGGTTTTCAAGTGTTAAAAGTCAACATTACAGTTTTCATGAAAAAACTGGTTGATAGTAGTACCTTTTATGAAGAAGCTGATTGAGCTTTCATGGAAATTTTTTTAATTTTTTTCCCAAAACAATCTAAATGCTTTTCAATTTAAAGTTGTGGGTGTCTTCATTGTCAAAATTCTTTCAATGCTTGCCAAATGTTTGTTACATAAATGCTTGACTATTTTAAAAATTATGTACATGCAAAATCTTCACAAAAAAAAATCATTGTTCAAGACATAAATTTCTTATAATTTGAATATATGGGAAGCCAACTTCCTATTTTTAATAGTTTTTTGGCACTCAGCTTTTTTTTTGTGTATTTAAAGTTAATAAGGTTTAATTCAAGATGGGCTCACATCAGGTCCCATTGTTTGGCTTTTAATTTTTTTTTTCTATTTTGGTGAACGTGGTTGGTTAGCTTTTTATGGATTTCTTTTGTTTGGTTTTTGAGAGTTTTAACTGGGCAGAACCTGGTTGTCTGCTCCTTTGTTGAACATCATTTTCGAAAAATAGAACAACTATTCAATTAGGTTTCTTGCTTCATGTTTATTCGCGTAAATCACTTAAGAATCAACATGTTTTTTGGAGAAAAAAAAATCAATTATTATTTGCTTGGTGTATTATTGTGTTTGATGGGGAAATAAATTAATCAAACATCCTGGATGGATTTTATTGGCCCAAAAATTCTATTATACACATAATTCAAAGTCCTGCATTGGTGTTTATATGATCATACGCGTCGTCATTTTCTGGTGTTTAAGAGTACTCAACCTTAAAGAAAAAGAAAATCAGACTTTGAAAATCGGAAATCTAACATTGCACTTCTAGACCGTGTTTTGGAAATATATTCTGAAATTGAAAATCCTCTTAAATTCTATCCATTAAACAGTTAGAACTTCAATCCCAAAATTACTCTCTTTTGGTTGTAAATCATTTAATATAAATAATTTTGTCTGTAAATCTTCTTTCTTCAATTTATTATTTAATTTAAAAAAGAAATAATTTTGTTTAAAATTCACAAGCTACTATTCTGAACTTTCTCATGTGCATGTCCCATAATCTTATACACCTCAATTTTCTTTCATATGAATCCAATCAGGTATTCATCACTTTATAAGGATTGTCGAATATTCAATTTTTTTAATATAAAAAGATATAAGGATCAGATTGAATGGCTTCCATTGGGGGAATCTATCACGTAATCATATTTGAGTTTTAATTATATAATTTATAATATTATCACTCGCCGTTGACCAGATAACTCACGTTTATAGTCTTGTTAATTTAAATTATTGATCTGATTATGTTTTTTTTTTAAAATTATCAGTGGACTATAAGTGCAACATTTTCCATTAGCTAAAAATAACTTTGATTATTCTACGTATTTCCAAATTACTTACTGAAAATGTTTTGTCAATAATATTATAGGTTATTGATATGTTAATTTATTAGGATAGAAAATACTACATGACCATCAATTTTCTGAACTGTTTTCAAATAAATGAAAGGGTAATATTATCATATCTAATGAAATATGTCCAAGTGAAATTTTATAAATATTACTCATATCAATTGTTAGTTATCATAATATTATTAGAATACTTTTACATTTCTATTCAATTTCATGAAAATCCACTTACAACATTTTAATTTCATTCATCGTTTATTATCATACATACATTTTATCATGTAATATATTGATTAACTTATAGTTAGATTTGATTATCATAATATAATTAGGATAAGACATGATATATTATACATTAAAAATATAATTAACAAAAAAAAATTATTTCCATTTCATATGCAAAAATATGATATATTTAAAAAGGTATCAAATATTAATGTAATTCACATCTATTAATTAGCATTTATTTAATTCACAGATATTTGATTAGCATTTGCTCTATTCATTGGATTTCACTACTCTATTAACGCCCTAAATAATCAATAGTCCATAAGATCTACCCAAAAATATATATATATATATATAATTCACAGTAATTAAAAATGCAATCCAATAAAAAAACAAACGTATAAAATAATGGTACAAAAAAAAATTATTGCTATAAAAATGGACAAATTTAGATTTGAGCTTTGTGTGAACTCAACAATAGATTTAATCCAATGAAAATCCATTCATATCATTGTAATCTCATCCATAATTTATAAATATTTTTATCATATCGTGTATGACATATTAAAATTTTAAGCTTCACATTTCATCATACTTATATGATAACTACTATAGATATATCATAAAATAATATTAATAATTTACATCATTTATGATAAAATTTACATTCATATGCCGACTTATCCATGAAAAAAATTCATTTACATCAATTATGATTAAATGAAAATGTTACATCAATTATGAAAATGTTATTGTAACTAAATTTTTTACATTAATATTAATCAAAACATATATTACATTTTTATCTATGTGCATTTGCACATACATAACAACTAGTATATATATAATAATATGGTACATATATAATAATGATATGGTACAATCCATGCGAACTGAGTACATACGTGATAAGTCTATTAAAGGATACATGCATAGGTACGGGAAGCATATATTTCATTGAGTGTATTTTATATCCTTTAAGGGGGTATATGCGTCGGTAAAAAAAATATATACCTCATTTAAGTATTACACATCTCGTTGAAATAAAAATATATTCAATGAAGTATATGCTTTTTTTAGTAATATATATACCTCTGTAAATGATATATACGCGAATCGCACGGACCGCATATTATCACTCAAATATTATATAATTTTTAAATGTATTGATTAGCTCCAAACAATGTTAGGCAATTGATGAATTTTAATATTTTTAACATCCTCATGATTTTTATTTTTTTTTGAAGAATGATGCTCCTCAAAATTTAATCTTTTGATTTCTTTTATAAAGGTTGGAAAGTGTTTTTCGACTTAATTAAAGTTCGGTTTGCAAATTTCTTTGGCACCCACCGTAGGGCAATTACATAAGAGAGACTGCCCAAAAGTTCACATTTTTTTTTAATATCCCAACAGTTGAGATGGTGGGGTAAGGTTTGAACCATTAACTTTACTTAGGGGGGGAGAGTGTCCTTTTACCACTTCTAGTAGAGTGATAATGCAATCTAACATGTTGAATATACACATCGGCCTCGAAGGGAAGGGGACGACATAAACAGAAATAATTCACCACCTTTAGATGATTGTGCCTCTTCGTCTACATCTCTGAGTAAGAATTGTAGGTTGGAGATATTGATTTGGATTGTATCATTTTTATTATCGTTAATGGGATAAAAATGATATTTTAGGGTTCTGTGAACAATTTAATTTGTGTGTTAATGATCTCTTTGAATATGAAAATGATTATATATAGTTGTGTAAGGAAAACATAAGGGCGCAAATATACACACTTTCTTCAGAGAAATCCCAACACCTAACCCATTTTACTGCTAGAAAATTTTCATATTACAAATTGATGAGAATTTCCTAAGTATATATTTTGATGGATGACGAGTATGTGAAAGAGTTAAAAATATTTTATTAATTAATTTTTTTATCAATGGAATTTGATTGTACGGATAGTAATACAATCCTATCAATACTATTGATATAAATGGGCATTTCGAGTTAGCTTCAGATCGGCCTCGGTGGTCGTCCGAACTCATCATGTTGCTTCACTGTAAAAGGTTGCAATGATAGGCTGTGTCTCGGGCTCCCATCGGCATCCCTTAAGTGTGGAAGTCCATTGTGAATCTGGCATCCTAAGATTCCGAAGAAGATTAGGGTCTGTTTGGAAACACAGATTGAAAAGTAATTTTTGGAATAAAGATGTTTTTTAAGATGATTTTGACCTTGACTTTTTATTGGGATGTTTTTTTTTTAAAGAAGATGTTTGGCAGAGAAAATTGATTTTCAATTCAAAAAATCGATTCCGACAAAAAAAAATGTTTATGAACTTTTTAAAACACAGATTTCGAGGCAAAAATTAAAAGGAATCTAGCTTCCGATTCTAAATTAATCCGTCTCGTTTAACTACACGATTTAAACTTTTCAGCTTTTAAAAAAACAAAATCCGCTCCAACCGCGCAACCAAATGAATATTCATGTGGCTTCTTGGCTCTTGACTATGAGAGACTCCTTACTAGAATACACTGTATAAAGTGGAGGAGGGACATACGAGTATCGTGTGGCCTGTGTGGGGAAGCTTCTGCGATAATGGTTCACTTATTTTGTCAGTGTTGGATTGCACCAACCTTTTGGAGGGAGGTGTGCTCTATGACTTCGCTCGCCCCCTTTCATTCCCTTGCAGAGATGTGGGAAGGCCAATGAGGATCTATGCGGATGGCCGACATGGGGACTTGCGAGGCGAGTCGCTCATTCGATCATCCCTGTTGAGGCATGAGTGATTTGGTACACAAGGAATGATGCGGTGTTCAAGTGCGTAAGGATATACTTCGAGAAATGTGAGAGCTCACGGCGTTGCTCCTATGGGACTAGGCTAGGGAGTTGGCAGGAGCGTGGGGGGTGCTCTTTCGTGGCGCTATAGAGACCATTCCATAGCCCTTGCAAGGGGGGGGGGGGGGCATGGACCAGTGGCAAGTGAATACCCTATCCACTTCCACACCATCCTCCGGGTTTTTAAAACCTGCCAAAACACTTCCTATGGTTAAAAAATATGCACTTACAACTACTGCCGTTAGATTTTCTCTTAAGATAAGACAACGTACAATTTTACCTTTTTAATTAAATATTATCGTGTTTTACTTTTTAATTAACTGTTATGTAATTTAATTTTTATAGAAAAATATATTCAAATGTATTTGAAGAGTTAATTATAATATTAATTAATAATCACAAAACATATCCAAAGTAAATTGATTGACTTAAATTAAATAAAATAGTAAATTTAAAATAAATTTGTCTTATTTTAACAGAAAACCTAACGATAAAGGTGTAACTGTGTAAGTGCATATTTTTGAACTTTAGCCCCCGTTTGAATGCCGGATAACCCCGGAAAAAATTTGGATGCCGTTTCGAAAGCCCGGATAAACTCAGATAAAATATGCCAGAATAAATTGGTATATGGATTCTAATCAACCCTTAGAATAAAATTTATCTTATGTTATTCCACCCAATGAATAAGTTGACCCACTGTCAAATCAACTGTCTTCAAAAGAGCTTCTGCTTCCTCGGTAAAGGTCTTGGTAGAAGATATGATTTCTTGAAACTGAGGTTTATTCTTTTTTAAGTAGGTACGTAACTTAACGAGAAATTCCTTTACCTGCCCAAAGACTTTGCTTGACGTACTACTATCCGATGCAATCAGTCGTCTCATTTGACCATGGGCAGGCCTCTATCAAATCAACTATCATTATTTTTTTACTTTTTATAAATCCTTATCCATACTTTATTCACATTTTATCCAAACAACAAAACATTTATTCTTATGATTCTCAACAAGAATAATTCAAAACACAACCAATACTAAAAAATAAATCATTTTCCGTATATAAGGGATGTTTTCTGCATGTTTCAAAAATGTTAGGGATTCGAATGCATTTTACCCAAAAAAAAATTTCCACTTACGCCTGTCTGATGTCTGAACCTCTCTTGCGTGCTCCTGCTCCGGACACAGCTTAATAAAAAGAGCTCTCTCTCTCCCCCCTCTCTTCTTAAGGGGCCTAATCAATGGCGGCAGACCACCTCCCGATCACGAAATTCGAGGACAAGATCGTGGAGACGGTGAAGGCGAACCCCGTCGTGGTGATCATCGGCGAGACCGGCTCCGGCAAGAGCACCCAGCTTTCCCAGATCCTCCACCGGAGGGGCTACACCAGGTCCGGCTCCGTCGCCGTCACCCAGCCCCGCCGCGTCGCCGCCGTATCCGTCGCCAGGTATCTTCACTTCCCACCCCCTCTTCTCTATAGCTTTTGTTATCATCATATGAAATCGAGTTAGGTTACATATGTGTATATATATTTGAAATGCACGCCCCTCTTGAATTAGGGTTTGCTTGATTAGAAGTAAAATTCTGGATGATTACATGTGGATTTTGTTGAAATTTTTTGTTTGTATTTCTTGAGTTGAGGAGAGTTTTGAATGTGAACTGCACTTCTGCACTTGAGGGGGGGGGGGGGGGGAGAGTGTATGTTCTGGTCAGAGATCATTTTTTTTTTTATTGGTAAGTATTTTTCCTAGTCAAATATGTCCCTATCAGCAGACGACAAGCCTCTAACCCAGGTCCCCTTACCTCTACCATCCTACCTAGAGAAGATTCGGTTGTTAGAGATCAGTTCGCCACACCGCAGAAAGTTTATGTTTGACTAAATTTTGATATGATTTCGTTCAGTGCAATATGTCATAGATATATTCGTAAAAAATACGGGATAGATACATGAAAAGTATAGAGATGATTTTAAAAATATGTATCATATAATAAAATTAATATTATGTTTCTACTATTTAAATAAACACAATTATAATAACTTAAATTATATACTACAAATATTGTGAAAAATTGTGAAGAAAAAAAAATGTCACATAACATAACAATCAAGAACAACACATAAAACATCAAACTATGTTTCATCATCTTAATGCAATGCCAAACATATTTAAAGTCTACTATTTGGTTTCCACAAGACTTTCCTTTTTTTATTCTTTTTTTTAGGATAATATACTTATTTCAAGAAACCCCTGAAATTAGGAGACGAGGGATCTCCTCACCAGAATAAGATAAAAAGAAAATACAAGAATGGATCAATTCTACTTAATAAATAATATCCCCTATCCCAAGCATTACCCATCAAGGAACTAGGCGAAGGCTCCTCTGATATGAATTTTACTCAATCCTGAAACATCGATGATACCGTGGCCCAAGTATTTTCCCAATACACTCTCTTATTTTGAAACACTCTTTCGTTACGCGTTAGCCAAATGGACCAAAAGTAGCATGATGAATTAACAATTGGAACTTAGCTTGATTGCTTCTATCACCCTTCTTCCTATGATCCTGGAACCACCTCCACATGGCTTCCATGTTCAAGAATGGACAGCTAATCCCTAGGGCCTCCCTTACCTTCTTCCAAATTTGGGAGCTGAAGGAACACGTGAGGAATAGGTGATTCCTAGATTCTTCCTCAACACCACATAAACCGCACCGTGAATCTCCATCATGTGACCATTTTACTCGATTAATTTTGGTGAGGATTTTAGTGTTGGAAAGCAACCACATGAATCCTTTGATCTTCAGCGGTGAAAGCGAACCCCATATCACACACTCAAATCGGGCCGTGAGAAGGTGTGGAAGCGGACCTTTATGATATAATGAACGAACGGAGAACCTATTCCTAGGGGACAACTTCCAACAAATCGAGTCTTCCTCTTCTAAATTGAGAGATACCTTATGAAGACATGCAAGGAGGGATACAAGTTCCTCTGATTCCTCGTCACTTAAATCTCGTCAGAGCCTTGGCAACCAAACAATTAAGCTACCTTCACAAGTAAACAAATCACAAATGAGATCTTTGTCATTAAGCGCCACCTGAAATAGATTGGGGAATAAGCGTGCCAGCGAAGAATCATAAGCCAATCATCCTTCCAAAAGCAAACCTCCACACCATTTCCGGGAACTAGCTGTATGGCCTCTTTTATCTCCTCCCGACCTTCCAAAATATCCCTCCATACATATGATAGAGAGGACCTATTCCGCAGTAGGAGGGAAAATCTCCACAAGACTTTCATTGTTCCCTCAATCTAGAGTCTCTTTCCACGGGATGGAAGAATATTCTTGAGATGGCTAATGATCTTCAAAAGGAGATTTGATTTCGTTCCGGCAATGGGGTGGTGATCCGATTTTGGAAGGATAGATGGCTTCATGATGCGCCCCCCCCCCCCCAACAGCTCTTCTTTTTCCATATCTTTTTAGGGTTGCTTTGGATGAGAGAGATCTCTTTACCTTCACTTGCGGTAACAATTTCTTTCAGGATCTAAATGATGCTATTTTATTGGAATTATGTTCTCTCCTTGAGGCCCTCCAAGAGGTGAATTTAAATTTGGAAGACAAGGATATGTCTATTTGGAATTTGGCTCCACGTTCCAGATTTCGTAAAGTCATTCTATCGTAAGATTAACATGCATCCCCACCAAGATATTCCAACTGTTAGGCATGAGTGCCTTATTTGGGATGCGCTTGCACCAGTGAAGATTCATTGCTTTTTGTGCTTCCAGCCTTCCACCCTTTAAAAAACACAATGTCATGGATCTGGAGTATTCCGTTACCTTTTTCTGATCTAAAGATAGAATATTTCATTACTTGAACTCATAAATGTATACTTTCATTTGATTCTTCACGTATGACACACACAAAGATTTTGACAAATTTCCACTAAGATCAATGGATTTAGAATCCACCATTTGAATAAATGATAGTGTCACTTTAAAATAAGGAAATGAAGAAACAAAGATAAATTTTTAATAGAAGTGGACATTTCCAATCCATTCTAAGATTAGCACTGAAATGGGGGGGGGGGGGGGGGGGGGGGGGCTGTAGAATGAGAAGTTCTTTTATTGTGTAATGGGAGGACCTCTGATATGGCGGCTGGGATAGCTTTGTGTCCTGCTCTATTTGGGTCTAGAGTCCCTTCTCTATCTCCCCCCCACTCTTGTTCTGTTTGTTCTTTTGTGTATTTATCTAGTTTTTAGTGAAACATGGTGAACACTACCTTTTAAAAAAGTGGATATATGTTCGTGGGGCTTTATAGTAATATAGCTCCTATCTTTCTTTTAAAAAGTGGATATGGCCAATTGAAATAATGTCTGTGCCAATTCTTCCGACACATACATCTGATGCAGCCAATGTAGGCTATTTAAAGGATGATGCACTAATTGTTTTTCCTACTAGTAGTTCGTTCCCAAAAGAAAGCATTTCCATCGATGCATGCATAATCATGTGTGATTTTCACTATGTGGATGTGCTGGTGCCTATGTTGAATATACCTTGATTTTCCATTTCTTATTTATGAAGACTAATAGAGTTGTATGCTTTTTAGGAGGGTTGCACTCGAGCTTGGTGTTAGGCTAGGCGATGAAGTGGGTTATTCTATTCGATTTGAGGATCAAAGTTCAGAGAAGACTCGGATCAAGTAACCTTTACTATTTCCTTGGAAGTTTTCTTTTAACTTGCATTTGATGTTTCCACAATACACTATTTCTAAGTTCAAGATACAACAGGTATCTCACTGATGGTTGTCTCCTTCGTGAAATCTTGTCCAATCCGGAGCTAAATCAGTACTCGGTTATCATTTTGGATGAAGCTCATGAGAGAAGTTTAAACACGTATGATTCTTTAGTTTTTCTCCACAATTTTGTTTTAGATGCACATTACTCTCTGCATTTAATTCTGTCCATGTACTTATTTCAATCTGCAGAATGTTATCTTCAGTTGCATTGAATGATAAGTATCATACTTCGGTTAATGTTGAATATCTTGGATGCCTTTTTGCATCTCAAGTACATTTATTTCCGTAAAGTTTGGATCTTGAGTTCCAATATGAAACTGTTGGGAACTCTATGCTGACTTGATGTTGATATAGACATGCATTTGTCTTGTTCATTGTTTTTTTTATTCTTGTATGCCAATAATGTTGATGAAAGCAACAACCAGGTTGACATGATATACAGAAAAAAATTAAGCGCATGTGTCAAAAATAGGAAAGGAAGGTTTTTAAATAGGTGCATTGATCAGAGCATTTGTTTAGGCCGGACAGAGGACACACCAATGCAATCAGAGTTATAAACTGACCTGGGAATGCTAGATTACTCAGATGCAAAACTGTTGTGATTTATGCTTCGATTGATGATAACTTCTCCTTGAGTTGAGGATAACTGATCAAATGATTCATTTGGCAACGTGAGTCCTAAGTTTCTTGTTACATAGTTTTGATGGCTGGTTATCGCATCCTAACTTTTGCTTATTTTACATGCAATCGAGATGTAAGCTTCCAATCTCTATCCTGGTCTGCATTGTTCATCGTCATGCATGACATGTATGTCCTCTGCATAATGTCATGGCTTGTCAATGCCTCATAGTCATCTATTACCCATATTATTTCTTTCTCCTTTGTAGTTTACCAGATTTATTATAACACGGTGACCTATGCAAGGTTGAAAAGGAGACTTTTGATCATCTTCTCTTTGGTTGCATTTCATAGTGTCGATGTTTGGGCAAAAGTGAACATGACAATTGGTGCTAGTTATGCCTTCTCAAACATTGAGGAAATTTGGTGTTTCTTCTTAAGCTGGGTAAAATGGGATAAAAGTCATGAAGCCAAATTCCTTGGGATCATTCCTTATGTGGTGTGTTGGAGAATATGGCTTGTGAGATACGGGCTTATTTTTCCAAAATAAGGTGTATATCAGAAACATGGGTGGCCACCATGGCTTTGGGCTTGGGCGACCACTCTCTAGGAAGGATATCCTAGTTCATATCCTTTGTGGTGTTAGGGTTGGGTGTTTTTTTTTTTGGGGGGGGGGGGGGGGGGGGGACATTTGGGATTTGTTTTCTTAATTTTATTTTCTTCTCTTTTCTCGAAGATCCCTCATCTTCTTGTCTTGTTCGAGGAGCTTTTATTCTTAATGAGTAGCTCCTATATTTTCCTCAAAAAAAAAAAAAAATGGCGACACCCCCTGCACAATTTAGGGCTTATAATGCAGGAGCACATCATCTTTGTCAGTTACTTTATTTATTCTATATTTTAATGAATGCATGAAGCGTTTTCCATTTTTTTAAAACACTTCTTATTGCTATATATAAAGCTGAGAAGCAGTCCTCTCTGTTGGCAGTGACATACTTCTTGGCTTGATGAAACGCTTGGTTAAAATGCGTTCCTCAAATTTAAAGGTTTTGATCACTTCGGCAACCCTGGATGGTGTCAAGGTATCAAGATTTTTCTCCAATTGTCCTATACTGAATGTACCTGGGACCTTATTTCCTGTGGAAAAACTGTACAGTGCTAAGCGTCCTGCAAGCTATCTTGAATCTTCTTTGCAAACTGCTCTTGGTACGAGTGCTTCTTTGATCATGTCTACATGTTTTAGATGAATAACTTTTTGGATTTGATGGACTCATAGCCTGTCAACTGGTGTCTTTTTGTGTTTTTCTGATCTAATAAATAATATAAGAATTTTGCTTCTAGACTTCTAATCTTGTTTTTCCATGACATTCGAAGTGACTTATTGAGGGTATTTCAAAAGGCTGAAAGTAATTCAGAATAGCAGCAAAATTCCAGAATGACTTGATCTAATGTCTAATATCCTCGTTTGAGTCAAAATGTTATATTTGACATAATCACTCAATGAAAAATCAGAACTTAAGTCGGTTTAGATGGACAATGTATTTGTCATGTTCCTGAAAACTGAGCAGTTCAGGGAAAATATAAATGTTGGAAAAACTATTTTGGGAGGGATTAGAGTTACCGAGTTTGATTTGGAATACATCAATATATCATTTTTCAAATTACCTGTTCTCACATTTAAGTTAGTGAGGTGGTTCCATAAAAGGAATGCTAGAGAGGTGATATCTTTTGTTTTTAAAAGAATCTAGCACATTAGGTCTCCGGTTTCATGGTAAGACTTTTTTATGGTAAGACTGTAAGAGAGTCTTCAGACAGTTGAATTATCTACTTTTTTCAAGAATTTTCTATATTACACGGCTAACGGTACAATTGTAACTCGATGAAGAGATCTAAGAGAGGAGGCTTCAATTATGTGCCTTAGTAGGCTGCTGTTGCTACTACTACTGTTGTATTATAGAAAAAATATTTACTGCTCTATTAGTGTATATGTCGTTATACTCAGTAAAATAGTCCTAAAAACAAAACAAAAGAGCATTCTTACATACCTTATACTCAGTATCTTTTACATTGATTCAAATTAAGATTAATTTTGTAAATCATAGGTACCACATGGAAGTAATATTGGGCATATTCTGTGTTTTTCTAATGGAAGGTAGGACAATATTTCATTAACAAATGAGCTTATGCACCTTGTTCAAAAGAGGCAAGGGATCTTCTTTAAAATCAAGATAAATATTTACAAAAACGCCACAAAACATTCCAATTACAATGCGGATTGTATGGGTTTAAATCTCATACATATTTATCCCCACCGTCGCCACTATATTGTGACCCAATATGTGTATCCCTCAATCCTAAAAAAGATAGAGAATGCAAATCCAAGTGTTCTCCCCCTTTTTCTTCCCCCTTTGCACTTACCAGTTTGCCATTAATAAAACCAAAATTCAATTTTAATTCCATACCAGAGAATTTCTCTCTTGGATTCTTACAAAAAATGTAGTTCCAAAAATCTTTTTCCTCATCTCCAAAATCAGATTTTGAATGGAATCCAGAATCTAGTTAGTTCCAAAAGAGGTTTCTCAAGGATTAAATTTCAAACGATTCAATGATTACTAGTATACATAGATCTTATCAAGCTGACCCATAGCAATTCTGCTTCTGAAAATGGTCCATATCTGCATATTCTTGGATCAGTTATGCATCTCTCCAATCATTATTACTTGCTTGTCTGCTGCACATCACTAGCATTGCATTGGTTCTAGAGAACCCCATAGTGTTAAGTCTAATGTTACAGTATATTTGATCAAGTAACACACACACAGTGGTACTGAGAGTTTATACTCATAGGCAACATTTATCAATTATAGGTTGTGGGCTTATTTATGAATCATATACAATGGACTCCACAATTTATGCTTACAGAGAAGACTATGGATAACTAGTATTCGTCAGTCTTCATAATTTTTTATTCAACCAAATGGTCATGACTCATAACCTATTTTCCTGGTTAGATGCACAATTCCATAACTATTTGTGAGTGCATTGCTCTTGTTCATTGAAGTCGTGAATTGGCAAATCTGCGCCTGATCACTTAAGTATTTGAACGTACTCCTCTTTTATGTTGAGTTTTTCCTTCATTACCTATAGTATCAAAGTCTGCTCACATATTATTACTATATAGTTAATTTACAACCTCATTCAATTTTATAATTTTTATTCTGGTCTGCTCAATTGTTGGTTATTAGATATACACATTCGGGAACCACCAGGAGATGTCTTGATTTTTATGACAGGCCAGGTAATCAATATGCCTCACTGACTCTTAACTGATGCTTGAAATGCTGAATTATATGAACTTCCCCTGAATCTGATAATCATTTCTTTTCAAATCATTACTTATATGATGTTTCTAATGTTCTTCGCTTAGGATGACATAGAGAAAATGGTAGCAAAACTGGAAGAGAGAATTGGTCACCTGGAAGAAGGTTCATGTTTGGATGCTATAGTCTATCCACTTCATGCTTCCTTGCCCCCTGAAGCACAGGCAATGGTTTTTCTTTTTTATTTTATGAATTTTGCTGATTGGTGATTTTTGCTCAATTCATTTTTTGGGCATTTGTTGTATGATAACCAGTTTATGCCATTCTGCTTTTCCATTAATTTTCATGAAAGTTCTTGACACGCTCTTTATTTAAACTCTTGATTTATTTGAAGTCAATATGTGATTTTTGGCATTAGGTGTTGTGTGAAGTAGAACTTCTTGGTGGAAAACTATGTTTTTTTATCTTTGATTATTACAAGAAGTAGACTCATGTTTATAACCTTCATTGCTTAATGTGATTGCTGATTGCTGATGAACATAGCCAACAAAGGTTGAGTATAAGGCTCGTCCTTGTAAGCATTTGTTTTTTAACAAGTTGTTTACCATCTCATTAGCTGATTGAGTGACATCGGTGAGCAGGTCACCTACTTTGTTTGTTTAATCATGTCAGTTTTTGTGTCTTGTTTGCCAAATCATTGTCAACACAAGTTCCTTACACCTTACAAGCATCAATTCTATTGAATTCTAAATTTGATTGACTTTGAATTTGAATTTTTATAGATTTCTTTGAGTCAGAAAGTTAAATTATTTACACCATTGGATTCACAAAACTTTTAATGCTTTATGCTTCCAGTATACAAAATTCTCTGTTGTGTTCGGTTCTCATGCTTGTCTGCTAACAGGTACTTGTATTCAGCCCAGCACCACCAAATTGTAGGCGGTTTATTGTGGCGACAAATATTGCAGAAACTTCTTTAACAATAGATGGCATTGTGTAAGGGAAATTTGATATTTATATTGTTGGAAAATTTACTTATTTTTTGCTGCTAACATTTGTTTAATTTCTCCGAAATCTGATCTTTAACATCAAATAGTGCTTCAACAACAATCCTCTGAAGAGATTGTAACAGTTTTTGCAGAATCAAATATTATCATTTAATTGATGACCTGTAATGTTTTTGATTGATTTTTAAAATAATTTGGAAATCTTGAGGATCATACTCAATCTCTTATTACAAAAAAACAACATTTTAGAGTTTGACAATGATTTAAGTTCTTCTATAAGTGCTTTAGATAAGGAGAGTTCTTCAATATGAAGTTAGGTCATGGCATGAAGCAGTTTTTTTTTTTTTTTTTGTCTATATCTGCAAGATTTGGAACAATTACAGAAGATATAGGCTTCTTGGAATCTAGATATTTCAGTTTTATTATATTAACTCAGATTACATATTTGGTTACCACTGGAACATTTCGTTACCTCTGGAATATATGGTAGTGGCGCTAAGCTTGTTTGCATCTCGCACTAGTGTGCCGTACTTTTCTTGTTTATACTCTTACTGAATTTGCATGATATTTTTTACAATATATAACAGCCTTAGAGATTCATATCCATCTGCATCTGAAACACTTCATGACTGGTTTGGCTATGCATTTAAGGTCTTAATTTCTGGATAAAGCTTATAATGCTTGGGATTTCTTCATATTATGCCTGATATCATTGGAATTCAATCACCTTTCACACAGTATTCTATCATCCTTACAAAAAATTTACCTTTTGCGCTAGGTATGTTATCGATTGTGGCTATGTGAAGCAACGCCAATATAACCCCACAACTGGAATTTATTCTCTTGATACTGTACAAATAAGCAGGTATGCCTTCTCATTATATCGATAAAGTACTAAAGAAAAGAAAAATATAGGAAGAATAACAGGGTAACATGTTTGAAGATGGATCTTCATCTTAACAATAGCATAAGAGGGATGATAGTCCTCTTCTCAAAATGTACCTTATGTTGTGTGAGAGAGAGGAGAACTAATTTAAAAACTGATATTTTTAGCTTCACAAATCTATATCATGAACATGCAAAAACAGTTGCTGCACCCGTGTCCGACATGGAAATCGCATCGATGCGCCTCCGACATGTATCAGACACATGTAATCCATATCTGCTTTTAAGAGAGAGTATTCAAGGGAAGACACACCGAGGACACATCAGCTCTATCCAGAAAAAAAAATGGAGGAGGAGAAGGAGAATACCCTCTCTATAGATATGTTCTTCTTTCTCTTCTCTCATGAATATTGATTTGCGCAGCCCCTTTGGTGACTTTGGGTGAGATATTCATAGCCACCTTGGAGCTGCTGGAGAAGAAAGTGGAGCAAGGGGCTGGTTTTGTAGGGCAGGTCCAGTGCAGGCCGAGGCAGCCTGCAGCTGGTCCACTTTGCCCTCAATACACACAAATATGTTAAAAAAAGGGAAACAACTGAACCTAGAATACTGAAGAAGCATGAAGTAACTTTCTGCAAAATAAAGGCCCTCATGTACTGTTATGTAAATGCAACATTTTTGAAGGTTTTCTGTGACTTCACAGAAGAAAAACAAGCAAGGGGCTGGTTTTGTAAAGCAGGTCCAGTGCAGGCCAAGACATCCTGCAGCTGGTCCACTTTGTCCTCAATACACACAAATATGTTTAAAAAAGGGAAAAAAGGGAAACAACTGAACCTAGAATACTGAAGCTTGAAGTACTTTTCTGCAAAATAAAGTCTCTCATGGACTGTTATATAAATGCAACATTTTTAAGGTTTTCTGGTCCTTTTTTGTTAAAAAACATAAGATTTTCTGTGACTTCACAATTTCTGTCCATTACTTATATGTTATCAAACTAGTGGTTGTTTATGCATAATCATTTTTTTCAAATTAGTAGTCCATTCATTGTTGATCTTAAATTTTATTATTATTCAAGATGTGAACATCAGCCATTATAACTTTCATTAATACAGGGTACAAGCTGATCAGCGTGCAGGGCGAGCTGGGAGAACCCGTCCCGGAAAATGTTATCGATTATATCCCTCCTCCGTCTATCTTGAAGAGTTGTTAGATGCAACGGTCCCAGAAATACTGAGATCATCTCTTGCTGGATGTGTTCTTTATCTGAAATCATTGGACCTGACCGATATTGATATTCTAAAGTTTGATTTTCTAGATCCACCTTCAGGTAAGTCAAATTCTAGGCTTTTATTTGCTATATGCTATCCATTTGGAATTTTTTGGTTCCTGGAATATGTAGTTGGACTTATATAGTATATATTGCTTTCCATTTTGTGTCTTCTTCATTAGGGATTTTTCTTATTCTTCATTCAGATGATAAAATTCACATTTTGTTCTATAGATGATTCACTGGAAGATGCCTTGAGGCAGCTGTACCTAATTGATGCCATTGATGAAAATGGGCTGATAACAGATATTGGACGAAAAATGGCTGGTATTGAATTACTTTTGTGGCTTTTATATATATTTTTTGTTTATTTCTGCATCCATACTCGGGACAATCATTGAAGTAGTCATGAAATTCGTGGAATCTCAAATTGTAAATGCTATTCTTTTTTTGGTTATTTGCTTATATCTCCCTGGAGAATCTCATTGTCTTAAAGAATCCCCTATAGTTTGGGTGTTTGTACACATATGCTCATTCGTAAATCATGATATTCTGAATGTTGGAGTGCATGTGCTACGGTTCTGTCTTCTATATGTATGCTGAACAGTACAAATTGCAAGTTTACATTGTGCCCTTGTATTGCTCACTTGTGGCATCACTTTCCTGGTTCTCCTGATGAATCTGAATGGGTATTAAAATAAGTGGTCTATAGATGTTTCTTTGAACAATTGAGTGTGTATGTTTTTGTCCAAATGGAATTATATTTGGTTGTTTTTTATATGTGGTTTTCCCTGTGTTTTGCAGAGCTGCCTCTGGACCCTTCACTTTCTAGGACGTTAATTGAGGCCAATGAATTGGGATGTTTGTCTCAGGCTTTGACTGTAGCTGCTATGCTATCAGTAGAAACAACATTTCTTCATAATCGAAGGTCATCTCTACTTGATGTTTGCTCTCTTGCTAAGTTTCACATTTTTGATGTCTATTCATATTTTTGCAGAATGTACAACTATCTAACATGTATAAATGCACCATAAATTTGTTATTATCCATCATATAAATTGGACATACATATATGCTTTTTAAGGGTAAAATACATTCATGGTTGCGTTTGCCAGATCATGAACTAGCACAACATGGTGGTGTGAGAGAGAAATAGATAGGGAACTATTATTGAAGAAAGGAGAGAATAAAGGAAGAAGAAGAAGAGAGAAATGGCTTCTCTCATGCGGTTTGTTGGTGCATATAATACTACTATTTCAAAGCCTTATTCCTTGTGGTTTGTTGGTGCATATGGCTCACACTGTCACACATAATGAATGTGTCTTCCAGCACAAGAGTTTCTATATTGAGAATACTTGGATGGTGATTTGATCATCTTGATTTTAGGAGAGGAGATGCCTTAAACCATCATGGGAAACAATTGGTTTGGAGTGTGAGAATCTAGTGTTATGTTGAGAGGTTGGCCCGCCTTGGGAGAGGTCCTTTTGTTTGTTTATGTTCGGAGATCCCTCGACTCCATCTTGTTCGGGGACATTTTCTTATAAAATCGCTCCAATCTTCGTCTCAAAAAAGATGAAGAAGAATATATCAAACCATGATACTAATTTTAGTACACAATCTTGAAACTCACAAATCCAATTTTTCTGTCAATAATAAAAATCTCATTAGATATGGTAAGGATTCCTCAGAGCTGTATTTAAAAATTACTTGAAACTATGTGAATGTAGCTTTGAGCTAGTATTTGACTTGTAGTGGGAAAGTCATGGGTTGACATGGAGTTCTTTAGTGTTCATTTGTACTTTTTTCTATGTATCTTGAAATTTCATATGCATAATTTTGTCACAAACATGGTTCTAGATGTAATTTGTGCTTTACTCTTGTTGTGTTTTATTTACAGAAAGGACAAAGATAAAAAGAGAAAGCAACCTGTCTCAGATCTTCCAAATGGTTCTGGCTGGGGTGATCATATACAGTTGCTTCAGATATATGAGAACTGGGCTGAAGCAGGCTATGATCGCAATTGGCTGATTGATAATGACTTACAGGTATTTCCTTCAGTTGATTGTTTTTGCATGGCTTCAACTTATGTTTTAATATCTTTTTACAAAATCCCAAAAACACAAAATTCAGTAATATTTCTAAAACACATTTGTCTTAGTGGCACTTGTTCCAGTAATAAGTGATTAAGTTTACACCATTTTTTAAAATTTCATATATATATATATATATATATATATATATATAGAGGGCCGATTACATGCGGCGAATGGCAGGTGCGGCGTCGATCGTGGGCCGTCGATCACGGGTCCATCGCATCGGACGGTCGGGTGCGATTCACATCGACCGTTGGATGCGATGAACCCGCGATCGAACGGCCCACGTTGCCGCCGCACCTGCCGTTCGCCGCATGTAATTGCCCTCGTATATATATATATATATATATATATATATATATATATATATATATAGTTGAGTGATAAATATGCGGTCCGTGCGAACCACGTATATACACCCCTTAAAAGTGTATATGCGTTGATAAATGATGCATATAGCCCAATGATGCATATGCTTCGATGAGTTGATATGTTTTCTCTATCGACGCATATACCTCAATAAGTGAGGTATATGCGTGGTTCGAACGGATCGCACCATATCATTACTCACACACACATATATAAAACCATTTTTTGAAATTATATTGTAATATGAAAAGTACTATACAATCCCAGAATATGATGCCCATGATGAATTGCTTCAGATCCTCATTTATTGGTCCATCAAAGTAATATAATGGAAATTTACATGCATTCATTTCATCCATATAATTGAATTTGTAATTCTAAAGAAATCCGATCATAGGGTTCTTGCTTTCAGTTGCATACATTTTATGTTCATCATCACTTTTTTGGCACAGTGAATGCTTAATGCTTATAAATTATTGATACAGTGGTCGTATTGTGCAAAAGCATTTATTATAATTGTGGACCTTTTGTCTTTCAGGTACGGAGCATGAAGTTTGCCAAGGACATCAGAAAGCAGTTGTGCCAGATAATGCAGAAGATAGCTAAAGGTTAGGACAAATTGGTAGCAGTTTTTTGAGATTGGTATCAAGTTTAATGTTTTTCTTTTCAAGAGAAAACCAGGTTCAATGTTTATTACATTTGCAAAGAAGTGATCATTGATAAAAGCTGGGGATTTGATCTATCTTTAGATGTGAAAAAAATAAGAAAAATGGATAAATTTTTTTTTTTGGAGGTAAGGAACTTTGCCTCCCCCACCCATCTCCCTAGTTCACTATCTAGTGAGAAAATGTTGGTGGTGTGCTTTCAACCTTCATCAAAGAACAAGATTCTTGTTTGCACCTTCCTTTTCCTTTTGACTTTGAAACTGAGTTCCTTCTTTCAAGACAAACAACACACACAAGGAGACCTACTGATGGTTTGTTTACGCCACAACATGGTATCATATTACTTGAAAATTTTCCAATTGGAACATATGACTGAGTATATTTATAGGATACAAGTTGCATCCCATGCACTGAACAACCCTACTGATGGATTGGCACAGTCCTGTTTACAGCCAATGCAGTTTGGTATACCTCGTTAGCCATTTGGTGAGGTATATACCTCCGTAATTTTTTTTACATTTGCTGAAAACGAGCTCATTCAATTTGAAATGGAGCGATATACACTTTTCATCAAAGTATATATCTCATTATATGGTGTTTACTATTTTAAATTTTTTTTAAAATGTTGGGACTGTCCGTGGGACTGCCAGCCTGTCCCTAACATTTTCCTTAATAATTTAGAACATTCAATCGAGATTGGGGCCCATGTCACATTCTGGGTTCCTTATTTAGAGGTATCCAATGAAAGGCAGCAGTAGTCGTGTTTCTGGTATTCAGTGGTCCATGTGGTCTTATGACCTTCAATTTGAGTATCTATTCTGGTTGTCCGATACTATAGGCTTGCTACATCTACTCACATGTCATGCAGTATTAATGACCAAAACTTCTTGATTTGTTTCCCATGGAATAACTTTGTAAATTTATCATCTTACAAATTTGGAAGACCTACACTTGGCTTTTTTTAACATTTTCTGAAAGCAGGGGCTGTAGATGTGCAATCAAACCATCGGCATAAAGAAAGCCGACTGCAGTACCATGGCTTGAGGAAGGCATTGTGCCAGGGTTATGGAAATTTGCTTGCCGAGCGAATGATTCATCACAATGGTTATCGAACATTGGGTCACAGGTCACAGCTTGTTCAGGTAATCTCACTTTAGTGCCCACCATATTCTCTCCACCTTTACACTTTATGTAGATATGTAAATATACTTTCACATGGGTTCAAAGAGTAAACACTGAAGTTGCAGAAATAATGGGCATTTGGTAATCTTTTGACTCTTTTACCTGCAGAAGTGATAAAAGCTAATTTGTGACGGAAAGTCGTGTATATCACATTAATGAAACCTTTTCTTTCACATAAATAAGTCTTAATGGCGTATGGTTTAATGATTTTGTTCAACTGGACTTGTCAATTTGATAGTGAATATTTATCTAAATGTGATTAACTACAAGGTCATGCTCAGTAGAAAGTAGAAACACATGATAATGGAGTATGGATAAAGTGATTTTATCAAAGTGGGTTGTACCATTGTGTTTCATATTATAAAAACATCATTGTAGAATGTAAAGGCTTTCGATTGGAGGTATGGGGGGCCAAAATTCCTTTGAAGGTAAAGGCTTTCGTTTGGACTTTCTATCAGCAGAAGATTATGACGAAATGCTATATTGTGAGATGGTCCCCGGACTTGGATAGGACTTGTGCTCTATGTCGGGGCGGGGAAGAGTCAGTGGTGCACTTGTTCCTATCATGCCCTATGGCTGAGGAGGCCTGGAGGAGGTTGCTGTCTAGCATGGGGTTGGGGGTTTTTTCGGATCTGTGGAGGAGCTTTGGGCGTCCGGGAGGAGTTGGAGAGCTCATGGTGATAGAAGCATCTGGTCCAAGATGTCTCAGATATTTATTCCCGCAGTGCTGTGGGTTATTTGGCTATCGCACAATTATGTGGTGTTTCAGGGAGGCTCTCCATATGTTGATAACATTTGGGATTTAGCGGTTCGATGTATTTCGGAGTGGGGTCTGTTCTGTGTGGGAATGAGTGTGGTGGCTAGGAGTGCAACTAAAGTGGGTTGGGTCGGGTTGAAGATCTGTTCAAACCCAACCCGTGATGCACAGAGCCCAACCCAAACCCGAGCCTGAACCCGACCTCAACCCACGGGTTCAGTTGAACCCGGGCGCGGGTTTGACCCTTAAAAATCATAAAATAGCCCCTCCTTTTCATATCTAGGACCGCACACCACCAACATCCCCCCCCCCCCCAAAAAAAAAAAAAAAAAAAAAAAAAACCATCTGTATTTCATGCGAAGAAGAAGAAGAAGAAACCACGGTTCCAAAAAAACCAAATAAGCAGAACCCATGAAGAGGAGGCTCACCCTCTATTTCCTCATCATCTTCCCATAATCACCAACCACCCAATCTCCCACTCTCCATCAAATCCCTCCCCCAAAAAACCCACTCCTTCAATTGGGTTTCAAGATGAGCTACGGAGTCTTCCTTCTCCTCCTCCTGTTCCTCTACAACAGCAATGGGTTGGCGAGGGTCAGGCGGCAAGGGCTGGCGTCGGCTGAGGGTCGGCGAAGATTGTTTGATTTGTGTTGTGAGGAGATCATGAGAGAGCTTGTTATTTTCAGTCAGGTGTGTTTGACTATTTATTTTGTGACGGCGAAGAACAGAGAGGAGGGACGAGTGAAGGGAGTCACCTAGGGTTAGGTTAATTGATGGCTGTGATTTTATTTTTATCATTGGATGGTTCAGATTTGCTTATTTAAATGAAATGTGTTGTGTGTAGGCCAACCAGTGAACCAAGCTTCTATCCAATAAACCAACAATTTCCACTTCAGGTTCGGGTAGTTCGGGTTCAACCCGACCAACCCGAACCCCTAACCCGAACCCGACCCAAATTGGGTTCGGATTATCTCGGGTTCAGGTCGGGTTGAAACCGACCGGGAAAAACCCCAACCCGAACCTACCCACGAGTCAGGTCAGGTTCAACCTGCCCAAGTTGCACCCCTAGTGGTGGCTTTGGTAGGAGGGTCTTTTGTTATTCAAGGTTAATCCCTGTTTGTTTTCCTTGGCATGGTTACACCTTTGGTTGAGTTCTTCTCACTAGTGGTGTGCCGTGTTGATTTGTCATTTCTTTTACTTTTGCTTTGTATTTCCCTTTGGGCTCTCTCTTATATATATATGGAGTGTTGTTATCCTCAATTTTTTTTTCTTAGTCCAAAATACAGTCCTCTATACTACGTTAGAAATCTAGTAAAACATATACCTCGTTAAATATTGTATATACCTTATTACTAGTAAACGTTATGTACTAGTTGGTTTTTAAATATTTTCTTACACTTACTAAAAATGGATCCATTCAACTCGAAATAGTGTGATATGTTTTTTATCAAAGCATATATCTCATTAAATGATATTTGTTATATTAAAAAAAAAATGTGAGGTTTGATTTTTTGTTGGTGAATGTGACTGAATCTAACATTTTCCATATATATGAGGGTAACTGCCTACTATTTACTTCAAAAAAAAAATCATTGCAGAATGTAGAGATAAGGAGACTGGGAAGAACCTAACTTCCATGGATGCTGATGCATGGGGTATCAAGGGGATAATACCCTAGAAGTCACTGCACAAGAAAGATTTTAGCCGAGATCCTCCAATGATCACAGACTGCCCAGGATACTGCACTCCCAATAAATTGACCTGTCTCTTTGTTTATAGAGGTTTAATATTTTTAGAGAAATCCACAAACAAAATGCATATTTATGACAAGGATGTCAAGCCACCTAGCAGTGTCAGCCGTGACAATGGAGAGAAACCCAACTTCAGGTTTTATTCTCCGGGTAGGTAACTTATTATTGGGCTGGTGCCAGGGGTTTGCTCCCCGTATCACGTTTGAGTCCCTCCAGGCATACCTGATGCAAATGGTTTTGGTGTTTTCCCAGCTAATGTTGGTGTTCCTCGCCAGTGAAATGTTCCCTTTTTACATGCTACATACAATTGAAGAGGACCCATGTTTCCTTCCAGATGAACTCTAGGACTTGAACTGATCTTCCCACCTCTTTTTTCTTAATTTATTATAGAGATCTCAGCCATCCATTGGAGTTAGATGGCTGTTGAAAATGCACCTAGAATTAAATTATATCTAGACCAGATCACATGAAATCCAATTCTTGTGTGATAGTATACTCCTTGAGGCCTTTAAGTTGACATGTATTTATCTCATGAACTCATGTGAAAGAAGCTCCCATATGACACAGTTTCAAGCCAAGTGATCAATTAGAGAACACAGACGTTATCAAATCGAAATGCATGAGCCTCAACTTTAATTTTTTTATCTGTTTATTGTGCAAGGCATCAACACCATGTTTGAAATTATGGTTGCCGGTCTCATCCTTCATGTAGTCCATGAATGATCTAAGTTTCTGTGATGAACCTCACACATCTAGTCTTGCTTTCAAGGCTGGGTTGCATTATATAATCATGACTCATACGTTTCTAGAAACATTAGTGGTTTATGTATACATCAGCTGGAGAAGTGGCGGAAGTCTTCAAAGAATATGATTCTAGCTATTTAGTTTTATGTTATATGTTTCTCTTTCATATATTGCAGGTTCACCCTTCCTCAGTGCTCGAGTCAGATGAAGATGGGCGATTACCCGACTATGTTGTGTATCACGAGCTTGTTGCTACCTCTCGCCCATTCATGCGGAATGTATGTGCTGTTGAGATGGCATGGGTGATGCCCATATTAAAGAAACTAGAGAAATTGGACATCAACAAGCTGAGGTAAAGAATTAGACCTCATGTATTTTTTTAAAATTTTCTTTGGATCTTTTAACATCATATGCAATTATTTACCATTATACGAAGATATGCAAAGCTTATCCATAAGAAACCATGTCATTTCTCTATTGGCTCATTGCTACCTCTTGCCCAATTCATTTTGAAATACCATTATTTTTTGGGAAAATGGTATGCTCTTTTTTTTTTTTTTGAACATCCTATAAGGCATTTGTATTACTGGAAACTCATTTAAATTACAGAGTAGGAGGTATTAGCCTCCTGTACAAAATTTACAATCAGGAAAATGGTATACTTGAGTCTTTCATGCGGTCACTTTTGCATATTGCACACGGTTTGAATTTTATTTTTGAAATATACTTGTCTACTTAAATACATACTTTAAAAAAAGAATGACTGCAGTCTGAGTGTAACAATGCCCCCCCTTTTTTTGTATGAGTCCCATTTTCCAATTCAAATCTTTGGTTGGATTGTGCAGTGGAGGCATGCGTGCTAACAAAGTTCCTGAATCCAATGGAAACCCACAAAACGAATCATCCAAGAACGAGGCTCCTGAATCTGTGAAGGAACCCGATGATCATGACAGCAAGATACAAGCCGCTCGGGAACGCTATCTTGCAAGGAAAGGAAAGAAATAGCAGCAGCTCATATCGAGTGACACCTACAATGGTGTCACTTTCAAATATTCAATGGTGACAGTATGAACTCATGCAAGGTGATCACCTCATCGAAAAATTCGAATTCGGAGCAGTAATTGATTGATGTCCATTGAAAATTGGGCTCCATGTAAAAGGAGGGAGGACCTACAAAGCCACACACTCAGACTTAAAGTGTTGCCACTCTCCAGTGACTGCCATGATTATATGAATCTATTGATGTTAACATGAACAATACATCTCACGTTTGTTTTTGTACTGGATATTTTTATAAATGATGGCCCTCATCATGTTAATATATTTATGTTGCTTCTTTAAGCATCACCTGCTCATTTGTATCATTTCCATTATTTGGCGCATCATAAATGTTATTATTATTATTATTGTTAGATTTTTGGAAAAGAGAATAATATGACCTAATTCATTAAGAGAGGGATAGTGCCCTTTATATAATGATACAAGACCTATTACACGTGTAACACAGTAATACACGTGTAATACAATATGAATACTCTACACATGTAATTTAACACCCCCGCTCAAACTCAAGGTGGATCAACCGATCAAACAACGTGAGTTTGCGAATGAGAGACAAGAATCTGGGAACTGGATGAGACTTCGTAAAGAAGTCTGCGATCTGTTCAGCAGAGGAAATGTGCGGGAGCGTCAGTGTCTGAGCAAGGAAGTGTTGACGAACAAAATGACAATCGATCTCAATATGCTTAATCCTCTTATGAAAAACTGGATTGCTAGCAATCTGAATAGCACTCCTATTATCACAGTAAAGTGGAGTAGGACCTGTAACATCAACTCCAAGATCGACCAAGAGACGTCTGAGATGAACAATCTCTTTGGTCGTGGTGGCCAAGCTCGATACTCTGCTTCTGTGCTGGAAAGAGAAACAACATCTTGTTTCTTGCTGCGCCAGGAAATAAGAGTCTCCAAGAAATATGCAAAAACCAGTAGTGGATCAACGAATAGTCGGATCTCCTGCCCAATCAGCGTCAGTGTAAGCTCGAAGAACCAGAGATGAAGATGATGACAGATAGAGTGATCTAGTAATAGTCCCACGTAAGTATCTAAGGATCCTTATGAGAGCACTATAGTGAACCGAACGAGGAGCAGAGACGAACTGACTAACTATACTGACTGCATGAGCAATGTCAGGTCTGGTAATGCAGAGATACACTAGCTGTCCCACGATCTGTCTGTATCGTGTAGGATCTGGAAGGAGCTCACCATCAGTAGGACGTAGCTTTACATAAAAGCTCAAGTGGTGTGTCAGCACGGCGAGTGTCAGATACAGCGGCACGATCAATAATATCTGCTGTGTACTTCTGCTGAGAGAGAAGAATCCCCCGCTTACTCTGAGCAATCTCGAGCCCTAGAAAGTAGCGAAGAGTACCGAGATCCTTCATATGAAACTGACTACTGAGGTGGCGCTGAACAAGAGTAATACCAGCTGAGTCGTCACCAGTGATGATCATATCATCCACATATAAAAGTAGATCACCCGACCTTGCGATGATGATCGCACAAACAAAGAGTGATCTTGAGAACTCTCAACAAACCCAGCTGATAGAATAACACTGCGAAAACGTTCAAACCATGCACGAGGAGCCTGCTTAAGACCATATATAGCACGCCGGAGACGACAGGTGGGGAGGAGTACGAAGACCAGGAGGTGGGTGCATGTAGACCAACTCTGATAAATCCCCATGAAGAAAGGCATTCTTCACATCCATCTGAAAGAGCGGCCAATGACGAGTCGCAGCAACTGCAAGAAGAGTGCGAACGGTGGTCATCTGTGCAACAGGGGCGAAAGTCTCCTCATAATCAATCCCATACTCCTGTGTGAAACCGCGAGCAACCAAACGAGCCTTGTGTCGTTCAATGGATCCATCAGGTCGATATTTGACCTTAAAAATCCATTTACAACTGATAGGCTCAACACCAGTGGGAAGAGGAACGATATCCCACGTATGAGTCTCCTGAAACGCTTGAAACTCCTCATCCATGGCCTGTCGCCACTCAGGGTGCTGAACTGCCTCTTGATAAGATTTAGGCTCCCGATGTGTATGAATAGCTGCAAGAAAGGCTTGAAGTTGTGGAGAATAAGAGCTGACTGTAGCAAAACCAAACTGATCAGGGGGTCCACTATCAAAACTTAAACGGGCAGGCGGACGACGCTCACGCTGAGGATAGCGAGCGCCACTGCTCGGATCCACGGCCGGGAGAGGGGCGTCAGGCGCAGGAGGCGAAGCACCATGAGAAGTATCTGCAGTAGAACTGGAAGAGGAAGGCAGAGAGTCACACTCTATCGGAGAAGGCTCAACCAGGGAAGGACTAGAAGATGATTCAGGAAGGGGAAGAAACTCAAAAACAGGACAAGGCTGAACAGAGGGAGACGTAGGAGAAGTGGACTCACGGGACGTAGACGAAAAATAGGGAACATCCTCAACAAATGAGACATGACGAGCGAACCAGAAACGATGACCCACGGGATCATAACAACGATACCCCTTATGCTCGAAACTTATCCCTAAGAAAACACATCGAACAGACCGAGCAGAGAGCTTGTCACGAGCATGTGGAGGAAGAAGAACATAACACGTACAACCGAAAACTCGAAGACGACTGTAGTTAGGACGTGAAGAATAGAGGCGTTCATCAGGGGACATGCCAGAGAGAACTGTAGAGGGAGTGATATTTATGAGATGAACAGAGAGAAGGGTAGCCTCAGCCCAGAAATGCTGTGGAACAGATGATGACAGTAGAAGAGAGTGAGTGGTCTCAAGAATGTGACGATGTTTACGTTTGGCAACACCATTCTGTTCATGAGTGTAGGGACAAGACTGCTGAAAGATTGTGCCATGTGATTGAATCAGAGAGCGCATTGTAGAAAAAATATATTCGTTGGCACAATCAGAGCGAAAAGTTTTAATGCGAGTCTGAAATTGGGTGTGAATCATGGTGGTAAAAACATCATAAATGTGAGCAACTTCAGAGCGATTACGTAGTAAATAAATCCACGTAAATCGAGAATAATCATCAATGAAGCCAATATAATAAGAAAAACCACTCAGAGAATGTACGGGAGCAGGACCCCAAATGTCAGATTGCACTAACTCAAAAGGACTGGTGGACTGATTATTACTAGAACTAAAAGGTAAGGCCACAGGTTTGGCCAATTTACAGCCCTCACACATAGACAAAGGAGAAAAAGAAGTAGATCCTAACACACCAGACTCAAAAAGGCCTTTAAGGCGAGACTCAGAGACATGACCTAACCTTCTATGCCACAAATCGGCATTAGAAGTGACGCTACCACAGAAGACAGAGGGATCTGGAACAGGGAGATGCAGATACTCCACAAAGTACAATCCGCCGACTCTACGACCAACGCCAATCCTCCGCCCCGAGTGTGGATCCTGCACAAAACAACCAGAGGAAGTGAAAGAAACGGTCAGACCGGAATCACAAAGTTGACTAATGGAAATAAGGTTCATGCATAGATCCGGCGCATGTAAAACAAATGGAATGGAAAGACGACCAGTGGGATCTGAGGTGGTGGTGATAGATCCACACTGGGTGATAACTAAAGCAGAACCGTCAGCAGTATGAATCGAAGGCAAATGAGCAGGAGCAGGTGAACATGCAGTAAGTACAGAACTATTAGGTGTCATATGATGGGATGCACCAGAATAAAAAATTCAAGAGACAGAAGTACCCGGAGTGGAAGAGAAGGCTGAGGGAGCAGTAGACTCAGACCGAGGTGGATGCTGCTGTAAGAGCTGCTCAAGTCGCTGATTGATCAAGGTGTCAAGATGATCAGAAGTAGGCAAACCTGGTGCAGTGGTGGTAGCAATAGCAGCAGTGGGACGGCGGTGAACTGGACCACGGCCACGACCACGACCTTGAGAGGCTTGCTGTGGCATACGAGTAACCGGGCGTTTCTCTGGATGAAGATCCCAACAATTATTAATGGCATGTCCTGACCTTTGGCAGTGCGCACACAGAATTGTAGGACGTGATGAGGTTGCAGGAGGAACATCAGGAGAGGTAGCAACCAAAACTCCAGAATACATGGTCGAGGAAGTAGTCTGTCGTGATGCTATAGTGCGAAGACGAGTCTCCTCGGCAACAATTTCCGCTAAAACACCTCTAAGCGTGGTAAAGGATCTCGATGAATCAACTGTCCAGCCAACGCGGAATATTCAGGACGAAGAGCCATAAGGAACTGATAGAGTTCACGACAATTATGAAAGGCAGCTCGCTCAGCTAGAGATGCACGTGGACCCGGCTCAAGATTTCGTAGTTCACGAAAACAGGTGCGCATGCGATTGTATAGATCGGTGACAGAAAGTTCTCCCTGAACAATTGTCTGAACCTCAGCAAGTAACTGATACTCTCGGGTGCCACTGTTCTCCACAAAGCGTTCAAGAAGAGATGCCCAAATCTCCGCTGCCGTATCGAAAATACTGAGATCAGCACGAAGAGAACGATCAACAGAGTTGATCACATAAGAAGAGGCACGTTGATCACGTCTCCGTCATGAGATATACGCTGGAGAATCAGACGGTGGCACAACAATAGTACCATCAAGGTGGCCGAACAAATCACGTGAACTGAGGGTGCTCTTCATAGTGGCACACTAGGATGGCCAATCTTCGACGGAGCTCAAAAGAAAATCGGTTGAATTCGAAAGAACATCACGAAGGGGCTCAAATGAGTCCGTAGAGACGGGTAGTTTAACAGCAGTGTTGACCGTCAAAGTGGGATCCGGGTCAGACGGATTTTCAGATAAAGACATAATCAAAGTATCTCAAATGAACCCGAAATATACACAAATGCGTAGACGATGAAAAACTGAACAAAATGAGTACCTGGATGATTAGATTCGGAGTCCGAACGAATTCGTAACAGTCCAGGAAAAAAAACGCGACAAAAAACAAGGCCGGACGGCGGCGTCTGGCCGGTGTCGGCGGCAATCGAACGACTACCGGCGGCTGTTGGACGGCGACCGGCGGCAGAGGACGGCGACCGGCGGTTGACGGACGGCGCTGGACGGCTGACGGACGGTGGCCGGACGGCTGACGGACGGTGGCCGGACGTCGACGGACGGTGGTCGGACGGCTTACGGACGGCAGCCTCTGACGGGTCGGGTCACCTGCTTCCGGATCCGGATCCGGGTCGAGGAGCTTCCGGATCTGGGTCGTCACCTGCTGATGGATCTTGGCAGGTGGGCCGGGCGAATCCACGAATGGGCAGGTGGAGTGGGCCGGGCTGCACGAGGACGGGCAGGTGGGCTGGGCGACCGAATCCGCGAACGGGATCTGCCGGATCTCGCGCGAAAACGGGCGCGCTGGATGTTCCCGGATGTGCTGGATGTTCCCGGATGTTCCCGGATCTCGCGCGAATGGGCAGCGGGGATTTCGCACGAGATTTCCGAGAGCGGACGAGCGGGATCTCACGCACAGACGGGATCTCACGCGCGGACAGGATCCTCCAGGGCACGCTGGGGCAGGATCTGCTGCCGGGCACGCTCGGGCGGGATCTGCCGGGCTGCTGCGCGCGAACAGGCGGGATCTGCTGCCGCGCGGACGGGGCTGCCGCTCAGATGAGCACAGACGCACGGACGATGATGACGATGACGACGACGTCGCGAACAACGGGCGTACGCACGCACGGACGACGATGACGGCGAACAACGACGATGTAACAAATGTCGAATCTCAACAAAGATTTGAAAAAAAAGAAAAATTTATTTGAGGTCTTAAAGGGGCTCTGATACCATGTTAGACTTTTGGAAAAGAGAATAATATGACCTAATTCATTAAGAGAGGGATAGAGCCATTTATATAATGATACAAAGACCTATTACACGTGTAACACAGTAATACACGTGTAATACAACATGTAATTTAACAATTATTATTATTATTATTATTATTATTATTATTATTATTATTATTATTTTATACACACACACGCAGAGACTGCATATAAGAACTTTGTTCATGACGTCTTGTATATAGGCTCGCGCATAGTTCCGGGTATGTGTGCCTTGGAAATTTTTCAACCTTAATAGGTACTGATGAGTTCCATGGGTGATGATGATACGCGTCCATCAAAGATTTAGAAAACTTTCTTAAATAACTTTCATAATTTAAGATTATCCATCCAATCAGTACTATTTTTTTTTTCATGTTTTTCCATATGTTGTGTATCATATTTTTATTAAAGATGGAGACTAAAAAAAATAAGGCAGTGGTCTTCATGCGCTTTAATTTATTTTGATAGTGTATATAATCATGAAAAATGAAAGTGTGAGGTTCCATAACACATTTTAGATAGTTGTGTGATTAGACAAACTTAGTATTTGCAGGAAGGGTTTTTCTTCTCCAATCGTATAACCAAATAATTTTATTATAGTAGTTTTCTACAAACATATTATAGGTAAATGATATTTAAAGCTGTTGTAGACTTGTAAAAAAAAAGAAAAAAAAGGGCTAGTTCAGCCCTGCCTGGGCCAGGCCCAAAATGGGCCCTGCCAAGAAAGGCCAGGCCCAGGATGGCCCTGCCCTGGGCCCCTGCCAAGGCAGGGCCCAGAACGGGCCTGTCTGGCAGGGCCCAGTCCGGCCCTGCTGCCTAAGCAGGGCCAACAACAAAAAAAAAAGAAAAAAAGAAGAAGTCAAAGTCACTTGGATAAAATCTAAATAAATAAATAAATTAATTAATTAAAAAAAAGAAAAAGTCAAAAAATCCTAACTACCTGCTCCTAAAACTACCCACTACCCTTATAACTACCCCTCCCTTCCTCTATAAATAGGAGGGAGGGGGGAGAGAGAAAAAAAAGGTGGAAGAGCAACAAAAAAAAAGAGCCAAGCCAAAGGAGAGAAGAAGGAAGGAAGAAGAAGAAGAAGAAGAAGAAAGGTGGGGAAAATCCTAGGGAGAGAAATAGAAATTCTCTAACTCTCCCTCGATTCCACCTTCTTCTTGAAGAATCCACCAAAAGAAGGAGAAGCCAAAGAAGAAGAAGTGTGGGGAAAATCCAAGGGAGAGAAATAGAAATTCTCTAACTCTCCCTCGATTCCACATTCTTCTTGAAGAATCCATCAAAAGAAGAAGAAGCCAAAGAAAGCCAAAAGAGAAGAAGAAGTGTGGGGAAAATCCAAGGGAGAGAAATAGAAATTCTCTAACTCTCCCTCGATTCCACATTCTTCTTGAACAAAAATTGTCCCTTACAAATTTTAAAGAAATATATGATATGCTCGTAGAGCAAATCAATACATAAAAGGAAAATTGCGGGTACAACTCGATCTTTTATCCTCTGATCCTCGATCTCCTTTGAAGAGTTTCTCGGGAATTACAACTTCAGGGATTTTACAAGTTTGTGAAAATTTAAAAGGAAGAAGAGAGCGGTGCGTGATCCTTCGGGCCTTTTGATTTTGGGCCTTGTTGTTTAGGACTAGCGATGCTTTGTTCTTCACCCTTCTTGAATTCTTTGACTTGAAATTTGATTTGAAGTCGCTTTTCTTTGATCTTCCCTTCTCTGGACTTTCTCCTTCGTGAACAGAGTGAAGATATTCTTCAAGAAGAAGGTGGAATCGAGGGAGAGTTAGAAATTTTCTATTTCTCTCCTTTGGATTTTCCCCACACTTTTTCTTCTTCTTCTTCTTCTTCTTCTTTGGTTTTTCTTGGCTTCTCCTTCTTTTGGTGGATTTTTCAAGAAGAATGTGGAATCGAGGGAGAGTTAGAGAATTTCTATTTCTCTCCCTTGAATTTTCCCCACACTTCTTCTTCTCCTTTGGCTTTCTTTGGCTTCTTCTTCTTTTGATGGATTCTTCAAGAAGAATGTGGAATCGAGGGAGAGTTAGAGAATTCTATTTCTCTCCCTTGGATTTTCTCCACACTTCTTCTTCTTTGGCTTCTCCTTCTTTTGGTGGATTCTTCAAGAAGAAGGTGGAATCGAGTAGCAGATCGGTTATCACAAAACAAAGTAGGTGAACCAGCTACAGGGAATCCCAACTCTGTCAGAAGAGAGCGTAACCAAATGATCTCACATGTGCCTTGGGCCATGGCACGATATTCTGCCTCAGCAGAAGAACGAGAGACAACACTCTGTTTCTTACTTTTCCAGGAAATAAGATTGCTCCCATGGAAAGTACAGAAACCAGAAGTGGATCGCCGATCAGTGAGTGAACCAGCAATAGAGAATTTCTATTTCTCTCCCTAGGATTTTCCCCACCTTTCTTCTTCTTCTTCTTCTTCTTCTTCCTTCCTTCTTCTCTCCTTTGGCTTGACTCTTTTTTTTTGTTGCTCTTCCACCTTTTTTTTCTCTCTCCCCCCTCTCTCCTATTTATAGAGGAAGGGAGGGGTGGTTATAAGGGTAGCGGGTAGTTTTAGGAGCGGGTAGTTAGGATTTTTTGACTTTTTCTTTTTTTTTAATTAATTAATTAATTTATTTATTTAGATTTTATCCAAGTGACTTTGACTTCTTCTTTTTTTTTTTTTGTTGTTGGCCCTGCTTAGGCAGTAGGGCCGAACTGGGCCCTGCCCAGGTAGGCCCGTTCTGGGCCCTGCCTTGGCAGGGCCATCCTGGGCCTGGCCTTTCTTGGCAGGGCCCATCCTGGGCCTGGCACAGGCAGGGCTGAACTAGCCCTTTTTTTTTTTTTTTTTTTACAAGTCTACAAATTGTCCTCTCAAGGATGGATAAAAGAGTCCTACGACGAATTTTATCATCCTTGATTAATTTTATCAAGATAAAGATAGATTTTTTTTTGACAGCTCCACCTGAATGTATGCCTGAGTTTCCTTTCGGATAAGCTTGGACAATATTGGCTTTGCGAATGATTTTTTTTTTTGCTAAACTGAACCTAACGGATAATGGATAAAAGAGTCAAATTTTATCATCCTTAATTAATTTGGTCAAGATATGGATAGATCATTTTTTTTCTGGACTGAACCCGATGTAACTTCTCAGGCTGCCTACGTACCCTTATGTAAGGGATCAAGTCACACGTAGTTCCTTTTTTTTTTTTTTTGAGTGATCCTTCCAACATGGCCCTTCAAGATTTAGCCAAGCCGGGCGGAACCCTTTTTTTTTTTTATGGATAGTACCTTTTGAGGAACTTTCCATTGATTGGACCAAGTCGAGTCCCTTCAGGAGTACTCAATAAGTAAGCACCATTGGTGTAGACTTCCTTGACAATATGCGGGCCATCCCATTTAGCATCAAACTTATTTCCTGCTCTATGGGACATGATGATAGGACGTTTAACCACCAACACAAGATCATCCTTTTGGAAGGAGCGGGGACGCACTCTCTTATTGAATGCGCGAGAAAGGCGTGCCTGGTAGCATTCGAGGCGTTGCTGTGCCTCAAGTCGCTTTTCGTCTAAAGCTTCCAGTTCTGCTAGACGGAGGCGAACGTTGTCATCTTGAGTAAGCCCTTCTTGAATAGCGACTCTTAATGAAGGAATTTGAAGTTCGAGAGGAAGAATGGCTTCTGCTCCGTATACAAGAGAATATGGAGTCGCTTGTGTAGGAGTTCGGAATGATGTACGGTAAGCCCAAAGGACTTCACCCATACGTTCGTGCCAATCTTTTTTCGACTTGGAAACTACCTTTTGTAGCAGTTTACACAAGGTCTTGTTGAAGGCTTCTGCCAATCCATTGGCTGGAGCATTGTATATCGTTGAGCGCCTTTGTATGATCTTGAACTTGGCACAAAATTGGTCCATGGAAGCATTTTTGAACTGTTTACCATTGTCTGTCACAATGAAGCGAGGAATGCCATATCGAAAAATAATATTATCTTGGATAAAGTTTCCGATTGACTACTTTGAGAGGAATCGCTTCAGCCCATTTGGAGAAGTAATCTGTTGCGGCTAGGATATAGCAATGTTGTTTAGACGACTTCGGTAGTGGTCCGACTATGTCGAGTCCCCAACTATCGAATGGCCATGATGCAACAGTAGGATGTAGTGGCTCCGGAGGCTGATGAATATAGTCCCCATGGAACTGGCAAGCTTGACACCCTTTTGAAAATTCGATGCAGTCTTTAACCATAGTAGGCCAATAATAACCCATTCTTTTGATATGAAGATGAAGCTTTGGTCCAGATTGATGTGTGCCACATATACCGGAATGTGCTTCTTTGAGAGCTGTTTCTGCTTCTTCTTGCTTAAACATCTCATCAAAATACCATTATAACTACGACGATATAACTCATCATTAAAATGAAGGAATCTTGATGCACGACGACGAATATCAATTTTGTGTTTTGCATCATCTGGAAGCCTGCCATGAACAAGATAATTTATCATTGGTTGCCTCCAATCTTGCTCTTCTGTCACAAATACATGTACCACATCTGCTTGTACTGGAACTTGATTGCTTGTATCATCTGTAATAATCACCCACTTGCGACAAACAGGGATGACTAACGGTTAGTATCTAGGAGAGTAAGAGTACTAGCCAAATTTGCTAGAGCATCTGCTTGTCGGTTGAGGCCCCTTGGAACATGTTGAATAGTGGCATCATCAATAATGTGGAACAATGTCATTGCCCTTGTATGATACGGTATCAAGTCTTCTTTATTAACTTGATACTCCCCAATAATCTGAAAAATAACAAGCTTTGAATCACCATAAATTTGAAGCCCTCGAAGGCCCATATCGACGGCGAGTTCGAGACCAATAATCAATGCTTGATACTCTGTCATATTATTAGAACATTGCTCGGATAGGACGAAAGAGAATGGGAGAACTTCATCTTTAGGTGTGACAAAGACAATTCCTGCCCCTGCCGCTTCACGTTTTGCAGCACCGTCAAATAACATCTTCCAAGACGGAACAATGTCAATAGAGAGCACTTCTTCATCGGGCAAATTTTCAGAAAATTCCCATTCAACAGGGATCGGATAATCGGCTAGAAAGTCAGCCAATGCTTGTCCTTTGATAGCTTTTTGAGAAACAAAGATGATTTCAAACTCACTTAGAAGTAGAGCCCATTTCGCTAGCCGTCCTGAGAGAACTGGCCTGGACATAATATACTTGAGGGGATTGCTTTAGAAATAAGTCTGATCGTGTGTGCTAGCATATAATGCCGAAGTTTCTTTGTGGCGAAAATGAGTGCAAGACACATCTTCTCAATCGGTGAATAGTTTAATTCAGCACCAACAAGAGTACGACTGAGATAATAGCATGCCACTTCTTTGCCAATGTGATTTTCTTGAGCAAGGAGTGCCCCGATAGAGTGTTCTTGAGCACTGATATAAAGAATAAGGGGAACACAAGGGACCGGAGCAGATAAAATCGGTGGATTCAATAAATATTGTTTGATACCATTGAGAGAATTTTGACAAGTAGCATCCCACTTGAAGATGCTGTCCTTCTTCATGAGTCGGCTAAAGGGGTGACACCTTCCAGCCAAATTTGAAATAAACCTTCTAATGTAAGCCAAGCGACCTTGTAGACTTCTGAGGTCATGCAACGATTTGGGTTCGGGCATGTTGATGATAGCATCTATTTTGGATTGATCTATCTCAATGCCACGGTGCCTAACAATGAAGCCAAGAAATTTCCCCGAAGTAACTCCAAATGTGCATTTGAGCGGGTTCATTCGAAGTTGATATCTTCGTAAACGATTGAAAATATGTCGAAGATCATCAAGGTGAGAGGTCTTTTGCTTAGACTTCACGACGAGATCATCAACGTAGCATTCAACCTTTTGGTGGAGAATATCATCAAAAATCTTCTGCATGGCGCGTTGATAAGTGGCACCTGCATTCTTCAAACCAAATGGCATCACCTTATAGCAATAGATACCTTTTGGAGAGCGAAAAGCTGTGAGTTCTTCATCTTTGGGCGCCATTCGAATTTGATTATAACCAGAAGATCCATCCATGAATGATAGTGCTTCATGACCAGTTGTTGCATTGACCATAAGTTCGGTAATTGGCAATGGAAAATCATCTTTAGGGCACGCATTATTCAGATCTCTGAAATCTACGCATACCCTGATTTGTCCATTCTTCTTTTCTAATGGGACGATGCTCGAGATCCAAGTAGGATATTTGACCTCTCGGATGAAGCCGGCTTCAATTAGCTTATTGACTTCATTTTCGATTTGCGGGACCAAATCGGGTCGGTAGTGTCTTTGTCCTTGTTTAATAGGACTGGCGCCATGCCGAACAACAAGTTGATGTACATTAATTTTTGGATCCAATCCTGGCATCTCCTTGTAAGACCATGCGAATACGTCTTTGTACTCCTGAAGGAGTTTAACGTATGCAGCTTCTTCTTCTGGAGCTAGAAGTGCACTAAGAAAGGTTGGACGTGGATCTTCTTCGGTACCCAAATTGACTTCTTTTAAGTCATCTACAGTGGATTGTTCTCTTTCATCAAGGTCAGGATGTGCGCCCACCAACTCGTCGTCCGAATGAGAAGTATTCTCAATGTTTGGCCCATCATGAATGGAATTGTGGTTGACGGAGACGACAATGGATGTTGAAGAATCACCCGTGGGAGCATTAGAAGGTGGACGAGTAGTGATGACTGCTGTCCTTGGCTTGACACATGAAGGATCATTCGATGCAGACACTTGAATAGTGGTAAGCTTTGAGGAAAATGGATACACAGGGCAATTCGATGACGTCGCAAGTTGTCGAGCCTCCTTGTGATTGCCCCCAAGTCGGCGATGTTGCCGGGTAGAGTGAGTGGACTGCATAGCGGTCTTCGAAATGGGAGGGACCGGTCCCAAACGACTAAATACTGACTGTCGAGTCGGTGGAGCATGCACAATCTTGGATTTCACCTTTGACTTTTGGGGCCTTTGGGATACTAAAGTAACCCTTTGCTTAGAGTCTTGCTGTACAGAATGAGATTCTTGAGTAGCTTCATCGTGCCCCATGAGACTAACTCAACGTTGTGCTTGTCTGCCTTGTCTTCTTGCACGCCTGGATTCCGACTGAATATTGTTGATGGATGCCGATGTTGGATCGGCTTGAGATGACTGTGGCTCAGACGTGGAAGAATTGTTCATCATCTCCATTGGATATGATTAGAGGAGAGGTCTCCTCTGGTAGCTGACTTGACGATCACTGGAGTTTGCACAAAGCCCAGACCACGTCTAGCTATTGGTATCTTTTCTCCGGCATGAATGAGATGAGCTTGAGTCTTGGTCATCCTGCACGGGATTATTTTTTTTGGAAGTGTCCCTAGAGATGCCATATCGCTCATGTTAAAGCCCGCTTTTTGTAGCAATTTCGACGACTTCTCACTCCAATGACCTTCTGGTACGAAGCCTGACAATGGAGGGGTTGTCAATGATGTAGGCGACAAGGCATGCAAGGGCAAAACCATCTTTTGCTGAAGTGTGACAATGTCAGCTTCGGTGAAGAATGACTGCAATTTTGCACTTACTGATGTGAATGATGGTTGTTCTGATGTATGATGCGCTTTGAAAATGAGGCGTAGCACAGGGCCAACTTGAGCATTGGCTGGAGAATGTGGATTGGTTCCTTTCACATTCTTGATTCGTATTCTTCTGCTTGAAGTAGATGTAGTTTGCCCTTCAACATCTTTACTGATGTCAAGTGGAGCTTTCATCGGCAATGCTTCGGCAACTACACCCGTTGCTTGGTAGAATTTGGCATCGGCAAGATGTATTTCTGTTTTGTTGAAGGGTTTGCTGTCAGCGGCGACACATTTTTCCACACCGTCTTTATAATATTTGAAGCATTGGTGCCAAGTAGAGACCACTACCCCATTTTCATGTAGCCATGGCCTCCCCAATAGAAGACGATATGAAGTTCTACAATCGATAACATGGAAGAGAATCATTGTATCAAGTTCGCCAATTGAGAGCTTCAGGCGTATAACACCAATAGTAGATTGTCCAGCTTGATTGAACCCTTGAATAACCAATTGGCTTTGAGAAAGCTCACTGGTTGTGATGCCCAATTGCTCCATGGTCTAGATAGGCATGATGTTGACAGCAGACCCACAATCTAGCAATATGCGAGTTATTTGCTTCTCCTTGATGTATCCTGACACATAGAGAGGCCTATTGTGAAGGTGAGCTCCAAGTTGCAGGTCTTCATCAGAGAAAGATATGGCGAAGTTGCAAGATGGTGATGTTTCCTTTTCTTAATCGGATTTAAATTTTCTCTTAAAATAATCAGGATTGGTTAAGACTGCTGCCATGGTGAGGCGTGCTCCTTCCGAGAGGTGTAATGCTTCAATGAGTGGTAGATGAAGAATAACCTCCTGGTAGGAAGCAGAATGATCCTCAATTGCTTGTGGGCTGATGAGAGTGTTTTCATCATCGGAATGACCGACTTTGAAAGATTCCGCCAAGCTAGAAGTACTAGAGAGCATTAGAGTTTCAATGCCATTTGTTTCTGAATCATGAACCCCACCATATAACAAGTCGCTGTGGGAGAGGTTGAAGAAGAACTGGAAGAAGAGAGTGTTTCAAGGACACCGTCTTCAATGGAATCCGCCAGAGTAGGTGGACCCGGGAGATTCTTTTCGATAAGATCTGCAGGGTCCGTCTGGGTGGCTTTGGACATTTGTCTTGTAGTCATCCCCCTTTCTTCAGAATCTGAAAAATACGACTTCTTATTGTGTATGTTCATCCATCCTTCTTCATCGATAAGGTCCTCCTCCCTTGAATTTTGTGATCCCGATTCTTCATCTCCCCATCCATCAGGGGCAGGATGTACTTCTGGTTCTGGCATAGGAGTGACATCTGTATCGGGAGGAAACAACTCTCCCCTGAAACAGTTCGAACATGGAGTAATGGAGCATTTGGGGCAAAGCCTTCTGAAATATTCTTCTTTAAGAGTTCTCTCATCAATCTTGAGACGATGAGTATTCCTTCCGAATGCTGAAACTTGATATTCATCCCGAGAAATGCGTTCGAGATGTGGATCATATCGCATACGAGAATGTGTGCAATTACAAGTTGGCAGTGACTCTGGCGGGTCGAGCTCTTTCGGGATTTGAATAGGTGTGAAGGAGCCGAAAGAGATTGACGTTGTATTTGCTGATGCGACATCCCCCAAGTCAAGCTCAATTTTTCCTTGACGTGCAAGATCCATCACCTTCTCTTTGAACACGAAGCACTACTCAATGGGGTGGCTAACCACCCTATGATATTTGCAATATAGCAGATCATTGACGCGATCTGCTTGTTCAGGCCTCTTTGACTCGGGGAGTTCAATCATCTTCTCCTTGAGCAACTGGTCGAACATAGCGGAGACTTCGGAGTCTGGGAAAGGGTACACTTTGGCTTTAAGTTCTTCAAGGGTCATACGTGGCGCTTTCTTCTGAGAGGAGCGTGGATCGGGCTTGCTTTTGCCTGACGCACCACTCGTCCCCCATGGTTTTGAGGAAGAGGCGATAGTGACGACATTCACCTGCTTCTTTTTAGGCTCAGATGATCTGTCTTTGTCTTCTTTCGCAAATTCCTTCGGCTTGAAGTCTCCATGAGTGGCCAAGCTGAGCTCCATATCGTGTGCTCGAGTAGCCAATTCTTCAAAGGTATGAGGTTTGATTCCCTTGAGGATGTAAAGAAGACCCCAATGCATGCCTTGGATGCACATTTCGATTGCCGAAGTTTCTGACAATCGATATCGCGAGTTAAGGGAAAGATTCCTCCACCGGTCGATATAGTCGATCACCGACTCATCTTTGCGCTGCTTCACGACGGCCAACTCTGTCATGCTGACAGTACGGCGAGTGCTATAGAAGCGAGTGAGGAATTCTCGTTCTAAAGCCTCCCAATTGTCGATTGATGCGGGCAAGAGATCGACGTACCAATCGAATGCATTCCCTTTTAGGGAACACACGAATTGCTTTACCATCAAGTCGCCATAATTGCCGGCATTGTTGCAGGTTTCGATGAAATGGGCAATGCTGTTTTGGATTGCCCTTCCCATCAAAATGTTGGAATTTTGGCGGTTGATATCCCGTTGGGAAGCGTAGTTGCTGGATGCGCTGAGTGTACGGCTTTGAATATCCCACTGAAGATTGGACATATCCGCCATTTTGTGTGCGGACCATGTCTGCAACCAACGACTGTAATTGTTGTACAGTCATAGCCGGAGCAATCGAAGCTTGAGATGGCGCGAAAACTGTCGTTGAAGGAACGACCATTGTTTGCTCAACGGGCAAGGCTGGTGTAGGGAGAACATTTGGTGACAGGAGCACCTGATTTGAGACACCGGTATCATCCTTTGAGCCCAATTTTTGAAGAAGAATGCTGATTTGACGGTCTTTCTTGATCATCATATGAGCCATTCGCGCCATGGATTGATTGAGTTGTTGAACTTGCTCCTCGAGTTTGGACATCGAGGGATCATTGTGAGTGCGCCTTGCCCCCGTCATGGGTCCATCGGATCCGACGTTGGCGTCGTCATCGGAGATGTAATTACGACGAATTACAGTCTCCACTTCATCTTCAGTACGTGTCACTCGAGCATGGGCACCAAGATCATTTGAATCGTGATGCACCTCCTGTACCGTTGCATCTTTGGCATTCTTCGTCATACCTTCGTCTTCCGTTTCTGGAGCGAGGGTTGCCGTCGTAGTTCTAGCTCGCCTAGTGTAGACGCGCATGCCAGGAGTAGTGACCGGTACTGCATCGTGCGCCTCCAGGAAGAGATTCTCCAAGCCTCCTTGTTGAAGAGAAACAGAGTCAACAAGAGGCGTTTCGCCTGTAGGCACGATATTGGTGTTGGCTTCAGCCATGGTTGTACTTCGAACGCCTTAGAAGAAGGAAGTCCAAGCTTGATGGAAATGGAGGGATGAGAGGAGATGATGTCCCACCGGGCGTGCCAAAAATCTTTAGCGAACAAAAATTGTCCCTTACAAATTTTAAAGAAATATATGATATGCTCGTAGAGCAAATCAATACATAAAAGGAAAATTGCGGGTACAACTCGATCTTTTATCCTCTGATCCTCGATCTCCTTTGAAGAGTTTCTCGGGAATTACAACTTCAGGGATTTTACAAGTTTGTGAAAATTTAAAAGGAAGAAGAGAGCGGTGCGTGATCCTTCGGGCCTTTTGATTTTGGGCCTTGTTGTTTAGGACTAGCGATGCTTTGTTCTTCACCCTTCTTGAATTCTTTGACTTGAAATTTGATTTGAAGTCGCTTTTCTTTGATCTTCCCTTCTCTGGACTTTCTCCTTCGTGAACAGAGTGAAGATATTCTTCAAGAAGAAGGTGGAATCGAGGGAGAGTTAGAAATTTTCTATTTCTCTCACTTGGATTTTCCCCACACTTTTTCTTCTTCTTCTTCTTCTTCTTTGGTTTTTCTTGGCTTCTCCTTCTTTTGGTGGATTTTTCAAGAAGAATGTGGAATCGAAGGAGAGTTAGAGAATTTCTATTTCTCTCCCTTGGATTTTCCCCACACTTCTTCTTCTCCTTTGACTTTCTTTGGCTTCTTCTTCTTTTGATGGATTCTTCAAGAAGAATGTGGAATCGAGGGAGAGTTAGAAAATTTCTATTTCTCTTCCTTGGATTTTCCCCACACTTCTTCTTCTTTGGCTTCTCCTTCTTTTGGTGGATTCTTCAAGAAGAAGGTGGAATCGAGGGAGAGTTAGAGAATTTCTATTTCTCTCCCTAGGACTTTCCCCACCTTTCTTCTTCTTCTTCTTCTTCTTCCTTCCTTCTTCTCTCCTTTGGCTTGACTTTTTTTTTTGTTGCTCTTCCACCTTTTTTTTTCTCTCTCCCCCCTCCCTCCTATTTATAGAGGAAGGGAGGGGTGGATATAAGGGTAGTGGGTAGTTTTAGGAGTGGGTAGTTAGGATTTTTTGACTTTTTCTTTTTTTTTAATTAATTAATTAATTATTTATTTAGATTTTATCCAAGTGACTTTGACTTCTTATTTCTTTTTTTTTTCTTTTTCTTTTTTTTTTTTGTTGTTGGCCCTGCTTAGGCAGCAGGGCTGGACTGGGCCCTGCCTTGGCAGGGCCGTCCTGGGCCTGGCCTTTCTTGGCAGGGCCCATCCTGGGCCTGGCCCAGGCAGGGCTGAACTAGCCCTTTTTTTTTTTTTTTACAAGTCTACGACTGTAATTTTTAAAAACTTTATGTAGAATCAGTTTTAAAATCAAGATTCCCGGAGAATGTCACATATACATCCGTTCTTTACACATTCTATGTATTCCAAAATGAAAATCATTAAGACGGGTCCGATCCAAAACATCTCCCAACCCGGCCCATCCCAATCTAACCCAGCCCAGCCCACCTTGGCGGGGTCCATCAACTTGTACCCTCCATCAAGTGAAATCCCTACAATCGAACGGTCAGATTCAATCATTACCATAACGAAAACCACACATCTCCAACGTTAATCATACACCCATCATTTCACCTCACCAAACCCAACCCAACTGTAATTCGTTTGACAGCGGGTCAGTCGATCCCGACCGTCCATCCTCACAATCCAACGGTCAGATCTCGTCCTCCACCATCCCCGCCTACAAACATCGACTCGATCGCCGCCCGTACAAAAAGGTCTAGGTGGACACTTGGAAGCGAAGAAAAGAAAAAGAAGAAACTTTGGATCCGCCACAGATCGTCTTCTCTCCTCCTCGACCGAATCCGATACGGTGCCGACGAAAAATGGCGAGCTCGGCCGATCTGTCCGACGTACCGTCCGTGGATCTCGTGACGGAGGTCCTCCGCCGCATGAAGTGCTCCACCAAGCCCGACAAGCGCCTCATCCTCGTCGGTAATTCCATCTCTCTCAGAGTGTGTGTATACGGATTAGGGTTTTGATTTGTTTGGATTTGAGTGAGATTTTGGGAAAATCAGATGAGGATCCAATTGTAGACATGACCGGGTACATTGTGTGTTTTGACGTACAACGGTTAAGAACAAAGGGAGAATCGATTGGTTGTGAAGATTTGTGGTTTTTTTTTTGTTGTAATTGTGTGATGAAGGGGTCGTTTGAGACAAATTTGGAACCCTTGAAAGTGGAGATGATTAAGGATTGTTTCTTAATTGATGGATCTGTTTTGAAAACTTGTGTTTTGTTGTGTAATAGAGGGTTTCGAGAAGGATTATGGTATGCTTTTTTAGACGAAATTGATTCAATTGGAAATTATTGTGCTGAGGAGAATAAAGAGCTGAATATGTGAAACTTTGGATTACAAATTAAAGTATGCTATTTTGGGTTGTTTTTTGTCTGTTTTGGTTATAAATGGGTAATCTTGAGTGAGTGTGTGCCTTTAATGTTTCATTACTCTACTCATAATAGTTAAATGAGATTTTTTTTTTAAATTTATACTTCTGTTCATTTTTAATGCTTAATAGCTCTTATATTGTGGAGTAGATGACCTTGTATAGAAGCTGAGGTTGTGAATAGAGTAGTTGACTTCAAGGCTGGGGATTAGAGCTTGATATCATGATATACATTGCTCATATCCTACTCATGAATTGAGACATACCTTATACCTCTCTTTGTATCATTGACCTTTAGGATAAGCCCTGATATTCAGGTGTTTTCTTTCATTCCTCACTATCCTCCAATTAGCGAAAGCTTGGTATTTGACACTGATTACTAAAGTGAAATTTGGTTTACATGCCAACTGACCTTTGTCGGGAATCTGACAACAAGTGAACAGTCAGTTATAAAATGTTGGTGGAATGCTTGGATCCTCAATTGGATTCATAAAGCTGACCCTAAGTTGATGCGAATGGTTTATTATTATTGCGTGAAAGTGTTCCTTCCTGTGTTAACTTTTTATGAGGTGGGCACATTGAACACTTGAGGGCATTTTTTGATGCTTGAAATGGTCATGGTACATGTTTAATTTTTTTTCTAATTGTGAATCGCTTGACTTGCAGGTCCTCCAGGGTCAGGTAAGGGTACACAATCACCTATCATTAAGGATGAGTATTGCTTGTGTCACCTTGCCACCGGGGACATGCTCAGAGCTGCTGTTGCTGCCAAGACGCCCCTTGGAGTGAAAGCAAAGGAGGCAATGGACAAGGTGATGATGCTTTACTGAGATGCTTCATCCCCTTAAATATTTTCCTGCATTTTTGGAAGTTTCTTTTCCGGGGATTCATTAGCTTTTTTATTCTTCAGGGAGAACTTGTCTCAGATGACTTGGTTGTCGGGATAATTGATGAGGCCATGAAGAAACCTTCATGTCAGAAGGGATTTATACTTGATGGCTTCCCTAGGACAGTTGTACAAGCAGAAAAGGTATATTTTTGGCCTTCAGGTTCAGGGGCTTGTTGATTCAGTGCAGGTTCTTATGATGTCTGCATGTTATCCAACTTCTGTATGGGTGAAATCTTCTCATGCCTCTATTGTTTTTGGATCAGCTTGATGTAATGCTGAAAAACCAGGGCACTAAGGTTGACAAGGTGCTCAACTTTTCCATTGATGATGCCATTTTGGAAGAGAGAATTACTGGTCGTTGGATACACCCTTCTAGTGGCCGGACTTACCATACTAAGTTTGCACCTCCAAAAGTTCAGGGCGTTGATGATGTAAGCTTATCGGACTTGATTAAGTTACCATTGAAGTGTGTTCTTTGTTCTTGTTCTTCACATCTATTTTATTACAAATATTCAATTTGTTTTTAGGATTCAGTTAAAAAGTTAAGGCCCTTGGTGCCCGTACCGAGGTCTAACCCTATGTAGCAATAGTAGATTAGTTGAAGACTTCTAACTAAAGTGTTTTAGGATTCCTTCTAGATTATGTATTACTTGAGAAAGTCTTGTGCAAAAATCTCTTGATTTTTTCTCTAGGTACTCTCCATTTGTTCTATTGATTCGACAAATTAGTGGAATCCTCTGTTTGTATTTGTCCATGGAGCTCTTATGATGAACCATGGAAATTGTTCTTACCTTGTAATTGTGCTCCTTGTCTGGTTTCTTGTTATTTACATTATTCTTCTGCATTGCTTTTTGCCAAGAGATTTTGTGTTTTGTCTGAACCCAAATCCCCAAACAAAACACCCATACTCATTAACATGGTTCTTTTTGAGCTCCATATGCGCTCAAAACATGTGCTTGTTTTACAGAAAGATCAAAAGTTTGGTGTCATTACTTGTGTAGTTATTAGACTTCTGCTGTGGTGAACCGGCATTTCCAATAACGCATTTTTATGATTTATTATTGGGTGTACAATAATCTTTGGCTATTTCTTTCTTCTTTTCTAAGATAATGGTGTTCTGATATTTTTTTATACATGTTAATTGAGCTGGAAATTTTTTTTATTTATGTTCTTTAGTCTGTTAGATTTGGGGATGTGCCCTACCATGCTATAAGATCTAACCTAAGGTTATTTTTTTTATTTTTCTGAAGGTCACTGGAGAGCCTTTGATCCAAAGGAAAGATGACACTGCAGAAGTTCTTAAGTCAAGACTGGAAGCTTTCCACAGACAAACTGAACCGGTGCGTTTCTCCCACTTCTCTCTTAGATACACCCACACAGGCACTCACAGATGCTCACTCATAGTTGCACTGCTGTTGAGAAGTTCGAAGCCCATGTTTTCTTGCTGGTTGAATTCATGTTTGATGATTGAGCCAAAACTAATCTGGCTGGAAATGTGCCTGATAGTGTGGTCCCCCTGGGGCTGGGATTGTGTTATGACTTGAAGTGATTAGGTCTAGTGACATGGACCCTTGGGTGCTGCCCATTGGGGAGAAAGTAATTTCTATCATCCGACTTGAGTTCCCTGAACTGACAGATTTTTTCCCAATCTAATACATGTTGACAAGATCTGCATTCCAACTAATTATATTCATGTATTTAAACCCCAGATGGTTTCTTTCCTAGAACTTGAGGCATTAAATATTTCTAACAAACCTTCCACAAAAAAATAATACTTCAAACGTGTCCCTAGCTTGATTAACTTAAAAAGAAAAGCTAGAAATCCTATCTTTATATTATTTAATTTTTTTATTTTTTTTGAAAAACGGTGCGTGCTCCCTGTGCACTTTTGTCATGGTGGGATTCAAATCCTCTGACCTCCTCTTTGGAGACAAGGGGTGCTAACCGGCTAACCAAAGTTCGGCTTGCAACAAATGTTTATCAAAGCGTAGGTGGATTGCATTTGTACCACAGAGATATTTAATCGGATTGTTTTAGCTATTTTTTATTATTTTTTGAAAAAGAAAGGAGAGAGCACTACACACCCCTTGTAAATTAAGGCTCCGTTTGGAAACACAAATTGAAAAGTAGATTTTGGAATAAAGCTGCTTTTTAAGATGATTTTAGACCTTTGACTTTTTTGAATGCTTTTTTTTAATTCAGGAATCAAGATTTGGAAGGAATTTAATGTTTGGTAGAAAAAGTTGCTTTTCAATTCAAAAAATCGATTCCGACCAAAAATCGTTCTTTTTGAGATTTTAAAAACACGGATTTCGAGAGAGAAATTAAAAGGAATCCAGCTTTTGATTCCACCGGAATCCAACCCGTTTGGTTGCGCGTTTGGGCGGAATCCGCTTTTTGAAAAAGCGGAATCCGCCCAACGCGGAACCAAACGGACCCTAAATCATAGTAGTAAATTTAAATATACAAAGAGAAACAAATCAAAGAAATAAAACATGGAGATTATATATCTTAATGTCGGTTTGGATTGAGCTCAACTGGGACTAACCTGTCAATAAAAAGTGAAATCTAGCTCCTTTCTGAAAAATACAATTCCAATTAGGCTGTAACTTAAAATTGCTGGTCCATTAAGCCTATAGCCAGGGACAGGGCCAGAATTGTAGTTAAGTGGGGGCTTCAAATATACTACTGTCATTATTTTCTTATTTTATTTAATATTGCTTTATTTTATTCATTTTAATACAATCCGAAATAGAGGTGCAACTTGGACCGATTGAACCTTATCCAACCCGACATTTGGACAGATTTAGATTGGAGTTTTGGCATTTGGGTTAAATCTAAACCTGAACCTAATTTGAGTTGGGTTTGGGTTGAGGACTTAGATAACCCAGACCAACCCAGACCCAAAATAGGGTGTGATAAATTTAAATGTTCAAAATTAAATTTAATTGTTTAATTTGTGAGATAAAATTTGAGTTATCCAATATTGCTTGGGTTGAGTTTGGGTTGAATTCCTCTAACTTCAGGTTGGGTTCCCCCTCTCCCTGCCTATAGCTTGTGACAAATAGGTCAACCTCTGGGAACAGCTTGAGCCACTCAATGCCCCTGGCAAGCAATAAGTGACTGAATTTTTTTTATAAAGAAAATCAGATTCTCGGTTGGTGGTGGCAAGGATATTTATGATGGATGGTTGCTTCAAGTGGGTTCTACAGCTATGGCCTTCCTGAGGTTATTAGTGTTTACAGGCAGTAAAATGATTGATAATGGGGCAATGTGGTGTCCCAAACTTTGCTGAAATGTAAGGGAGGAAAAGATGGCCGAGGTGGGCATGCCTTTGGGTTGGATTCAAGATTTGGAGATCTGTGAGGGTCAAGGTGATCACGTTTGTTGGGCTAGAGGGGTCCAAGTTAACTTTACGGTGAAAACCGTTTATGCAATCCTTTTGGACAACAAGAAGATTGGTTAGGGAGGGGTACTACTTATGGTGATGAAGGGGGTGAGAACGTGAGGGTGAAATCACCTCCGAAGGTCCGATCTTTCATGTAGTTGGCCTATCTTGATGACATCTTATACGAGAATAGGGGAATGTGGACTCTCCAATCTCCATGGCGATTTGTCATGCATATTGTGTGATCAAGAAATTGAGACCACCAAACACCTTTTAGGACATGCAAGTCAGCCAAGTGATGTTGACCCAGATAGTCTAGCCAGTCTAGCCAAGTGATGTCGACCCAGATAGTCTTTCTTTTGGGGAAATGCAGCAGCTTTTATTCCATCTAGAAGATGTGGAAATTCTTCCTCAGGCAGTATAAATGCTAAATCTATTCAATTGATTACACTGGCTGTTTGCTGGAGATATGGTTGTCAATGATTGACAACATCGTCGGTAGATAATATTAAGAAAAAAATGTCTAGATTCAGTATTGCCTGAGATCTATTTAGGTGGAGAATTTTTTGCAGTTAGGAAGTTATTTGTCTGGTCCTTAAAGAAGAATTGATGAGCTTTTTTTCTTTTTGTGATGGGTTAAATGTTTAGAATTGAAGAATTAGAAATTTAATGCGGATAAAAATTGGGAAATGTTCTTGGTGTTGTGTGTCAACCGTGTGCTACGCAATGTACACATGATGAAACCAATGAAGAAGACTCTCATTTGTATGTAATGATCAATTTTAAAAAATGCCCTCCTATATTATTGTAAAACTGGTAACCTGTTTTTAGAGTAGTGTATGGTAACGGATAAGTGTAAGGGAGATGATAACAACAGAAGTTAATCCAAGCAAGGAAGTAGAACATTCATAGGACATCAAATAAAAAGGAAAACGGGTCAAAACTGAAAAAAGGAATGTTACACTCAGTCTTTTTTAAAGTTCCAATGACCTCGTTAGCCTCCTCCACTCACTGTATCGAGGTATATACCTTGTTGGATTTTTTTCACATTTTTCTATAAATGTTATCACTCACTTCATTGGAGTATATACTTCACTTTTATAAAAGTACATAAACCTCATTAGATGATATATATGATTAAAAAAAACATGTACAGCATTTTAGACTATAAAGGGAACTGAGTTTAACATTTTCCCTTAAAAAAAGCATATTGATATTCAAGTGCAGCCCTTGAGGAAGAATGTGTGGGACTTTATTGCTAAAGCAGTCAAAGGGGATTCTGAAATGGGCAGAATCAGAAGATAAGTATTGGAGGTTGATGAGAGTTCCAGATTTTTGAATGATTAGTCCATAAGCAAAATCTGGAAGAACAAGAAGACAGCAAACACATAGTGAGCCACCTGACAACAAAGTTGAATGACAAACAAATAACAAAGTTGAGTCTTGAACAAATGGACCAAGGAAAAAAAACCTTGATATAAAACCTTGTGCGAGATTTGAATATTGTTGAAAATACCAAATACACAGTGTCCCATCCTTTCAAACAATACCATTTGTAAATGTTATCAAGTTTGCAGATAAGAACTTTGCTCCCTTAATACAGCATATGAGCTCCTTTTCTTTTAAAAAAAAGGGGCACATAAGCTCTGGTGAAGCTCCGGAGCTCCTCTTCCAAAGACTCTGTAGTGTGGCTATGAACCAATCAGTTAGGTTTTCCACATTTCCAGAGAAAAATTAACAATGACGAAGTGGATGATATCTCCACCTTGCTAGTTCTACTTTATGAGTTGAACTTGGATTTAATGGAGGAAGACACAGTTGCTTAGAATAGCTCCTCTCAAAATGGATCAACGTGAAAGCTCTCTGTGAAATCTCATTAGAGATCCCTCAGATCTCCACCTTCCTGTTTGCCCACCGAATATGCGCTACAACCTAACTGCTGAAGGTTCGTTGCTTTACGTGGCTCCTCTCCTTCGACAAACTTCTCACAAAGGGTCATCTCACTGAGTGGGCTGATGATGGAAACCTTAATTGCAAATGTTGTGCGCCTGAAGAGGAGTCCCGGGAATGGTTCTCAGTAGGAAGATTTGGTCTATGGTGGGCAATGCCTTTAGCTTGAGAGTGTGACTTTTCAAGTGTTGAAGACATGTGGGAGAGCCTCTGTAAGAGATTCAAGAAAGGAGACAGAAAAAAGACAATTTTGTTGGGATCATTCCATACTTACATCGAGAATGCTTTGGCTACCATAGCAGGGCTCCTAAGTGGGCTTCCACCCTAATTGGATACACTCCTAGTTTTACTATGGTGTGGTGTGGAGTTTGTTGGCAAGGGTTGCTACTCTGTGAAGAGCGGTCTTCCTTTCCCCCTTGTATTTTCCTTTTGTTTTACTTTCTTCATTTTGGAGATCCCTCGCCTCCTTTGATGAGGGGCGTCATTTTAATAATATGAAGCTCAAACCTTCCTTCAAAAAAAAAGGCATAGAAATGTGCTACTAAAGCAGCATGAGAATGCGTATGTTCAATTGGAGGATTACTGAATTCTGTAATTCCCTACTGAATACTTTTATCTGTACTATATATCTACTTATCACTACTTAATATAGTGTTCATTATCTATTCAATCATAATAACATTTAAACATTCCATGATCAGCATCTCTCCCCCTCTCTCTATAGATGGTATGACAGTTAAGTTGTTTTCAGGTGATTGACTACTACTCCAAGAAGGGTATGGTTGCGACCCTCCCTGCGGAGAAACCTCCGAAAGAAGTCACGGTTGAGGTTCAGAAGGTTCTTTCGGAGAAGTGAAACACTTATTTTCAAAGATTGGCTCATTTAAAGTTGTCCGAATCGGTTATTTATCGACTGGAGATTTCATGTTCTTTTTTGTTGTCTTTCCCTAACTGAGATAGGGATGAGTTTCCTGGAACTTCACAGGCTTTTTGTTGCTTCCAAAATAATGAGTTTACAATATAAATTGTTGATCCAAAATTGGGGATGGTGAATGGAAGGTTTTTGGTATTAGTTGATGCCATTTTTCATTCTTCGCTTGTTAGGATGCACTGCTTTGTGTGGAAACATGCATATTAAGATATAAAATTGGGTGCTGTTTTGTTTGGATAGAGAATTAAGTTATTATAAGGTTTATGACTATTTTAGTATAAATAAAAATAAAGTGATTTTTTGTTTGGTTGTCTTGAATTATTATCGTTGGAGAACGTCATATAATATAGTTTTTGTTGTTTAAATAAAATGTGAATAAGGTATGAATACGGATTTATAAAAGATAAAAAATGATAACAGATGATTTATAAGAGGTAATGACATTTGATTTGACAGTGAGTCCACATATTCTTTTAATATGAATAGCCTGTAATAATTTGATTCCATGGGTTGGCTGGAATTCATATACCATTTTATATCAATTAATTCTATTAAACAAATTCTCATTTATTTCAACCTTCCAAACACTTATTTTGATATTATTCCAACTAATTCACACTTATTTCAGGTCCTATTCTTGGATCAAACAGAGATTAAGGTCAAATAATATGGAATAACTTAATTTTAGAGGTTGGTTGTAGTTTATATTTCATTTTATATCAATTGATTCTGACGTACAGATTTTTATTTATTCCAGTTTTTCAAATACTCATTTTAAAGTTATAATTTTCACTCATTCCGGATCTATTTTGAACAAAAAGGGGTCAAAAGTTCTGTTTATAGTTTCACATGCAATCCCATAAAGAAATAGACCTCACTAGAGGAATCGGTGCAATTTTATAGCTTTTTATGAGAGTATATACATATATGTTTCGATCATGAAGTATCACCTATAAAAAAAGAAAATTGAACCTTGTGAGGAATGCATGTGAGGATACAGGAAAGATTGTTTTTAACATTATCCTATTTAATGAGATACATATTTTTATTAAAAAAATTAATTATATATTTTAACGAATTATAGATCAATTCATTGAAAAATGAAAATTTTTGGTGATTATTAAAAAATGTAAATTTTAGATACACATTTCATTGATGTGAGTGTAACGTTAAAGTGATATCCTGCTACCCGGGCTTATGTTCCAACATGGTTAACTTTTTCTCTTGTTTCAAATACCACTTTGAAATCAATTGAGGCCCTGTTCGACGTGGAATTAATAGTGAATAAACTCAAAAATCTATTTGTTTGCTAGAATATGCGAGTATAGTTATGTCGAATATATGGAATAAACTAGTATTGTGTTTCAAATTTTCTTTGAAATTACGATATTTCACCGAATATATTCATGTCGAATCACTTGTTATCACCTTTATAAATCAAGAGGTTCACATGTCAAATCGTTTTTTAACATTTTATCATCAATTTATCTATAGTTAACCAAACAACATTGAAAATTACATTTCTCAAAAAGAACAACTAAAAATATAACTAAATAGAAAATTACTTATTATAACAGAACTATCTATACTGGAATAGTTCATCGCTACCTAAACAGTGGCTGAAGGATTTAAAATCATTAATCCAGAAATTATAATACATAATCCAAATATACAAAGGAGTTCAATTATTTCAAAATTGTATTTTTCCCTTGAAAAAATAAAGTATATAAATAAATGAACGGATGTAGTAAGGAGAGTGCTCAATCTCTCAATGTACCAGCCACATTAGTAATTGTATTTGCTTTTACATAATTTAAATACACATATTAATATTAATATTTGATTTGAGATTGATTGTGTAGGGCGGAACGGCAGGTGCGGTTTGAATTTTGGACGTTCGATTGTGGTCCATTAGATCCTACGGTGGAGCTTAATCTTCTTAAAAAATATTCAACCGGATGCACCCGTGAGTATGAGAGACCCGTAGTCGACCAAAAAAAAAATTTTAAAAAGTTTTCTCTCTCTCTCCTTCCTTGAAACCTGAAACCCAAAATGTTTTCCCTCTCTCATGTCTTCCTCGAAACCTGAAATCATGGTCCATCGTTTTTTATGCTGCGATAGAAACCAAACCAAATAGACCATGAGGGAATACACAAAAACCAAACCAATTAAACAAAAACGAAATAAAAACCAAAAACCCATCCAAATCACTCAAAATAAAACCCAAAAACCAAAATACATAGAACACAAATACATCAACCCTGCTGCGGCTCCTCCTTGCGGCCCCCCTTGCGACTCCTCCCTGCGACCCTCCCGTGCCGGCTCCACCGCCCCCCTGCGAGTCCCCTGGGACCTCCCTGTGTCGGATCCACCGCCCCCCTGAGACCCCCCTGTGCCGGCTCCACCGGCCCCCCTACGCCCCCCCTGTGGCGGCTCCACCGACCCCCCTAAACCCCCTGCGGCCCCTCCTCCGGTTCCACCAGCGGCAGCGTGAGGTAAGAACAATTAGTGAATGTAGGTATTGGTATGTCCTATTTTTTTCAGATTTATGCAGTATTATTGGGGTCTTAAAAATTTTGAATGTGAAAAGGGTTTTTCAAAAACCCTTTTCACATTCAAAATTTTTAAGACCCCAATAACACTGTATAAATTTTTTTAAAAAAATAGGACATACCAATACCTACTACATTCACTAATTGTTTTTACCTCACGTTGCCGCTGGTGGAACCGGAGGAGGGGCCGCAGGGGGTTTAGGGGGGTCGGTGGAGCCGACACAGGGGGGTCGTAGGGGGGCCGATGGGGGGCGGTGGAGCCGACACAGGGGGGCCCGCAAGGAGGAGCCGCAGCGGGGGTCGATGTATTTGTGTATTTTGGTTTTTGGGTTTTATTTTGAGTGATTTGGATGTGTTTTTGGTTTTTATTTGGTTTTCTGTTTAATTGGTTTGGTTTCTGTGTATTCCCTCATGGTCTATTTGGCTTGATTTCCGTCGCAGCATAAAAATCGATGGACCACGATTTCCGGTTTCAAGGAAGACATGAGAGAGAAAAAACATTTTTTATCAAGGGTTTCAGGTTTCAGGGAAGGGGAGAGAGAGGGAAAACTTTTTTTAATTTTTTTTTTGTCGACTACGGGTCTCTCACACTCACCGGGTGCATCCGGTTGAGTATTTTTTGGGGAGATTAAGCTCTACTGTAGGATCTGATAGACCACGATCGAACGTCCAAAATTCAAGCCGCACCTGCCGTTCCGACCTACACAATCACGCCTCTCTCTCTCTATATATATATGGTAGATAAATTACATGTTAGATTGACAATCGGAAAGAGAAAGATGAATTATTTAAATTCATAGGTCATATAAAAAAAAATACAAGAGCCCAATTTGATTAGTTCAATCACATTCACAGCTCAAGTTTGAATCTATTTGATGAGTGAGATGAAATCCAATCAATGTTGTCCCTAATAAGGGACTGAGGCATGATTTAGATAGTTACAAAAACTCAATGTTATCTCCAGCGGTCATAACACAACGGTTCAGGGTTTAACGGTGTTACCGATAGGTCCTGGGTTCGAGTCTTGGCACTGACTTACCATCTGTTTGTTGACGATTATTCAAAAGAATTTGTCCGTGGGACCGGGACAAACAAACAAACTCACTTGTTAAATATGACTACTAAATGGATCTCATCCCCTTATGTGAGTGGTTCTTGGATAACAACCATAACTTTTCTTCTTCATCAAAGGGGATAAAGAAAAAACTTAAACAGGTACCAAAATTTTTCGATATACAAGTAATACATTCACTAATAAAAAAATGAAATAAATAAAACTCAGGCCACAAACCTAGACCATAACAATCATAAGACCTAATTGTCATAATTGATGTTAATACATGACAAAATAATAAAAGATGTTCATGTGGAGAAAACCAAAACAAAGAGAATGATAAAAAGGACTATCAGGAAGAGTATCATCATTATCTGTCCCTTCGTGCCGGCCTTCTTCATAACCATTGCAACTTTTTTCTGGGAGTGAAAAAAACAAAGGAAAAAAAGAAGCCAACATTACTCACATTCTCCATTTCTCAGATTAAATGAAAATAGATGTCACAAGTTTCAGATTGAAGAGCAAATGAAATTAATGGAATGATTAGACTACATTGCACTTTAAAGAAGAGAGTACATGATGGCCTGCATGAAATTGATCGTGAACATGAGTATATAAAACATATTAATACAGATTACAGTAGGGTAGAAGTATTATTTATTGAGAATTTTTATATTCATATTTTCTGAACGTTCTTCCATCTCAGATTGATAGACTGGAAACATTCAATCCATCCACTTTGTTTTTCCATTAGAATGTTTGTGCTACAGGAAACCGAAGAAAAAACGGGATTTTATTTTTTGAACTTTCAAAAAATTTGGTGGTGGGGACAAACAAAAGAGAATTTTTTTCATTTTCCTTCGTCTCTGTTTGCTTACAAGAAGAAAAAAAATTTCACCTTCCCATATGAATGGAAATACGAAGGAAAGTCACGGAGTTGTTTCCATCAATTCCCATCATCGGCACAAACAATAGAATCAAAGAAATTATTTTCTTTCGATCATTTGATAAAAAATATATATATTTTTTTTCATTCAAGATTGTGCACAAACAAATCCTCGGAGACAAGATTACATGTGATGATTCTCCTCAATGGTGTAAAATTGTAAGATAATTCTAGTGGGGGCTCGAATGAAAATTGCGAGAGAACCTTCAAATTCATTTGTACATAAATTTATGCCTAGACTCTAGAGACATTTGCCTCATATAAAATGGCACATTTTTTTCAAAAATGTGTCCAAATTTAAATAGGAAAGCATTCTAAGGTAAACCCATTTCAACCAAACCAACGAAATGAAATGACATCCTAAAATGCAAACCTAACCAAGGCCATGGGCGGAATCTTCAGATATCCCACTTAAAAGGTATATATTTTTACGTTCGAAACAGTGTGAAGCTTCTATTGAACTAACCCCATTCAGAAATGTCAAAGTAACCTAATATTCCTCAGATTTAAATTTTAGTGGTAGAGTTCCTACCTTTCGTTCTGAAAAAAGAATCATCCATATGTTCTATCATCTTCTCTACTGAGAATGTTAAATGAGAGCATTTTTTTAAAAGAAATTAAATGAGAACAACCTGTTAAACTGAATTTTGCACACAGTCCAAATGCCAAGATTATCAATGTTCTCTTAAGTGTTTCAGGGTGCCGCAGAAGGTTTTTTGTGATAAAGACATAGACTTGTTCCAACTTTTTGCCAGTGCACATCTTGTCATTCACTTGGTTAAATATATCGAGAAAACATGTATTACTATAACAGAAGAAATGAGAGCAAAGAAATATAAACTACGAGAAGACAATAAGACTAAAACCTGAACAAAGTCGAGCCGATTTGAAGTGGTCTCCATTTCCAGGCTCAAGTCATTCAATATTTTCTCCTGAACCAACAAAAAATATTAATGAATAAATGCAAAGAAATCGTTGTAAGTGGGATATGAACCCAGGCCTCCTATTTGGAGGTGGGTAGTGCTTACTGGCTAGTCAAAGCTAGGCAGTAAACACAAATTTAAAAATCATTGTAACTCTTTAGTGCAACAAAATACTTTCGAGTGCCTTGCACAACCAATAAAGTAGACTGGAAAAGGCATAAAATTCCTCAACTTTTCTGTTTTCCAATAGTAAGAAGGTAATGAGGGGGTCTGTCCTACTCTAGTACTTTTTATCTGAAATTAGATCTCTATTTCAGAAATCTCCGGTCTCCTTTTTGTTTGAGGGGCATCATCTTTAATACAAAGGCGTCAATCTCATTTGCAGAAAAAGAAGGTAAGAATATATATATTGAGGTTTCAGTTTTCGTTGAGGGAGGGGAGCGACAGAGAATGGGTTGAGAGAGAGAGAGAGAGAGAGGGTTGGGTTAACTTAGGTTAGGTTGTTTAACTTGGGTTGGGGGTTGGTTTGGTTTAAGTGATCTCAGTGGACATTTGATATCAATGGATTTGAATCACAGCCCTTGAAACGATGGACCTCCACTCGTCCGCAACTTTGCAAAAAACTGGCACCCGTTTTAGAGCCCTTCTCTGTGTGTGTGTGTGTGTGTATTATATGCTAATCTTGTTGCCTAAGAAAAAAGAAAAATAAAGAGAATGTATCTCATGGATTTGAGTAATCAAGGAAAAAAAATCAGTGTCAATTTGTCGCTGGTGGAATAATATCTAAATGATCGAAGTGCCCGCTCAAGAAATAAGAGAATACAGAAAAATGTGAGGCCACAAAACCAACCCACACAAGTGAAATCTAAAACAGGATGAAGCACACCCTGAAGGTCAATCATACTAGCTCCGTATCCCTTGATGAGGGTAACTGCAAGGGATGTATGGACCTATTGGCTTCGAGTATACTAGTGGAAGGGTTTCAAACACTTTCTATCCATGTCCGCTACCAAAACCTGTGCCCATGTCTTTGCTGCATTATAGTATTCCATCCTTTTAAGATTTTGTATCCCACACTCCATGCAATTGTGGAAGAAAACATGTGCTTATTTGCCTCATTATGGTACAATATTCAAGAAAATTTTGAAAATACTTTGTGCCCAAATATTACCTGACCCATGAGTTCTTCATGTATGGTAAGCCCAACACCTCCAATTATCTTAACACTTGCTATGACCTCATCCAACTCCTCATCTTGCTGCCTAGAACACAGATTGTCAGTTGGAAAATATCATAATATAACGAAACAAAACAGAAGTTTTACTGAAAGAATCATTCCATTTTAGCTCATATTATCTATCTAAGCGACTACAATCCAGACAAATGGATCATAGGAAATTAAGAATAATGATATATTTTAGCCACTTAAGCTCCCACAAAATGTAATAATAATGTCTTTGATGGGCACTGCAATTATGCATGTGATATATGGGAAGAAATGGAATATGCGACCCAGCATTTTTCATATTGATGATTAGCTATTGCCTATTACTAGAGGAGAAAATTTGTCAAGTTGATCGAATGCCACCATAAACTCCACTCTCGTCATATAAAATTTACACCCAGTTTGTCCTGGAGGATTTCCGAGATTTTAAACCGTGCAGCCGATCTTGGTTTCTTAAGAGAATCGGCGTCTCATTTCCTCGAGAGGCTTATGATTATGTTGGAGGAGGTAAATGTGGCTTCTTCAGAGTCAGCAGTGGTTCAGTTTGAGAATCCAATTAAGGTAGACAAGACTCCGAGAAAGAAGGCCCCCTCAAGAAGGGGATCCAGAGAACTTCAAAGCCTACTCAGATATGAGCTAGGGTGGGGCTCAAGCGAACCTATTGTGCGAAGGAAGAAGCAACTGCCGTCAGTAGGCGGTCAGAAAAGAAATATTCATATTGGGGACCTAATCGTTCCTAAATGAAGGTGCTCTCACGGAACATTAGGGGGTTGGGGGACCCAAGGAAGCAACAGGCAGTTCATGATCTGATTAGTAAGGAAAATGTCGAAATTTTTGTTTGCAAGAATCTAAGCTCTCTTCAATTAGCCCGAGCGTTCAGAGGCATTTAGGGGGGAACTCTTTTGAAATTTTATCTCTTCCTGCATCTGGTGCTTCTGGAGGTATTATTGTTGGATGGAAGACTTCATAGTGGTTGGCAGTCGATAGCAGAATTGGCGTATATTCTATATCTGTGGTATTTGAAAATTGCGTCACTGGTCATCAATGGTTGTTCACAGGTGTGTATGGACCGAACCTTCCAGAATATCGGCTAGCATTTTGGGCGGAACTTCATAATATTTGTGCAGTTTGCGAGTCCCCGTGGTGTGTTATGGGCGATTTCAACACCATCTCATCTTATATGGATCGTAGCACGCAATCAGGGACCCTTAGGGAGGTTCGGGATTTCCGTGAGTGGATTTCAGAGATGGAAATGATTGAAATTTCTTTGTCCAATCACAGATTCACCTGGAGTAACTTGAGGGACAAACCAACTCTTTCAAAATTGGATAGATGCTTTGTGGATGCCAATTGGGAGGATATGTTTCAGGGAAGCCATCTTCTGGGAATGGTTAGGTCTTGTTCAGATCATATTCCCATCCTCTTATCCACAAGTTCCTCACTGTTTAGACCTAATCAGTTTAGATTTGAAAATTGGTGGTTTAAGGAGGAAGGATTTTATCAGTTTGTAGAAGATTGGTGGTCTACAGCTAAAGTGGAAGGCAGGGGAGCTCGTGCAGTGGCTGAAAAGCTTAAATTTCTTAAGCGAAAACTTATTGAATGGCAGAAAGGGACATCAGTAGCTCGGAAAAAAAAGAAAGCAGATTTAGAGGAGATCATAAGCAAATGGGATAAGGAGGAAGAGAGATTCCTATCTCAGTTGGAGCTGGCTGAAAGGAAAAAAGCAAAGGAGGATCTGATGGGCATTCTCAGATAAGACGAGGAGGCTTGGCGACAGAGATCTAGGGAGGTTTGGCTTAAGGCAGGGGACGGTAACACAAAATTCTTTCATAGAGCAGCCAGTTCTAAAGAAGAGTTAATCATATTGGTTCCATTATATGTAATGGATATAGAGTGGATAAGAGGGATGAGATTGAAACAAACATTGAGCATCATTTTAACTCTTTCTTCAGGAAGGATAGATCAAGGCTTCCAGAGTGGTTTGATGCTGACTTGCCTAAACTTATTGCTCCCCAATGTCAGATACTTGATGCACCTTTTGCTGAGGAGGAGATTACTGCAGCAGTCCGACAGATGGATGGAGATAAGGCGCCTGGCCCTGACGGGTTCACTTTGCGATTTTTCCAAGTCTTTTGGAATGTTGTAAAGAAGGAAGTGGTGGACATGTTGAACGAGTTCCATGCTTGTCGTCAAGGGTGTGCCTGCCTTAATGCCACATTTATAGCCTTGATTCCAAAAAAAAAAGGTGCAGAGCGAATTGAAGATTATCGACCTATTAGTCTCCTTAACGGTGCATACAAAATCATTGCCAAAGTTTTGGCCAATCGCCTTCGAAGTGTGATTACAGATCTTGTGGATTTAAGCCAATCAGCGTTTATCAAAGGGAGGTCTCTTCTTGACGGGTTTCTAATTGCTCAAGAGTGTGTTTCTGGGGCACACAAAGGCAAAAGGAAGGGTTTCTTATGCAAACTTGACTTTGAAAAAGCCTATGATTCCGTTCGTTGGGACTTCCTTTGGAGGCTATTGGAGAATTATGGATTCTCTTCTTGTTGGCAGTGGTGGCTAAAGGAATGCATTGCTACTGTACGTATGTCAATCCTTGTTAATGGGAAGGCGGTAGGATATTTTGATTCGGGAAGGGGTCTTCGCCAAGGGGATCCTCTCTCCCCTTTCCTTTTCATCCTTGTAGCGAATGTTTTAAGTAGAATGCTATATAAGGGGGTGGCTGGTGGTTGGTTACATGGCCTTGAAGTTACGAAAGGTGGTTCTCACATCTCTCATATACAATATGCTAATGATACAATCCTTCTTTGTGATGCAAATGAAAGTAACTTGGAAGGCTTCAAATTTATTATCAAATGCTTTGAAATGGTTTTCGGGTTGAAAGTCAACCTTTTTAAAAGTAATTTGTTGGGGATCAACACTGCATTTGATGATGTGTCTTTATTAGCTTCAAGGATGGGATGTAATGCTTCGAAGTTTCCGATCAAGTATTTAGGCCTTCCGCTTCATACTAGATCTCTTCGAAATTCAGATTGGGAGTCTCTAATTTGAAAGATTCGATAAGAAACTCGATGGTTGGAAAGGTCGTCTTCTTAGTTTGGGTGGGCGGCTAGTACTTCTCAAAGCGGTCCTAACAAGTCTTCCCCTATATTTCTTTTCAATCTTCATGGTTCCTTGTGGGATTCTTAGTAAGATGGAGAAAATTCGTCGGAGATTTCTTTGGAATGGTACAAAAGAAGGAACCAGGAAGCCCCATCTTGCAAATTGGGAGGTTGTTTGTTGTGCCAAGAAGGATGGAGGCATGGGAGTTCTTGATCTTCGCAATATGAACAAGGCACTTTTGGGAAAATGGCTTTGGAGGTTGATTGCAGATCCGGAGGCCTTATGGAGTAGAGTTATTCGAGAGAAGTACTATTCGGGGTGTACGAGACTTTCATTTATTGCTGGGCATAGAGTTTCAGTCTCTAAAATTTGGAGAAATATTTTGGAAGGGCAGAGGTGCTGATGCAGGATATACAATTTATTCCCGGGAACGGAAGGGCAATCCGATTTTGGAAGGATAAGTGGCTCGATGGTTCTTCACCGGCGAATCTATTTCCAAATATATACCGGGTGGCGCTCAATGAGGATGATTTCATTTGTGATTCTTTCTCATGTGACGTCAATTCAATAATTTGGTTACCTAGACTACGTCGTGATCTTATAGAGGATGAAATGATGGAGCTTTCATTACTTCTAGCGGGTCTCCAAAATGTATCTCTTGATTTAGAGGAAGAGGATTCAGTGGAATGGAGGCCTTCCCCTCGAAATGGGTTTTCCGTTCGCTCATTATATCAGCAACTAAATCAGAGGTCACTTCCTAACATTCTCTGACCCAGTTTGTACCTCAGATTTGGGAGGTGCTCTCTCCATTAAAGATAAAGTGCTTTATGTGGCTTCTTTCTAATGATAAAATCATTACAAAAACGAATCGGGCGAGATGGTCTAATGATGGTGATACAGTTTGTGGTTTGTGCGGAATTGAGGAAGAATCGAGAGATCATCTTTTCTTTTCTTGCACATTTAACTCTCTCGTATGGAAGAAAATTGGAAATGCTCTTGGTTCTGTTTGCTTATTTTCGGATATGGAAGGCATGTGGAGTTGGTTCCGGGTTCGTCGAAAGAAAGGTGATAGGAGTAATTATGCTAAGTTCACATGGTTCATTCCCCATGCTACTTGTTGGTCTATTTGGCTATCACGGAATGAGGGAGTTTTCATGAAAAAAAGAGTGTATGTAGAAAACACTTGGATTGCTCTATCGTCGATGCTTCTCGAGTGGGTCAAATTCATTTTAGAGGAGCCTTCGCCGTATTCCTTAATGGGAGCAGATGGGGAGAGCTTGAATAATTACAGGAACAATTTAATTTTGCATATTTTTAAACTTTTCTTTTATTATGTAAGGAGATCCCTCGTCTCCTTATTTCGGGGGTTTCTAGAAATAAGATTCTCCAATATTTATTCAAAAAAAAAAAAATTACACCCAGTTAATCAGAAACAGATCATGCAGGATAAGGCCCTAAATCTAGCCTGGATCAATCTAGAATTTGCATTAATAGGGGTCACCCATCAAAGGACCCGGGATCCAATTCAACCAGATCCCAGAACACATCCAGCAGGTCTCCAAAAAAAATGGTGTGGCATCATTTGAATTAACTGGACCCATTTAATATCGTGTCGCACCTGGATCCTTGATGATCTGATCCTACTTGTTCAAATGACAAACCCAAAAATTCTATACACAAAATTGCTTAAAAAGTGAACTAAATCCTGATGTCTGACCCAAGAGAGAGAAGATTCATGTGCACCCCTTCATGTTTCTTGGATATATGCGTGAAGTCCTAACAACCTTTTTGCTGATTAAATCTTATCCCACAATAAAAAAAAGTATATAGGGAGATATGCTCTTTGAACCATACATGAAAAGGGGGAAAGAAAACATTAATATGTAATTATATTTATTAGGCATTCTCCTTTTTAAAATAACCAAACAAAAAAAAAATCAGAAGCAGAGAAAAGATTTATATACCTAATAAGCAGCAGCTGCCTGTCATTCTCCGAAGAGATGAAATCCTCATTGTCTTGAGTGTACTGATTGGATCTTCCTGCTTGGTAAGCATGGTCATTTGGGAGCCTCATAAGCTCTTGGCGTATTCCATTATTACTGCCCAAACGTGTTCCAGATTCCACAGCTCTCCTCACAGTACTCACCTAGAAAAATCACAACCATGTCAAAAAAAAGTTAGATAGATAGTACATTTTAAGAAAAACCTTCTACAAGTCTATTCATCTAACTGTTGCCCCACATGGATTTTATTAAACAGGGATAAGTGGAAAAGGATAAGCAGATTCTCCAACTTTTAAAAATGATTTCTTTTCAGCATCTCTTGTGAATAAGATATTTGAAAGTCATAAAAAATTGAAGTATACCTGAGTACGAGCAGTGCCAGTCCACCTTTTTCTTTTCTCAAGTTCAACTTCATTAACGGCATACCTAGAGGGATCTCTTGCCGCCACTGCAATTGCTTTGTCCAATTCATCCACCCTCCTATCAAGAAACTACCTATTCAGCAGAAGTGGGCAGCTAAAGAGACATCCAAGACCTAAATTTTTAATCCAAATTTGTAGCTTGGGGCTAAAATAATTAATTTGCTTAATCTTCTAGCTGCCCCCGTCTCAAATTTTGCATTTAAAGTGTAAATCCATGCTTACATGGTGAATGCATATACGTAAATGAAGCAATTTCTAACATGACATAACAAGGCAACATTGATCACAATACCTGCCATTCGATGCTCTCAGAACTAGCAATGAGCTCTTTAGTAAGATTAACAAACTCTCTACTTTTTGCAGGGGCCTTCTCCCACTGGTGAAAATTAGATTGCAGCTTATCAATCTGCAATACAACAATCAGCAATGATGGATGAAAATATTAATTGCGCAATTCAACTCTTTTCTGTGGGAAGAGGATATAGAGGGTATTTGTCAAAGGCATCTCAATTTTCTATGTGAAGTAAGAAGCATGCTGGGTCTTCCAAGAAGATAACCATAACAGAAGATATGGTAAGTACAATTTAAAATTTTGGACAAAATACCATTTTGAAATTGCAACAGGAATGAACACAAGATAACTCAACAATGATTGTCACAACTGTACACCACAAAAAAATGATAATCAACTGTTTTCGACATGCCAGACACACATACTCCTCCTCCACATGTATATTTTGGTTGTAAATCATGTCTCATTGGAAACACTTTTGAGGATTCTGAATGCCATGGTGGCAATTTAGTCCAGAGAAAAGTTTATATCATAGAGGTCATATCCTTGACAGATATGATGAAGGAACAAGAGTTGATTAATTTACCCAGGGTGTAAAATCACATCAGGTTCTACATAAAGAAAAATTGACCAGGTGAGAACTCATGGTCAAATAAAAACCCAATAGTCCATCACCCTTTGAATGAGAGAGAAAAGCGATATCTCATACACATTGGGATTAGAACTATGTTTGCATGATTTTTGTATTTCTAACATAAAGAAAGGGATGTCCATAAATATATGGTGTAGGCATGTCCTAAGGGTGGACACAATTATGGTCCTCTGAGATATCCATAATGGAGTGAGATGTCGTGATTTTTGTATTTCTCACATTTTGACAGGGATCTCTTATATCAATATATCCCCATCCCAAAATTTTGTTGTTCGTCAGCATTAATGCAATTCTGATGGATACCACCTCTTCTTAAAAAAATAGCAAAAGATAAAAATAAAAAAAATCAATGATATAATAAGATAGCTAAAAGTGTAACAGCAATCATATGACTATATAAAAATATATAAAAGAAAACCAGAAAAAATTATGTTTGAGATGAAGTAAAAAGAACCCATAAGAAGTTACTTACAGATTCCTGGATTTCCTCTTTAACAATGTAGAATGGATCTTGTGCATAAGTCATTTTGTCTCCGATTACACCTCCCTACACAGGATGAGATTCATTTCAGCATATTCATAAACAGAAAGCTACAGGTTACTCCTCTCATTGACCTTTCTCAAAATGTTAAGATATTGGCTTGAATATATAGTCTTTATGGTACAATATATCAAAGGACTCCAGCAAAATCATTTACCAACCTTAATGACAAATCATCAAGAAACTTTCCTGATTAAGATTGACCATTAATTTTAGCAAGTCTGCATACATTAAAGATTATTCAGACTTGTAATGGGTTTCTTCCATCTTATCCGCACACAAAATGAAAATATCGGATGACATTGGAGCCTGGAGGTGAATGTGAATTATTTCTACCATCAACTAAAATTGCTTATTCAGACAACCAAAAAAAAATGCTAATTTCATTCTTGAAGATAACATTCCTTTATTTTGTACAACTGGATCTGTCGGGATTATCCTGCTCACTGAAAAGTGAAAAGACATGACAGACTTGTCCAGACTATGGTTCACATCCCATTATATGTAAACAAAAACTTTCACAAAAACATGAACTACAATTAGTTCTGTAGGGTTAAAATGCTGGAATGCCGTAATCCATGCCACTCATATTCACATTAGTGATTTGTTGAATCCACTTTTAACCTCGTCGTGCATCTAATGAAAGGGGATATATCAACAAAGAGCATCACCAGTAAATTATTAATAATGATAGCAAAATTAAATGTCAAAGCTTGAAGCGTACAAAATCTTAAGTCCTGAAAATACATAAATAGTGCGGGTAGTAGAAATCCATTTATCATAAGATCTTAATGACTCTTGAAACACAATTCGATCTAAATGAAACAATCATAATTTCAATGCCTTATAGCTCATTGCGATCACAAAAAAAAAAAAAAAAACTATAATATGCTCGTTGCAATTCGATCTGGTAATTGATCGACCTAACAAATAGTTCATTTGATAATCAAAGATGGCCTCTAAATCCAATACGAAAATGTCTCTTACGTTCAATCACCTGAAGGTAATAGAACTGCGAATTCAAAAAAAACGCAAACAAGTAAATTAAGATTTCTCAATTACTCAATCGATACAGATCCGAATCGGATTTTATGTTGAGAACAGAAATCCAATTGAGATAGAAAAATCAAAACCAAATAGGGTTTTTGAAGAATTGATAGAGGGTGAACTCTCACCGAAAAGTAGAAGAAATCGACGGTTTCATGTGAGCGTGCTTTTCATGTCGGCCTGCACAAGTAAATATTTTGTCTTTTTTTATAAAGGAAAAAATCGATGTAACTCCCACGAAACTTCAGAAAATCAGAATTGGTCCATGTAAATTCAATAAATCTCGTTAGGTCCTTATTTTTTATTCTGATTAATGATTTTATGTCAATGATTTTATGTCTTTTGAGTAAATGTTCTATTAGTGCAATTAGCATAATCTAGAAACATTCAGTTTTGGTTAACTGATCCATGAAAATAATATTCAAATAAGTCCCTGACAAAAATACCCCTTTAAAAGAGAAGATGGAGAATGTTGATATCACCTCTAATGAGAAGCCTTCTAAGATCACAAAATTGTGTATTTTCATTATAATTTTTTTTTGAAATTCTATTTACAAAATTATTTAGATGTGCATTAAAACTATAAATTTGTTTATATTTAATTATATTCAAAAAATATGTAATATCGATACTTTTTTGCTTAATTTTAATTAATTTGTTAGAGAACATGATTTTACACAAAATTCATATAATATATTATCTACTTAAATCTTAAGATAAGACCAAAAGAATAAATTATTTAGGAAAATAGAATATTTTAATAAATTTGAAAGAGATTTACTTATTTTACATGAATTTTTTCTGATTTTCATAAGTTTTTAGGAAGTTATATTTATTTTTTAAAGAAAGAAAATAAATTTAAAATGGGTATTACAGTAATTTGTCATGTATGATTAGAGTTAACTACAAATCTGATTAGTTTTGATTACGATAAGGACTAAAATAAATATTTTTTAATAAGATAGAAACTTGATATGATTTATCGATTTTAAAGGGACCTTTTCAAATTATCATAAATTTTTGGGAGTTATATAGATTTTTCCCTTACATAAAAGACATATATATACATGAGTGCTATTACATATAATATATTGTTCGTATATAAAAGATTTTCAACCTCAATTATAATCTCACATGCATAGATAGAAAATCAGTTAAACATAACTTACATTAACAATATTTTTCATATTTTATATAAATGCATTCATACAATTTATTAAAACAGATTCTTCATTTTTTTATAAAAACATATATCACATTAAATAGAGATCTACTATTTTTTTAAATTACGTGTACATTAATATTGTGGTTGGAAAATGAACTATACATAACATTATCCTATATATATATATATATATATATATATATATATATATATATATATATATATAGGGAGCCGATTACATGCGGTCGTGCGGTCGGTGCGACCGCGATCACGGACCGTCGCATCGGACGGTCGGGTGCAAATCACGTCGACCGTTGGATGCGATGGACCCGCGATCGGACGGCCTGCGATCACGACCGCACTTCATCGGTCGCGTATGTGTATATATATATATGTGTGTATATATATATATACCCGAGTGATAGCGTGCGGCGGACCGCACGGTGCGGATCCGACAAGCGTCGTCCGATCGCGGGTCAATCGCATCCAACGGTCGATGTGAATCGCACCCGACCGTCTGATGCGATGAACCCGTGATTGACGGCCCGTGGTCGATGCCGCACGCGACCGCACACCGCACCTAATCACTCATATATATATATATATACAGTAAAGTGATAATATGCGGTCGTGCGGTCGTTGATCACGGGCCCATCGCATCGGACGGTCGGGTGCGAATCACGTTGACCGTTGGATGCTATGGACCCGCGATCGGACGGCCAGCGATCGCGACCGCATATTATCACTTTACTATATATATATATATATATATATATATACGCGAGTGATAATATGCGGGTCGTGCGGTCGTGCGGATCCGATGTGAGTCGTCCGATCGCGGGTCCATCGCATCCAACGATCGAGATGAATCGCCCCCGACCGTCCGATGCGATGGACCCGTGATCGACGGCCCGTGGTCGACGCACCCACATCCGCACTCACGGTCGGGGACGATCGACGACCGCACGAACCCCGGCGACTGCGACCCCCGTCGACGACAGCACCGACCCTCAGCGACCACAACCCCGTAAACGACGACCACATGGACCCCGGCGACCCCTCCACGTCCCCTGCTGCGACCCCTCGACGTCCCCTTCTCCGACCCCATCGGTGACCCCCTCTGCCACCCCATCAACGACCAGATTCACGTCATTCCTCTCTCTCCCTCAAATAGCTTTTTTAATTTCTTCTTTCTGTGAATCTGTGTGAATATTTTGTCTAAATATGTGTGAATGTGTATGATTTTTTGCAAAATTTCATATGCTTGACTGTGTGTGATTGTGTAGGATTTTTGTTGAATTTCATATGGCTGAACATGTGTTTTTTCTTAACAGGGATTTCTTTGTTGAATGAATTTGTGGGTGTGGGTGTGTTTTTTTTTTTTTTTTTGAATGATTCGGGGGCGGTAGACTGAGCTTTCTTGATTTCCAGGGTGTGGATCTTGGAGCTTCTCTTGGGTTGAGGAGGGTACACATTGATAATAATATTCAGGTTTGGGTTCCTTCATCTTTTATGTTTTTATGGTGCATGCCAACAGAGAATACAAGATTTTTCACTCGATTAAGATTTAAGAGCATTCATTATATAATCACTTTGAAAAAAACATTAATGGTAATGGCTCCTTTTGTTTGATGCATGAATGTCAAAGAACGCTCAGGAAATTAAAATCTCAAATAGATGAAAACAATTGACAAGTGTTTAATTAATGAATAGAAGTAGCTGTTATTGTAGAGAAAATAAAGAAGAAGAAAAAAAATGCACAGTTGTATATATAAACAACCACAAGAAAGAAAGTTGTTGGTTGTTGTTTGGCCTGACCCGGGCAAATCCTATTTATATTTCACTCCCTCTATCTCTCTCTCTCTCTCTCTGAAAAACTAAAACTGGTTGTCTCTGTTTCTCTCTCTATGTTGTTTTAGAACGGCTGAGTCGTGCCTCCCAAATGTGGGCTGACATGCTCCAATGGAGGAAAGAATACAATGCTGACACGATATTGGAGGTATCATATTTTTTCTCACCATCAGCAACTGCATAATCTGATTCCATCATTATATATATAATCTGGACTATGTTTTTCATGTAGTTGATAAAAAGATAGGTCAGTGGACTTCTCTTTAAGACATGGAAAATATAATATCCACAAACTTTTTCATAATTCTAACAATCAATTACTCTGTTATACCCAATTTTCCCATTCTTATCATTCCTAAACTCGCATGTTCACCATCAATGCAGGTCCTGGATTCAGAATGTTATGGAACGCAGTGAAGTCCTTCATCGATTCAAAGACCACCTCTAAGATCCATGTATGATTATCCTCTTTCATTTTTCTGCAAAATGCTGCATTCTTTCAACTTATAATCACTCATAAATATTACTCAAATAACACCAAGATGACATTAACATTATGTAATAATGCTGATTAGTAATACAAGTGGTATGTTTAGTAATGCAAGCCTTCTAGTTTCATATCATGCTGCCCACTCTTTCTGCTAAAGCTTGATGTCACTTTCCTTCTAAATAAACTCCCTGTTCTAAATTTCTAAGTGTGCCTTCTAGTTCTAAATTCTTTCTGTAAATTATACTGATGTTATTTTCATGTGTATTGACAAGTCAATTGAAATAAACAAATGTATGACATAAAATTTATTTTTGTATACATATTGTTATGATTTTTTTTCTTTAGCAAATAAGCTTTTCCATTGATCTATATTAGTTCCTGTTCAGGCTGTTCTTTTTATGATTGTTTTTTTTACAGAGCATTTTGTTCCATCTCTTAGATAAATTTGTGCCAGTGTGGTTTGCTGTAACTGATGTAAAGATTCACTGAGAGTTTCTTGTTTGACACTTTCTGGTTAGCAGGCAGTCTTTTATCCAACCTTTAGCTATCTTTGAGAGAGAACTTTAGAAAATGAGGAGTTGTTGTAGTTTGTTATTCCAGGATTGAAGAGTTTTTTTTCCAGGTGGGTGCTGTTTTGTCAGGATAGCGATTACTCTCTAGATATTATATATGATTAAAATGTTTCACTCTTCAATTTTACAGATTGGAAGGCCAGTGATATATGGCTTGGCCGCAAAGGGTGAATATGAAGTAAGGAGGATCTTTGAGTTCACCATGTCCCTCAATGGCTATTGCACTGTGAAGGACATCACAAGAAGCCATGTGGTTTTGTTACTGTTGTCATGTTTGACATGTAGTTGTAGCTATTTGAAATGCCATTGTTGTATCTTGAAATGTAATTCGCAACAGGGTAGATTTAGTATTTGAAATGTAATATGCAACATGGGTGATTTAGTATTTGAAATGTAATTTGCAACAGGGCATCTAGAGAGGGAATGCTAAGTACTTAGTATTTGAAATAATCAATAAATTTATGAAGGGCCAATTCTGTTTTGAAATACTGCTTGGCTTCATAAAAGAAAACTATTCTGTTTTGAAATACTCCAAACAACTCATTTCATTGGTGCAGGGGTGGCATCTAATGCTTGTACTCTCTTGAGTTGGATATTTTCGTTGTACATTTGAGGCATAACTATTATATTATATATTGCTAGAAAAAGAGTTGAAACATTTGATTTAGCTGTGAAGGTGCAGTTTCTTCACCAGCTCAGCTTTCATGTATGAATATGTAATCATCTCATCTTTAATGAAATATTTTCTACAAAATCTTAAGAGATATTCCCTTAAGCTTGTCCAAGCATAGCTCAAAGACACTGGAAGCCACACATCCTTTCATAAGTAATAGGAATTCTAAATGAAAGTGTAAAAATATTTTATATAACTTACATCCATGCTGTAGTGACAAAAATGGACTTCTCATATGCAAATAGGAGTCCATAAATTACATCAATCTACAGTCATATCATTACAAATACTACCATATCACCATCCAAATCAGAGGAAATAACTACCATTTAAACTACCAAAAAAATAAACCACCACCAATAGCACACCATTTATACACCGAACAAGTATCATAACAAATAGATGGATAGGAAACTGGATCAATGTGTTTGATTGCTGACATTCTAATATATGCTTGCACAACCTGAGAGGCTGGGCTGCTAAGCTTGCATCTATACATCAGCAGTTTTGGTACCTCACTTTCTTCAGTTTTTGCAAACCTTCCCCTTACCCTTGGCTGACTGTTTGCCAAAGCTTTCCTGCAGACATACTGTAAAATCAACCAAGAAAAAAAAAATGTTAAGTACAAAGAAATGTTGACTGCAAGAATGACTAGCCCCTAGGACTTAATATCCTGCAAAACAACAGTTTTTTTCTTTTTGCAAACAAATGAACTTCGCACAGTCCACCAATTAAATTTAATTTAGGCTGTGTACGGAAATGAGTTTGAAAAACAACTTTTCACTTAAAGCAGTTTTCAAACATAGCTTCTCTAGAAACGTACTTTTATTGAATTCCTTAAAGCTTTTTTTTATAACTAAAAAAAAGTTTTGCTTTCTGAAAAAGTTGGGACTATTGGGGCATTTAACATTGAATCTCTTCATACGGTATTGTTTTGGACAAGGATAAATGATATCATATACATATCAGTTCTTTTATTCTAGCATTCTTCTGTAGCTTATCTACCAATATGGTTTTATGTTTATTCCTGGATAACTAATGCAGTCCTATTTTGCTTAACCCCCATGTCTTGTCTCCTATAAATTAATTAATTGTATCTATTTATGCTTAATAGGGCCTGAAGGCCCTGAACCAATAAACTTGAATCCTAGCACTCCATCCATTTCTCATAAGGTTTTTGTTTGATGTAACTGTCTTGGAAGGACACATTAGAGAGGTCTGATCATTAATTACTTGTATTTGAAATTTTGTTTTGTTCAGATTTCTTTTTGTACTTAATGAGTTTGTATCAAATATGATTCTTGCAAAAGCAAAACCCCAAAAAACTATCCAAACTCGTTTTCAAACGTTGTCTTAGAACCAAAACAGAAAAACTTGATAACTATCATTACCTTGATCTTCCTACCGAAGTTCCTCTTGCTCTTCTTCTTCCTGTATCTGGAGAGCTTTTGCTTACGCTCTTCGATCGCATAACTCCCAATGCCTAGCAACCGATGATGGTCAAAAGACAGTTGAATGAAGTTTGCGTTACCAATCCCAAGAGTCTGTAAGAAAAATTGAAAATCAATGACCTCCAACATCCTGTGAAAACAGCCAAGACATCTAAACATCTCTTAATTTGTATGCTATCATACATGACAGAAAGCACCAATTTATGAGCATATACCATCTGGTAATAATCCAATGGAGAATCTTGATGCAATATCACAATACCAAGTAATGATATCCTTGTCCTTAACTTCAAACAAAATCAATACATTGAGGGGCAATACAAAAAACTGATTTAAAATTGTACATAATTATTAGTCTTTAAGAGAAAATGCAGAAGGCCATGTAATTGCCATCCATAAAGGGTTAATCATCCACTAACAAGAATATTAAGCCCACACACACACAAACTTAAACTATACGTTACAATCAAATAAAAAGAAATAGGAACAACAAATTATGCCACAAGTTAAAGAAGATCAATAAGTATGTTCCTTTCATTTCCAATGTTGGCATGCACCATAAAAGCATAAAAGATGAAGGAACCCAAACCTGAATATTATTCTCAGTGTGTACCCTCCTCAACCCAAGAGAAGCTCAGTCTACCGCCCCCGAATCATTCAAAAAAAAAAAAAACACACCCACACCCACAAATTCATTCAACAAAGAAATCCCTGTTAAGAAAAAACACCTGTTCAGCCATATGAAATTCAACAAAAATCCTACACAATCACACACATTCAAGCATATGAAATTTTGTAAAAAATCATACACATTCACACATATTTAGACAAAATATTCACACAGATTCACAGAAAGAAGAAATTAAAAAAGCTATTTGAGGGAGAGAGAGGAATGACGTGAATCTGGTCGTTGATGGGGTGGCAGAGGGGGTCACCGATGGGGTCGGAGAAGGGGACGTCGAGGGGTCGCAGCAGGGGACGTGGAGGGGTCGCCGGGGTCCGTGCGGTCGTCGTTGACGGGGTTGCGGTCGTTGAGGGTCGGTGCTGTCGTCGACGGTCGCCGGGGTTCGTGCGGTCGTCGACGGAGCGAGAGACCCCGTGAGCAAGAGAGAGATCCGGGGTTCGTGCGGTCGTCGACGGAGCGAGAGAGAGAGCGAGCGAGAGAGAGATCGAGAGAGCGAGAGAGAGATCCGAGAGAGAGAGAGCGAGCGAGAGATCGAGAGAGCGAGAGAGAGATGAGAGAGATCCGAGATAGAGAGCGAGCGAGAGATCGAGAGAGAGAGAGAGAGCGAGAGAGATGGGTTTCGACCCTGTTTTTTGTGTTTGAGCGAGAGACAGCGAGAGAGAGAGAGAGACAGCGCGAGAGAGAGAGATTCCATCAGAGTTTTTTTGGTTTTTTTTTGTTTTTTTTTTAAAAACAAACGTGGACCGTGCGATCGCACGACCAGCGATCGCACGGTCCATAGTCGGGGCGCACGATGGGGTGCACCGGGCGCACGGTCGCACCCCATCAGCCCCCTATATATATATATATATATATATATATATATATATATATATATATATATATATATATATATATATATAGGGAAGTGATTCGGTGCGGGAATGCGGTCGTGCGGGAAGCGATCACGGGTCGTCGATCACGGGTCCATCACATCGGACGGTCGGGGGTTATTCATCTCGACCGTTGGATGCGATGGACCCGCGATCGAACGATCGACGTCGTTTCCCGCATTCCCGCACTGAATCACTCGACTATATATATATATATATATATATATATATATGAAAATGATTGCGTGCGGCGAACGGCAGGTGCGACCGCGACGTGGGCTGTTCGATCGCGGGTCCATCGCATCCAACGGTCGACGTGAATCGCACCCGACCGTCCGATGCGATGGACCCGTGATCGACGGCCCGTGATCGCTGCCGCACCTGCCGTTCGCCGCACGCAATCACGTCCCTATATATATATATATATATATATATATATATATATATATATATATATATATATATATATATATATATATAGGGGCGATTAGATGCGGCGAACGGCAGGTGCGGCGGCGACGTGGGTCGTTCGATCGCGGGTCCATCGAATCCAACGGTCGACGTGAATCGCACCCGACCGTCCGATGCGATGGACCCGTGATCGACGGCCCACGATCGACGCCGCACCTGCCGTTCGCCGCACCTAATCGGCCATATATATATATATATATATATATATATAGTCGTGATATTATACGGCGTGCGGACTCGTGCGGCGTCGACCACGGGCCGTCGATCACGGGTCTATCGCATCGGACAGTCGGATGCGATTCACCTCGACCGTTGGATACGATGAACCCGCGATCGGACGAACGACGTCATGTCTGCACGAGCCCGCACGCCGCATATTATCATTCGACTATATATATTAAGATTTAAGTTTTGAGTTTTTTTATAAAACACATACGTCATTTTACATACTTCATTTTATAAAAAATGAAATGAATTTTTCTCTTTCCGAAGAGATCAATCCCGATATCAGAGTTTCCTTGGTGATAAAAGAATAAAATCATAAGTATTTTTTAAAGAATAACTTGAATCTCAACAATTTTTTAAACTAAAGCAAACAAGCTAACAAAATAGATACTAGAGTTTATAACAATTTGTTCAATGATAACACATATATAAGTTAAAATATATAAGATATTGTATAAGTGTTATATATAGACACACTGAATGGTTTGTTTAGATATTGTGTAAAACACAATATAAAATATAATATTTTATTTGATTATATATAGACATACTGTATAAAACACAATATTTTATTTGGTTATAATAAATAAATGCAACACATAAAATACCACATTTTCAAATACATGTAATGTAATTTTACATCTTTACCCTCTAATAAATTTATTAAAGTCCATTGTTATTCAAAACAAATATTTTTTTTCCTAATCTTATCATAAGATTTAAAATGGATAATTATATTTTATAAATTTGTATAACTTAGAATAATATAAATTGTGTGGATTATTAATATTTAATAAAAATATAAATGAAAAAACACTCAAAATAAATAGAAAATAAGTTAAGTTGTGAATAATATTTTTTAAAAATGAATCGAAATAATACTCCAAAATTCATTATTATTTATCTCTGTTATATACATGTCTCCGTGTTTTGTTTTCGTGAACCCGAAATAATACTCCAAATCTGATCCCGATTATTCTGGTCCGTTTAAATCTCACCAACCAAATCAACCATTATTGGACGGTCAAGATAAGTGGACTCTCTACGAGTCCATTCTCTGCAAGACCCCTTTATATATCACACACTTCAAAACCCCCAACAACAAAACCCTAATCGAAAAAAAAAAACTTCGAATCCCAATCGACCGAGACCATCAAAGGCCGATCATGGGTTAGTCCCCCCGATCTTCTCCCCTATCGACGAAACCCTGACCCTATTTGCAATCCGAAAACACTAATAAATCAGGGAATACCTTTGCTGTTGTTGTTGTTGTCAGGGAAGGTGCACGGATCGCTCGCACGTGCGGGGAAGGTGAGGGCGCAGACGCCGAAGGTCGAGAAGCAGGACAAGGTGGAGCCGCCGCGGGGGAGGGCCCACAAGCGAATGCAGTACGACCGTCGCTTCGGCAATGTCGGTGAGTCTCCACCGTCTTTGATTCGTCTTGACCGTCCATTCTTTCCTTGAAAAGTCGGATTTTTTTATGTTTTGTTTTGGTGGGTGTGTTTTGCAGTGGCTGGTTCCGGCCAGAAGAGCGGACCTAACTCGTCAGTACGGATGTGACCGGTAACTGTTATGTGTTTCTGTTGATATGGTGAAGTTATATGGGTTTATTAAATGAGTTACATTGATTGTTTCAAATTTGATATGGGTATATTCACTTTGATTGATTTTTTTTTTTTTTTTGCATCTAATGGTGTGGATTTATGTGAATCTTTGTTCATGTTGAATTTTCTAGCATGGAAGATGTGATGATGCAATATTGTTGTAGAAAAATTTCATTTGGAATTTGTGTTGAAAATTAATATGGGACCATCTGGAAATTGGGATCTTCATTGAATATTTATTTGCTTGTTTGTTTAAGAACTATTTGTGGTGAGATGGGATTTTATTGGGTGAGCTACATATGCAAGTAAAGGATGATAGTTACCAAATTGAGTTTTAATCATGTAAATATCAAAATTTTGAATAATTATATTTTGTTGAGAGGTGGGGGGGGGGGGGCAGGCCGGCGATGGACCTGCGGACCAGCCCCGCAAGGGGCCAGGCAGCCTCTGCGGGGCTGACCCAACTCGGCAGATTTTGTCGGCCACCTCGTAACTTGATCCTGATCTATCCATGCGATATATAAGCGAAAACATGTGTTGACCTTTTTATCATTCCCTTTTCATCATGTTGAAATAGAGAGTCCCAGTCCTTATGGCAGCATCTTGGATTTGTTCTTGTTTAACCCGTTGGGGTGGAGGAATAAGGAATTGATGCGATATTCAATATCTGAATGACTTTGTGAATGGATGACTAAAATTCATAAAGAGTTGTCAGCTTGGAAGCAAACCAAATCCTTCAGTTATTTCATAATACTGGCTTACTATGAGTATTTTCGTCCTGAAAGAATGTATAGAGTACTTTGTGAACTTTGGTGCCCTAAGAAATTCGTTTGTTACGAGCAATGGGGAAATCAATATCTTAATTTCTTAAATTAATTTGATTTTCGGATGTCCTATAAGAGGATGTTATTATGAAGAATATGTGCTTGACCTGAAGCATATGATGGGGTTCACTGAGTCATTACGTACTTATCTTCTCTTATATTGTGCATACGTCATTTGCAGCCACACGCCGTTCTAACAGGATTAGGCATTCTGATTGGATAGAATTCTGGTATAGGGGTGAATGTTGTACCCCGAATCCTTTGAGATCGCATGTGGTAAAGAATGCGTAGATGAGATCAGTTTTTGGTAGTGAATTCACCCCTATACCAGAATTCTATCAAGTGCCTAATCCTGTTAGAACGGTGTATGGTGGCAAGAATGATATATGCATGATATAAGATAAGATAAGTACTTGAGGACTCAATGAGCTCCATCATATGCTTCAGGTCAAACACAAATTCTTCATAATAATTTCCTCCTATAGGACATCTGAAAGTCAAATTAATCTCAAAATCGAGATATTGATTTTCATATTGCTCGTAACAAATGAATTTGTCTCTGGGCAGTGGGCACCAAAGTTCACAAAGTGCTCTGTACATTCCATTGGGATGACAATATTTGTAGTAAGCTGGCTCCATGAAATAATTGAAGCATTTGGTTTTCTTCTGAGCTGATAACTTCTTATGAATTTCAATCATCCATTCACAAAAGCCATTCAAATATTGAATATTGCCTTGATTCCTTATTCCTTCACCCCAACGGATTAAATGAGAACAAATCCAAGATGCTACCATACCATAGTGACTGTTAGCCTGATAAAAAGATAAAAGAGGTCGTGGAGGAGCTGAAAGTGGTTCATTGTTAAAATGCATGTGTTTGTTTATATTGCATGGATAGATCGGGATCAAGTTGTAATCTATCCAGGTCATACCATTCATGAACTATCAACTTCAGATGCGACAATACCGCATGATGTTGTCCCATGTCGAGCAATCTGCACACAGGGAAGAATAAGAGAAGAAGAGGTGTTTTGGGAAGAGGGGGGGGGGTTCGTTCCTCAAATTATTATCCCAAGAACAAGGGGCCTGTTCCTAAAATAACCACCAGTAGGGTTGATTCTCAAATAACTACCTTTGGGGCACGTTCCTGAGATAATTACCATACTCCTTCATCCCTCTATAAATAGGAGGGAAGGGAGAAGACAGAAAAGGGAGAAAGAAAGAGACGGCAAGAAAAAGAAGGAAAAGAAGAAGAGGAAGGTGGAGAAAATCCTAGTGGGAGAGAAATACAAACTCTATAAGGATTCTACGTAGTTGAAGAACAGTCTTCACTCTGTTCACGATGGAAAAAGTCCAAAGAAAGGAAAATCAAGCCAAGTATTCAAGAGGTTAAAGCTATTTCAAATCAAGTTCTAAGTCAAGAAATCTAAGGAGTGAAGAGTCAAACATCGCTAGTCCTAAATAATAAGGCACAAAAGCCCTACACACCGCAAGTCTCTCATTTCTTTTAAGATTTTTCTCTTGTTATTCCTTGAAATTATAATTTTCGAAAAGTCTCATAAAAGGAAATCGAGGATCAAGTAGATTTGAATTGTACCCGCTTTCACCTGGCCTCTTATATTTTGATTGCTCTCCGAGCTATCTTTATAATTTGTAAAAATATTTTGTTTGCTACAAATCCAATGTGTTATTTGGAATTCGGAGTCTGACATTGGCCTGCCTCTATTATTATTTATTTGCATATGAGATTCTTTTGTTCCATGTGATAAGCCAGGGAAGGTGAATTTATTTGATGACCAACATTCGATTGAATTCGTAAAATAAACTATGGTTTATTTGATTAGATTGCGAATTTGTTATGAATTTTTTTAAAGATGAGTGCATATTGATAGAATACATGGCCATACATTATTTATCACCGTAAGTGTTTTGAGAAAATACATTTTGTGAGTCGATAATTTAGCTTATCTGGTGTGAGGAGGATGGGTGTTTGATTAAAGTGCAATTAAGACTTTGGTTACTATGTGATGGCATGGGGTATGCAATTTGGCTTCTTGTGCTCTCTTTGTTATTGGTTTCCTACTTGCATTGGAGATCCATCGATTCTTTTCTACGAGGGACATTTGTTCATTAAACAATGATATTAACGCCTTGTCTTCTTTCCAAAAAATCTTATTTAAAAAAAGAAAAAGAAAACTTTCTGAAAATGAGGTTTTCTGACATTTGGGTTCTCTTTTTGTTTGAAGATTGGTGTCCTGTGTTTGATCCCTTGACCTCCTTTACGGAGAGGGGGATGCTAGCCGACTAACCAAAGCGCAATTTGTGACTTTCGGTTCTTAATTTTGAAAAAAGTGAAATGTAGTGGACAAGAGTTCCTGGTGGGGATCTCTACCAGTTCCCTGGTCCAATAGCTCCCATCTATTTTCGTATTTTTTATTGATGAAAGTGGTAGAATTCCTACCAATTTTTCAAAAAAGAGTTCATGTATCTTGATCATGAATTAATTGGCTTCTTGTTTTTTGTTGTGTGTATTTGTGCTTTCTGAATTCAGTCATTTCAATGAAAAGTTCAATTCTTTTGGTTGCATCTGTTAGCATTTCAAATATCAGTACATAGACAAATGAGTATGTGGGACTTTAACCTGTTCTATTCAAGAGTTTGGTTGCTTGCTTATTTTTGTCTGGATTATGAAAATGAAGCCAGGTCAATAATAATACTTGTGATAATAGTTGGCAACAAATTGTTTTTATGTTAGCAATCCACAATATGGCTAATTGTGTTGAGTTTCTCATCCTGATCCTGAGGATTATTTGATTTTGAAGTCAAGTAACTCAAAAAGGATTTTAGGGCTTCCATTATATAACCCGAAAAGAGAGGAGGTAACTCCGGTGGGTATGTTCTTGATTATTATTTAATACTCTAATTTAGTGTCATGTGAAAAAACACATTAGTTCATGATTCGTATAGTTTATTATAGAAATTGTGATTAGTTGATAAAATATTAAATTTAATAAAAGTATAGATTTTATGATAGATATTTAATAAAAGCATAATAAAAATATGCTATCATATACTCTTGTGATGTTATATAAAGACTTGAAGGCCTACTTTTGTAAATGGATAAATATTTAGGATAAATTAATATAATTTATGAAGATAAAAAGACTTATTTTTATTCATATTTATATTTGATAATACATTCTGTTATCCCTATTTTTTTGTATTTTTATCTATAACTTTTCATTTGAATCATATGATGTAAAATATGGGATAATGTTAAATTTTTTAAAAAAAATATCAAGTCTATCATTTCTATTAAAGGGGCATAAATATTGTTGGTTTTATGAAGTTTTTGGGTTTTTTTTTTTTTTTGGGGGGGGGGGGGGGGTGAGCAGTCATAAATGTTATCCATGTTTTACAAAATGAGGTTAAAAAATAATGATAAAATATATTTCATATTTTACCTAGAACAAATTATCCTCACTTTTTCTTTTAAAATGCGGACAATTGTCCATGCTTTATCACTTTTTTCTTTATGTCATATGTAATAACATGTGATTTAGCTCAATTATTTCTTTATCTCAATCTCTTATCCTAATGTCAAACTAGGCCAAAAAGTATGAATATTTTAAACTTGATACTTGTGATAAGCTTTTTCAAATATTTATATTTTTTGTAAATTTATTTAATAAAAAATAATCATTAATATATTTATTATATATTATAATTTATAAAGAAGTTACTAAGTTCCCGGAATGTTGCCTTTTATCAATCCATGGATTTGCTGAATCTGTTACCCTTGGTATTACCCCTCTCAAATTCCGGTTAATTCAAAGGTTGGATGAATGCAAGTATTAGTGTATGGAATGCCGAATGCAGGAAGGGGTGCGTTAGGAAATTTTGAATTTTAGATTATTCAATTGGTACCAGTGGTACTTGAGAGATGAAAAAAAAATACAAATTTATCATTTCAAATGGCCAAAGAACGTGTCATCAACCAAAGCAATAAAACACTATTATTAACAATGTCAAATGAATGTCACTGTTCAGACTTTAGACCACCAATGCTATGCTTTTCTTATCCAACTAGGACTGCAACTCTGGTAGGTGGATTGGTTGGAGGTCAAACTGAATACAATTTAAAGTTGGAGGACGCCAAACCAACTTGACTTGCACCTAAACCCATTGGTTTATTTCGGGTTTGGATTAAACCTGAATGCTAAAACTATAACCCGAATTCACCCATTGTTCAAGTTGGTTCGTGTTGGGTCGGGTTCAAGTGACCCAAGTTGCACCCTGTCTCGAACACATTCACCCAGAGTTGTGGCCGGACCGATGCAGAGGTCGCATTCTGAACAACGACCCACCTATACGGGTTAGCTTCATAGGACACCTTCGCACTCCGGCTCCCGTTCCAGTGTTATGGGTGCACGTTGATGGCCCAGATGGAGTCACCGGTCCTCGGGGCAAGGCTTCCTGATACTCGAACGGCTGTGATCGTCTCAAACGCTTGCCAGTCTTGCCGATCTTTAATGGCCGGATAGCGGTTGATGTTGTAAACAATGGCAGCAGCAACAACAGCAGCATCAAAGCACATGATGTTCTTGAAAGAGCCATGTAAAACAATGAATTGAATTGCTGGAGATGAAGAGGTGACGAGGTTACATTTATATGCACAGGTTGGATTTGTCACATGTGGTTTTTGAACAGAAAAAAGGGAGAGTTTGAATGGTTTGGATGTTGAAAACGCTGTTTATTTTGGAACATCTATGGTTTGACTGGCCATTCAAAGTTTGACAGGGAATTTTTTTAATGAAAACCAAAATTTATATCTAGATTAGTTATTACTATAGAAGGCCAAAATATGGACTTTATGAAACAGAAGAAGAACAGCAGGTATGCCAAACTGAAAACAACAAATATGCGTCGGTGCTGGGCATGTAAAGGCAAAGCCTGGACGGTTGTCTTGGTTTCACATTATTGTCCCAAAAAAAAAAAAAAAACATTGTACGAAGGCCCAATATTCTGTTTGCAACAAGCAGGGCGTCATTACACTCAGTTTTTTTTTACAGTCTAAAATGTAATATTATATACCTTATTAGAAATCTAATGACTAACAATGTATATACATCGTTAAATTTTTTCTTACATTTATTAAAAATAGGTCTACTCAACTCGAAATGAAGCAAAATACACTTTTTATTAATGTATATATCTCATTATATAATGTTTACTATTTAAAAAAAAAAAAAACATATGTGGTCTGAGTTATGAACTGTAAAAATGATTAAGCCTAACCTTTTGTCTTGCAATGATCATGTCATCAAACCAACAAATGAAATCGTCAATATGTAATCAACTGTCTTAATAAATAATCTAATCATACGATTGTTTGCAAAAGGGGTTGAACTTATATTCTTAAGAAAGTTATATATTAGTCATGTGTGCAGCTCCATCCACAACCTTGATCTATTTTTTTTCTAAAAAATTATACTCATTCTTTGAAATACATATTATTCTAAAAAGTGTTGAGATACATTAATATATTTTTTCTTATAAACAATAAAAAAAATTAATTTTTATACACTACAATAGTGTAGATGTATTGTAATAGGGTAGTACACTACAAAAGTGGAAGTATAAGAGTAAAAACACCCTTCATCATGTTTCAATGAAAAAAAGGAAAGGAAAATGTTAATCATTTTTACAATAAAAAAATGTAGATCACATTTTTTTTTATATTGTAGAGCACCTTTACAATAAAAAATGTAGATCACACCCACCAAAAAACAATTGTAGATCACAAATGTTTTTATTTTTTAAAAAAAGAATAAACATCGTCTAGTGAGATAATATTTTGATGAAAGTGTATGTAGCTCTATTTTAAATTTTGGTAGCAAGACTCACAAGGAGGGGATACAACAAGAAGCCCACAAGGGGCTAACACAGAGGGATATAACTGGGTTCAGACCAGTGACCTCTCATTCCAAAAAGGTGCATCTCAACCAACTCGCTGTACCAGTGGTGGTGGTGCATAGGCAGCATAGCTCTATTTAAGTTGAATGAATCTCTCTCTTTGTTTTGGTAAAGGTGAGAAAATACATTTACTGGATGGGCTCAGAGCCTCGTACAACAGTTTGAACTATAAAAAAAAGGCCCAAAAAAAGATAATGTTACCTGGTTTAGATCAAATTTTTATTTTTGGGGTTTTAAATTTCAACGAAGAACCTCCACACAATCCCGTCTCCATTGTTGGACTTCCTTCTTAGCTTCCTAAGAAGCGAAAACCCAAACCCAGGCCCGGCTCGATAAGTTACTAGGCCTAAGGCAATTAAATAATATTTATTTTAATTTAAACTATTCATTTTTAATTTAAATATCATTTTTCTAGTTTTTTTTATATAAAATTATTGATTAAGTTTTTATATTCAAATTTCTATTTGATTCAAATAAAAGAAATCTTTGTTCTTCGTTGTCCACTCAATAGAATTTTTTTCATGTCTACAGTAAACAGAAAGTCTAGAAAGGTTTTTTCTATATATAAACAAGAAATAAAGTGAGAAGAAAGAGTTTTTTAAAATAAAGAAGAAAGATTGAAAAAAAGATAGTGTGAAAAGGGCACTTTTTAAAGCTTTCTTGTTTTATATCCCATTTTTTTGGGATTCAAAAAAACATTTAAATTATATTGGTCATGTAAATTTAACTTTTTTTGCTATTTTTTAGATATTATAGAATGTTGTCAAATTTTTATTGGTTATTTTTTAACCATATCAAAATGTCTAATAATTTTAAAAAAAAATTATTTTTTTTATAAGTGTTAAATTATCATTGGTGAATATCTGGACCTTCTTTATAAATAAAAAAAAATTAGGGCCTTTGTGCATCTTGGGGCTTTAGACAAATTGCCTAAGCTGCCTAATAAAAGAGTCGACCCAACCCAAACCCCAAATTATTAGGGTTTCTCGAGAGAGATTGACAATTCATTGGACTCAGTCCCCCCTCTCGGTGAGTCTTCACTTCTTCTTCAATGCCTTATTCGCTTTTTTCATTGGATCTTTTATTAGTGCATATTTTGGAAGTCTATAAGAGAAACCTTGGTGTCTGCTTCATTTCAAAATTTGATTTTTGTCAAGTTTTTTGGATTGGTGAATCGTTGATATCCTATCAGGATTTGGTTACACGAGGTTTTTTTTTTTTTTTAAATTCTCAGTATAAAAAGCATTTGATTGGTTGCGTGTTATGGAAAACCCTAAATTTAGCATGTCAACAGATCACGGATTGAATAATGTGGAGAGATGAGGTTCTCGAATAGTGTAACCAAAGTCACACCAAAACAAGACTCACAACAAAAAAGAGTAGAAGAAGAATAGACAACTCCAAGAAGATCAGGGAAAAGATTGACAAATTGATTTCACTACAAGACTCAAGCTTGCATTTCAAAATTGTGCAAAAAGAAAAGCTTGCAGTAGTATGTTTCAAGTGGTGTTGGGATTTTTTGGGATGGGTTGATTGATTGGAATGGTGGAGAGGAGTTCCTTATATAAGAAAGGTGGCACGGGGAATGGGTTATAGAAAGTTGGTGCACACAACAAATTTGTGTGGAGTACCAATGTATAGGTAAATGGATATTTATGAATAATGATGGTTAATGTTGTTTATCAATGCATTGGTAATAGAAGACATGGAAAAGTGGTGGTCAATGCATAGGCAAGGGCAAGCTTGTGGATTTTCAAGTAATGGAAAAATGTTGGTGGTATAGGAAGTCAAGGTTAAGGATAGTGATGAATGAATGACGTGGTTGGGTAGTAAAAAGTGTTGGCATAGATAGTGGTTAATACTTGTGCAAACAAGTCAAAGGTGCCCCACACAAAATTATAAGTTGTCTCACAACATCCCTCAAGTATAAAAACTAAGAGAGATAACAAAGTTCACTTTAAAATTTTAACACTCCCCCTTAAATGAAAATTTTGAGACAAGTACGAGTTTGGCTCCTAAAAACTCGAACGGTCCTTTGGATAGAGATTTGGTGAAGATATCCGCAACATAATTATTGCTTCGCACCTCCTTCGCGTAGACCGTTCGATCAAGCACCTTCTCACGAATGAAATGAGCTCAATTTCAATATGTTTCATTCTCGCGTGACAAACCAGATTAATAGCTAGCTTGATAGCATTTTGGTTGTCACCAAAAATAGTGGCTGGCTTGTGAATGGTGGAATGGACATACTCAATGTGGCGCCAAAGCCACACACACTCTTGACAAGCAAGAGTAGTAGCTTTGTACTCTGCCTCCATAATAGAAAGAGACACATAATCTTGTTTCTTATTACACCAAGAGACACTCGCTGATCTACATAGAAAAATATAACCGGATGTAGACCTCCAATCATCCAAGTCACCACCCAAGTCGGCATCCGTGAATCCAAGTAAAGAGATCTCCACTTTCTTCTTGTAAAGAAGACCAAAGTCAAGTGTAGAATTCACGTACTTTAGAACATGGTTTGTTCCCTCCAAATGTGGTTTTCATGGTCCATGCATGAGACTCGCGTCTTGTGATAGTCAAATACATGATACTACCCACAATAGCACGATATGGGTGAGGATTCGGAAGAAGCTTCTCATCTTCTCTACTAACCTTCATGTTTGAATCGAGAGGAGTGGAGCACCGTTTGCTTTGGTTCAACCTAAACTTCTCAACAATCTTCACATAGATCCTTTGCGTTAAAAAGAGCCCATGGTGCATCTTTTCCACTTTGAAGCTAAGAAAGCGACTTAGCTCGCCAAACTCGGACTTGTCTCCAAAAGTTCACTTTAAGGGGGGGTGTTAAAATTTTAAAGTGAAAATCTATCTTACCTTTGTATACTTGAGGGATATAGTGAGCCAATTTGTAATTTTGTGTGTGGCACATTTGACTTGTTTGCACAAGTATTATTCACTATCTATTCCAACACTTTTCACTGCCCAACCACCTCATTCATTCACCATTGTCCCTAACATTGACTTCCTATACCACCCAATATTTTCCCATAACTTGAAAAACCACGAGTTTCCCCTTACCCATGCATTGACCACCACTTTCTCCTAAGCCTTCTATTACCTATGCATTGGTAAACAACATTGATCATCATTTTCCATAAGCATTATTTACCTATAAATTGGTACTCCAGACAATTTGTTGTGTGCACCAACTTCCTATAACACATTTTCCATGCCACTTTGCCTATATAAGGAACCCCTCTCCACCATTTCCATCAATCAACTCATCCCACGAAATCCCAACACCACCTAAAACATACTTGTGCAAGCTTATCTCTTACTCAGCTTTGAATGTAAGCTTGAATCTTGTATGGAAAATTAAATTGTCAATATTTTCCCTCGTCTTCTTGGAGTTGTATTCTTCTTCTAGTTTTGGTTGTAAGTCTTGAGCTAGTGTGACTTTGGTTACACTATCCAAGGGTTTTGTGTCTCTCCACAGATACCTTAATATCCATATTCATTCTTAAGTGTTTTTGGTATGGACATTAATATTCAAATTCAGATTTTTTTGGATTTGGGAGCGGATATAAATATTTTTCAGAAAATTGGCATGTCTAAATATAGACAATAGTTGAGGTGATCAGGTGACTTGTTAAGATGATAGATGGTACAATAAAAAAGGGTTTTTTTTTGCATATATACCCCTATTGGAATCCATTTTTTGTGGAATTACCCATGTTGCAATACCCCCACTGCGTCCAGAAATCATGCATACGTGCCCCTCCATCAATCGCCGTAAGCAACACAAAGTAAACAATGGTTCCATTGTTAACCTGAGCAACAAAGATTACTTTTTTACCCCTAAAACAACCCGACCAGATTACACCCGATCCCTAAAACACCCTCGCAAAAAACAAAAACTAAACCCTAAATCCTCTCTTCATTTCCATGGAAAACAAATTTGTTTTGCTTGATATCCACATTTTACTTGGCAAACTACATTAACACTTTGGATTTGGGTTAGGATTACTCTTGGAACTACTCATTTCCATTCAATTTGGGGAAGAACAAACAAGTGAATGAATGAAATTGAAGGGTTTAGCCGATTTCTATCAAAGAAGAGAGAGGAAAAAAAGGAAACTAATATGGGGACAAAAAGGGGAAGGGAAGGAGTTGTGAAGGTTGAAAAAATTGATAAGATACACAAAAGCGAGGAAAAAGGAAGATGAAGAAGAAGAGGACTTCAGCCATAAAAAACTGATCTGGGGGGTATTTTTTCCATTTCCTAACAATTAATAGCGACTAACAGAGAAATTTTAACCAGACCTCACGGTCACTAACATAGGGGCACTATTTCTGGACTCAGTGTGGGTATTTTTGCAATCGAAAATGTAGCAGGGGTTAATTCCGCAAAAACGGATTCCAACAGGGGTATATGCAAAAAACCCATAAAAAACACCAAGGATTAAAATCGGGACTTCGGGGCTTCTTGTCCCTTACAGAGGTTGTAAAAAGAGATTGCGGGGGTTATTTAAATTTTGAAGATTAGGATTATCATACAAAATTAATAAATTTAAATATTAAATAATACATGCATATATAATTTATAATATACGTCGGATTTAGATATTTTTCATAGCGGACACCTTGCAACATTTTCGCATTTTGGATATTCGAATATCGGATAATTTCTGATTTGTATACTGATTTCAGAGTAGATGTAGACCTTTTTTTGGGGATAATTGATAGATCTACTGTAAATGGAATTATTGAATTAAGCATCTAATGAGCTTCCCATGGTGTTCTGTTTCTGGGATGGATTTGAAGTGAATCACTTCAATTTCAATTTAAAAATATCGCAATCATAAGCATTTGGGTAGATTTAGTTGAGCAATTAGAAGAATTTTAAATACTGAATAGACTTCTAGCAGGGAATTGGGCTGACCATGATAAATGCATAAGGGCTATTTGTATCTTTGCATTGTAATTCTTTTTTTTATTTATTTTGTATTTTCCTTTTTCTATCATGTGACTTTTCTTTCTGCTTCAATTGTTGAGGTTTTTGTGTAAGCAGCTGTAATGGCCACGCTCCAAGCTTTCATTAACAGCCCTCTGCGGCCCAAGACAACCCATTTTAATAGACTTCTATCAGGGAATTGGGCTAACCATGATAAATGCATATGAGCTATTTGTATCTTTGGATTGTAATTCTTTTTTATTTTTATTTTTATTTTTATCAGGACATCTATTTTGCACTTCTTTTTTTTATCATGTGACTTCTTTCTGCTTCAATTGTTTAGGTTTTTTGTGTAAGCAGCTGTAATGGCCACTCTCCGAGCTTTCATCAACAACCCTGTGGAATCCAAGACAACCCATTTTTGGGGTCTGCCGCCAACTGGTTCTTTGTCGTTGCAGTAAGCATCCTGATCTCTTTTGCCTCCTTAAAATTCTCCCACTTTTTTGGTATGTGATGTAGTGTTATGTTAGAGCTTGATAAGATTTTGTTAAAATGTGGCTTCTTGACCACCTTGTATTGAAATTGATAGGATTTCTTTGTGAAGAATGGTTTAGTAGAAATTCAACTGTGAATATGGATTCTATCTCTCTTTCCAAAAAAAAAAAAAAGGATTCTATCTCTTCTTTAGGATTGCTATCTAGAGGTGTGCATTTGTGTGTATTGGGGCTTGAAATCTTCACAATTGTTGTCCATTGTCAGCTATTTCATCAAGTTATTCAATCATTATAATATAAGTGATGTTATTTTTTGTAAAATATTTTTCTTATTGTTCAGGGATTGGTTGATATGAACAAGCCACCTGAAATGATATCTGACAACATGACCGCATGTATTTTAGTAATTTGTTTGGGGACAACTGGACAAGGAATCCAACAATAGTTGGGAAAATCCTAGATTTACATAATCACCCACAAACATTGTGCATCAATTAAGCTCGGGGGATTCATACACAAAACCTATGGGGAGCAAAACCATGGCTATAATCACAGAGAAAACCCGAGTGGATTTATTTTGAATAATCATATACAAAATAATAAGAAACGTACCCCGTGCCCCTATTACATGATCTCTAATTTGTATTTTCAATTTTGGTGCTTCAGCAATGTGTGTCTACTCTGGACTGTTTATGAGGTTCGCATATATGGTGCAGCCACGGAACTATCTATTTTTAGCTTGTGATGCCTCAAATGAAACGGTTCAAGTCTACCAGCTCTCTCGTTGGGTGAAGGCTCAGAAGTAAGCTCTCTCCATGTTAACTTGGTTTATATCTGCTTTAGCGTACCTCTCATATTTTTCCCTAGTTAAATGCATCTTCATTTTCCATAGTCATTTTTCTTTTTTCATATCATAATTGGTCTCATCTAGAATAAGTACTGATAACTCCTTGGTGTCATATAAATAACTGATGATTCTTCAACTTAGTGTCAGAAGTAGCATTGAAAAAAAAACGCATCCATGAGAATATGAGACAACACAAATACCCTTTACCAATAAATCTCATGTTGTTTGGAAATATTAATAGACAATGCTATATTTAGTACATAGTAGTAGTAGGTGGTCTACGTTTTCAAAAACAAAAAGCAAAAAATGGAAGCACTCAATAAATATCCTCTTTTCTTTTGTATGTGAAAGGATCCTTGAAGGAGCTTAACGAATTGTCCATCTTTACTGGCCTTTGGTAGGAGCTATGTGACAAGTATGTGTGTTTGGGTTTTGAACTTTTGCTCTTCGTTTGTTGGACACCAAAATTCATATGAATTTGTGTTGTCCTGCATTTGTGTTTTTAATCTTCATTACTCATTTTTAGAATAACTTTCCCACAATACAAATCTGAACCTTATACTCCACCAAAGGTGGTGAAATTTTAGGATGTGCAGCTTAATTGGAATCTTGTTCAATCAGTTTGTACGACCTGTATGTGTTAGAATTTCGAAGTATTATAATTTTCTTTTCTGCTTCAGAATGAAACAAATATTATTTAGGTTCAGCCCACACTTTCTTCTTGGTTTAAACTTAAATTTTCCTAATATTTTAACGACTTATTTTTTGCCCTGCAGATTAATTTGTTGAGTAAAGAATGCTCTATTTCGTTTCAATGTGTCTGCATGCTCTCTTGGACCCCTCTTGTTGAGCCCTATTTTCACTTCATTTGATGCAATGTGGTGATTGGATTAACTACTAGTGTAATGTAGGGGAGTCTCATCTGTTGAAATTTTATATCATGATTTGGATAATACATTCAGAATATGCATATTGGAGTTTCTCTGGAAAATTCGATGCATCACTAATATGTTGGCATTTGCGGGGAAACTTTGTCACTTCATGGTGTTCCCCCGTTTTTAATATCAAACTGTTTCCATCTCTGAAAGTCCCAAATAATCAAAATCTTTAATCTTCGCCATATCTCATCCAGGAATTCAACAGAGAAGAAAGATCAAGCAGAATCACAGTGATGCCTTCCTCGCATGTCGGAATAAACAAGTATGCATTTTTTTATGCGCCTAGATTGAGGTTTATCTTATTCCATGACATTGAAAGGCTCGTACAAGCCCACGTTTATGTAAATTAAAAAAATACTGAACAGATTCAACTATTTCTTGGGATGAAATGACACTATTTCTTGAGCATAGTCAGATGCAGTGGGATTCCTCTGTAGAAAGTTTAATATCTTTAGAACTCAAAAAATTATTTGCTTTGAACAATTCATCATATTTTTTTCATAATCTAAAATCTAACCCTATGATTGTCACTAATGACCATAATATAACTAAAAAAATTTCAATTATATATGTGCTTTTGCTGTTCGTATCTCGTATAATTCACGAATGTACACTTCCTGCACTGAACACATACGACTCTTATTCATTATTTATCATACATGAACTTTGTGTTCATGTGCTCTGTCAGTCATTTGTTGTACATGAACTCTGTGATCATGTACTTGAGCACACACTGCATGCATTTCAAATTCCTAGACATCATAAAACCTTCACATGAAACCTAATCTCCTACCAACAAAAAAAAAACTCACAAATTTGCATCACTTCCAATATTTCAACATCTCCTCTAACTCCAAAGCCTCACCTTCCCCAGCTGAACTCATGCTGTTTGTCTCCAACATGAAACCACCAAAACTGTCACCCCCCTCATCGGCCCAAGGACTGCCATTGAAGCTGAAGTTCTCAGTATTTGATTCAATGACAACCGTCCGATTCAAGGTCTCATTGGTTGGCGGTGGTGGCAGAGGGACCGAGAGATCTGTAAGAGAAGGCTTTGGTTGTTGTTGGGTCAGAAGTCCAGAGATGATCTTGGTTTCGATGGACTTCATCCACTGTTTGATGTAATCTGACATAAGAGGGTTGCAGAGAGGTTGGTGGGTGGTTGGGTTGATCCCTCTGAGGATCAAAAGCTTCCTCAGTTTGGTGTTCCACAAGTTCTTGATCTCATTGTCTGTTCTTCCTGGAAGTTTAGCAGCTATGACTGACCACCTGAATTTTTTTGGATGAATGAATTAAGTTATTTGAGAACAATGACTATACCGGGATAGATAAACTGAATAACACAGATAGAGCATTACTTGTTCCCCAGTTCAGCATGTAATTTGATGATGAGACTCTCCTCCTCAGGTGTGAAGTTCCCCCTCTTTATATCTGGCCTCAGATAATTCATCCACCTCAACCTACATGACTTGCCACACCTGACCAACCCTGCTGCATCAAAAATAAACAAATAAATACAGAAAAATAAAACTTAGATTTCTGAAAAACATTACTCTGCAACTTCTTGAAAAGTTTATTTTTTTCTTTAAAATGGACCATAAGTTTGAAGCTACATTTTGAAAAAAATTAAAAAAGAAAAAAGATGTTTGGTTCAACTTCTGATTTAAAACAATTCCCTCAAATCGAAATCTTTACAAATGTACTAGTTTTTTTTTATGACTTCTAATAATTAAAAACAAAAAAAGAAAAATCTTTAAAAAAATCATTTGAAACTAATTATCTAAAAACTGATTTTACAGAAATAGAATTAGTTATGACTATTGTTTGCAAACATAAAAACATGCATGAAATATTCTATGCATCGGTGCTGAGGTGGTAGTGCTGACCTGCTCTTTGGGGGACGGTGCGCCAGCTGGCACCGGGGTTCCAGAGGAGGAAGGAGCTGAGCTTATGGTCCTCTTCAGGAGTCCATGGCCCTTTCTTCAGCTCAGCATGCTCTCCTCTACAACATGGAGCCCTACCCATCACCTCTCTCTCTCTCTCTCTCTAAAGAGGTTGGTTGGGACTTGAGAGCATATAGTATGTTTGGAAGAGGTAGAATTATATGTAGACAGAGAGAATGAATATGCAGATATTTTATGTTGTGGAAGAGTTCATTATTGTGATTTTGATTGCTTGGTACACTGTTTAACCAATATGTAATAAACTTATGATTTTATACGGGTTTGTTCTAATATGTCAAAGTTCTCAAAATACTATAAAGAAAAAGGGAAGATATATTAATCAAAAGGGAAGATATATTAATCAATCTTAGCCCCCAATCACAAATGACAAATATAAAAACACACGGTTTTAGAGTCATCTAAATGTTCTTCATCATATGAACAACTTGTAATTCAGTTTTCAAGGTCGGTTTCAACCACCACAATTAAGTTGGTAAGTGGAGTTTTTTTTTTTGTGTTCATATAAAGGCAATGATAGCTTTGTTTATATAACGATATAAGTTATTTTAAAATAGATTACTCTTTCAATATAAATTATTATACTAGTAAAATAAGTTATTTATGTTTGATTGTATTTTTAATTACTCTTGTTGAGAAAAGTAATAATGATTTATTTCATTGATACAATTATCTATATTGAAATACTTATCTATCCTAAAATAACTTATATCGCTACCTGAGGGTTTGATATTTGATTTTTAAGCTTAGCTTTAATGTTTTGAAACCAAAATCACTCACAACACAATATTTCACTATCTCTCTTGATGCATCAAAATAAGGATTTGATTTAATTAGTTGAATCCAAATTCAACACATTGAGATATGATTGTTGGTATTTGGTCAATGAGTAGTATCTTGTCTAAGGATTGGATTTATGGGGTCTAAACATATCCATACATATGTTCCATAATGCTGGTCTGAACACTCCTCTACTTTTCAAATAGGCCTTATATATACTTTTCTTTCTATCCAAATACAGTTTACAGGAGAGGATAGTTTTACATGTTATGAAGGATAATGTTAGGTACATTCTCCCATGAACAGTCTGCACACATTTTAATTTTTTTTTTAAATCTAAATCTCATCTAATGAGGTATATATTTTAATAAAAAAATGTATATTGTTCAATCTCAATTTAAATGGGTCTATTTTTAGTAAGTGTAAAAAAATTATCGAGATATATATACTTCACCTAAGGAAGTATATATATCTCGTTGGATGGCTATGAGGTGAACTTTGAGGTTACAAAAAGAACTATGTGGAATTTAGCATGAATAATTATAATAGTTATGTCCTAATAATTAGGTATAAATTCAGAAATATAATTTATTCTTCTCTGACCATCTAAAATTATAACTGTATTTTATCAACCAAACAAAGATGAAGGAATCAAATCGGCAGGCAAACAGAGAAATTTCATTGGTGATGAAAGCCTCTGACTATAATACATGTATGCTTTGAAAATACAGTGTACTTAAAATTCCTCTTTTTTTTTTTTTTGAAAAACTTTTAGACCTTTTATATCTGAGGATGGCAGTTACAAGAGGTCTGAATTGGCCAGAGAGAGAGAGAGAGCTCAGTACACACCAGTCCATAGGTGCAGAGACCTATGCACTGTTGGTATCGAATTTCGGAGGGTTGGTCTCCTTTTTCCTTTCGGTTTGCAGCGTGTGTGGGAGTTCTTCGGGGATTCGGGTCCGGTGCGTGCCTTCGCAGGCTCGGTCGGATCGTCTCTCGGAAGAGGGAAGGGGTTTCATTCCTTGCTGAGGCGCCCGATAGCTCCTCAGGAGAATTCAGGGGTGTTTGTGATCGCCACCTGCTTTATCAAAAAACATGAAAAGTTAGGTCGGATTTGATCGCCTTCGTGGGGGAGTTTGTCTCCGCTTTGGGATATGGGCATATCGCACACAGTGGTGAAAACAGGAATCCTATTATGTTTCGGGAACTTGCTAAAAGAGGTTTGAAAGTTAGGGTGTAGGTGAGGGTCGGCTAGTGGGAATTAGCCGCTTGGTAGGGGACGGCTGGTTGGGATTAACCACCTGAGACCTGGTTCAATTTAGGCAGAACCTGGGTAGGAAATGGGTTTGGGTTTGGCTGAGGTTAAACTAGGTTTAACCTGGGTTATTGGAGAGTGGATTTGTGTAGGAAATGGGTTTTCTACTCATAAAATAGAATTCTCTTTCTCTCTCTCTAAGGTTTCAAGTAGGGGAATGGGTTTATGAGTGGGGCTTGGGAGTGAAATATATGTGTTGATTTGAATTGGTGATTGAAGATGTGTTAGAAATGCTTTGGACCCCCTCTATTTATAGTAAAAGGGGGGGGGGGGAGGGAAGGGGTGTCCACTAGATAATAGATCAAATTGGATAATAGGGTGGTTGATTTGACCCCCCATTAATCCTTTGTTCTTCTGACACTGTCCAGGTGGTTACTCTCAAGTAGCCGCCCCCATGATGACCTGTCAAACGTTCCATCTCTGACAAGCGGTGGCTTGAGTCGGTTACTAGGATTGGACCAGCCAAGATAGGGCGGCTAAGGGGAAGAATCTGCCGCAATCATCAACATTTAATGATGCTTTATGTCCCATCTAAGGGAAACGGTTTGGGGTTAGCTAGGGGGAGGGTAGTTGACTAGCCGCCCAAAATGGGGCGGCTACAATTAAGTAGCCGTCCCAGTCCAGGTCTTAGATTTTTCTAAGTGTGAACTAGGGTTTCTGGCTTTGTTTTTCTAAGGAAATCTTCTATTTAGAATGTTGTCATTTTCTAATATTACTTGAAGTAAATTTCTTTTCTTTGAACGGTCAAAATTAGGGTATCTTACAAGCAAGGAAAAAAAATACAAAAAGAAATCAAGATAGAGCACAATATTATCGAGTGACTGCCACACAAACAGTGTGAGAGCCATCCATCACGCCCTTTGTTGATACAGTTATCTTTACACCAACCAATTAAAATTTTCTCATTTTTATTTGTTTTCTCCGAGGCGCATGATCATTCTTGTCGCTTTCTCTCCTTGTTTTTAGATATCTCTTCTAATCCGGGGGGTGTAAAAGAGTTTTTATTCCTATTTGTAAATTATTTTTTAATTATTTCTCTCACCTTCTTCATAATTGTATTATATCTTTTAAAAATGAAACCACAATAGCAAATTTTATCTTTTTATTCAAAAAAAATTATTATTATTGTTTTATTTTATGTTATTACGTGACATGCATGTAGATATCAATAAGGAGATATCATGGAATAAATTTGCTATCATGTGCCTCAAAAAAAATTAAAGTCTTAGGAGGGAGCTTTGATTTAGTTGTTTGAAGAAAATTTTAGCCCCCAGTTTTCCATAATTTTAAAGCTTGATTAAAACATATCAGACCTTACAATTGAAGTTGACCTCCCCAAACCAACTCTATAGAGAGGGAGCGTGTGATATAATAATATAATTATTAATTTGGCACATCAAAAGGCATCCAACTCATACCAAAGTCATTGATGCTGAGGTAATCCATGTTGCATATATAACAATTCAGCAAACTCTATGGCAATTGGAAGCAAATTCAGTTAATTAAGGGGTGATTTTTTAAGGATAAATTAAGAACATCTTATTCTTATGAATTTTTTATTGTGTATATTCATATGTCTTCATAAAAAATTAAAATATATATTTTAATGAATTGTTTATATATCCCATGTAGTAAAACCACACATTCTACCTTGTCGAGTTCTGATACACCCAACCCTAAAATTTTCCTCAAATTCAAATGATATATACTTATTTGATGGTCATATGAATGCATACTCAAATATAAATGCATATGACCTCAAATAAAAGTTGAAATATGATTTTTAGGACTGAGTGTGCATTCTTCTACCTTACCAAATAAAATAGGACTGCACTAAATGTTGTACATAAGTTTAATTTAGCCTGTGTGTAACAATATTTCATCTCATTTATGCATTTCATGTCCCCTCACTTTTTTTTCTTTTTTTTTTTTATTTCAAGGCCCTGTAACCAAAGCTAATATTCATTCATAGTCAAAAGTATTTACATCAGGGTAAAGCACTATTGAAAATAACATGCATGCTTCACCACATCTATGCACAAGTGAAAAGAAGAAAAATGAGGTCTTCGAATTGCCAAAGAGAAGTGTCCTTCTCCCATGTTGCCTCCTCTGGTCCCGCCCCCTTCCATTTAACAAGGTAGAACGTCCGCCGGTTCTTCACGCTCTGTCCCTCCACCCTGTGCTCCAAGATGGATTCAGCGACCCGGTCGAACTGTGTCCTTACAGTGGGCGGGGCGCGCTTGATGGTGGCACGCTCCGGATTCTCCTGGTCCTCATGATACCTTTTCAGGAAGCTCACATGAAAGACCGGATGAATCTTAAGTCGGTTAGGCAAATCCAGCCGGTACGCAAGACGTCCCACCCTCTTAGTGATCACAAAGGGCCCATCATACCGTGGCACAAGCCCTTTGTGCGCTGTCTTGCGGCTGATCTTCTTCAGGATTTGGGGAGTGAGTTTGAGCATCACTCGATCCCCAACCTGAAACTCTAAGGGCCTTCTTCGCTCGTCTGCCCATCTCTTCATCTTTCGGCCCGCCCGGGCCAGGCAGTCCCGAGCTTCCTCGATCCGCTCTTGCCGTGCTCGGGCAAAGCGGTAAGCAGCTGGGCAGTTCCCTTGTTCCCTCTGTTTGGCCACCTCCTGTGGAGTCAGCGGTTGCTGCCCCGTGGCCAACTCGAAGGGGGACTGTCCGGTTGAGGAGCTCTGCTGCAAGTTGAAGCAGAATTGGGCAACGTCGAGTAGGTCGACCCAATTGTGTTGGTTGGCCAACACGAAGTGGCGGAGATATTCCTCCAGTAAGGCATTAGTCCGCTCGGTTTGCCCGTCCGTCTGCGGGTGATTGCTGGTAGAAAACTTCAATTGCGTACCAAGGAGCTCAAATAAGGCCGTCCAGAATCGACCTGTGAACCGAGCATCTCGATCACTAACAATGTCCCGAGGCACGCCCCAAAATTTGACGACATGCTTGATGAACAGTTGTGCAGTGGTCTCGGCTGAGCATTCCTTCGGTGCTGCAATGAAGGTGCCGTATTTGGAGAAACGATCCACCACAACAAGGATGGATGTGAACTCACCAACCTTGGGGAGTCCCGTAATAAAATCCATCGATAGGCTCTCCCATGGCCTCTCTGGAATTGGCAAGGGTTCCAGTGTCCCCCTGGCAGCTTCCTTTCCACCTTGTCTTGTTGGCACACAAGACAAGTTCGGACATAGGCTTCGACGTCGAGCTCCATCCTTGGCCAATAGAAACTGGCGCTTAGAAGAGCCAGTGTGCGCTCCTGTCCCGGATGACCCGCCCATTTGGTGTCATGCGCCTCCTTCAATAGGAGTTGTCGTAGCCCACCTGTCGCTGGCACGTAGGGTCGCCTACCCCGTGCGTAGAGGATCCCATCCTCCAGCCAGAAACGCCGAGTCACCCCATCAGTGACTTGCTTGACCATTTTACTCGCGTGTCGGTCATGCTGCGTTTCTTCCTTGATGCGTTGCAAGATGTCACCGGTGGCGCGCGTGACAAGAGTTGCTATCACCAGCTCTGTCCGACGGCTCAACGCGTCGGCCACCTGGTTGGCCGAACCAGGCTTGTAGCATAACTCGAAGTCGTATTCAGCGAGGAAATCTTGCCACCGTGCTTGCTTGGGAGTGAGCTTCTTCTGTGTTGAGAAGCAACTTGTGGCCACATTATCTGTGCGCACCACAAAGTGACTTCCCAACAAGTAATGGCGCCACACTCTCAAGCAATGCACCACGGCGGTCATCTCCTTCTCATGCACGGAGTAACGCCGCTCCGTGTCATTCAGCTTGCGACTCTCGAACGCCACCGGGTGTCCGTCTTGAACGAGTACCCCACCGAGGGCATAGTCCGATGCGTCCGTATGAACTTCGAAGGGCCGCTCGAAGTCCGGGAGAGCCAAGATAGGCTCCGAGGTAACCGCTTCCTTCAGCTTCTGAAAGGCCTCCTGGCACGCCGGGCCCCAGTCCCAGGCCCGGTCCTTCTTGAGCAAGTCCGTCAAGGGTGCCGCCTTCTTGGAGTAGCCTTTGACAAACTTCTGATAATAGTTTGCCAGGCCAAGGAAGGATCTAAGTTCTGCAACCTTCTTTGGCACAGGCCACTCCTCGATCGCACGTATCTTCTGTGGATCCATGCGCACCTGACCTCCCCCGATTATATGCCCGAGGAAGGTTACCTCCTGCTGCCCCACGAACACTTCTCAGGTTTGAGGAAGAGCTCATTCTCCCTCAACTTCAGTAGGACCTTCTTCACGTGCTCCTCATGATCTGCAAGGGTCCTACTGTATACAACAATGTCATCCAAGTAGATGACTACAAAGCGATCGAGATACTCTCTAAACACATTGTTCATTAAAGTGCAAAAAGTAGCCGGGGCATTTGTGAGGCCGAACGGCATTACAAGGTATTCAAAAGAACCATAACGCGTAACACACGCCGTCTTCGGCTCATCCCCAGGTGCTATGCGCACCTGGTAGTATCCTGAGCGCAAGTCCAGCTTGGTGAAGAACTTCGCCTTGCCGAGACGATCGAATAGCTCCTCCACATTTGGCACAGGATACTTGTTCTTGATGGTTGCCTTGTTCAATGCCCGGTAGTCCACACACATGCGCAGCGTGCCGTCCGCTTTCTTCTGAAAAAGCACAGGTGCCCCATAAGGCGCCTTGCTTGGACGCATGTGTCCGGCCTCGATCGCGTCTGTGAGTTGTCTCCGCAACTCCTCCAGGTGGGCTGGTGGCATCTTGTAAGGAGGGAACGCAGGGGGCTTGGCGCCCGGTATCAGCTCGATGGAGTGGTCCACTTCCCTTTGTGGTGGCAGCTTGCGGGGGAGTTGCGCCGGCATCACGTCCGCGAACTCCACCAAGAGTTGCTCCACTGCGTCGGGTACCTTCGTGTTTAAAAGTGGTTCCTCATCTCCTTTGACCAGCACGGCTAGGAAAGTATCCTGCCTCTGGCGCAGGCCCGCCTTGACCTGCAAAGCAGATATCATACCTGTTGTTTCCTCCTTGTCCCCGGTCGCAGGGACAAATCCCGGTGTGGCTCCACCTGTGATGAGGATTCCTCGCAGGTGAGGTGCCACAAATACCTCCGCCATACTGAGGAATTCGATCCCCAGTATCACCTGGAAGTCGTCCAATGGAACGACATAGAAATCGGTTGTCCCGGACCACGGTCCAACCTGCAGCTTCACTCCTTTGGCCGAGCCCCGGATGGCCCGCGCCTCAGAGTTTACAGCTTTGACATGGCTTGAGGCCTGGGTCACTGGTAGACCCAAGCGTGCAGCCTCCTCGTTCGAAATGAAGTTGTGTGTGGCTCCGCTGTCCACCATAACTCGAACGGGGCGACCATTGACTCTACACTCGACGTAGAGCAGGCCGCCCTTCCTTGTCCCTTCCACCTTCCTCAAAACATTGAGTAATCGAAGGGGGTTTACCTTGGGAAACTCCTGGTTTGGATGCGCGTCATCCTCCTCAGCGATCAAGGCGTTGAGCTTCTCCTTTCTGGGGCAGTCCCTGGCTCGATGAGGTCCCTTGCAAAGGAAGCACCCGGCTTCTCCTTTCTGGGATTGACCCTGGTTGGTCGACTTCGTCGATGAAGAGGATGCGCCATCCTTCTTCTTGCCATCGAACTTCCCCTTCTTCGGTGCCTTCTCCTTCGACTTGCCTTTGCCCTCCTTCTCGGGAGCATTGGTTTGCTTGTAGTCGAGAAGCGCATCAGCGGCCGCCATTGCCGCTGGAAGATCCTTCACGCCTTGACGCCGCAACTCAGTCTGTGCCCAGTTTTGTAGGCCAGACATAAAGTTGAAGAGTTTATCTTCCTCAGTCATGTTCTTGATATCAAGCATGAGTGAGGAAAACTGCTTCACATACTCCCGTACGGTGCCCGTGTGCTTCAAGCGACGAAGAGCATCTCGAGCAACCCACGCCGTGTTGCTCGGAAGGAATTGTTCCTTCATCTCCTTGACGAGGGCCTCCCACGTTGTGATCGTGGGACGACTCTCATCCTCCGTCCTGGTGCGCCACCACAGCTTGGCATCATTCGCCAAGTACATGCTGGTGAGAGTCACCTTCTCGGCCTCCGGCGTCCGGACAGCCTTGAAGTAATGGTCCATGTCCCACAAGAAGTTTTCTAGCTCCTTTGCATTGCGAGCTCCTGAAAACTGCTTGGGTTCAGGGACCTTTACTCTTTGAGACTCGGTGGAAGAAGGAGTCTCGTGTAGGACTCTCTTCATGAGGGCCACGTCGTCGGACAGTGCGCGAAGGGAGCCTTGGAAAAGCTCCGTGAGCCTGGAGACATCGGTGTGGAACTCAGCTAGTTTGAGTTCCCACGCCGCGTGCATCTCCATCACTGCTGCTTCTGAAGCCCCGGTGCGCTCGGACAGAGCAGTCACCTGACTCTCCACGTCCGCCACCAGAGCTCGTGTTGCCTCCGCCAGTTCCTCGACACGTCCCACCCGATCACCGAGACCTCCCGCCATCTGAACGAAGCTCTGATACCACTTGTCACAGGGGAAAAGTAGAGACCCAAAATTTGCCTCAGACCCTGTGCGGCACTAGTGCTCCCGAACACTAGTTCAGCCTCTCCGAAGTCGCCTAACAAAGAAAACACACAAAGACACGAACAAAGAGATGGGCAGAACCCTTTATGTTGTATTCACAGCAAGATTACAACCTATGTCCCGAATACCTTCGGCTTGGGACTTATATAGTGTTACAAGGGTTTGTGACTTGTACTGCCCGGGCGTTTCCCCACTCTCGCGTGCGTGCGCAGAGTTGCCCGGGACGTGGGCACGCCGAGTGCCCACGTACGCGCCACGTTGTCCCACGATCTGTTCTCGCCCCGCGAGAACCGCGCACGTGCGTAACCGTCCCGCCTCGCTGGATGACCACGTACTCCGATGCGTTGGTCGCCTGCGCGCACCGCGGATCTGCCCCGGGTGTGTGCGCCACGTCATGCCACGACTGGCGCCCCACCCCGTGAGATCTGTGCACGTCTTGCTGACATGTGCGCCAGGTCGCTCCACGCCCTGCGAAAAGTGCGCATGACCTTAACCGCTCAGGATCGCTGCGTGTCCACGTCTCCGGGTGCGTCCACCATCTGCGCGTATTCTGGATCTGCCCCGGGCATGTGCGCCACGTCGTTCCACGACTGGTGCCCCACCCCGTGAGATCCGAAGACATGCGCGCCAGGTCGTCTCACGCCCCGCGAGATGTGCACGCGTCACGCCTGCTGTCCCGAGGACCTCGTCCCCGGGCCAGCGTGACAATGCCCGATCGTTCCGGAACCTCCAGTGCCACCTGGACCGGTGTCCCGAGTCTCCTTCGCGTCAAGGTGCCTCGTGCACCCGAGCCATGAGCCCACTGGCTCGGCTAGGACTTGATCCTAGCCTAACACTTAGCATGGTGTGAGAGACACACAGAACAAGAGACCGTCCTCTCCAACAAAGATAATCATATTATGAACTTCAGGCCTAGAGATATAAGTTATTCTTAGGTTTATATCTATTTCTGGAATTGTTGAGTTTATAAATATAATAAGTGATTATCTGTTTGGTTGTATTTTCAGCTATTCATGTTGGGAAATGTAATAATAAAAGTTGGAGTGTTTGGTTGATGAAAAATAAAATATGAATAAGTTGTAAAAAATTGATTTGACATGTGGGCTTTATTGATGTATAAGAGGTGATGACAGATGATTTGATGTGATAGTAGAAGAATAACATTATTCTATGAGGAGACTTGAAATACATATATCAGTTTATTCTCATTTATTTCTGCATTGTTATACCCTTTATACCACCCACCAAAATAACTTTTTTACCCATATTCTTCTTTATCCCCCTTATTCCCTTCTTTATTCCTCATCCAAACGGCACCAAAGGTGTAAATAATACTCCTTTCATAATTATAAGGATAATGTCACAGATAAAATCTTGTATAAAATCTCTGTGTGTTTTATAATTTTTAAAATATATATACACTTCATGAATAATTCATGTATGAAGCATATCTTTTTATAAAAATATAATGAAAAAAATTATATGTTCCATTGAACAAAGCTTATATCATTTCAATGAAATGAAACTACATACAAAGATTGCTTGTGATAACACCCTTGTTATGAAGAGGAGTTTTGCATGGACCCCTAATGTCCTCCTAATAAATTAAATTTATATATAACAACTCCAATTAACAAATCATAATCAACTCCATCCATCATTGTCGTCCATGTCCAGACTCCAAAAGAAACACTAAGAAGAGTTTCCACAAAGGCATGGAACTTCCCTTCAAAAGAAGTATTTGTTTGTTATTATTCTTTTTTCAAATCATTAGCATAAAATTTTCTGTTGTGACATGCATTTGACAAATATTGCCCTTCCATGAAAGCAATCAGAATTTTGGTGTGCACACATGCATCAGATTCTTCCTTTTATATATGTAATAATGAATGATATCATAATGGATAACTGTACTACCATGTAGATCATCATATATTGTAATAGCTACTTGTCTACTTGGTTTATGTCATAACTAACACCATGAATTGAATTCAACTCCTCATCATTAATTTATAAACCATCTATCCAACTTTTTTTTTTCTTGGTAAGTTGGGACTCGAACTCTCGACTTCTCCCTTGGAGGAGAGTGTGTCTCGACCACCCCGTTAAAGGGGTCTACCACTTTCAAATCTACCATCTATCCAACTTTAGATACCCTGGACTATATATTTATTAAATTAATTGGATGTTCAATTAAGCTCCTGATTGAGAAAGACCATAATTCAACTGGGATTACAAAGCAGCAGGTTGGATCTCAAACCGAACCCAATTTGTAGGCTTTGGTTTGAATTCGGGTTTAACTCAAATTAAGTAGATTTGAATCGGATTCGATGTGAATTTGTATTTAATTTTTAAAACGGTGTTATTTTAAACATTTGAACACTACAATAGTCACAACAACAAAAAATAGTTTGATGCCTCACTGGAAGAGATTTTAGAGATGAAAATTGGAGGGAGATTTGACCAATTTTGTATCATGATTTGACCAGTTTTGGCTCCGGTTGGCAGCACGATTGGGTCGGATTCCGCTTTTTGAAAAGCTAAAATCCCAAAATCGTGCAGCCAAACGGGTCGGATTCCGGCAGAATCAAAAGCTGGATTCCTTTTAATTTCTCTCTCGAAATCCATGTTTTTAAAATCTCAAAAACAACGCTTTCTAGTCGGAATCGATTTTTTGAATTGAAAAGCAACTTTTTCTACCAAACATTAAACTCCTTTCAAATATTGATTCCTGAATTAAAAAAAATCATCCCAAAAAAGTCAAGGTCTAAAATCATCTTAAAAAGCAGCTTTATTCCAAAATCTACTTTTCAATCTGTGTTTCCAAACAAAGCCGACAATAGTCACAACAACAAAAAATAGTTTGATGCCTCACTGGAAGAGATTTTAGAGATGAAAATTGGAGGGAGATTTGACCAATTTTGTATCATGATTAAATTAGTATACAAACAATTTGGTAGATGAAATAAGCAATAGTTTTATTTTCCATCACCTACCATGATGTCACAAATAACATATTTTATTTAATCAATTTTCATTACAGGCAAAACTATATCTTTTATTTTTTATCACTTTTCATTACAAGCAAAATTTAACAAATAAAAAATAATATTTTCCCCGTCAATTTACTTTTCATCTCAATGTCTTTCATATTTCTTTCATTTTTCATACGAAACACATTCTTAAGTTGAAAGGTTGATAAGAAAAACTGTGGTTAAAATTAATTCTTAGGTTTATGTCCTAAGACCTATCCTCAAATGTAGTCAGCACACCATTTTTAAATACATACTTTTATAAAAAATGAAATGTATTCAACTAATTATAGAGAAAATACAAAAATTATCGAGCTATATACACTTTATCACAATGAGTGCCAATGGCTGTAAACGGCTAGAGTTATGTTAGGATTGCATCATACTATGTTGATATATAAAAACACCTAACATAATATATTATGTCAATATATGCTCTACTACAAAATAATGTAAACATGTATGCGATTAATTTCATTCAAATGCGTATTTTAACCCAATCATAGCAATCCATTGAAGAGATGATCAATATCAACTATAAACATTAATGGAGCCAATGCAAAATTGCAAGTGACAAGATAATGATCAGGCAAAAAAATGGTTAAAAAAAAAATTCAATGAATCATGAGTTATACCAGCTATTGGGATCTGTATCCCCACATGAGAAACAGTACACTAATAACACAAAAAAAAAATCAATTATACATCTGAACTTTAGAATTTTTTTTTCCAGATACACTGATATTACAAAAATTGGAAAAACAAGAAAAAAGAATCATCATTTATCAAGTATTGGACTCACTAGGCATTGTGTGTTCCAAGTAGGGTTCGACCGATGTGAGAGAGTCTCGCAGTCGGGAGGAGGGGCGCTTCCTCGTCTCCAATGGCATCAGACAGTGAACTGATCCCTCCGTTCCCCACAATGTGGCTACCATTCTTTCCATCGTCGGCGGGGAAGAGATCAGATGATTTTTTGTCGAGTTTCCAGTCCTGTGAGAAACAATAACCACAAGAAGCCCTCAGAAATTATGTACAGAAAAAACCTGAGCTTTAGCAGTTTTTGACAGCAGTGATTTTCAAAACAGATTATACCTTTGTTGCTCTTTCAGGTATATTTTCTACAGGGAGTTGTTGATTGGATGCGCGGACATCTTTAACCTTCAAGTAGTTGTACATGACGACACCACATAGTGCTGCAAACAAAATGGATAAGTTGCATAAGAAACTAAATGACCAAGAATTTGGAACCAATTGTGAAGCTGATTCAAAATCTACAAATTTAGATTTCAGATGATTAGAACCAAACGAGTTTCTTTAAACCAAAATTTAGTGTTATGGAACCAAGTTTCTAAAAGTAGTTTATGCTCGCAACTGGCTTTTTCAAAAAATCTGTTTCGATCATTAAAAACAAATATCAAAATCTGAAACCAAAAGTTTTTTTTTTGACGAAACTGAAACCAAAAGTTGAAGTTCAAAAACACTCGTTTGGAACCGATTATCTAAAAATTGATTTTGCAAACGCAGAATACGAATAAAACAGCTTTTAAGAAAAAATTGTTTTTATGAATTGGTCTTATATGTAGCGTGTGTGAAAGAAAAAAAAAGCATTACCGATTGCATAGCCGATGATATTCAGCCCAGTTATTGCAGACTCGGGGAACACAACAGTTGAAAGGGCGATCAATATCCAATCCTTGAGAACTCCAGCGACTCGGATTGTGACTGCACCAGTTCTACCAATGACTAAAAATATAGCAAAGTTCAAGGCGAGAGCACAGAGTGCGTTGGAGAAAAATATCCAGAAGTTGAACTGGATCTGTGAAATCTGCATCATCGGCTGCTCCAGTAGAAGCCAAGGTACTAACAGAAAAAGGAAACTGCAATAAAAATAAATAAATAAAAGATGAGGATTCGATGTGATATAAGAGTAGAAGTAGTAATATTAGTCAATTGAAATGAATCGGCAGTAATAGTTGAATCACATAGTAATAGTTCTTTATGCTACCAAGAGCAAACAAATTTGTTTATATACAACTAAATTGTGGTGGCATGCTATCAAGGACTTCATATTTCTCAAATTGGGTTAATATCATCAATCATCACCGATTCACCATGGAACTCAATCAAGAAAGTCAGTTCTGAAAGCTCCATACAAACTCTGCCTTCAGATGAGTACATGCCTTATAAACCACCACAACCCCCCCCCCCCCCCCCCCCCCCCCAACACACACACGAATTTATTCATCAAAAAGTAAGAAAAAGGGAAACAAAAATGCCCATGACCAAGTTTGGTGGTTTCTTATGGTGGTGGACCGGGGTCCTCAAAAGAGAAGGTCTAGCCAATTGATATTCCCTCGAGGATCCATATAAGGATGAACTTACATTATTAAAGCATCCTAGAGCAGAGCCGAACTGCTGGATTTTTAAACTGCTGCTGTCGCAACAAGAAATGGGGAGGCCAATGGCTATTCCACCATCACCGGCCAAGAAATCCTAGGGGAAATTTTCATGAGTTGTCAAGAAACATAATGAATTTTGCAAATAAGTGCAATGGGATCCTATTGATTGGTTGGGAATGCCTACAAACATAATGATCTTGTGGCGCTTGGTTTGTTGGCTTCTGGTGGCAGACTGGAGGCCTCAAAAGAGGTGGTCTTGGAAGAAACCGCAAGAATATAAAAGATAACATATCCAAAACAGGAAATCAGATGAAAATTCATTATGCCAACTCCCCACAACCAAGGAAAAGCAGGAGCAAATTATATTTAAGATACATAGATTGTTTATATTCATTTTTAATGACCCACACAAATTCTCTATGTTTTCCAAACAAAGGCAAAACACATGATAAGTCACTAGAACACATTAGCAACTAAATTATTTTTTACTTTAATGGTGAGGCTTATCCTATAAAAACTAGGTTCTTTTGGCATGGTATAATGCTATGTATCTGTTCAGCAACAAAATCCTTGTGACACTTTCAATGTGGTCTTTGATTGAAGGCAAAGTGATTCTTGAGAATTTCAGGGGTCTAGAATCATGTTTCATGATCCCCTACAAGTACAAACCTCATTAGCCTAGCATCTTCTTAAGCTAAACCACTATTGAAAAAAAGAAAAATAAACTCCATGCGCTTGTGCTCCAAGAAGCATAGCAACCACATTTAGCTGTCGCAATTAAAGAAAGATTCCCCATGCCAATGAAATATATATAATTAAATATGTATAGGAAGCAGGAGTATATTCCTAATTGTGGAAACTGCAGTTTGTACTTTATAGCATGTGTAGGACACTATTCTTATCTAAACAAATGTTATAAATTCTTCAGAACTAATTCTCTTATTTCACAGAGAGGAAATACCTGCATGGAGCTATATAATATAAACTCGTGACTGGATTTAGTGTCAAGCCCCTCCTTTGGAGGAGAACTTGGGTTAACACCAGCCTAAGAGCTTCTGCAAATATGCCTGTGACCTGGTAAAGTGTTCCAACTATATTAAAATGAATTTCCCCGTATGAGGAAATGACGACCCCAACACTGACAAGCACCATGTTCACGAACACGTCACATCTTAGTATGTCAGTGCCACATGTAACAGCCATTAAATATGTTGCCACTGGCACTGCAACACATATCAAAGAAAAGCAAAAAAGAACCAGTGTGTGATTAGGATGAGATGCATTAAACTCTTTAGGGGGGGAAAACGTGAGGCTGATTACATACTTAAGGCTTTGAGCATTTGAATGAAAGCCACTGATATGTGCAAATAAGCAGTGTTACCAAACCTGCAAAATAGTAAACATGCTTTCTCATAACAATTCCTAGATAAGAATATTATGATCAATTGATTCTTCAAGATGGACTCCCATTTCCCAAGACAAGTATAATTCAAAAGCTTATAGTCAACTAACAAGAACCCATGTTACAAAAATATAGAATGTTGTTTTCAATTAGGGTTTTTTATTATTAACTCCCCACAAACCATCGTATTTAGCGATCGATCCCTCACTTCTTCGTATTTGGGTTTTACTCCCCAAATTTAAAGGATAAGTGTTTTTTACTCCCTATCAGGGACTAAAAAAATTAAATAATTTACAGATAGGTCCCTCTCAGGGAGAAAAAAGGAATTATCCTTTAAATCTGAGGAGTAAAACCCAAATACGAAGAAGTGAGGGATCAATCGCCAAATACGATGGTTTGTGGGGAGTTGAAAATAAAAAACCCTTTCAATTATTATTTCAAGAAATGGATTAGACATTATTCTTTACACAAGATGATAAGAAGCCGCTGAGTGATTAGGTAATTATATATCTTTTTAATTCTGAGAGAGAACTATATTTTCAGAATTAGACTACAACAAAACTAATTGTAGATTACTTACGATGAATTCAGTTATCAAGGGCCCAACTAAGTAGCATTTTAAAATCCAAGCATAATAATAATTCTTCATGTAATAATTTTCCAATGTACTGACCATGTATTCATTTTATTCTATCAATTAAAGTAATTTAATAAAAACCAGTTACTAAAATTAGACCAAATTCTTTTAGCAGTCAAAATTACGATGAAACTGAAATCTAAGAAGCACTCAATCAATCCATGTAAAGCTGATATGGATATAAAGATCTCTTTTTTTATTTAATTTATAAAGACCTGATTTAATGTTTCAATTTTGAAACAATACTCAAAAGGAATCTATAATAATAAATAAATAAATAATTCAATTGTAGACAGAATTAATTTTATTCTGGTTAAACTGGTAACTTAGAAAAAACTGTTCAGCATTTAAGGTCCACTGCGTTTCAGTCAGGAGTTATGAGAAGATTTAATCTAGATTGGAAAAGAAGGGCACACTTTGTTTCTATCCAAGAATTGTGAACTTCTTTCAAAGATTTCATATAGGATAGTTGGAAAAATCTAGAATCACAAAATCACCCACAAAACGCATAAATTTAGTGTGTGGAAACATGATGATATGGCATTAAAAATGAAGGAAATATATACTCATACAAGGATTGTGGAAACATCTCCAGTCATGTTCTTTCATTTAAGGAGTGGAGAAGCATATAACTCTTTAATATATTTAGTTATACATAGTATTGAAAAATCATTGAACGAGTGGATTGCCCATTGAAGAAAAGAAACAATAAATAAAGAGTTACGAAGATGAACAAACATAAACAAGGAATAACCATTTTTATGCTCACCAGAGGCTTGAGGCAAAGAAGGCACTTATGGGTATCACACATGTTGCATAACTGTAAAAATATGAAGTAGCCATAGGTCAAAGAAGTGGAAAGTTTGAGAGAGAGATAAATAAATAGAGAGCGAGAGAGCGAGAGAGAGAGATCATTTCAAGTTTCTTACATTTGCCAGGTCATCCTAACAGGTGCTACAACCTGTATCCGAACAAAATCAAATAGAATATACTAAAGAACAAGTTCATTCAATTAAACAGCAATAAGGTAATGAGCAAGCAGAACTCTGACAACAGAATACAGAGCATTCAGTGCAATAGAGTCAATATGTGCAGATACAAATTGCAGAAAAGGCATCAGAAACACCAGACACCTTCTAGAATCATAGACATGTAAACAGAAGGCTGGGAAAAGCAGTATTGTAGTTGGCAATAAATTTAAACTGAAAGGCTCTCATGTGGCAAATAAATTTATTCCTTATGGCAATACAGAATAATGTAGCACCTCTTGAACTGCAACTCGAAAGGTTATTCTGTCCTCTTGAACAGGTGTAAAGCAGAAACATGTGATATTTCCAAGGATTTGGGAAGACTCCTTTGGAGCAGTTTAAGAATTGGGAAACATTGTGATGGCACACATCACATAATTTTTTGTTCCAGATGGAGGAAGAGGAAATATAAGATTATCAAATACAAGTGTAAATTGGTTTAGATGGTCATCCTCACATCTTCATGATCAAGATGCACTATTGTAAAAAAAAAAAATTACTTACAGACTGGTGATTGAAAATAAATAATTGTGGCATTTGGTGGAGAATGTAAACATCAAAGAAAAATATGATGTAACCAGATGAAGCACCTAGAATAAGATGGCATTAGACCCAGACACACCACTTTCCATGGACCAGAGGATTACATGGAGAACCAAGCGAGGGTGGTATTCAGACAGGTGCATTGGCATTTTACTGGTAGACTGGTAGACCCACACAACATCAAAGAATTTTCAACAACCATGGAGACCGGCTGGCATGTTCAAGAAAACACGGGATTGCAGGAACATTGAAACAGCATGTCAAAGAAGCATAAAATACAATGCAAATGCTTTCTCCAAAGAGAAATAAATACAGAAATGTTCACTATTATGGGTGAAATGATTTTCCAGGCAAGGCAGCAAGAAATTCAACCTCTCTGCAATTGTCGATTTCCTTTTTTTTTTTCAGAAAGTGACGTTCTATCAACAAAAAATACCAATAAAAAAAGTTCATATAATATTTCTTAATAACAGAGATGATAAAACAAATGCTTACCTTAAAAACACGTATGAGAAAGAATGCTACCACACCAGAAAATCCCATGTGAATCATCGTAAGTGTTATGGGGAATGGAAAGTTGAAATACTTTGGAGAGAGCACCCACTGCAGATGAAATGAAGAGACATGTTTAAGTAAAAATGTATTTCTATATGCGATAAAAACATCAAATACAGAATATCGACCACAAGAAACCAAGTAGTTTCTTTCAATTTGAATAAACTAACAGTAATAATCCGTTTGCAATTTTTTTTCAAAAAAAAATTAATAATCTGTTTGTAACATGCCAACATCCCATATGATAGGCATCAATACTAATGATAGGCATCAATACTAATAAGGATTGCCTATACAATAAAACAACATTATTTAACAAGCTACCTTCTCGCACTGTAGCTAGACTACTTAATTCAGGAAGTTAAAGATTTGCAGAGATCAAATATCTGAGTCCTAGATCAACACCATCTTTCTTTCCCAGACTGGTTGTGGTACACATCCAGGGTTATGTTATTATGTACTATGGAGCAACCATAAAGGCACAACTAAGATTCATACTGTCTTAAATCACCAGCACAACTCAGAGACAGATACAACTATAATCAAAATTATATGGAAATACTAAGATAGCAGCAATAAAATTTTAGTCTAAAGTTCTAAACAACTAAAACATATGTATTTAATAGACTTTATGAAAAGATTGCATTATAGGTTTCAATGGCATTATGAAAATGAGAACACTAAGTTTGATGTACAATACCTTGTTATATAGGATAACTCCTGAAGAAAGCAATATGTAGATCAGTATATACAGGTAGGTCAGCAGAAGCTCCTTGTTTATCATCATGTCTGCTACTAAATAAGAATCTTCCCACCAATACAAGCAGCCAACTAGTCAAACATCTGGAGGAAAAAGTTTGGTCATTTGTACATCAAGCTAGACAGGATAATGCACATACCCTGGTTTTTCCATGAAATACAAACAACTTATATATTTTGACTGCTAACATGAAGCACTTCAATTTAAGAAAGGGGATGATAGTCAAAATTTGAAGGAACACAACCATGCCATGTAAAAAATAGTAACAAAAATATTCTGGGGCTTCATCATATCAATACTAGGGTGGTCAGCTCCCACCTTTCTCTAATGATGATGATCACTACATTCAACAAACTACACATCCTTCAAATGCTCCCAAAGATATGAGACACCATAAGTCAAGAATATGAATCCAATTTCCATCACAATCACCAAATTGTGTATTCTTTGGTGGGTGCCACGATACCAAGCAATGCTCACTATTCCAATATACTCTACAATTACACATTTACACCAACAAAAAAACACTCTTTTAACACCAATAAAATAATTACTCCCTATTGGGTGGTTAATCTTTTTCACTACAAATTCCTCATTGATCCAGTTTTCTTTTCTTCTTCTTCCTGATTAGTATTTGAGAGTACGCAGGGGTTGAATTTAATTCAATCAATTAGAAACACCAACTAATCATAGCTAACTCTGGACAAGAAGCCAAGAACCATAATCACAATTATCTAAACATTAATAATATGATACAAACCCTAATAGGCAACACCATCACAATCATTGAATCCAGTTTTCTTGAATACGAAAGTAACAAGGATTGAAAGAAAAAAAAATAGAACAGAAAAAACAAATAATTTCTTTCTCAGAAACACAGATATGACGATTTCTTGAGATCCAGAGCTCAACAGAACCACATTACGGAACTTCAAAACCCAACCCGAACCGCACCGATCAGACGGCTCCGAACCGTCCGTCTCAATATTCCAAGACAATCAGACGGATGTAACAAAATGATCTAAAAAAAACGAAAAAAAAGTCCGTTTTGGACATCTGATTTAACAAGACAAGCGTAAAACGAAAATCAAATCCGACAAACGAAGATACACCACCGCATCACCAACCAAAACCCTAAATTTCCCCCAAAAAAAACGGAGTCAGAGAGAGAGACCTGCATTTCTTGCTTTCCTTCCCTCTCTAGTATTCCCATCCGTTGTTTATTCTCTTCTCTTCCTCTTGAGATCTGCCGATAATGGCAGATCACAATGTCTACAAAGAGAGAGCTCTGACTGAATCTCTGATCAAGCTTTTCTTGTAAGGAGGGACTTCGTTGTTTCGGTGTTTTTTTATAATGGCATATTTTACAGCTTAGTCCTCTGAGAGTGACAAATTTATAGGGATACATTTGGATATTAAAAAACTGGAGGAGTTTTGGTAAAGAGACACCGACAGAGTTTCGGGGAAGAGGGGCTGTAAATGAGTCAATTGCGTTAAACGAGTTAAACGAGTCGAGCTTTGACATGTTTAAGCTCGACTCATTTAATATCAGGCTTAGCTCATGCTCGATTAAATTTGGGATCGAGCTTAATTTTGTGTTCAAGCTTGACTCGTTTGGCTCATGAAAAGTTCAGTTGAAACTCGACTCGGCTCATTTGTTAAACGAGTCAAGCCAAAACTCGAACCAAGGCTCAGCTCAACTCGTGCTCATTTAGCTAAATAAAACTTATTTTGTATTTAAAAAGTTACAATTCATAAATTACAACACCTTATACATGTGAAAATGACATAACCTCAGACTCGGACTGAGCTCAGATGTTTTGTTTTATGTTAAGTAACGAGCTCCTATAAGCTCGAGCTCGGCTTATTTGTCTAATCTAACAAGTTTTAATCGAGTTGAGCCCAAGTCGAGCCTGAGTTGTTCGGCTCATTTACCACCCCTAATTAAAATGGACAATTTTTGTGAACTCGGGTGTATTATAGTTTGGGTGAGTGTTTGATTAAATTTATAAGCTGTAAATTATATTTTTAGCTGAAAATAAGTTGTTGTGACATATTTGTTTAATTTTAGAGAATAATTGAGTTAAAAATAATTTTAAGAAAATCATAATATAAAAGTTGCATCAATGGTGCTTTTGGATTTATAGCTTATGTAGAAGCTTATAAATTTTTTGAATTCGACGTGAATATCCTGAATAATAATTTTGTATTGGATGTAAATACCCTCTATCTATCTTGTGCTTCTATATTTACAAACATGCATTAATTTTTATGATTTAGAAAGGTATTTTTACAATTACAAAGCAAAAAAACTTTTATATAGTTTATTTTGACTAAAATCAGCTGTTTATTTGTTATTTTTTCACGGTTACAACAAATATATTTACCGTTTATTTAAAATGTTAAAATTTACAATTTATAAGATATAGTATATAATCTATAAATAACTATGAATACAAATGTTAAAATATCTTCAGATAAATAATGTCTAAAGAGATTAATTTTATTGATCATGTGACATGCTAAAGATGAAAGGATAACGTAATTCAAAGACACAGATTAATCATCTTTTTTAAAGTTCATAGAAAAAATTATAATGGTTGTTTATTGTATAAAAATTATAATTAATCATACTATATAATAGAATTTGAACATTATATAATACAAACATATATAATTTTATAACATATATCATAATCAAATATTTTCATAGCAAATACATTGATATTCCAATTTATACTTTGGATATTCAAATATCAATTAATTTATTTTAAAATGCTAATTTGAAACTGATATGGATATTTGTTGAGCTAATTAATAGGATTCCGATCTTGTGCAACATTAGGATTAGCAAGTATTTTTTCCTTATTAAACATGCAGAGACATTCTTAGAGGGAGATTTCCAATAAATACTCCAGTTTAGTTTTAAAAATGTATTGTTTGGTTCAGTTTGACTTTTACTTCATCAATTGTTCAAATTGATTTATGAATGATACAACTCGATTTGTGAGATGTTCAGTTTGTTTTATTAATTAATTAGCTTAACGCAATAAAATCACTTCGATATCACCAGTCTTACTTATGAATTATTCAATTAAATTCATATGGTTACTCAGTGTTCAATTCGGATTCACAATTTTTTTAATATATAATATAAAAATTCATTCCTCCTTAAAAAAAAAATTCTGGGTTCTCTATAAAGCTCCTGAATTATGTTTAAGTTCCTAAAATATTTGAATTTATTTTTGTATCCCTAGACTGCGAGACCCCATTGTCTATTATTTTCATGTCATTTTGAGTAATAGATGTTAAGTCAACCTTTAACATTTTCATTTTTACCCCCTCATTTACCGATTATGTATATTGTAAACAAGATTGAGTACATTGTTAATAGGCATACGCTAATTTGTACATTGTTAAATCGGAAGGGAGGAAATGACAAGAGGGAGAGGGTGACGGGAGTGATAGGTGATGAGAGAATCACTGGAGAGGGGGGGTTGTTGCAGTAGATGGGAAAGAGAGAGGGGGATACAAATAAAAGATAAAGATAAAGGCAAAAATTAATAAAAGATAAGAAGGACCTAGATATAATAGTATAATACCCCGACTAATCTAAAAATCTAAAAATAAATTCAAATACTCCAGGGACATAAAACTAATTCAGGGTTCAAAGGACCCAGAATTAATTTCTCCAGAAAAATTTTTTTCATATGAGATGCTCGAGAGACTCACCGACTCAGAATCGGTTAAATCTGGACCGTCCAAATTGCATTCAATAAATTTGGACCCCCTGACGTACCTATTTATGCTCCGTCTGAATCGACCAATGGCCCGGTATCACGACCGTCCATTAATAGCAGCTTCTCAAGGAAGGTACACCATCCACGGTCCCCAACGGTGGACCCCACGATGGCTCGAGTGACGGCGATGTTTTGCTGCATCACAACCACGACCTTGGAGCGGTTGACATCAGTTTGATCTGACGGTGGAAACTCGGTGGACCTTTTGACGCTGGTGGACACACGAGGGGAGAAGGACCGCCATCAATTTGGAGCTGGTCATAATAACAACCGCACGATCTGTGCGTCTTTTAAATTATATGTTATTATTTCTGCGGTGGACCTCCATGTGGGGGCACGTGAGTTGTGACTTATTTTTGTAACATAGGATTTCTACATGGGGGAGGGAACATAAATAACTTATCTCATAATAAAAAAACAAGGGAAAATCCATATGCACTCCCTGAAGTTTGTGAAACATGTAGAAACATCCCTTGTATTTCAAAAGTATTCTCTTACACCTCCTCCGTAATTTGATACACTTCTCACTGTATACTTCCCATTAAAACAGGGAAAACAATAACATGAAAATGATATTTTATCACTCAAAAATAATATTTTATATTTGTCATCTATAAATTTAAGTATTAAAAAATATTCTTACATCTCAAATTAATCATTCAAGTAATAGATTTTTTTTAATGTTATTGCTTTTAATGGTAGGGGATATAAAAGCATATTTTTAAATATAAGAGGTGTCCTTATAGGTTTTACAAACTTTGATGGAATAAACATTTATTTTACCATGAAAATTGAAGGATTACAAATTTTTTTTTTTTTAAGAAAGGTAGATGTTTGCTATTCGATTTCATATATGAATTCGAATTACAAAATCTGAAATCAGAGAGAATAGAGAACAAACAAGTCACAAAAAAAATGAAAAACCATGAGCATAAAGAAAAATTCTAAGCCTCGGGTTAGAAGGATTACAATATTGCCTTGTTCAAATTGGAAATTGAAAATTTTGAAAACAATTAAAGCATAATAATGATCTTGAAAAGAGACTGATGCATAAAGTGTAATGCATACTCAGAGGGTGGCATGTGGGGACGGGGGGAACTCAAGCTCCTCCTTATAATTTTATTTCTTTTATGGTAAACAAACAAGAACACATGAGGGTCTAAGTTTAATATGAATATATTCATTTTAATATATCAAAATGTTTAGTATATCACCTTTAAATAGTAATTATATTTTTTCAAGTCATTCAATCTCTTTTTTTTATCCCTTACCTAGTATAATACTTTTTACACATTTATGATTATAAACTGTGTGTGTGTATATATATATATTGGAGGGACCCCCGTGACATGACTTTACAATTAAATTAAAAAGGCTACCTCTGTCTGTTTGTTCCAGTCCTATCGAAAATTCTTTCAAATAATCGCCAACAAATATATGAATAATGTTGTTCATTCATATACTGTTATTCATTCCTTGTATTTTATTATATGTTTTATATATGTTATGTATGCTATTAAGAGTCAGTTTGGTAACTCTGATTTATATACTATATTATTTTGTTACATATGAAACACTATCATATACTATTATATAAAGGGCTTGAGTCTCTTTATAATCAAATTAGGTCTTATTATTCTTTCTTTATGTGATTATTGTTGTGCGTGACAAACAAATATTAGGCTAAACACAAATTCTTATAATTATTACATCAAGAATATAAACATAAAATATATATATCAATTCATGCATGCACTAAAATACATAATAAAAGCATGAAATAAAATGAGATTGGGATTAAAAAGTGTATCCGAAAATGTGAAAGCGAGTGAAGATACTTTGTTCTCGGTGAATAAGGCTCCCTCACGCACATGGTTAAATGACTCCTACCACTGATAGATACGACCACAATAGGTTTTGTTCTTCTGGGATGCAAGCTACGGAAGAACCATGATGAACAGACTGCGATCCTTTCAGACGCCCAAATTAAGAATCAAAATATCAAGAGATTGATAAATGAAAATGGAATAGATGATTTAATATCTCAAGAATAAATAATTTTGTATTTGATGTAGAAAAGCTCTACGCATGCTACTCTCTTATCTCCTCAGGCAGATAGCCAATCACATTTTATGGTGGAGATGAAAACTTATTAGTGTAGTATATAATGAGAGTTCATAAGTCCTATATATATACATTCACAACACATAGGTGCTACCAAGTAATTTCTATTAAATGCCTTATAAAAGCAATATGACAGTTTTGAACGTTTCAAAAGACTGAAACATTCTACAATAAAACACCTAGATAATGTTGAAATTAAACCGTTATAATGAAGTTATAATCCATGCAATTATACGAGGTTATAACTTACAACATATTAAAAAAAAATTGTTAGAATTATGTAATTTGGTCACAAAATTCCAACAATTATAACATGTTATGCTTCTTTGAAATATCACATCCCCTTCTTAAAAAAAAATCTTTTTTTCTTTTTTCTCTTTGTTTGCTTGTTTCTTTTTCTTTTTTTAATAATTCCACGACCATCTCCATATTTTCCACGACCATCATCTATCATCCATATTTTTCTTTCTTCAACATTGAATCCCATCATCCATCATCCATCTTAGTCAATTTTTGCCACAACCCATTATCAATATTTTTCATGACCTCCCGGTGTTCTACCTATCTATTTTCAAAGCGCCGCTAGGGGAGTTGAAGAAGATTGATAGCATCCGATGCCGTTTCTTCTGGAATGGGGCGGCTCCAACATCCAACAAGCCATGCATGGTGAGATGGCAAAATATTTGTACCCCCAAGGACATAGACGGCTTGGGAGTTCTCGACCTCTGCATGATGAACTATGCACTACTCTCCAAATGGTTATGGAAGTGGGTTTCCAATTCCACATCCCTCTGGTCATGTTGTTTGCAGGAACGGTACGCCAGGTGTCGGGTCGAGCCTAAGTTCCCCGCATCCTCGTCCAAGATGTCTTTCATGGCTAGAGGGTGGTTTGGACTTGGCAGGGACTTCGAACAAGACATTGCATGGCACCTGGGCAAGGGCGATCGGATCCGTTTCTGGATGGACCGATGGTGCGGGGACACGCCGTTATGGTCTAAATTCCCCCTACTCTTCCACCTGGCCACGTTAACCGATGAACGGGCAGGGGATGTGTGGCAGGCGGAGGCAAGTGCAGGCTTGTGGCAACTTAACGATCTCCAAGTTCAAGAATGTGCTGAGCTTCTAAGCGCGCTTGAAGGGAGGGAGGTCGCTCATGACAGGCCGGACGAACTGATATGGGGACCAAACCCTTCAGAGGGCTACTCGGTGAAGAGGGGTTACACGTGGTGGTCGTGAGACAAGCGTATCGACCAACAAATGGCAGCCTGCACTTCGAGGGTCTGGAAATGGAAAATGCCTTGTAAAATCAAGATCTTTGTTTAGATGGAGCTATAGAACCGACTGCTCACTAAAGCATATCGGGCGAAATGGAGACCGTTTGATCCTACTGAATGCACATTCTGCCAGGCGGAGCCCGAGACGGTCGAACACCTCCTCCTGCGGTGTCCCTTTGGGGCCAGACTGTGGCGCGAGCTAGGAAAGGCAACTGGGCTACGGTTCCAATAGCAAACAATGCCCGAGATAAGGGACGCGCTGTCTTCCGCGGGTACGTCGACCCACGCCCTGCCCGCTTGATTCACTCAGTTGCTCCTCCCAGCGGGCCTTTGGGTACTATGGCGTACTTGCAACGGTGCCCTTTTCCGGAGTCAACGCCTTTATTTCGAGAACCTATGGGATATGGTCTTGCAGCTCTTGATAAATTGGGGGAGGCATTTGGCGGGACTGAGCCAAGTGTTTGTTCTTGGGGGGACGATACGGTGTGAGAGTTAAGTCTGGGCTCGGAGCTCATCCGGGGGTTCTGGCTCACCCGGGCGAGGTCACCGCTCGTGGGCTCACTGTTAGGAGTCAGTCCCCGTGGCCCGAGCTTCCCATTCTTGGGACCTCGGCTGGGTAATGTAACTAGTTTCATCATTTCTTAACCCCCTCCGCTTTCTGATAATTTTGTAACACTTTTCATTGTTATAAAACAGCCTAATTTTTTCAAAAAAAAAAAAACAATTTTCATGACCCATCTTCTTTCTCAATAATCCAGTTTAGGTAGATTATGTGAAATAAAAAAATTTAATTAAAGATTCAAGAATGAATATATGAATGGATGATTCCAAACACAATTTTTCTAAGTGTTATAATAGATTTTTATGAATGTCTCTGTTTAAAATTAATTTTATATCAGAGATTATATATGTACGTGTATATATATACACACACACACACACACATACACACACACACACATTCTTTTGTACTTTGTGTAATCAATAATTGATAATCCCTTATTTAAAAATTAAGTTCTGGATTTACCGACTTGGAATGATGCTCGGTCGTTGGGCATTGAAGGGTTGACAGGCCGGATCTACCTATGGTGGGGGATCCGGGTCGTGGGCCCTTGTCAATCAGGTCATGGGCCGTTGATAAGTGAAGCTTGGTTGGTATGTCTCATTTTTTAGCCCTATAATAAACATCATCTAATGTGATATATGCTTTTGATAAAAAGTGCATATCGCTCTATTTCGAGTTGAATGAACCTATTTTTAATAAGTGTCAGAAATAAAAAATAGTGAGATATATACATCATCTAACAAGGTATACGCTTCATTGAATCTGTAATAAAATATATAGGTTTATGTTTTGGACTGAGAAAAAAACTAAGTGTGTCAACACTGTATAAAGATATCAACATAAAGAAGCTGGGGAACTCGTCAAAGAAAAATAACATTTTATTAGTGTGGTCTTTGAGGATCCGTTCTTTAATAATAATTTAATTGAGATCTCACATTCCATCAATACCACCCCACGATTCTTTATTCACGTAACACCGTCCGATTTGTTATGAATATATGCATTTGAAGATGCATGCATATATTTATGGATGACCATACAATAAATAGATTCATCTTGGTATAATGTGCTATATTAACATTGTAATTCATGCATTTGTGTATGCATTTATTTTGGTGTGTATTTTAGATTTTCTATCATTGTGGTTGTGACCGTATAAATAGTGGGCTTGTGTAACATGAAGAGCATCAAGAATGAGAGGAAAGAGAATAAAAGAAAAGAAATAAGAATGAGAATAGAGGAGAAGTTCTTGAAGAACTTCATTTCCCTACATCTCTCTTTTGTGTTTCCATCTATATTTTTCATGTGTTTCCTTTTTATTTTATAAACGGTATCAGCACGAATTTCTCTATTGTGTAAGGTGAAATATTTTAAATCAGATTATATAGTCTTGTTTAAAATATATTCTTTTGTCATCTCAATTTTTTTTGTTTACATGTGATTGTTATCCCTGAAGAGATACACTCCTATAGATTTTAATACTCCAGAAGAGATATATGTAATTTAATCATTGAAGAGATACACTCCTATAGATTTCAATACTCCAGAAGAGATATATGTAATTTAATCCCTGAAGAGATACACTCCTATAGATTTCAATACCCTAAAAGAGATATATATTGTTTAATTTGTCCCCAGAAGGGCTTGACCAGAAGTCTAAAATGTTTGATTTGAAATTATATATGTAATTTAATCATTATCCCTAAAAGGCTTGACCAAAATTTAAAATGGTGCAACCTGAAATTACATATGTAGTTTAGTTTTTGTTCTCTTAAAGACTTAATAAGAAGTCTAAAATGTTGTGATCTGAAGTCATGGAATGTTTAACATGAAAAACTTGACCTGAAGTCACGAAGAAGCTCTTATCTATTTCTATCAAAGAGATCTATTTGTTGGGTTATATTTTGGTGGATTCATGCTTCGGTAACATTCTACATGCTATATGATTAATATAAGTGTTAATATGTGTTGAAGTTTTGATGCAAAAATAATTTTTATTTTGTTGATGGTTTTGTTGCATCGATTTTCATAGTGAGATTCATATGATATTTGCCGAATAGTATTCAAATACTTATGATATTTGACTGCTTCATCTATATCTTTCTTTTAGTATATTTTGGTTCTGTGATTGCTTGGTAGGCCAACCGAAATATATAAAACTATAAGAAAATACAAGACCATAAATGTATTTGTATTATTCCTTAATACAAGTAATATTCCCTAAGTTAAATACTTGTACAAAATTGATTTAAGGTTATCTACATTTTTTTTGTTAAATTCATACAAGACCATATATGGTCTTGTATAGGAAAAGTTACATTTATTTTATCTCAATATGATATTCCGAAATGTTAAAGGAATCATGGTTATTTTCTATTAATTTTTATGTGAATATTCAGTGACATGTAATTGATTGTCTGAGATGCCTCAATTTAATTTTTTTCGGTTAAGGCTGATTGACATACACGAGAACTTGATATTTCATTTCTGCTAATGATATATAGTAGAAATTTAATACGGATATTATTTTATTCTCTTTTGTCCACTGAAGGTTGGTTTACTTAAATAATATGATGTTAACATTTTTTCATTATTATTATTTTATTATTCAGACCTCATGTCATACATAAATGCATATGTCCAGTTATATATTCAGCAATCCACAAGTTTTTATTTTGTACATCAACAATACCCCTTGATATGATAATATATGTTCTTGCATGTGATCATGTATATATCTTTGTTTCCATGAAAGGTTTTGCATATGAGATTTTCGTTTATCCTTGGTTTGTGAAGTTTGGATTGTTTACGAGATTATATTGCACTTTAGATTTTTTTTTGTGACATTATAGCACAATGACTTTCTACAAAATGACTTTATTATTTCTCAGTAGAAATATGTAAAAGTTATGGTATTTTATTTGGATCCTTGAATGATCATATTTTGTTCCAATAAGAATATATAAAATTGTGGTTATCTTTCACCACCATATTCAATTTGTTTCAAAAGTGAATATTCTATGTCTTGAAAATGCTCCAGTAGTAGCAATATTGACAGAATAATATGAAAATCATTCAATATTGGTTTCATGCCTTTTAGTTACAGCACAATGAGATGTTTGAAAAAAAAAAAAAAATGTAACCGATCCATTGGCTTAGCATCATCCTGAAGCAAATGCATTTTATTTATTTATCTATTTTAACCATGGAAGTGGTCATGGTTATGAGTAAGATCATGGTTTATAAAATTAAAACTACAACAATCATAGACTGTGAAACAATCTCAACCCACCAGGTGCTAAAAAGCATGGTCGCATACTTGATTTACGATCAGACCTCTATCGATTATGTATTTGTGTCTTTATAATTTATTTATTTTTATTATATGAATGCATTTATTTTGTTTCTATATTTGTATTATTCTTTGACATTAGTTCATCCAAATTTTAGTACTATTTATGGTACTATAAACTTGATTAATGGCTCCAGCAGAACAAATATCATGTCATTGGGTATTGCAGAATTTTATATTAATAATGCTAAAAAGATGATATTCGAATTGTAAATATTCCACCTTGATTCATGGCTCTAGCAGAGCAAATATTAAAATTTTATATAAATTTGATTAAAGGTTCCAGTAGAGCAAATATTCTAATTTTATATAAACTTGATTAAAGGCTCCAGCAGAGCAAATATCATGTCATATATTTGTACTATAAATACTCCATGTTGGATTGATATTTCAATTGAAAAATCTATCATTATGACGACTAATGAATCCACAAAGTCATGCATGAAGCGTGAAATACCTATAATATAAGTTTAAAAGATTTTATTCCTGAAGGAGAAAATTAATGTTCCAGAAGAGCCTGAAACACTTGTAAGATCCACATTAATAACTTCTGCAGAAGATTAAGTCCCTGAAGTGACACATCCCGGAAGGATAAATATATGAAAATGAAGAAATTTATATAAATTATGCGCATATATAAATATTGTGGGATCGCAGACAAGTGATCATCGATGACATATTTTCATTTAAAGTAGCTAGCTACTGAAATCATTAAAGATGATTTAAAACCATATTTGGTGGATGAATGTGGATGGAACATAATTAATCACAATGTAAATATGATATTCAAGCATAATTGTAATTACTTAAAAAGCATCAAGTAATTGGACCAGTGTCATAACCCTGAAGGTGTTAAGCCCGTAAGTTGTGTAATAGATAATTTAATAACTGGTGTTGCATGCTGGGATAAAAACTCCAGAAGAGTAAATAATGAACCAGAAGTTATACGATTCAAATAATTTTATGGTTGGACATCACCATCTCATATATCCATGGTACACAATGACGCGTCTATCAATTAATATTAATTTATGGAACCAGAAGATTCTTTCATCCATTGATATAGTATGATAATTTTTTACTCGTTAGGGAGAGAAAATCCGTCGCCGGAAGAACGACGAGAAATTTTATGAAATTTTTATCTTTGCCTAATCTTAATCCTCGTACAAGTTAATATGAACTAAAAGTTCAGAGGATAATTCATTTGGGAAGTATTGCAAATCATCTGCCAAGGCGCATTCACTGAAAAGGAATAGTAAAATCACATGTATCAACTGCAAATACTCTAACAAGTGTTGATGTAATCTATTATAGTGAATGAATATATGGTATGCCAGAAGCATGGTGGTGCAAAAGACAAGATTCCAGAAAAAGAAAGGCACAAGAAAAGGTAAATGAAATTGGTGCTCCTGAAGAGACCTCAAAACAAGCAACATATAATTGATGAATCCCATTTTTCTAATAATTAACCCCAGAAGAGGTAGCCCCTGAGGTGGCACATATAAACAATGAGATCTCATTAAATCATGAATAAAAGGGATATGATAGAAACAAAATCTTTGTCGACAATGTATTTTCATATGTTATTGCTCTTGATATTGTGAAATATAATGAGGATCCTGAACCGCAACGTGCTGATGAATGTCGACGTAGAAATAATTGGCCAAATTGAAAGAAGCAATACATGCAGAAATAAACTCGCTAGCGAAACATGAAGTATTTGGACCTGTAGTTCAAACACCTGAAGATGTAAAGCCTGTAAGATACAATGGATATTGTAAGAAAACATAATGACAATATTACATTGTCTTGTGGTATAAGGTTTCCCGCAGAGACCTAGTAATTTAGAGACATATTCTCATGTAATTGATACAATCACATTTTAACTATTTTGTAGTCTCAAAAAGACTGAATATGCGTCTAATAACATACTTTTATTTCTCGCTTATGAAACTCTTGTGACATTTTTTTTATATTCTGTACTTAACTATTTTCTGTATCATTATGTCATTTTTCTTTTGTGATATACTGATGATATATACATGAACTCCCTGAAGGATTTTAAATGCCTGAAGCAAATAACTCATCCAGAAGTATATTCTATAAATTACAAATATCTTCAAATGGATTGAAGCAATCTGGGGGCATGCAGTACAATCGCCTCAATGAATATTTATTGAAAGAAAAATACGAGAACAATCGTGATGCTTTTGTATTTTCATCAAGAAATCAGAATCTAGATTTGCTATTATAGCAGTATATGTTGATTATTTGAATATGATAGGACTCTAGAAGAGCTTACCAAAACTTCTTTATATGTAAAGAAAGAATTTGAGATGAATGATCTTAGAAAAATAAAATTTTTCTACAGATTGAGCATTTCTCAAATGAAATCTTCATCCGTCAATATACATATATATAAAAAAAGTCTGAAGCACTTTTATATGGATAAAGCTCATCCACTAAGTTCTCCGATGGTTGTTCAATCGTTTGATATAAAGAAAGATCATTTTTGTCCTAAAGAGGAAGATGAAATTCTTGGTCCAGAAGTACCATATCTTAGTGCAAGTGCTCTAATTTACCTTGCTAATTGCACACGCCTATATGTAGCATTTATTGCAAGATACTGTTCTGCGCCAACTAGAAGACATTTGAATGTTGAGGCTTCATCAAAGGCGATTGAACCAAACTCATCTCTGAAATTCTTTCACACATGAGCTCTAGAAGAACGGCAATATTGATATTAAGCAAGTTCGTTCATCAGATAATTTAGAAGATTTATTCATCAAAGCATTGTATACCAACTGCGATATTCAATAAGCTGATGCAAAATACTGCTATGCGTCAACTCAAAGATCTTCATGTTGAACAGGGAGAGTCTTCATGCTGATCAGGGGGAGTAATTTAATTCAAATATTTATGTACTGTACTCTTTTTCCTTCGACCAGATTTTTTCCACTGGGTTTTTCTGGCAAGGTTTTAATGAGGCAGTACGGAAATATATATAAGAATATTGTACTCTTTTTCCTTCACTAAGTTTTTATCCCATAGGGTTTTCTCAGTAAGGTTTTAACGACGCATATTCTATGTGTAATGGTCATCCAAGGGGAGTGTTATGAATATATGCATTTGAAGATGCATGCATATATTTGTGGATGACCACACAATAAATAGATTCATCTTGGTATAATGTGCTATATTAACATTGTAATTCATGCATTTGTGTATGCATTTATTTTTGTGTGTATTTTAGATTTTTCATCATTGTGGTTGTGACCCTATAAATAGAGGGCTTGTGTAACATGAAGAGCATCAAGAATGAGAGGAAAGAGTATAAAAGAAAAGAAATAAGAATGAGAATAGAAGAGAAGTTCCTGAAGAACTTCATTTCTCTATATCTCTCTTTTGTGTTTCCATCTATATTTTTCATGTGTTTCCTTTTTATTTTATAACACGATTAAAATAGTTTTTAGGAAAAAATCGATATAACTCCCTGTAAACTTGTCAAAATTGATTTAGGTCCCTGTAAAATCCCAAAATCGTCACAGATCCCTGTATTATTACAAAAATGTCGATTAAGTCCCTACTGTAACATTGACAAACCCAGAGCTTGGTTAACTTTAACCATACCTTTAAAATGACGATAAAACCCTTGTACCTTTATGAATATATTATGGAAAAATCTCCTTAAGTCCCTGTATTCTTGTTAAATCAGAAAAAGTCACTGCAAAGTTCAAAAATCACAGTAAGTCCCTATAAAGTTTAATAAATTGTTGATTTAATCCCAACCGTGACCCCTGTTAACTCACATGTGGTTAATATTAACCAAACAAATAAATTTATTAAAACACCCCTCATATCTCTCTCACTCAATTCATGTATCATACTAAGTTTATATATGTTGTTTAATGTATCAGATATGGCAGTTATACATCAGACCAAGTTTTTATATGGTGTTTAATGTATTAATTTTATACAGATTTTAGGGACTTATTGAAATATATGGTGTTTAATATATCAAAATTCTAAGTTTATATATGGTGTTTATATAAGTTGTTGTTTATGTATCCATAGGAAGGCCCAAATGCACATTTGACTTTACAGATGAAATGAATCTAACGACTATTTTTTTACCATTGATAAGCTTCCAAGAGGAATGAGAACACTGAAAAATGAGAGGTATTTTTATCTTAAAAAAAGACTAAATATGATTTTCTAAATGTTTACTAAATCCAATTTTATACAGATTTCAGGGACTTATTGCAATATAGGGCAATTTCAAAATTTCACTTGGCTCAAGGGCATTTTAGGCATAGAAAAGGACCTATATAGATTTACTCACTTTTGTAGGGACTTTTTCGAATATTAGTTTCACGGATTCCGTTACCTGGATGGAATATTTGCAGCATATACCTTTAAAAAAAAAAACTTTTAACTCAGGGACTAAAATAGTTAACTTGGGCAAAATATAGAGACTTATATCGATTTTATGATTTTACAGTGACCTAAATTGATTTTGACAAGTTTAAAGGAGTTATGTCGATTTTTCCTTAGTTTTTAATATAGTTATATATAAATTAATTACAATATTTATATTTTAATGGTTTCTTACCAACTTGGGAGTACTCTAATTAATTACTATTAGTACAAAAGAAATTAATACGATGTAACAACTACCATAAAAAAATGGTTTGATTGGATTAGTTATGTGTTTTGACTTTTATTGTGATAAAGTTAGTGGTTCAAGTGTCAATTTTTTATTAGCTAAAACGTCTACTTGTGCCATGCTCTAGGGACACACCTATTAATGCATCACGTGGACCACCAACCGAAAGACATTCGATTTTTACAAATTTGTTTGACCGATTGGAATCCATGTCAAGTGGTTCCAAATTTTGAAGAAAAATGTTACAGTCATAGCTAATTTGATAACTTTAATTTAGAAGAATTATTACTCCTTTGTAAAAAAAAATTAAGAATTCAGTTCTCATGTATTATGTGGAAGAAAATTTTAATTTATATGTCCATGAATAAACATATGAATATTGTATTCCCAAATATAGTTCTTATGACTACTACACCAAACGAAGAATGAAAAAGAACACCAAATGGACTTTTATTCATTGCAGATGCTTTTTACTGGATGAAAAATATTTTGAAATTTTATTCTAGGTATCTCGATATGATATTATATGGAAGGGACAAAATTGATTAACCGAATCCACATTGTGAAATCCGACAACCCGCCCACTCCGCTCTCTTCCGATTGCTTGATAGTGGTTGCTGGCGATTCGAGATCTCAAATGTCAAACACACATGGGAGGGGGTGACCAGGCCATCCAATGCTCAAATCAGCCAAGTGGAACTCTAGGGTTTGGTGAATTTTTTTTCTTTCATATGAGTTTGTTATCTATTTATAGAGCAGATTATGATGCCCTAGAATCTACATAGGAGAGATACCTTGATTTAGGAGATTCTAGTGATTTGTGTGAGATTTAGGGGATGTGCACTGATTTCCCCAAATCATATATTTGGTTGGGATTTGGTCTCATCACTGATTTGGAATTTTTTAGACGTCGGATACAAGTGAGCCAACGGGTCAGATTCGTGGATCATTGGCCCTTGTTAATCGGATTATAGGCCGTGGACACATGACGCTATAACATTGGATTCAGAAAATGACTCATACATTATACTTGACGTAGCATAGATGTTTTAAGAGTATCACAACCCAATTTTGAATTTTAGATTTCCATCCTTATTGATAGTCAACATTAATAAGATGAGAATTTTGTTGAATCACTCTTACCCATATTGTTGGGTTGGTGTTTGTATTTATAATATAATTTAAAAAACGTTTCCTCAATTAGAGGATTACAAAGATAGTAAGAGACATATCATCAATTACAGGATTACAAGCATAATGACTGATTGCTATAAAATATGTAACTGAAATATTTATGTTGGAGATGTTTCCTCAATTGGAGGATTGCTAGCTGGCTCGTGGATCACATCCTTGGGTCCGTGAGAACTTGCTTCAATACGCCCCCGCAAGTTGAGCGGGTCATTGTGAACGGTCAACTTGTCGCGAAGAAAAGCAAAGCGTGCAACACTTAAGCCCTTCGTGAAAACATCCGCAACTTGATCCTTGGAGGAGATGAACCGTACATCAAGTCCCTTTTTAGCAACCTTTTCACGCACAAAGTGATAGTCAATTTCGATATGCTTAGTGCGAGCATGAAAGATGGGATTAGCAGTAAGATAGGTTGCTCCTAGATTATCACACCATAGGGTAGGGGGCGAGGCAGATGGAAGGCCAAGCTCATTGAGTAGAGATTGGATCCAAATAAGTTCAGCTGTAGTAATGGCTAATCCTCTATATTCAGCCTCCGTGCTAGAGCGGGAAACGGTCTTCTGTTTTCGAGCACTCCAAGAGATAAGATTCGGTCCAAGGAAGATGCAATATCCACTAGTAGAGAGGCGATCATCAGGACAACCAGCCCAGTCAGAGTCTGAAAAGGCACTTAGGTGGGTAGAGGGTGATGCTCTAAGCTGAAGACCATATGATATAGTATGTTTGAGGTAGCGAAGAATCCGTTTAACAGCATGCCAATGAGTATCTGTTGGAGCTTGCATGTACTGGCAGACCTTATTGACTGCATAGGCAAGGTCAGGACGTGTTAGAGTGAGGTACTGAAGAGAGCCAACCACACTTCTATATAGGGAGGGATCACTGAAGGCAGATCCATTAAACTTGGAAAGGGTCTCAGTACTGCTGATAGGAGTAGAGGAAGGTTTGGCACCATCCATTTTAGCTTTCTTCAAGAGATCGACAATGTACTTTCGCTGTGAGAGAAATAAACCGGTGGAGGAGCGTTGTGCTTGTATCCCCAAAAAATAATTCAAAGCACCCAAGTCCTTGATAGCAAAGGAAGTCCGTAGCTGAGAAATAAGCTCTTGGATGCAATCCATGTGAGGTCCAGTAACAATGATATCATCAACATAAACAAGGATAAACATAAGAGATTGGGACGTGCGCTTGATGAAGAGGGAAGTGTCAGTTTTGGACCCCATAAAACCAACATCATGAAGAAAGAGGCTAAGACGATGATACCATGCACGAGGTGCTTGCTTGAGACCATAGAGTGACTTGTGGAGGCGACACACATGAGTGGGAAATCGAGCGTCGATGAATCCTGGGGGTTGCTTCATGTAGACCTCTTCATCAAGGACACCATGTAGAAATGCATTTTGAACATCAAGTTGATGAAGTGGCCAGCCATTGGAGATGGCAATGCTAAGGACAACTCGAATGGTACAAGGTTTGACCACCGGACTGAAGGTTTCTTCATAGTCAATCCCTTCTTGTTGATTGAAGCCTTTTGCCACAAGTCTTGCTTTGTAGCGATCAACTGACCCATCAAATTTTCTTTTTACTTTGAAGACCCATTTGCAGCCGACCACGTTCATATGACCTGTTGAAGGAACTAAACTCCAAGTCCCATTAGTAATAAGAGCATTAATCTCATCATCCATAGCTTTCCGCCAAAGAGGGTCCATATTGGCTTGAGAAAAACATGTTGGTTCGGCAATGTCATCTTCGGAAAGGGGGTGTTTGGTAGCGGAATATGCTTTGGGTTTGAAGACACCAATCTTGGAGCGGGTGAGCATGTGATGAGTATTTTGAGTGGGAGGGATAGGTACGGCTGATGGTGGAGAGGAATGTGATGGTGGTTCAATAGGTGAGAGAGGAGTAGTTGGAGCTGGTATAGGGAGAGTTGTGGAAGGGAGGACATGTGGAGGTGTTGGGTGGGTTTGAGGTGGTAAGAGAGTACTGGTGGTAGAGAGTAGTGGGAGGGTGGAGGAAGGTGTTGGTAATGGAAGAGATGTTGGGGTGGAGGATGGTGGGGTTAAGGAACCATTGTGTAGTGATGAGTGGTGATGAGCCGTAATAAAGGGAAAGTCTCCTCGTCAAATAACACGTGTCGAGAAATATAGAGGCGCTTGGTAGGTAGATGAAGACATTTATAGCCCTTATGAGATGTACTATATCCTAAGAATAGACACGGAAGGGAACGCGGAACAAACTTGTGAGCATTGTAAGGCCGGAGGTGAGGATAGCATATGCATCCAAAAACACGAAGTGAGGTGTAGTCCGGTGAGCGATTGAAGAGAACCTCAAGTGGAGTTTTATTTTGGAGAAGAGGAGTGGGTAAGCGATTGACCAAATAACAAGCGGTTAAAAAAGCATCCGACCAATAGATATGTGGAAGGGAGGCATTGGCCATGAGTGTGAGACCGGTTTCAACAATGTGTTGATGGCGACGTTCGGCGAGACCATTTTGTTCCGGTGTATGGGGGCAAGAGAAACGATGAGTTATCCCATGAGTAGATAAGAAGGATTTAAATTTGAGGTACTCACCCCCATTATCAGATTGAAATATTTTTATTTTTCGACCAACAAGGTTCTCAATATTTTGCTTAAAGGCAATGAATGTGGGTAGAGCATCGGAGCGGGAACTAATTGGAAACACCCATGTGTAACGACTATAAGCGTCCATGAATAGCAAGTAATACCGAAATCCATTGTGAGACACAGACGGAGCAGGGCCCCAAATGTCAGAAACAATCAACTCCAAAGGATTTTTATAAATGGTAGAACTCAAATGAAATGGCAATTTATGACTTTTGCTAACATGACATGCATTACAGAGACTACTCTGATGCTTGGAGACTGGAAGAGAAAAACGAGAAATAACATGCTTGACCGTCTTCATCATGGGATGTCCTAGGCGCCGATGCCAAGAGTCCATAGAAGTGCGTTCACCAATAAACGCCGAAAAGGAGGACATGGATTTGGGATTTGCACGTGTATGGGTGAGACAATAGAGACCCCCTTTATTCGGTCCGTGAAGAACCACCATCCCCGTACGTCGGTCCTTAACAACAAAAAAAGTGGGATGAAATTCAAAATAAACATTATTATCATGGGCAAATTTTGAAACAGAAAGTAGATTGGCAGAAACATTAGGGACATGAAGGATATTCTTTAGATGGAAGTCTCTATTTTTATGTGTAAAAGTGGACATACCAGTATGAGATATGGGGAGTCCAGAGCCATTACCAACACATAGTTTTTCAGGACCATCATATTCATAATGAAGTTGAAGGTTGCTCAAGTCATGAGTCACGTGGCTGGTTGCTCCACTATCTAGGTACCAATTGAGCTCGGAGGATGGTTGAGTGGATGCCACATATGCAGTAGAGTGGGCTGGAGAAGTTGTAGCCATGGGTTGGTAGGTTTGATCATACCTATACCAACATGTTCCTGCGGAGTGGTTCTTGCGACCACAAAGTTGGCAGGGACCCATTGAGGATGGGACCATAGAGGAGCGATAGCCCGACCGAGTATTGTTGTTGTTGCGCCCACGATGATTGAAGGATCGACCCCTATGAGGTTGGACCGATTGTCGTGGAGCCGATGGAGGGTATTGGATTGGGCGGTTGCGATTGGCAACAGATGCAACATTGGCCACTGGTTGGAGGAGGGCTTGTTGTGCCTCAAGGCGCATCTCGAAGGCAAGGAGATGAGCTTGGAAGTCATCCATAGAGAAATCATCAATGGTGGCTGTGAGGGTGGTGACAATGGCATCATATGCCGATTCAAGACCACTCAGCATAATTTGTTGGAGATCAGAGTCCAACATTGGTTGACCGGAGGCGGCAAGGTTGTCCGCTAGTTTCTTTGCTCGATCAAAATATTCGGCCATGGAGAGGGATCCCTTGCGCATGGTTTGAATCTCACGCCGGATTTGCATGATCCGTGCCCGTGAGCGAGAGGCATAATGCTTCTCAAGAGTTTGCCAAACGGCTTTTGTGGTAGTGAGACCCACAACTTGAGCAAGAACGGTCTCGGAGAGCGATGAAAGTAACCATCCAAGAAGAACCTGATCTTGTGTTTCCCATGCGGTGAAAGCCGGATTAATTGTTGGATCCGTGGCGGAGAGGGTACGAGGAGGACACGGGATCGTCCCATCAACGTATCCTTCAAGATGATATCCCTTCAAGAGGGGAATGAATTGGGTGCGCCATAGTAAGTAATTGTGACGATCAAGTTTCACAGATATCAAGTGGTGAATATGGGTGGTTTGAAGAGTATGAGGTGTGGTGGAAAGTAGTGATGAGGAGGTTTGGTTGGTTGCCATTGATGGACACGGGAAAAGGTGATACTCAAACAATTTGTGGAAGATGATTAGACTATGCTTGGATCAATAATGGCTCTGATACCATAATAAGATGAGAATTTTGTTGAATCACTCTTACCCATATTGTTGGGTTGGTGTTTGTATTTATAATATAATTTAAAAAACGTTTCCTCAATTAGAGGATTACAAAGATAGTAAGAGACATATCATCAATTACAGGATTACAAGCATAATGACTGATTGCTATAAAATATGTAACTGAAATATTTATGTTGGAGATGTTTCCTCAATTGGAGGATTGCTAGCTGGCTCGTGGATCACATCCTTGGGTCCGTGAGAACTTGCTTCAATAAACATAATGTCTATGAAATCATTTCAACCTAAAATTGGTCACATTTGATTTTTTTAATAAAAACATATATATATCTCACGATGTATTTTATTAAAATCTAAATGTATGTATATATACTACATGCAGAGCTGTAAACGAGTAGGTCTAAATTCTCCTTTTTAATGTCGCCTGAAAGCATCAGCTCCCACTGGAAGGTGTGTGTGTGAGTAATTAAAGTCCATGTCCAATTTGTTTCAACTGGAAGTTATGCTTTCCCCTTTAAGGGTGGACTGTAATACTGTGTATCACTGTCGGGATAAACACACCAGTCCTCACATTTATAACTATTTATATATATGTTATCGGTGCTGATACACTTAAGATCATTTTTACAATTATTTTTGTAATCTTTATATTAAATCATTAAAATGATGACACGTTATCCTATAAGAAGAAAAAAATGATGACAACCCTTTCGCAGAAGATTCTTTTTGGGGATACGAGAACAAAATGCTTAGAAGGCAATCCAAATTGAAATAACTGAATTGTTGAATACAGATGACCAAAAATCATTAAGTTAAAATGATATTGATAGTTCAATATAACTTTGGTTAAAGAGAGAGACATAAAGGCATAAAATGTTCTCACGAGAATAATGTCATTATCCTCATTCGAGGCAGGCTGTATGCGCACACCCGTAGCACCTTCACCACCCAGAAAATATGTTCTCTCTCGCACGCACACAGTGGCCATCTTATGTGTCGGTCTATTAATTATTCAAAAAATATCTATATATCTGATTCAATTTTGTATTTAAAAGTTTTTTAAAATTATCCGTTATTTGAAAAATTCGTATCCGAAATATTTTGGATCGGACATGGATATGATGATATTCGATTAAAAAAATATCCTTATTCAAAATATTATTATATAATATTTATTATATTAATATGTTTTTATTTTTAGGATTAAGATGAGTTTTTAGTTATTTTTTACTTTAAACTATGTTATATTTTGTGTGTGGAGTTATAATTTTATGCAATATACTAGGTAACTATTGAATTTTTATACACAGTTTAGCTATTAGATATATGATTTTTATTTTCAGATATCTTCAGATATTTGAATCATATTTGTGTCCATTTGGATATATCAAATAATTATCCGAATCTGAATTTTTGGATCAAATATGAATACTTATTTTAAAGAGTGATGATACTCAGGCCCCAACTCATAGGCCTCATTCACATGCCCCATGAGGTATCATCACCTTATTGGTTGACTTGTTGACTTTTGAAAATAGGTAAAATGGTAAAATACAGATATGTCATTCATTAAAAATAGATCCAATTAACCCAAATCCCATTTTTTTCTCTTATTAATATTTCACATTAATTTGAATATACCTAATTTGAAATTTGCCTATTTTAAAAATATATCTCTCTAAAATTTGTCTATTTCAAAATTTGAATTTTTAAAATCCTTATGAATTTTATACCAAAATTTACCTAACTTACACAAAAATCACATAAATTGTTTTTCATCAAAATTACACCAAAACTTATCTAAATTACACCAAAATTACCTAAATAACACATAATGTAATAGTGTTGCACAAATGTAACAAATACAAATCATTATGTGTATGCGATTGAATGTTACATTTACGAATGTAACAATAATATACATTTATGAATGTAACAGTGTTGCATAAAGAACATTATATCGTTTCAAGACTGTTACACTTTAAATGTAAATACAAAAAATAATACACACATTTACAAGACTATTACATTTTAAATGTAACAAAATAACAAAAATTGTGTATTGCTTGAATGTCTCTCTTTCGAATCAAACCGCAATATTCATTAACTGTTACATTTATAAATGTAACAATATTAAAAAATTAACAGTTTCCACAATGTAAATACAACAAAACAATATTGACATTGATTTCGATTTACTTCACCTTCTCCGTCTCCAATGGTGACCCCATTTTTTAGGTTATCTCGGGCAATCATCGTTTAAAGATAAGAAGCTCTATGTTCGTCCTCTTTGTCAGTCTCAACGCTTCAAAGGTTGGAATCTCATCCAACGAAAATGTAGCAGACTCCTCTTCAACAACAAAGAAAAATGAAAAAATGTAACATTTTTATATAATACACTTGTAGTATATTATTACATTTCAAAATGTAACACCTATAAATTATTTACAAGTCTAGATAAAAATAAATCATTATGACTATGCAAATGACTATTACATTTACAAATGTAAAAAAAAATAGATTTTAAAAATAATATTATATCGTTATAAAACTGTTACATTTCAAATGTAACAGTCCCTTGAATCCTTCGCCGAGGCTGTAATGCCCCCGTACTCAAGACTCCATTTTGAAGCTTTGATACGGTCCGTTACCTTGAACTTCTGAATTAAAACACGGGACATTTTTTTTTAAACATAAAAATTTATTTAATCATGTCAATGAAAACATAACTAGGATCTAAACATAATTCATCATAAACACGGATGATTACATGTGAAATAAACTTAATTCAAACATCCAACTGTTTTTACTGAAAGGGACTAAGGAAAACTATATGCCAAAGAAAGACTTATTCAACCACCTAAATGCAACGGAAATAAAATGCAGCTACGATCTCCACCACCGAGATCAACGATCACCAATGACTACCTTGAAAGTTGGGGAAAGAGGGGTGAGCAACCACATGTTCAGTGAATAGACCTTTGAGGTCCCAATAATAATTGATATCAAATATAATCTTTAATAATATATCATAAAAAATAACATAAGAAACAATTTGCAATATATAATAGTATAATTTCTGCAATATCATAATTTTCAATAAAACCATAACTAAAGCAAAACACTTTCCAATGCATGATCTCAAATAACTCTCAAAACTCATGATGCATATGAATGCAACGGACACGCATGCCCGTATGATGGCACCTAGCCATCTACAATACCTAGCCGTAAGGATTTCGCACAGAAAATCGTGTCACCTAGACACATGTCACCTAGACTTGGGTCCGTTCTGAACCAGGGTCACCTAGGCCTAGCCACCTAGGCTACGTCACCTAGACGAATGCGATGCATGCATGATTAACACATATTTTTCTTTTCAATAAAATGCATGCGACAATTTCAAATATAATAACATTTTCAACACAATACATAATAAGACATCAACCTATATAATGCGACATGCTCGAGTTGTACATAAGATAGCATTTAAAATCATTGATAAAAATCATTCAAAACTACATAGGAGACGAGACCCACTCATCTTAAGGTCAAACCACAATCCAAAATAACTCCAGTAGGTCTAAGGCAACCTAACCCGACCTGTAAATAATACAACTAATCATACCCCATACATACTGTATGAAACCCGAGGGTATCCGAAGACACAGAACCCGACGGCTCCCATAGGAACCGTCACAGACCCTCCCGACAGTTCTCATAGGGGCCGTCTAAAACAAAACTGACGGCTCCAATAGGGGGCATCCCTTAACAAACCGATGGCTCCTCTGGAAGCCGTCCGGAACATTCCCGACGGCTTCTACAAGTATATATGTTTAAACCCTAATAAGTATATATGTTTAAATTTTTCAAAAATCATGAAAACACATCATTGGTTTAGATCTAAGCATACATGGTTCAAAAACAAGGTTTTAAAGATCGAAAACACGATTTCTACTTAAGATTAATAAACCTAAGCATGATGTATACTTATATATATTCATTCTAAATCATGAATGGCTTAGAAACATAAAAATATCATGATACCCTAGTTATATAACACCAGATCCAAAAACTAAATTTAAAACATCTTATGAGCTTATAAATCAAATAGGAAAACTAAGAAAACATTTTAAACTTTGAGTATATACACGTAAGACCAATATTACAACCAAAACTTGTAAAAACATCATGAAATCATCATCATATTATGGTTAAAACATAAGAACCCGAAATCATGCGAAAGTACTTAAGAAACAAGAAGAAAACTATCATTTTGTTTAGAAGAACTTTAAAAACGAGATTATATCAAAAGAACACCAAAAGAAAATCATTATAACTTAAATACTCTTCAAAAACTCGTTGAAAAACTTACCAAAACCCCCAGACCAAACCCTTCCCGAGCTCCTCAAGAATGTGGCCGAACCGAGAAGAAGAAATATTTTTAAGGTTTGAAATTCTAGGGTTTCTATGCCAAATGATGTTTTAACATTAGAAAACACGTGGGGGCCAAAATACGACGCCAATAAAATCAATTAACGCAAATACGATTCGTAATTAAAGCGTTTGTTCTTTCAAAAAATGGACCAAATTCGAATTAAATTTTTTTTCAGATCGACGTCTCTAATTGAGTTTGTCGCTCATTTACCTGACGGCTCCACCAAGAGCCGTTGCCCAACAATCTCGACGGTCCTTCATGGATCCGTCGTCTACTAATTAACCCGACGGCTCCTCATGGATCCATCGCACAAATGCCCGATGGCACTTATATGACCCATTAGGCACTGCTTGACCCGATTAAAAGTCACAGTTGTTACAGAGGCAACCGAGGCTTCTACAGGCGACAACGGTGTGTCATCGTCTCCAACACCGACACCTCCGCCACCGCGGACCTTCACAAGCTCCGCGACTGCGTTGGGGAGACCCCGCTTCAGAGTCCGGTTCGGATCTCCCACATAGGCTCCATCTTTGCTGGGATCGCTTCGAGCCCTCCTCCTCCACCTCCTCAAGCCCATGCCCTTCGTCGGTGTCTTTTCCTCGGAAACCGCGACCATGGATGGCGATCCCATCATTTCAGCGATGAACACCGTCTCTTATCCATGCGTGGAGATCTCAGCCGTCGATGGGTCGGGGTCGATTCCTTGCTCCACGACCTGACGGGATCATTGATGAAGAAGAAGAATTACGGAATGATGAAGAAAAAACGGAACGATGAAGAAGAATGAGAGTTGTTGCTGATCTTATATTTAATAAAGAACAAATCAATAAAAAATCGATAAATCATAACCGAAAAACCACTTTATAAGGAAATAATAAAAAAATATATAATGGGTAATGTCTTGATGCCACCTCATGAAATCTATTTGGGGCATGAGAATCATTATTATATTTTAAATGTCCGTTGGATATTAGATACAGATATTATTTTCGAATATCGGATATGGATATGAATATGGACAAATCTGATCTGTATCCACTTTGTTGATAGGCTTAGTAGGGTGCTTTTTGGTCCCAGGTCCCCTTGTGCATCCAACACAGTGGGGTAGGACAATGATCAGTGATGGTGGTTGGGGGTGGAAGAGGGCGAAGGTAATGGTGGATCCACGTAAGGTCTAGTGAGATAGTTGCCCCCCACTCATTTATTTAGAGTCCATATGGGGGTATGAGTGACATATGATTATTCACTCTTGATAGCTATACTGAGATAGATAACAATCTATATTAAATAAATAATTTTTTGTTTGATTGTCTTTTATGTTATTCTCATTGGGAAACATAAAAGTAATTTTTTTATTATTTGATTAACTAAGTATATAATATAATAAATTGAACAATATCATTTATAGAAATTGTAAAATATTTATAATGAGCCATATATATTGATATAATAGAAGAGACTAATTAGGTGTAAAAGACTGTATTTTATATGATAAAAAGACTAGTGTAACGTAGCTTAAAAAATAAAAAATTAATATGGGTATTTCTCGGTAGATTGAACGTGAACCTTAAAAAAAGTCGAACTAATTTGCCCTTTTTTTATTCCGAATTAGGTTCACCAAGATAATATAAAAGTACAATATTCATATATAAAAATAATATAAATACTTGTATATAAATTAAGAACCTTAAATCCTGTTTGGATAGAAAATTGAGTTATTATGAGGTTTATGACTATTTTACTATAGATAAGAAATAAATGATTTTTGTTTGGTTGTGTAATTAATTATTCTCATTGAAAACGTAATAATAAAGTTTTGTTGTTTGGTTAAACATTAATAAATTGTAGATAAAATATGAATAAAGTGTGAATAACAATTTTTAAAAGGTGAAAAAAATAATTTGACTTGTAGGTCTCCTAATTTATCAAAAAGTGATAACAATTGTCATGAGACCCACATATTTAAATGGGTTGACTAATCTAGAATAACTTATAGGTCTCGTAATTTATCAAAAAGTGATGACAATTGTCATGAGACCCACATGTTTAAATGAGTTGACTAATCTAGAATAACTTAATTGTAAATGGTAGCATGAATAATTATACAATTTTTTACCAGTTAATTGTAATATACAGATTTTCATTTATTTTAACCTTTCAAACACCTATTTTATCATTATTCCACCTTATGTCTGAATATTCAACCCCCCAAATCCCAATCAAACACGGGCAAAAAAATGTTAATGTTGAACTAATTTGTCTTTATTTAATTCCGGATTAAGTTAAAAAAGATCATATAAAAAAACAAAATTTCGATATAAGATTCAGTCAAGTGACATTTTAGGCTTCAGCCATCCACTTCGGGTCCCACTGATTCACGACCCCATCTCCCAATCCAAAGGACGCAGCGCATCAAGTCATCACAGCCCGTCAGATCAACATCCAACGGTTGATCAATCCTAACAATAAAACCCAACATCGTGCGGGATCTTCTGTTTAATATGTGGACATCTCCCTCGCGTCGTTTGCACTTCATAAAACCCCTATTATATTGCCCCGCGATTAATCCACTACTAATCCTTCATTCGCAACTTCATCCATCGAACGGTCAAACAACAGGTTTTGCGTGGGCCCCGGTTGCCGCGAAATAACGAAAAGGGGATTCACTAATCTCAATCGCGGGCTCGGCTGCAAAACTGTCCCGCTCCCCCTCTATAAAACCATTCAAATCTTGCCTTATCTGTAGCGTTAGCTCCAATTTTGATTTTGCTTTTTGTTTTTTGTGTTCTCAACAGTCTCCGATTCCCGAAACCCTAATCAATGGCGGAATCGATTTCTTCGTCTCCAACAATCGATCCGGCGAGCGGTTACTGCCACGAAACGAGGACCTTCCACAGCCTCCGATCGCCGGCCCCTCTCCCCCCGGCGTCCACCCCCCTCTCCATCACCTCCTACGTCTCCTCCCTCCATCTCCGCCGCCCCCCTCCGCCGGGACTCGCCGCCGTCATCGAGTCCGGCACCGGCCGCCGCCTGACATACCCGGAGTTCGCCTCCCGCGTCGCGACCCTCGCCGGCAACCTCCGGTCAAGGCTCGGCCTCTCCAAGGGCGACGTGGCGTTCGTCCTCGCCCCGGCATGCCTCGAGATTCCCGTCCTCTACTACGCCATCCTCACCGTCGGTGCCGTCGTCAATCCCGCCAATCCGATCAGCACGGCTTCCGAGATCTCCCGCCAGATCCAGCTCAGCCGTCCCGTCGTCGCCTTCGCTACGTCGGCCTCCGCCCCCGCCCTCCCCGGCGCCGCCCTCCGCACCGTCCTCATCGACTCGGACGAGTTCCGGTCCATGATGATGACGCGTAGCGCGCCCTCGCCCGTCGATTCAGCGGCGGAGATCCTCCAGACCGACCCGGCGGCGATCCTCTACTCGTCGGGGACCACCGGCCGGGTCAAGGCGGCGGTTCTGACCCACCGGAACTTCATCTCCATCACGGCCGGATACGTGTTGAGTCGCGATTCGGAGCCGGAACGGGCGACGCCGCCGGTCGGGCTCCTGACGGTGCCGCTGTTCCACGTGTTCGGGTTCTACTTCTCACTGAAGATGGTCGCGTTGGGGGAGACGGCGGTGGTGATGGGGAGGTTCGAGATGGGGGCGGCGCTGGAAGCGGTGGAGAGGTTTAGGGTTACTTACATGCCGGTGGCTCCGCCTTTGGTGGTGGCGCTCGTGAAATCGAAGGAGGCGGAGGGGAGGGACCTCTCCTCGCTCGAGGTGGTCGGCTGCGGCGGGGCCCCTCTCGGCCGTGACGTCGCGGAAAGGTTTGCCTCGAAATTTCCGCACGTCCAGATCGTCCAGGTCTGAATTGCCACTGCTTAGTATTTGGATTTTGGTCAGGCATTGTGAGTTGGATTCTTGAATCATTGGGTTGTGCAGGGATATGGGTTGACCGAATCTGGTGGGACAGCGACACAGACAATAGGGCCGGAGGAGAACCAGCGGTATGGGTCGGCGGGGAGGATTGAGCGTCTCCTGGAGGCGAAGATTGTTGACCCGGAGACGGGGGAGGCATTGGGTCCGGGGCAGAGAGGGGAGCTGTGGTTGAGAGGGCCATCCATCATGCAAGGTAATAATGTATGCACATAGATTAGATTGGTAACTGCAATAGTAGTCATGCAATCTTTAGATAAATGGCATTACACACTATCCTTATTTGCACTTCTGCGAGCAATCCCATTTCGCTAACAATGTATAAATTTCATTAGATGAAACATTTTTTTTTTTTGGAAAATAGGTATATTCAATTTATTGGAATATGTACTTTATTATTACATAAAATATATATCTTGAGAAAAGGTCAAAGCATATGAGGACTGTATGTGGGATTATCGCTAACATTTCTAGGTGATTTTTGTATTTGCTAAATAAAAGCAGATCCAAACAGGTCTCATAAGCATATGAGATTTGGAATCAAGAATCCTATCGTGTTTTGTGCATGGAGATAACATAATAGTATTTCCAATCCAAAATAGGTGGAAAGTTAGCTTTTATGAAAGCTGTTTCAATTGGTGCTTTTCGCCATAATCTACTAAACAAATAAAATGTTATCCAAATAGTACTTTAGATAAAGGAAGTAGCTTATTCTTGTTACACCTTGAAAGAAACAAATGTCAATCTAACAAAAAAGTGGAACAAGTAATAATATTGTTATACTTTTTTCTATTCAATTATTGAATTATGGCTGATGAATATAATTTGGTTATCACTGGTTGGTTCACTACCTGATTCTAAAAACTTGAGTTTGGACCACATTAAACCATTTTTTAATGAGTGGAATACTGTTGATCTTCTCCAACAGGTTACTTGGGAGATGCCGAGTCGACAAGTACTACCTTGAATCCAGAAGGCTGGTTAAAGACTGGTGATCTTTGCTATTTTGATCAAGATGGTTTTCTTTTTGTCGTAGATAGGTTGAAGGAGTTGATAAAATACAAAGCATACCAGGTAGCTAACTGGTTTGCCAACTTTGAGTTTTTAGAAACTTTTTTTTTGCAGAAGAGTTTTCAATTTGTTATGACAAATGTTGCAGGTCCCTCCGGCAGAATTGGAGCATATACTTCAGGCCCATCCAGAAATAGCAGATGCTGCTGTGGTTCCGTACGTATGCAGTATCCTTGAGTTCTACATATCTATTCCTGATGTTGTATGCTCTTCTACAAGCATGCTAAATTCAGGATTCCAATTGTGTTTATCCACATGAAAATCCATATTTCAACATTCTTTTTTAAATAGTCCTTTGTGTCAATTCCAAATTTTTTTAATGTCTCGAAGGACAAACAATTGTGGGGTTGCAAATGTTGCACACATCATGGAAATCCACAAGAAACCTGAGAGCAAATGAGAATATAACATCATACAAGAAACACAAATTTACATGGCTTGAATGGCTATATTAGGACAAAATCTGAGGGAATACTGTGGAAGAGACATGAGACTTACAAGAGACTCAAACTCTCATGAAGTTTCTCTCTTAGTTATCCCTCTCACCTCACTGTAGATGTCACTGCAATTGCATTGTTATAGCTGTACAAAATCTCTTTGCATGGGAGTATTGATAGAAAAATATCCCAACAATCTCCCCTACAATCTCTTAGCAAATTGTTATATTAAATCTTAGAGGTCATGTGCGGGAAGAAAAGGAGAAAAAAAAGTGTAAAAGTCACTGAGAAGATGAATAGGTCCAACCTCTCCTCCCGTCCAAGCTTTATCTTTGTCCCATGTCAAAAGCCCTAATTACTCTCATAGATCGTTTGAATTAGAAAAACTCTTTTTATATATAATTAATTGACATTTCATACACTTTAAATCACATAAACATTTAGCCCATAAGAACTCATAATGCACCACATGCATATTCAAATAAATTAATATGAATTTGTCCATTTTGGAAATCTCCAATTGATCTGCTTCTGATCTAGCTTCCAGTCCCTAATTGTACAAGGGCCAGCAGAAGATGCCTATTCTGGCAAATGGCTCCAATTGATTAACTGGTCATGGAGTTCATAGAAAAAGTATGATAAGAATTTTCTCTTCAATAAGATTCCATCATCATCATCATCATCATCATGCCCATTTTTTAAATAAAAATCTTCTGGCATTTATTTGTTATGTTATCCTTTATGTAGTGTATACACAGATCAAGGGAGATAACAGTGAATGGGTCAGTGATTGTTTATAAGACTACCTAATATTTCCAACTTTTAAGACAATCCCAATTTCTCTCTAATATCATCTGAAAAAGATAATGGAGGTTGAATTGATAAACTTTCTTCATTTTTTATTTTATATTCTTACTGTTCATCACTCTGTGTATGATTTTTCTTCGTGGTTTAATTTTCATTTCTCCCCCATTTTACTTATCGTGCATCATGTAATTGTTTTGTGTTTTTGTGTAATAACAGGTACCCCAATGAAGAATCAGGACAGATACCCATGGCATATATCGTAAGACAACCTGGGAGCACTCTTGATGAGAAAAAGGTCATCAATTACGTCGCAAAACAGGTACGTTTTGTTCACATTTTACAATATAACTTTATACTCTTGAAAGGCCATGCAGCACAAACGAATTTCTGATGACATGCTGAAAGTAGAACACATATAGGATTTATATATCAGATTAATTTCTTTAATACTGATTATGCAGTAATGGATGAATGATACTGGAATGGTACTTTGATGGCTTGAGAAATAGAAGTTTCCGTGTATTTAGGGATAAATTGGTGTCGGCGCGTGCGGATTAATGTTTCAGCGTTGTATATGGTATATCTGTTTTGATGGAACATCTATAATAGAAAACCTTGGGGCTAGTCTGATAAGGGGATAATTGGTGGGATAAAAGGATAGGTGGGGAGAGAACAACTTATCATATTATAAAAAAATAATATGGATAAAGTGCAGAAAATTTTCCCTTGAAATAAAATTTGGATTTTTTGTTTCACCTAAAGCGTAGAATAACATTTATCACATGTTTTTGTCTTGCTTTTGTAAAATTCATATATTGTAAAAATTGATGGACCTTTTATTACCTAAACTCCTATTGTTGTGAAGAAACCAAAAATTCTTTAGATAGGAAGACAACATGAAAAAACAATTAATTTTCATGTTTTGTGATTTTGTCCTAACTCTCTTTCCCACATGGAGAAACTTAGAAATCCTACATAAACTGAGGCATGCTCAGCCAATAATGTGTAAATAACACACATCAGTCATGTGTGTTAGCAACTGACTGCAGCTGTAGCTATGGTGGTGATCTGTTCACTAATGATATCAACTGGTCTCCTTTGCATTTATACTTTCATGTTGTCAACTAAAGAAGTAGATCTGCATACAATCTGATATGTTCAATGAATTTAATTTCTGATATCAGTCATGGATTTGTTACAACTAATGTTTCATCTTCCCGAAAACCTATCTTTCATATCAAAACTGTCCAATGCAGGTTGCACCCTACAAGAAAATTCGCCGAGTTTCATTTATAAATGCAATACCAAAGTCCCCAGCCGGAAAGATTTTGCGAAGGGAGCTTGTCAATCTTGCTTTGAGTGGTACCCTATCCAGATTATGATCCCCAACTTCATTCGTCCATTTATCCCGTTCACGGCACAAGCATGCATTGGAATGTAGCATATACCATGTTAGGCAACGTGATACTGCAAATGTGGCTGCAGCAGTAATTTATTTTTCATTTTGTTATTAACGAGTATGAATAAATATTATATACATGCCCAATCAACCAAGTTGGGGCCAAACAGTGGCAAAATTGTATACATGCACATGTATACAGATGCATTAAGCATGTGTAAATAATGTGTAAATAACACACATCAGTCATGTGTGTTAGCAATTGACTGCAGCTGTAGCTATGGTGGTGACCTGTTCACTAATGATATCAGATGTAATAGAGGATGGGCAATGGAAGGAGCAGTTTCTCTGAAAAGTGTTCCCTGATTTTTGGGTTGAGTTTATATGACATCAGCCAGTCCCACTAAAGTCTCGGGATGGATGTTCCATTGGGTGTGGGAGGGATCTGTCCCTGACAGACCTTCCACTTCAGATATTTATTAACAGCTTTGTCCTATGTCTTGTACCCATAAAGGTGGGATGGTAAAACCTTTGGCATATCCCAGTCATTCCTAAGGTTCTGTTTTTCATGTGGAAATTAGTATGAGATAGATTACCTACCCATTTGTACCTGGATCGTATAGGAATATATATGGATAGGAGCTGTGCTATGTGATGCTGGGGAGGAGACGTCAACTCACCATTTTACTCAATCTGAGTTTGCTGCAGATTGCTGGAGGTATATCCCAATTCACCTGAGGCCATACCATTTTTTGTGGTTGGAATCAAATTGGCGGAAGGTTTTAGAAGATGGTCATTGGAAATTGGACCCTTATGGTCTTGTTAAGAAAGCTTTCCTCTGTATTTTACTATGGAGTATTTGGAAGATGAGGAATGAGGTAGTGTTCCAGAACTGTAAAAAAGATGTTAAATGGATGGTTCTTAGGGCACTCTCTTTGACCTCAGAATGCATCAAGTTAAAACAGAACAAGGTATGTTTGCAGGAGAGGTTTTTGGAAATCCAACAAAATGCTGATGAGTTGATGGGAACTTTGGAGACGGGTAATCAACAAATGCACAAAAAGTGTATATTATTATTCATGGCAGTGTAAATTCTGTGACTAGTCAAGCTGGAGCAGCGTTTGTAGTGGCTTCTGGCGAGATTACTGGTCCCAATTGGAGAGTCTTAGGTGCAGGTTTTTCAAGTTGGCCATGGAGTACTCCAATCCGAATGGAGGCTGAGGCCATAAAGCTTGGAGTTCAGTTTGCAAGGGAAAAAGGTTTTTGTGATTTAGTTGTGTGTTCAGATTCAGAAGATTTAGTGAATCTCCTGAGGAGTTCTATGGAAGGACTACCATCTCTTCTCAACAGATTATAGCAGCTGTGTGTGGATGCAATTCTGCAATAGCCAGGATTATCTTTTATAAAGCTAGTAGAGAGTCAATTCGTGCAGCTGAGGCTTTGGCCAAGTATGCAAGGAGATCACAGCATGGACTGTTAGAGGCATTATTAGATGATGATGATAATATTAGGTATATTTTGAGTCCTCATGTTCATAGTATTAAGGCTTGTATAGAGGTGTCCCAGATGTTATACACAGATCTGGATGTATACTCTTTTTGATGCAAATGAAGTTTGAGCCCCTGTGAGCAAAATTGTTCATTCACCTTTCAAGGTTCGAACAATAAAAAAGGAAGGCACCAAACGTCTACAAGCTGAAGAATAAGAAGACAAAGTTACCTCAAGGTTCTAATGTGTAGATGGTTGCAGATGATGTTATGATTTGTGTCATTGTACAACACATTTGATGTGCCGTTAATGTGTTTTTTTACTATTTCAATGTGTTTGTGAACTTTATTTTACATTGATATGAAGTTTGATGTTATTATATTTACATGGTTCATCTAATAAAGACATACTACAATTTTCAGATACATATCACATTTTAGATACAATCACAATTTTAAATTCAAATAACTTTTCGTTTGATAGTGACTACATGTTTTCAAATACATATCAAATTCAGATACATTATAAATCCAGGTATTAAACAAGGTACCTATTAGATACAATCGAACAATCTTGATATATGTATGGTTAAACATATCCAAGCTCATATATTCATCACATCTGAAGATATATACACCAAGATACCTGTTAGATATAATTCACATATTCATCACATCTGAAGATACAATTCACCTTCAAATATGTCTAAATATATTTGTAGATACAGAAGATAATTTCAGATATAGCCGAAGAATCTTGATATATGTGTGGTTAAACAAGAAACCTTATTGTTTCACACACATCCTAATAGCCATATATATATTTCGCACACACTTAACATTTCTACAATCAAATCAAAATCATATATTTGTTATAATCATATGATCGATTGATGAATGATTTGAATAAATTTTAGAATGGAGTTCTCCGGAGCATGTCTGAATGCCTTTGACTCAAATCCATTATATTCTGTGCACAGTAGATCTGTACTAGGGATAGTATCCTCGGTTTCTTCTTTGTTCAGCAACTCTGTTTTTTTGAGCTTTTACATTGTACATATTTGAATTTGAGTTGTAAAATCATTTTTTTGTGTAATTATATTGATATAACATCCGGGTGTAGTTAAAATTGTTGATTCATTGACATACACATGCATTTTGTTAATTAAGATACATGTGTATCTTAAAATTAAATCAAGAGTTCCTAAACAAATATCAGAGAGATCAAAACCAAATATACCATGTAAATTTCAGGTACATATAAACAGCAAGAACACACACCAAAGAATGCTATCAAATGTTTGTAATTTTAGATACAGCCAATGGATTTAAACATGTTTCATACAACAATTTCAAATACAGTTGATTCAAATACATATAATGTTGAAAAAAACATTAATCTATATCATCAAGGGATTTACAAAAACAATTGAGTATTCCAAAATATAATATTGAACTTTTTAATACACTATACATTCTGATTCATGTCTACTCCCTAATAGCATGTAATGTGACTAATGGGATATATGCTGCTTCATAATTGTTTCAGATTCATATTTATTTGGTAACAGGTTTTCAGATACAGGTTCAACTGATTAAGATACATGATTTGTTTACAACAAAAAAAAGATATTTCATCAAACCAATGCATGCAAAATCCTCATATGACATTCATATGACATTTCAAACGTTTCATTTGGCTACTATTAAATACTCATTCAATCAGATTTTGTTTCAATGAATGATGAAACAATTGCACATGATAGACATTCTCAGTTATTTCCTTTATTTATGCTTTGTTTTCTCAGAAGTGAAATTTGCACATGAGTAAACCCTAAATAATAATAAAATGTAAATTCTTTTTCCCTTAAATTTAGATACACCGGTAGATGAAGAGAATGTATCAAAAACATTCCCATAATATATTAGAGAGTAATGAGATGCTTCCAAACCAAAATAAAAAACAAAACAATTCAGATGCACATATTTTTTTTTTATTCAGATGCATGTATATGAATCTCTGATTTTAAATAAATTTTTGTGGGATTTCAAATGCAAGTATTTGAAACAATGATTCTTCAAATGGATTTAAGATATAATCGGATTAATAAGAGTCCAGATAATCGAAGGAAATCATATCATATATGATTTTGAAAATCACAAATTTTTGTTTAATAAAGAGTGAAAAAGTATCTAAATCGACCTGTTTATTTCGTTAAAAAAAATCGACGTTGAAGTGTCGATTGTGGCAGGAAATCACATTTTTTTCTTCGCCATTGTTGACGATTTGTTGGGGGAAGAGGATCTGTTGAAACGAACTCTTGATATCGTAATTTTTTCCTTTTTTTCGTTCGTATGGTTTGCCCAAAACGGAACCCAAAGTTTTAATTTTTTTCTGAAATATGATACACCGTGGGGAGAGGATTCAATGGTGCCGCTCTTTTTGGGATTCAGTTACGAGGTTGGATCAAATTTTAAAATCATAAGAAGGGTAGTTATGTCATTGTTTATTTCGTTAAAACCAATTGGAGAGTGTCACCTATTGAGGTTTACAAATGAGGCATAATTTCTGGAGCCTAAGCAACAACACTGTTTTTTTATTATATATTTTTTGAAGAATGGTGCTCTACAAGAATTTGATCCCTTAATCTTTTTTCACAAAGGTGGGAGGTGCTTGCTGATTTTACTAAATCTCAGTTTGCACTGTTACACTCAATTTATCTTTATTTCTTACCATCTAAAATGTAGTTTAGTATGTACCTTGTTAGAAATCCAATGCAACATATATATCATCTATATCGTTAAATTTTTTCATACATTTATTAAAAATAAGTTCATTCAATTTGAAATAGAGCGACATACAATTTTTATCGAAATATATATCTTATTAAATGTTATTTACTAGGGAAAAATCCATATAACCCTCTATAAAACTAACTGAAATCCATATGACCCCCTAACTTTTCTTAAAATCTATATAACCCCCTGAAAACACTTAGTAAATCTAAATAATCCCCTAAATAAAATTTACATCTATAAATGATGAATATTTTGTGAATATTATGTTTGGTTAATCCTGTTAGAAAAACACAGTATACCAAAAAAACTATAATGTGTTAAAAATGTGAAAAATCTTATATAAATAATAATTTTATATCTCTGAACAGGATTTTATAATATATTAAGAGAGAGTAAAATCGTCATTTTATAGGATTTTTTATATTTTAACATATTATAGTTGTTTTTAGTATATTATGTTTTCATTTATGGTTAACTAAATATAATATTTATAAAATAATCGTAATCTATTAATAAAAATTTTATTCAAGAGTTATTTGGATATACTAGGGGGCCGTTTGGGTAGTGGAATTAGGGTGGAATAGGGGTGGAACAGGGGAGAAATAGGTAAAATAGGTGTTTGAGTAGGCGGAATAAGAGGGTATAGCTATGCGGAATAAGGAGAGAATAAGCTGGTATTTGTATTCCAAGTTCACCCATAGAATTGTGTTATTCCTCCAGTGGAATAAGGATACCCACCTATCAAATCACATATCATCACATCAAATCATCTGTCATCACCTCCTATATATCAATGGGGCTTATATGTCAAATCAACTTTTTACACCTTATTCACATCTTATTCTTCATCAACCAAACACCACAACCTTTATTATTACGTTTTTCAACGAGAATAACAGAAAACACAACCAAAGACAAAATCTCTTATTCCATTGATAAAGTTAACAATTCCTGGAATAAGTATAAACCCCAGAATAACTTATGACTCTATTCAAACGGATCCTATATGTTTTGAGAAAGTTATATGAATTTTAAGAAAAGTTATGTAGTTATATGGATTTCATTCTGTTGGATTTTTCCCTATTTACTATTTGTAAAAATAGAATGTGTTCCGGACAATAAAAATGAACTTTAACATGATGGCCTGATGGGTCCTCTCACTGGTTCTCGTTCACGTGGTCCAATCCGAAAACACACAACCTCAACAAATCACAAACCGTCAGTCCGAAATCCAACGGTCGAACTTCTCACCCCCCTAAAAGTTAAAAAAAAACCAAGCCACACAGGCATAAAAAGACTTATTTATTGAAATGAAATGAAATTGAGATTTTTTTTTAAGATAAAAATGAAATTGAGAACTAATATACGAACATAATATGGATACTAGAAAGACTTATTTATTGAACATATATAAGATACAAGACACTCAGGGACGGAACCAGGAATTAAAACAAGGGGGGCAGAAGGCCAAGAGAATGAATAAGATAAAAAAAAAGAGTAAATAGATATATGATAAGTTAAGATAATGATCGAGTTCTTGAAGTAATGGAGATCGATTCGTATCAAAGTTATTTTTTTATACTTATTTTCTTGTATTTAGTGATCTGAAATCATTTATATAAGATCTAGGAAAAAATCTTGAAGTCTCATTATTTCCATCATAAAAAATAGAAAAACTAAATCTTCAAAAATTTAAATATATGAATACGAAGTAAATAATTGATTATAAAAAATACAAGAATATCTTTCAAACCTAAATTTTGAAAATAAATTTTAAAACCTAATTTCTAAAAAAATCTAAGAAGACTTAATATAATATAGTAATGATGAAAAATAAAAATAAACAAAAAAAAAATAATTAAAACATCCATATTAGTCATTTTTCAATCCTTCAAAATCAAATACTAATATTCTCATGAAAACATATAAGTATGTACATCATTTCTATAAAAGATTAATATATTTTATTATATAAATATACATTTCAAAAAAATCAAATGTATGCATGCTAACCGGGATGCAAATGAGAATGCGTATAACATTTTTCAAATTCAAACCTACTCATTTCTATTAAATTTTTTTTGCATATACTTCTGAAAAGATCTCATTTTTTCAAAATAACTCTGGTGAATTACTATTTGAAGTTATACCCCTCCAAATGATTTAAATCATTCATGAATGATATTAAGTATTCCTGCAAAAAATAACAAAAATTTGTTATGCAAAAATACCCCTCAAACTCTTTTGAGAGGTTTTAATGGGAATATAATTTAAAAGGGTATACTTATCAATATAAACTCTTGGAGGGGTGTATATGCAAAAACCATTTCATTACTTACTACCAGCCCCATGCATATATTAATCATCTGTTGAACCTTGGGGGGCCTGGGCCCCCTGCCCGCCCCCCTTTGGTTCCGCCCCTGAGGACACTACAAGACATTACATAGATTTAAAAAGAAACTTACAATACTGGGATTGAGAAGGATATCTCCCTCTTCTACCCTATCTCTTCTATCTTACAAAGCACTCTTGGTTCTTACAAAGCACTCTTGAGTTTTGATGGATTTTTGGTAGAGGGGTTTTGTAGACTTGGTTCTTTCTCGATGCCCTCCTTCGTTTCTCTTGCTTCTTTTATATAGGCAGAGTTTGTAAACTTCAAAGGGTTTGGAGTCCGTGGTCATTCAGTTTTGAGTGACTTCCTGTCTTCTTCTGGTATCACTTTTCTGCATTAAGTCTTTTCTTCTTTTTCCCATATTTGTCGGGTGCTCCCGTGACTAGTTTTTTGTAACGTAATATTGAACCCGTGAGTTACTAGGGTCTTTTGGATCCTTCTTCCTTTTATTATTATTATTATTATTATTATTATTATTATTATTATTATTATTATTATTTTTAAATAGATCATTCAGCTAGATCAAACTCATCTTCAGGAAAATCTGAGGGTATGTTTTCAAGCCCTTGAGAGTCATTGTCCGTTTGAGAATCACCATCTTCTGGCCTTTGAGAGTCATCCTCCATCCCTTGAGCCCCTTGAGTCCCTCCCGGACCATGAGAGCTGGTGGCTATTGGTGCTGGCAGAGCCGCCTTTTCTCCTCTGAACATTTTAAACATGTGCTCATATGCCTTTAATTAAATGCATTCTTGACTTATTTGGGAATCTTTTAGTGTATTCTCCAACAAGGCTTGCTTTGATAGTCTCATAACTATCTTTCCATGGTTTTCCATAAATTGGTAATTTATAACCAGATAAACAATTTTGTGGGTCATATTTAGCCCACCATTTGGTATATATGTCTCTCTTGAGGTGAGGATGAAACATTTTTTCTACCTGGAAATCCCATTGGAGGATCCATGGGATCCCTGTCTGGTTGTGATATTTCAATAAATCAATGCTATTTTGTGGGTTTAATTCTTCCTGCACCATATGAGCTTGGATGTCTCCTGGTAAATTTTTCCAATTTGCACCAAATACTTGCCACTAGGAGTAAAACCAATTTGAAATTTTTGCTTGGCAAACAAAATAGATAAACCAAGAATGTTTTAAGGCACAATTTTGGACTAACAGTGCATTTTTCCAGGCTTTCTGGTAATCCCAATAATTATTGTAATTGGGTCTGATCATTGATTTTTGGAATCTCCTAGAGGCAGGGGCGGAGCCAAGAATTAGAATAAGGGGGGGCCGGAAGCCCAATAGACTTAGAGTAAAAGAAAATATATTTTTAAAATAATATAATTGTATGATAATTCAAGATAATTAAAATTGACGAATAAAAACCGTAATTGGCAATTTGATAGAAAATTATTTTTTTACTACTTTTTCCATATTTAGAAAATTTAAAAAATTTATTTTAATTTAAAAAAAAACTTGAAATCTCATTATTTATCATCACAAAAAATGAAAAAATACGAAAAAAATCAAATAAATATGGAAAAAACAATTGATAACAACACAAACACAAGGATATCCTTAAAACATAGATATTAAAAATTAATATAAAAAAAATCCGAGAGATTAAAATTGGCATTCATGAAAGAAGAAAATAAAAAAACATTAAAAAAATAAAAATAACTGTGATATTTCAACCACAAAAAACAAGAGGTAGAGATCGAAAAATATAATTAAAATATGTGTGTATAATTTATATGAGTATGTACTTAATTTTTATAAGCATACTTAATTAGCTAAGAGTGTTAATACACAATTTAATTTTCCTCCCACATTCCAGTCTCATATGCATCGATAGAAAATAAAAAGAACATATACTCACATTAACGATGTGTATATTTTAATATAAAAAATTCACATTTTCTACAAATATGTCAATGTAATTAATTAAAATTTATGTTTTAGTTTTTATAAAGACATATACCTTATTAAATAATATATATTATTTTAAAAAAAAGTGAGATGTAAACGATCAAATTAAATGAGATTGTGAACCGTACTGAATAAATAACTTTCATCACCAACATTCACCTAATATTCCACTTCATTTCATTACACACTTATTTGAGTGCCTCTTCCCCTTCGGGAAAAAAAAAAACCAACACATTCAACTATGCTTTCAGCCATGCATGCATGGCTTGGGCCTTGGGGGGCCCGGGCCCCAGCCCGCCCCCCCTTGGCTCCGCCCTTGCCTAGAGGCATTGGGACTCTTATCCCAGTTTTTTAAGGTTAATATCTTTTGGATGCATATTTTAGAGTATGAGATCTCTAAGGTGCTCTTGTTCTTATAGTGGTGCACAATTCTGACACTGTTTGTTTCCAATAAGATATTTTCATAGTAATCAGGATATTTCCCTATCATATCAGGGATATAGAAATGGTAGCCAGTACCAGAATAGTCATATTTGGGAAATATCTTAATAAGTTCTGCTATCTCTTTGCATACTTCATATTTCTCAATAGAGAATAGTGGAATGGAAGTTTTGAATTCATATTCAGTTTGTGATTTTGAAGTTTGAGATCCTATTTCAGCAAGTATAGCAAACTGATTTTGATCTTCGAACATATTTTCTTCTTTAACCTCTGGCTTTATGAGGTTCACAGAAGGCCTTGAGCTCTCAATTTTTAGGGTCCTTTGAGGAAGGATCTTTGCCTTCTCCTTTTGATCCATTTCCCTGCAAGAATTCACGCGAGAGATAATCAGGAAGACTATTAAAGTCTCCTTTAATGTATTCTATGTCAAAATCATAAATTCATAGTAATGCTTGCCATCTGGCAAAAATCTGTTTTGATGCAAGATTTTTAACATTTTTTTCAAGAACATATTTTACGGAGCTGCAATCTATTCTTAAAAGGAATTTTTGGTTTAAAATGTCCCCTTGGAATTTTGTTATGCAGTAACTATAGCTAGGATTTCCTTTTTTATAGTGGAATATTTTCTTTGAGCTTCATTCCATGTTCATGAAGTAAACCTTACTAATTGTTCTTTGTTGTCAATCCTTTGTTTTAGTATCTCTCCATATCCAATGTTAGAGGCATCAATTTCTATGATCTTTGATGCATTGGGGCTTGCTATATTCAAGCATGGCAACTGTTTTACTTTTTCTTTAATCCTTTGGACTGCATGAGTATATTCTATGGTCCAAGGTGTAGGGTTTTTCTTCAGTCTGTTGGACAACAGTTTCCTGTCCAGAGGTATATTTTTATAAAAGTCTCATACGTAGTTAAGACAACCAAGAACCCTTTGAAGTTGTTTCTTATCTTTTATGCTATCTAGGAATTTATCTGTAAAATCTATTACCCTTTTTATGGGTGTAATATCATTCCCAGAGATTTTATATCCTAAAAATTAAACTGTGGTTTGGAAGGGTTTTATCTTCTTGGCTGATACCACTAAACCATTTTGTTTTACAATTCGAATGAAGATATTAAAATGCTTCCAATGCTTATCTATGTTCTCAGAAAATATCCGTACATCATCGATGTAAACAATGGAAAATGATCCATATGGATTAAATATTTCATTCATTATGTTTTGAAATTCTGAGGGTGCATTCTTTAACCCAAACGGTAAGACATTCCACTCATAATGCCCAAACGGTACTGTAAAGGCGGTCTTGTATTTATCTTCTTCTTTTATCTGGATTTGTCAGAATCCTGATTTGAGGTCAAACTTGGAAAAAATCTTGGAATTATAGACTCTTTTGATCAGATCTTGCTTATTGGGGATAAGATACCTGATCCACTAGAATACTTTATTTAATGGCTTATAATTTATGACATGCCTTGGTACTCCCCTTTCTAATTCTGCAGTTTTTTCTACATAGAAAGCCACACAGCTCCAAGGTGAAGAGCTCTTCCTAATAAGGTTTTTTGATAAGTAATTGAGATATTTCCTCCTTGCAAATTTCTAGGAGTCTATTATTCATTTGGATGGGCCTGGCTTTTGTGGGGATTTTCTCTTCATTAAAGTCTTTGATGTATGGTAGGCTCACCATGTGTTTTTTCCTATGCCAGAAGGCAGAGGGTAGATCTGAGCAGGCCTCATTTTCAATAGTCTTTTGAAAATCAGAGACTTTCTTTTGGAAAATAGGACTACCGATTTGTTCAGATGTCTTTTGAATCCTGATCTCTTCAGAGATTTCATTAATAAACTTTTCTTTATACTCCAGGGCCTGCCTAAGCTGGTTGAGAAAAGATAGCTTTGGTGTAGTACAAAATTTGTATAAAATATTTTTTCCATTTTGGGTGGCATGAATACCCTCAATATCAACCGAAAAGGGCTTTATCATATTTATAAAGGGGGTTCCAAGGATAACACCCTGACGAAGATCTTTTACCAAAAGGAACGATGTTTTTAAACATGATCCTTTATTACAAACATAAACTTCAAGTATTTTATAATTAATCTTAAGACTTTCCCCATTGGCATTATTAATACCATGGGTTGTCTTTTCAAAGTATCTTGAAGGGATCAATCCTTCACAAATGCAGTTCATATCAGCCCCAGTGTCAATAAGGGCCTTATATTTTAGAGAAAATGTTTTGATTTTCAGGAGGACTTCAACATTCCATTTTTGTTTTGTATATATTTCGAGAGAGCTAATAAATTCTTCTTCCTCTTCAGGTTGATCTCTGACAGATTTTTCATTTTCAGAATTTTCAACGGGTTTTCCCAATCTAGGGATGGCTTCACGGTATGTAACCCTGTCTCTAAGGTCCTTGATTTCTTTTTTCATATCAATTTGTTCTTTTTTTAATTCCCCTATAGTCACTCTTTTGGATTTTTCAGATTCTAATCTTTGAATTATCTCCTTATAGGAGTAATTTTCTTTGTTATCATATTGGGCCTGACTGACAGGAGTTTTTATGAGGCTAATATATCTTTCTAACTGTCGTTTCTTTTCAACAGGATTCTCGATGGAGTCAATAGTATCTAAAATAAATTGTTCTTGCACCGAAAGGACCATCAGGCCATCTGTATCTGACGATGAATCATAGGATTCAGAATTCCCCTATAGTCACTCTTTTGGATTTTTCAGATTCTAATCTTTGAATTATCTCCTTATAGGAGTAATTTTCTTTGTTATCATATTGGGCCTGACTGACAGGAGTTTTTATGAGGCTAATATATCTTTCTAACTGTCGTTTCTTTTCAACAGGATTCTCGATGGAGTCAATAGTATCTAAAATAAATTGTTCTTGCACCGAAAGGACCATCAGGCCATCTGTATCTGACGATGAATCATAGGATTCAGGGTCACAACAGTTACAGCTACAGCTTTCAGATTCAGAATTCTGTTCTTCTAAGTTATGAATGGATTATTTATTTTTTAATTTGCTACTAAAGCGTTTATTGGCATAATGGCCTTTCTGCTTGCATTTAAAGCAGATAGGAGGATTAAAGGTGTTGGGTTTCTTTTTGGAGAACCGCTTTCTAGTTTTCTGAGCAGGGGCTCTACTTGTTTTATAATATTGTCTCTCAAAATGTTTTTTATTATAAGAATGTTTGGTATTCCTTTTTCGAGATTTGGAAGGGTTCTTAATGTCTTCGTTCTGATACCCGAATTGGTAACAGAAGTCTCCAAATTCTCTTTTGGAAGTCAAATGTTGATTCTTGAGCTGATTCTTTATCTTTAGATCATTGCAAAGGGCCAGAACTATCAAGTTTATTTTTTGTATGAGTTCTCCGAATGTTATAACGAAGTAAGGGATATGTCCCCCAAATTCTTGACGGAGGCTGTCTCTGACTCTTTCGACGAAGAACTTGGGTAGCCCAGAGACACATTTTTCTTTCCAAAAGTCATTGTTTGAGTTATCTATCCTATAAATTTGTGATAAAATGTGTCCTTATACCACCTAAAATCAGATAAGGTTGGACACCTAAGGTTTATAAGTTGTTCTCTAATTCTGTCAGCAGTGTCACTATGGCTGTCAACAAAATATTTAAATATAGTGAGAACTAGTGTGGTGACAATATCGGGCTCAGGTCTCCCATTGAGATCAGTTTTTACTGCTGTATAAATAGCACGTCTTTGCTCAGGGGTAATGAAGTTGTCCCACCAACCCCTTAATTGCCCATGAATGATGTGGTTATCATATCAGTAATATGTTTGTCACTATTACCTTGTATCCTACATGCATTAGCATAAATAAGCATAGAATGACATAATTGGCTGACCTGATATTCAGACATGCCATCAAAATTCCATTCAACGAGAGACTTTCCATCATAGGAAGTTGTAAGAGTAATATCATTATTTTCTTCTATTTGAACATCAACAGGAGTTGGTCTTCTATATAAATTCTTTGTTCTAGAGGTCTGAGTTACAGTCTCGAGCTTATTGAATTAAATATCATAATGATCAATAAGGCTTTCAGACATGCTACCATCCTCAATGTCTTCTTGGGAATTTTCTTCACAAGAGGACTCATCATTGAGGTTATTAATGGATAATTTTTCAGTTTTTTAGATAATTTAATTAGCAATTCTTCAGAATGTTTTTCTTTGAATTTTATCCCTTTTTCAAGATTTTATTGAGGAATGAATATTGGTTTTTCAGTTTTTTTTACTATATTTTTGTACGAGGTGGTCGAGGCCTGAAGGCTTTGCAGACCATTGGCTTGAATATTGTCAAGGCTGCAATTTTCGCGAGGGCTTTTTCTGTTCTTTCAGTTTGGCTACTTATAGATCTAAAGGCAACATTGGTGAAATTATTTTGCTCCATAACTTGAATAAAGTATTCTGCCTTGAAAGGACTACCAGAGTCAATCTTTGTAGTAATCTTAAGAGGGCTGGCTATAATGTCGGAATTAGTGACTTTAATTCTTTCAAAGGTGAATGTATAGATTCCACTTCTTCATTCTTAATGTTTCTCCATTTGGTGGCATATTTATCGATCTTCTCTAGGACCATAGCATGGTCTTCTTCAGGAAGATCAATGATCATGTTTTGTAACATCGGAATATAAGTATGTTCAAACCAATCAGAGAAATATACAGTTTTTTGTTCACATCTCATATGGTCATACCACTGTTTTCTAATCGGGCATTGTTCTTCTTTGGGTATAGTGTTGAAAAACCACTTTCTTTTATCATCGTTTTTTGAAGAATAAAAATCATGTTTTATGATATTTTTATCTATTTCATAGTCATCATTTTCACTTATAGTGAGCATGACCGATTCAACGGGTTCATATTCAGATAGCATTTCATAATGAGCTTCAGATTGAACATCATAAACTGCCGGTGCAACCCCTATAGGTTGGAGGTAAGCATCTTGAGTTGCCGAACTGGCTATCCCTCTCGAAAACATAGCGTCTCCTGGGAGTCAGGCGTTCCCTTCCTTGAACTACTGATGTAGTTCTAAGAGATCTTGTCCTTTGAAGGCCAATATTAGAAAATCGAACTTCAATATTACCACCATCCTTTTCAATAATCTCTTTAAGGTATATGTTTTCCAAGGGCTTATTAGGCTGAGTATTTTCAAGGGTCGAGGAATTTAGCAATTTGATCTCATCCCACTTTAAAGGTCTAAGGATAAAAGAGTTATTTTTAGGATTTGTTTGAAGCAAAGTGGTAATACCTTTAATATCAGAGCTTTTAGGGGATAAGGTGTTCATAACCTTCAAATATACCCTATAACTCAGGTTTATATTTAAAGTGCCATTACTAAGGTCAAAACCGTTAGTCTGGATCCTCAAGACAAGGGTATCCAAAATGTTAGGATCAGCTAAGGACACTGAGAAATTAGGAAATGCATTAAAAAATACTGGTCCATTACTTAAGCTGGATTCTACTATCCCTAGAACAGAATCAGCAAATTTTAGATGCCTATTGTCTTGAAGACATACTAAAACTGCAATATTCAAGTTTTCTCGAACTAAGGCATTTACAGAAACCTGTACTAATCCGATATGAAGATAGTGATATTGTGGTTTTGTTCTAATCCTGTCTATCTCTTTCTGGGATATAAGGTGGAAGTTCTCATGCCCATTAGTTAAAGGAATAGTTTTTTCAATAGTCTTGATATAATAGTCTGTTTTAAGACTAAAAGTGTTACAAACATAAATCTCATTGAACGGGACTTTAGGGATGTTCTAATTACCAACAGCTTGTTCTACATTCTCATAATTTATATTTTGCATGTTTTTAATGGACAAAGTCTTTATGGTGGGGAGATTTGAAGTTCTAGAGGTGGAAGCTCCATCAGTTGAAGTGGAGGCTTCATGTACCCATGACATAAGGGATCGAAAAAAATTGGCCATGAGGAAGTGCAGGGAAACTAGTCAACGACGTATTACGTCCCTAACTCTATTGTACTTAAGATGAGAGTGTGGACAACGCGACTAAATAGTTTCAAAAAACATTGTTCACCGACCAGTACTGTTTAGCACTGTTCACGCAAGAAAATCCCCTTAAAAGACAATGCAACATGGCTCTGATACCAAATACTTACAGGATCAAATTTTTTTTTAAGATAAAAATAAAATTGATAACTAATATACGAACGTGATATGGATACTAGAAAGAATTATTTATTGAACATGCATAAGATACAGGACACTACAAAACATTACATAGATTTAAAAAGAAACTTACAATACTGGGATTGAGAAGGATATCTCCCTCTTCTGCCCTGTCTCTTCTATCTTACAAAGCCCTCTTGGTTCTTACAAAGCACTCTTGAGTTTTTGTGGATTTTTGGTAGAGGGGTTTTGTAGACTTGGTTCTTTTCAATGCCCTCCTTCGTCTCTCTTGCCTCCTTTATATAGGCAGAGTTTACGGACTTTAAAGAATTTGGAATCTGTGGTCATACAATTTTGAGTGACTTCTTGTCTTCTTTTAATTCTTCTTTCTTTTAATGAGAGATCCACTCTTTATTTTTAGGGTTTGTTCGAAGCATACAGTATAAACAATCGATATCTCCGAAAACTCACCTGTCACTCTTGTCCTCTCCGTCACTTGCATTGACCCGCGGGTAATCACTCCTAATATTGCACCTCCCGCATACCAGATCAATCCAACGATCAAACGGTGAAAAACCAGTTCCACGAAATCGCAAAACAGAGAAATGCTATTCTCACTCGCGAGCCCCGCTGCAACACTGATCCGCTCCCACACATTCAGACACCGTCTTCTTTGTAGCGCGAATCCTTTTTTTTCCATACGATCTCCAATTCTTCGATCAAACCCTAATCAATGGCGGAATCGATTTCTTCATCTCCATCAATCGATCCGGCGAGCGGTTACTGCCACGAAACGAGGACCTTCCACAGCCTCCGCCCTCCGGCCCCTCCCCCCCGGCGTCCACCCCCCTCTCCATCACCTCCTACGTCTCCTCCCTCCTTCTCCGCGGCCCCCCTCCTCCGGGACTCGCCGCTGTCATCGATTCCGGCACAGGCCGCCGCCTCACCTACCCGGAGTTCGCCTCCCGCGTCGAGACCCTCGCCGGCAACCTCCGGTTCCGGCTCGGACTCTCCAGGGGCGATGCCGCGTTCGTCCTCGCCCCGGCCTGCCTCGAGATTCCCGTCCTCTACTACGCCATCCTCACCGTCGGCGCCGTCGTCAACCCCGCCAATCCGACCAGCACGGCCTCTGAGATCTTCCGCCAGATCCAGCTCAGCCGCCCCGTCGTCGCCTTCGTCACGTCGGCCTCCGCCCGCTCCCTCCCCGGCGCCGCCGCCCCCCGCACCGTCCTCATCGACTCGGACGAGTTCCGGTCCATGATGGTGACACGTGTCGTGCCACCCTCGCCCGCCGATCCGGCGGCGGAGATCCTCCAGACCGACCCGGCGGCGATCCTCTACTCGTCGGGAACCACCGGCCGGGTCAAGGCGGTGGTTCTGACCCACCAGAACTTGATCGCCTATACTGTCGCGCAAGTGTCGAAGCGCGATTCGAAGCCAAAACGGGCAACGCCAATGGCGGTGCTTCTGACAGTGCCGATGTTCCACGTATATGGTTTCAACTTCTGTCTGAAGACGATCGCGATGGGGGAGACGTTGGTGGTGATGGGGAGGTTCGAGATGGGGGCGGCGCTGAAGGTGGTGGAGAGGTTTATGGTGTCGTACATGCCGGTGACACCGCCTCTGGTGGTGGCGCTCGTGAAGTCGAGGGAGGTGACGGGCAGGGACCTCTCCTCGCTCGAGGTGGTCGGTTGTGGCGGAGCCCCTATCGGCCGCGATGTCTCTGAACGTTTCGCCTTAAAATTCCCTCACATACAGATGGTCCAGGTCTGAATTGCGCGTGCTTATCATTCGATTTTTGGTCACTGTGAGTCAGAGTTATGATCATTGCGTTGTTCAGGCATATGGGTTGACTGAGTCGGGTGGGGCGGCGACCTTGACGATAGGGCCGGAGGGGAACCAGAGGTGTGGTTCGTGTGGTAGGCTCGAGCAGAACCTGGAGGCAAAGATTGTCGACCCAGAGACAGGAGAGGCACTGGGTCCTGGGCAGAGAGGGGAGCTGTGGTTGAAAGGGCCAACCATCATGCAAGGTAATAAATAGTATATATGCACATTGATTAGATTGGTAATTGCAATAGCAGTCATACAATCTTTTGTGCTTTCTGTGGATCTCTGATTGTCACATAATTAAATTGGTGCAGTGAATAGTCTGAAGTAGTCTTATTGAGTATGACCCATGGGAAATAATCACATGGAGTTTTAAAAAAGGCAATGCATTTATGTTTCTGTGGTCTAGGAGCGTTTAGTTTAGCCCTTGTTTGTTTTCCGAATTAGATAGGAGTGCGATTGGAAATGGTATAGGATTTATTCTCAAAGGCTGTTTGGGGTGAGGTGTAAAGGCTGGACAAACTGGAATAGCATAAAAAACCGTCTTTAGCGGGAATAAAGTATGATAGTTATGCCTAACTTTGTATAAGTCCTGAATTCTGATAGTAATTCTAAGGGGGTTTTGGAAGGCCTGTCTATCCTAAAAAAACACTGAAGACAAAAGTAAGATAACATCATAATAAAAATGTAACCAATAAAAAGCTACCCCAATGGCTATCTATCCTAGAATACAATTTATCCTGATTCCTGAATAAACTTATGTCACACCCCCAAATGTGGAAAAAAAAACCTTCGAATGAAAATTCAACTTACTATATAAATGGTAACACTTTATTCAGCTTTCTGACTCTGCTTCAGTGCTATCTTTTGGACAATACTTAAAAAAAAACCAATTCTTATTCCTTCTTAAAAAAAAAGAAAGTCAGCAAACAAAATGTCAAACAACTAGAACCTAGTTTGAATAGCAGCATTGTTCTACCTTATTCTCTTCCATTACCAAATTGCTGAATGTATATTTTGGTTTTCATTTGTTAGTTAGCTACCTTATTTCATTCCATTACCAAAGACTGCATCAAACCTTTTTCTTTTTAATGAGTAGGATATTTTTTATTCGCCCCTGCAGGTTACCTGGGTGACGCTGAGGCAACAAATGCTACTTTGAATTCGGAAGGATGGTTAAAGACTGGTGATCTTTGCTATTTTGACGAAGAAGGTTTTCTTTTTATTGTAGATAGGTTGAAAGAGTTGATAAAATACAAAGCATACCAGGTAACTACCTGGTTTGCAAAACTCAGGTTTCTAGAAAACTTTTTGTCAGAGGGTTTACAATTTATATTTGCAATGTTGTAGGTCCCTCCAGCAGAATTGGAGCATGTACTTCAGTCACATCCAGAAATAGTAGATGCTGCTGTGGTTCCGTATGTATATAGCAACATTTTGGTTTCTAGATATCTGTTTGTAATATTATGTCATTTCCAAATATGATAAAATTTTGAAATCATCTTCTCTGTATCAAATCAATTTCAATTTTATCAAATGTCCGGAAGGATGCATATAAGTTTGGTTGAACTGTACAACTTATATAAGGATTTAGCCCATAAACTATCAGAATGTATCACATGCGTATCCAAACAAGTAAATATGACTTGGTCCAATTGGAAAACCTTGGAATTCTTTTTGGCAAATAACTCCACATTGTATCAGTAGTGAATAGCTATTGTAATTAAAGTGAAGGCATTGGGTTAAGTAGTCATGGGAGCTCATACAATATTTCAATAAATGTGATCATCATGGCTGTGCCCCATTAATTGATAATCATTTTATGACAATTATTTATTCTCCTTTATGTAAGGTGTACCTGATGACCTGGATTTATAATTGTTTGGACGACTGCCTAGTATTCCAAATTCCGGGACAGAATGCCAATGTTAATATATCTTCTTAAATCATACCGAAAAAATAATGAAGTATAAATTGGGAACCCATCTTTATTTTTGTCTTTCATTCTCACTGCCAATTTCCATCACTGCTGCCAAAATATATGTATTTTCATCACTTTGCTTGTGCGCAATTCTTCCCCTGTTCCCCATTCATTAAGTTTGCCTCATGTAATTGCTTTATGTGATTACAGGTACCCCCACGAAGAATCGGGGCAGATACCCATGGCATTTGTTGTAAGACAACCTGCAAGCACTCTTGATGAGAAAAAAGTCATGGATTACGTCGCAAAACAGGCATGTTTGGTTCTAAATGTAACTTTGTATTCCTGCAGGACAAACTTTTCTTCTTATAAAGCTGCTGAAAGTTGAACACATGATTTTATATTTCTATTTAATTTTTATAAAAGTGATTATGCAATGAAAGATGGTTGATACCGGAAAGCAAACTTGGTTAAAGGAATAGAAGTTTCCAATGTATACTATACTGCTAAATTGATGCCAATGGTTGGGAAATAATTTGTCATCATGGGATATAGCATATCCATTGATATATCTTTTCTCAACATCAATAATATAAATTCTTAGGAATATGTTGACATTTTCTTGGTTGTTCAAACTACTACTTTACGTTTGACAAACCAAATCCCTCGTAAAGCAGGATGCAGAGTAGATAGGAAGACCAAATGAAATTTTCTTCCCACCTGGAGAATCAGGGAGATCCTACATAAACAGTGACATGTTAAGTGAATAATGTTGAAAGAACTTGTACCAGTCATCTCTATGCAAGTAGCTGAACCTGTAGTTATGGTCGTGACATGATCACCAATGATAGTATCTTGGTATTGATACCAATATATTGATATAGATATTTTAAACCATGTTGGCCCTGGCGAGGAACCAATTACCAAACGAAACCTCTTTAATTTCCACTCATGAATTTTCTCAATATCTAAAGTGTCTCTTTCCTGAAAACCGACTTTCATTTTGCAAACTATCTGCTCACTGCTGCAGGTTGCACCCTACAAGAAAATTCGCCGAGTTTCTTTTATAAATGCAATACCGAAGTCCCCAGCTGGAAAGATTTTGCGAAGGGAGCTTGTCCATCTTGCTTTGAGTGGCACCCAATCCAGATTATGATAAACAACTTCATTCGTCCATTTATCCCATCCACATCACAAGTATGATTATGCTTCTTGCCATTCTTGTTTCTATTTATTCATGCTTGTTTTCATATTATGCACCCCAGTACGTCCATTGAAACTAATGTGTCTGCAAAAAATAAAACATAAACTGCATAGGAAATCATTCTGAACAAAGTTCAATGTATATGCTTATTATATATATATATATATATATATATATATATATATATACGGGGGCGATTAGGTGCGGCGTGCGGCAGGTGCGGCGGCGACATGGGCCGTTCGATCGCGGGTCCATCGCATCCAACGGTCGACGTGAATCGCACCCGACCGTCCGATGCGATGGACCCGTGATCGACGGTCCGTAATCGCTGCCGCACCCGCCGTTCGCCGCACCTAATCGGTTCCCTATATATATATATATATATATATATATATATATAGGGGGCCGATTAGGTGCGGCGAACGGCAGGTGCGGCGTCGATCGTGGGCCGTCGATCACGGGTCCATCGCATCGGACGGTCGGGTGCGATTCACGTCGACCGTTGGATGCGATGGACCCGCGATCGAACGGCCCACGTCGCGGCCGCACCTAATCACGAGCGTGTGTGTGTGTGTATATATATATATATATTCGAATGATAAGGTGCGGCGTGCGGACGTGACGTCGTTCGTCCGATCGCGGGTTTGTCGCATCCAACGGTCAATGTGAATCGCACCCGACCGTCCGATGCGATGGACCCGTGATCGACGGCCCGTGGTCGACGCCGCACCTAATCATTTCTATATATATATATAGAGGAATGATTAGGTGCGGCGTCGACCACGGGCCGTCGATCACGGGTCCATCGCATCGGACGGTCGGGTGCGATTCACATTGACCGTTGGATGCGACAAACCCGCGATCGGACACGTCGCACCTTATCAGTCGGGTATATATATATACGATCACGGGTCCATCGCATCGGACGGTCGGGTGCGATTCACGTCGACCGTTGGATGCGATGGACCCGCGATCGAACAGCCCACGTCGTGGCCGCACCTGCCACACCTAATCGCGAGTGTGTATATATATATCTATATATACACACACCTTATCCAGATTATGATTTACATTTTCTTTCTTCTATTTATCCCATCCATATCACAAGTGGTATGCTCATATACCTCTTGCCTTCTTTATTTTTGTTTCTAATTATGCTTATTTTCAGATTTTGCGTGCCTTACATCCAATTGAACTAAATTTTTAGTTACAATAGTACAACATAACCTGTATAAAAGGTCATTTGTATAAAAGATGATCAATAAATACTTGTTTTCTATGTTCTATCTTTTGTTTACAAAATTAGTTTAAGTTATTAGAGGCAAGGACAAAGTGCAGAAATAGATGAGGATCCTTTGGAAATGCGTTTCCAAATGTAGCCTTACATTTTTGCTTTACAGAAATCATATTTGATTACTTTTTCTAGATGTCTCAAGCTTTTGAAGAAGGAAAATATAAGAATACAAGATAATAACAAAAAAAAGTTGTTTGTTTTGTTCGCATAAACCTTGATATCTCTGTCTGGATATGCTAGGATAATGCCTGATAACTGTTCTCAGAAAAAATGCTAGAATTGTTTATCAGGGTTTATCTATACCAATGGATAAAAATACCCTTCTCTATCATTTTAAAAAATTTTATCTAACCTAACACCCTCTGCACACATTTTAAAAACTGTTACATCTATCATATCACACACACATCTCTCATACTTATTCTCAAACACAAATAATTAATGCAGGGGTATAATTGTTATTTAAAAAGTCATAGACTCTTATCCATCTCTTATCTACCATTTATCCTTACTTTATCTAAGGTGAACCAAACAACAAAAAGATCAATTTTACGTTTTTCAATGAGAATAATAGAAAAGACAATCAAACAAAAATTTACCTGTTCAGTATGGATTGTTATCTATCTCAATATAGTTATCAAGGACGAATAATCCTATGTCACACCCTAAATGAGGGTACATGTTTTGATAAAAAAAAAAATAGTATACCTTATTAATGAGATATATACTTTTACAAAAGATGAAACATATATTCTAATAAAAAATGCATGGACCCGTTTATAAAAAAATGTGTAAAATATCTAACAATGTATATACTTAGTTTAACAAGGCATATACCAAGTGCGGTTGTAACTTCTTGTAAGAAGTATAAATGAAGAAATGAAAAAAAAGGTTATAATGAACAGCCTTACCCGAAAGCTATTTTCACATGTTGCTTTAAATGGAAAACTGTGTTTTTTTTTTTTTTTTCATGTTCATGCTTGTCTCTTGCTCACAAAGTGAATACCAGACAGTGTGAGGCCCTCCTATTAATAGTTTGCTGCTTGATCTTGATAGGGAGGCACAATAATTATTTTTTGTATGTTAGTATATTTTGTTTTCTATGAATTGGTAATAGAAATGTTCCAAGTTAAAAAAACAGAATAATGTAGCAACAGTAGCGCACAGTCTCCAGTCTGCCCCTATGCTTTTACAAAATATAAATATAATCCAATGCATTACACTGACTTAATTTATAAAAAATGTAAAAAATGTTAATGAGGTACAAGAGACTAATGAGATGCATGAGACATGTTAAAGTGCAGTTGCATGTATCAATGTTTGCCTTGGGCATGCCCATGTGTCGTCAATGTGGGGACAATGTTTTAACCTTGTTCGAATGATTTATGTTCCATCTTTCAAACATGATTCCAGTTTATGAGGTTGGCGTTTGAGTCCAGTTCAAACATGATTCAAATGGCTCATATACTAAAAATTTTTTAAAGAAATAAAATATGTGCGGTCACATGCATTGTATATGCGATTGCATGTACTGTATGCTGATTTCAGCGATATGATAACTCATGTCATGAATACGTTGACATTTGGGCCTGGTATCACAAAATATTCATCGAAAAATTAAAATTTGCCAAACTAATTTTCACTCATATTTTCGAACCTAATTTTTGTATTACCAAGTTTGATTTTTTTTTAAAAAATTTTTGTAAAAACCGGAAATGGTGTTTTTGGTTGAGAGAAAAAATGCTAACGACAATGATGTTATACTTATTGACATTTTATTTTGTAATTGGTATGACAAAACAAAACATTCAACACATCACATGTTCTAATACATTTTAAACATTGCATTTTAATGTTTTTTTTAATATGCATGTGTTTTCACATCCAAACATTGTCTATAAACATCCATTCATCCAATTGTTACTGAAACGTGTAATTGTACAATCACAACAGAGAATTTTTTCAAAACATAAAGCCAAAAATGGCCAAACTCTATATATATTTTTTACCCATGATATAACATACTTTGATATCTAAACTATCCCGACTTTATTTTCTCAGTTTACAATCATATTTTGTGCAGTTACATAATATATTCAATTAGTTACAGAAACTTTGTATATATTTTACAAATATATCATCACTGTATGTGTGAACTTGTCTTCTCAGTGTCTATGTATGCAAGCTAGGGAGAATGATTGACCGGTTCTCATGACCCACTACATGATTGTAAAAATGACATCATTAGAGAAGTGGATAAAGATTTTCTTGTTCTCAACAATGATTTGCATTGGCACTTGGTGTATCTATTTAATGATTATTTAATAATGTATCTATAATCATTTTGTGTACGTTGATGCATTTACAAATAATAATGACAAAACTTACAGTTCATGAATATATTGTAATGACAATATACTGCAAATGTAACTATAATCATTTTGTGTTTTAACCATCGTTGTGTACTTTAAATGCTCACTGTAAGTAATTATTAAATATCTGTTGTGGGGGATGAAATCAGGTCCTCCACTCTTGGGCCGGATCGATGTAGATCCGGGCTTTTGATATAGGTCTGAGAAGATAATGTTGTTGGCTCCTCTTCGCGACGATCTGAAGCAAGCTGCTTCTGCTCACTGTCCTCCTTCTTCTTTGGCCTTCGAACACCTGAAACTCACACCAGTATGGTGCTGGCTAACGCCACTCCAACGCTCACGTCAGTGACTCCTCCATAAAAAGAAGAAAAGACTATAGAATTCTTGAGCACAAGTAAGAGAGAGAGAGAGTGCATACCTTGAGGGGGAGGAGATGTCCCTCTTTTATACTAGAGAAGGGGTGTGCCGAGCTTAATTTTTTGGAGTGAGTGTATCATAAGATGGAATCTCCACATGGCTCTTGGATCCGTGGACGCGTGTCACCTAAGGATTGTCATACTGCAACTAATTTTCTAACATCTAGTCATTTTCCCGTGTCAGGGAATATTCCATTGATTAACTATTATTTGACAGAGGTGGATGCATGGTTGACCTGCATTCCAGTTTGGGTATTATGGTTTGGACAGCTCATACTTCAGGTCGGACCCTTTGTATTTGGCCATCTTGACTTGGTCGTGCAATACTATGTGTCCGTCCTTGGTCGGCCATGAATTAAACATTCGACCTGTATGGAAGTCCGACTTGACCTGGTCGGGCAATATCATTTGCCTGACCTGATGAGGAAGATGAGTCTGTTTAATTCATGGTGTCATTTGAGCTCTTGGGCCTTCCCATTCTGGATCACTCGCTAATCATAATGGACATATCTACGCTTTACTCTCATATTTATGCAATTTTATTCCTTATTCCGTTTTGTGACAAATTTCGTCTCCTACATTTGTGTATGTATTTTTTTTTTTTTGACTAAACTGGTAGGCATATGGCATAATATTAATTAAGTCGATATGCCCAAATACAAATGCAACCAAGCCACAGGGCTGGTAGAAGAGAGGTCTACCGACCACAGAGAAAACTTATGTATGTATCACTCTTCTACCACAATTTTGCCCTCTATATACAAAACTCTGCTTGCCCCCACACAAGCTTGTCCCCATGCCTTAATACTATTAATAACAGAATCCCAAATATTCTCATAATACACTGTGGCACCTTGGAACAGGGAGTGGTTACGGGCTAACCAGAGTGCCCAAACCACTGCGGGGATGAAAGATTGGGAGACCTTGGCCTTCGCACTTCGATCTCCACGAGCCGCTAGTCTTCTCCCCGCCTCCCACATCTCCTGTAATGAAGAAAAATTAGCATCCAAACCTGTCGCTCCTTGCAACAGGTGCCAAATCTTCCGAGCTAGTGGGCAGAGAATCAAAAGATGAACCACGGTCTCATCTTCTGTGTGGCAAAAGGAGCATGAACGGTCTGCAAGAGGTGCCCATCTCGCGCGATAAACCTTTGTAAGGATTTTCTCCTGATACATCAACCAAGAGAAAGCGCGAACTTTAAGAGGAATCTTCGGTCTCCATATCTCCCTAAACTTTGAAGCCGTTGATTCATATCGGGGTTGTTCTCTTCGCCACCAATCATAGCATGCACGAACGGTAAAGTGATGCCGGGGCTGGGGCCGCCACACCACAGTGTCCTCCTCTCCTACCGCGAGCACCACCATGTTAAGTTCGCGAAGTAGGTCCGCATATAGAGCAGCTTCCTCCTCTCCCAAACGCCTTCGAAACTTCACTTCCCAGCGGGTATGTCTCGGGTTCCAGAAGCTTCTAACAGAGCCATTTTTAACCCTTGAAAGTTGGAATAACTCTGTAAAACGCACCTTCAACGCATTCTCGCCAAGCCAAGTATCATGCCAGAAGTTCGTGGCGTTTCCATCACCTACTTTCCAGCGCACCGCCTCGAGGAAGCCATCTGTGTATGTTAAAATTTTTGCCCATAATGATGAGACTCTGCTGTATGCACTCGGGAACCGCTTAGAAGGACCTCCGCACCTATGACGCGCCTCGAGGAGTCGACACCACAGCAGCTCCCGATTGGAGAGCCATCTCCACCGCCATTTACTGAGTAGAGCCTAGTTCATGTCTCCAAGGCTCAACAAACCAGCCCCTCCCAGTCATTTTCTACTACAGACGCGATCCCATTTAACAAGGTGAACCTTTCTCCCCTCTTGAGTCGCACCGTTCCACAAAAAACGCCATCAATCTTCCGCAATATGCCTGCTGGCACCTTAAATATAGAGAAGAAAAAAATTGGGAGGTTCGACATCACTGACTGAAGGAGCGTTAATCGCCCACCGAGGCCCAACGACTTACTACGCCACCCATCAAGCCGCTGCTCAAATTTGTTTATGAGGGGATGCCAATCCATCTTCCGAAGCTTACCCAAATGCAATGGGAGCCCAAGCAAGCGGGTGGGAAAATGTTGGACTCGACACCCGAAGATTTCCGCGAACTCTGCCGTCTCCTCTTCCGTCACGTGGATCCCGAGCAACTCACTCTTTTGGAAGTTTATGCGTAGTCCTGATAGAAATTCAAAACATTTGCATACGAATTTTACCCCTCGGATGGAGCGCGAGTTTGCTGCACAAAGCACCACGATGTCATCCGCGTATTGAACGTGGGATGTAGTAGGCCCCCCCTGACAAATGCATAGGCCCTCGACCCACCCTTCAGCCTCCGCGATCTTCATCATACGGCTAAAAGCATTAGCAACTACTGTGAAAAGAATGGGGGACAAAGGGTCTCCTTGACGTAGACCTTTGTTAATATGGAAAAAGCCACAAGGTTTTCGATTGACAAGAACTGAGGCTTTCGCTGTTGAGATGCATTCTTGAATCATACGGATCCATGAGGGTTCGAAACCATGACAAGTCAAAAGATGAAGCAAGAAATCCCAACGAATGTTGTCATACGCTTTAGAGAAATCCAACTTGATAACCACTCCTTTCCGTTTATCCCGGTGCACAGCGGAGATGCATTCTTGTGCCACCATGAAACCATCGTGAAGAATCCTACCCGGGATGAACGCCGATTGGTTTTCCTCGATTATAAAACCGATGGTTGCTTTAAGCCTATTAGCGAGCACTTTGGATACCATCTTATAAGTCCCATTAATAAGACTAACTGGGTGATAGTCACCAACAGATGAGGCCCCATCCAATTTTGGAATTAACACCAGGAACGTAGAGTTTAAGCATCCAAGGCCGCTTGAGTTACTTTGGAATTCTGAAAACACTTCAAGCACATCCTCCCTAACAACATTCCAAACTCTTGGAAAAAACGGAGACCGAAGCCATCTGATCCTGGGGCCTTATCTGCGTCCGCTCCAAAGATCGCCGCCTTGATTTCTGACTCAGAAAAGGAGCTTCCAAATCCGGCCAAAGGTGGTCCGGGACCCTTTTCAGATCTTCGTCAAACCAGAGTGGAATACGAGACATGTCCTTCTTGAATGCTGATGTGAAGTGTTGAACGAGGAAGTTCTCAATCTCCTCCGGGACCTCAACCACCTGCTCCCCCAATTGGATGCTCCCAATGTGGTTGATACGTCGTCGCATACTTGCAACTCTATGAAAGAACTTTGCGTTATTGTCCCCCTCCTTTAGCCAGGTCTCCCGAGAGCGTTGCCTCCATTCCGCCTCCTCCATGCGAAGCCATTGGAACCAAGAATCTTTGAGCGTTGCTCTGCGAATTCTATCAGCTTCAGATAGAAGATCACCCTCCTCTTTCTCCTCCAAGACTCGCAATTCAGATTCAATTGCGACTTTGTTATTTCGCCGGAGGGCACGTTGCTCCCTACTCCACCTCTTTAAGGCCAACTTCACCCTCTTTAGTTTAAAAGATATCTTTTTGGCCCCTCGTAAATTTGGGGTCTCAATATTCCATGCACCCTCAACCACCCCCCTGACCCCCTCGCAAAGGAGCCACCAATTCTCAAATTTGAAATGGTGATATGGGAGACCTGCTTCGTCGGCATTGAATATCAAAGGCGAGTGATCAGAACAAATCCGGGGTAGAGCTTTTAGCGAGCACAAAGGGAAGGACTCCTCCCACGAGGCATCCACAAACACCCTATCCAACCTAGCAAGCAAAGGCCACACCCGAAGATTACACCAAGTGTAACGCTGGTTTGTAAGAGGGATGTCAATCAGACCTTCTTCTGTAATCCAATCTAAGAATTGGTCCATGGACCCTGTTATGTCCCCTTCACGGTTGCGATCTTCAACAAATCTAGTTACATTGAAATCCCCCATAATGCACCATGGGAGACTCCAGGATGCCCGTGTCACCCGCAAGTCCTCCCACAAAGCCGATCGACGCTCTTCTGCATTTGGCCCGTACACCCCTGTCCATATCCACTACCATTTGTTTAAAACATCCTCTAGGATCATCGAAACTAAGAAAGCCCCGATACGTTCATCCACCTTCTTCCACCGTCGACCATTCCAAGCCAAAACAATACCGCCTGAAGCTCCTGTGGATGGTTTTGCCACGAAGTTTGACAGAGTACCCAAGCTAAGGGAACGCAAATCCCCCTCACCGAAAACCTCCATCTTGGTCTCCTGTAAGCATACCAGATTCACCTTGTTTGTGCTCACCACATCCTTGACGGCAGCCTTTTTGCAGGGGTCGTTCAAACCCCTAATGTTCCAGCACAAAGCTTTAAACATAAGAAAATGAGGAATACCCTGTACGCACACCCGCAAGTGCTACCTCAGGAAGAGGTCACCTCCTTCGTTGGGACTATATCTAGTCGCTTTCGACTGCCCAGGGGGAAGGCCGACGCCAAGTTAGCACGGAGGTTCATAGTCGCCCGGTCCTTCTTTAGTATCATGCCCATTTTAACAGCTTTAGAACAACCCGGGGAGTCACGGAACTCCAGGCTTTCTACCACCTTTTCTGCCACGTTCCCTTCCAACGCCTCCTCGCCCACAACCACCTCCTCCACTTGCAAAGGCTAAGAAGAATAACCACCGTTTGGTGAAGGACTCCGACTTGCCTCCGCTGACTCTCCGTCTGAAAGCATGGGATCCTCCCCAAGGAAAAGCTCCTCGTCTATTGACTTTGATCTGCATGAGGACGTAGACATGCATGATTGAAATGGACTATTAATGCAACGTACCACAACAGATTTTAGACGGAGCGGTTTAGGTGGGCTGGATAGTATAAAAGATCCGGCTTCAATGTCGGAACCCGCCGAGATTGGGGAATGGGCCACCGACCCATGATTAAGCCCCGTGGGCCGAAGCGCTGATATGTGGATCTCTGGTGAATTCGGATCCGGTGTATGTTCTAACCCGTTCAGAGCGACCCAGGGTCTTCCAAGCTCCATAGGCCCAAAAATCAAACGGCCCCAAACCGATTTGCTTTTGTCCTGTGTGATTGTGACAGGCAGCTGTCCATCTGGTGCCAGACCAACCACGTGGTCCTTTTTTATGCCTCTTTTTTTTAAAAGAACACCTGATGGCTCTCTTTTGAGCCTCCACTTTCGCTGGCTCCATTGACGATGAGAGATCAAAGAAGAGGACGAGAAGGAAATCCCCTTATTCGATGCAATCCGGCGAGTTGTCAGAACCTCCCGTTGGACGATCGGGTCAGACACGCAACCTCGTGTGACAGGTATGCCTGAAACCCCTTTGTCAGAGTCTGAAGACAGATGTGACACCTCACCAAGCCCATCCCTCATCTCGTGACGCATGTCATCAAGTGATCTCCGATCACCACCTGATGCCGGTGAGATTACCGGTGAGACCGGCCGTCCGGGACGGAATGAACCCTTGACGACCTCCACAAAGGTCCTATGCATTGACGTCGCAGCCACCTGAACCAGCACAGCAACCTCCATTCCACCAAGGGACGCCATGATTTTGGAAGGAATGTGAACGCCTCTCTGGATCCACACTGTTGCTTTCACAGGAGGGAACTCCTCCGCACTGTCCAATATCTCTGCAAACTCAAGAAGATACCCAAAGGCCCTAGTGATATGCCTCAAGACTCTCTCCGAACGCCAAATTAGAGGGATGCCTCTCAGGATGATATCCTGTTTAGCTCCCTCACCCCCCATAACTCCAGTAGCGAAATCGCAATGGAGAAACCTTAGTATTCCTCCAGGAACAGACAACGACCCTTCCCGGAGGATCAAGTCCTTTGCCGCCCATGTAGGCATTCGTACAATGGCCCTACCACGATCAATTGTCCAGACAAGACAGAAGCTGATACCCCTCCATCTTTTCCGCAGATAAGTCCTAATCTCGTCCGTCGAGAGGGATCCAGCCCCTTCCCATATAACAAGCACGCTCCTGCTGAGGAGCCTAGCCCGTTCCGCCACCTCGTCAGACCACTCGACCTCCACCCGACAAGGGGTTGGGGAAGAAGTCGGAAACGACTCCAAGACGTTTAAACCCCCCTTTAAGTGAATCGGCTGTCCAGTGTTGCAATGATGACTGCGGTGCCCCAGGCGCCCGCAAGACCAACAAAGGGAAGGTTCCCGGCAAACCTGAGCACGGTGACCTGCCCCCAGGCACCTGAAGCATCTCCTAACCATGAATGGAGGGGGGCGGAACTCCCCCCGACGCGTCCTTTTATCCCACCTCCCAGGCGCGACCATCTCCTCCCTGCCTCTCCTGCCTTTACGACCTCTAGAAACCGTCGTCCAACCCTCATCATCTAAAGTCGCAGAAGCCCCAGCAATAACATCACCCGCTTCCACTACCACACCTACTCACTTTCCACCACACACAGCCGACCCGCTCGACGCAGCCTCTCTAGAAGCACCTCCCCCTACCACTCCTGCTCCAAGAATCTCCATCTCCCTCGAGTCGTAAAATTTCGAAACTCGCTCTAGTGACAGATCCTTCCTTGGATTTTGTCAAATTTTTAAAAGAAAGAAAGGTGAGGGTTGACCCAGGCCCAGCACCACAAGGGCTCCAGCCTTGCTGGGTGCCCCTTCTACCCTGTCCGACTTGCAAGATCACAATCTTTCCCCAACCACCGCAATTACGTTGATCCAACGGCCAGCGATCAACCACGCATGCAAAAAATGGTAGATTAGGCATCAATAACTCAATCCATATTGGCCTCTTTGTATGGATTTTTAGAAGGAATAAGCTTCTACATTTGTGTATGTATTATATTATATTTCTATATTTCTATAACTCTGTCTGTAAAGTACAATTCATCTATTATGAAAAATCAAGGTAAAAACAAAAGGAACAACATTGCAGGGGTAAAAAAATCCTAGGGGTGGGAAAAAAAATATAAATCTATTAATCCAAAGGTATCTGAGCAATTCAGAAGAAAAAAAATTCATATAGCAGACTTTTCATGATTTCCTCCAATCAGTTGGTCGCAAAGTGTCAGCACCAACCAGCCAAAACAGCCCCTTTTTTTCCTGTAAGAGGTGCCTCCTGGCATAATATATATATCACCAAAATTACTTACATACAGAGGTACAACTACCCCAAACTCATATATACGAACTCTACACAGACTATATAACAAGTCCCAACAACCTATGAATAAGTGGATCATGGAGCTCCAAATACCATTTTGATTTTTCTTTCCTTCTGGCATAACGAGCGAGCACCTCGAAGAATTTTTTTTTTCATACAACAAAACATTATAGGGTCAATTGCCCAAATACCCCTATAGCAAAGGCTGAATTTTTTCTGTGCCCCTACCTTTTTGAAAAAAAAATTTATCCCTGGTTGTACACATAGATTTTTTTCTACCCCCACCTACCACATAACTTTTTTGTTCCACTTATCCCTACCAGTCCCATAAAATCCATTTTGTCCCCGTGTTTTTGAAACCCTCGCCGATCACCTCCACCCGACCACCCGACACGACCGCATCAACCCTTCTCTCCTCCTGCACCGACTTCTTCTCCACCAGGCGAAGACCCCAGTCGCTGAAACCCATCGCCAAAACTCTCGCCGAAACCCATCGCCGATACCCTTGCCAAAACCCACCCGATGTAAATACAGAGAGGATTCATACATTGCAGATGTTGGAGAAGATACTGAGTTTCAAAGTTTTGTTGGGGAGTTGTGTTCAAGATGAAACTTGGATCCATCTAAAATGACGATGAAGTACTCTATTCCCGGCTGCGATAAAGAATTTGTGACTTTGATAGATGATCGTGATATAAAGAAGATGGTTCAGCTACACATTCGCTTTGACGCCTCACTAATACACCTCTTTGTTCAAAATTCTAATGGGTATGCATAATCATCTTCAGGATTATCGATTTATGTGAACTTTGCATGATCAAACCTGTTATTTAGTGCATAGAAACTGTAATTGAAAATGGGCATGTGGTGCATGTATGTCTGTTTGTTATGTAAGTATCAGAAGAATACATTTGTGACATAGCTGTAAACATTGATTCTGTAATGGACATTGATACTGTGCATTTGATTCTGTAATGGACTTTGATAAATTTGTAAATGAAAACATTTATTCTGTAAATAGTGATATATATTATGTAAATACTCCCAGACCTGAAGTTTGCCCCGTTCAATGGAATGGGTTAAATCACGATGTTAATGAAAACACTGTTGAAGAAACTCATAATATGGCATTGGTGAACTTCCAAAACACAGAGGATAATGAAGCTCATAGCCTAATTATTAGCATGTGGGGGGACCTCATTACAAAGCCTGGCCAAATCTTTCATGATGTAGATCACTTTCGTCGTGACCTTCTTAAGTTTGAGGTTATGGGTAGTGATTACTCATACTCGGTAAACCTAACAGATTGGACCTACCTTTGTGGGAAATGGCAGGTAATGAGATTTCCGTGCGTGCATGCTTTTGCGGTCCTTGTTAGCATCAATGAATCTCTGCACACATGGTGTGACCCGTTCTACACCACTGAAATGTATAGAAAAACCTATGCAGTCAATATCTTTCTGTTTCCAAATCTTGGGATGCCAAGACCATATTTGAATGATATTCTGATTAAGCCTCCCATGATGAGGAAGCAAGCAGGAAGAAAGAAGAAGAGAAGAATTCCATCCAGAGGTGAGATTAACACATTGCCTTACAGGTGCTCTTACTGCCGACAGTTTGGTCACAATCCACAAACGTGCGAGAATCCAATGCCCAACCTGATATCATTTGACTCTCAGGTGTAGCATGGGCATTTAAGAAGGTGTAGTCCAGTACTGCTTGCTGTTTGCAGGATATTATTTTGAATTATGTCTGCTAGGTAATTGGTTTTAGTAAGTTCAACATGATATCCTGTAAACAATATATAATTTTTTGTAAGTCCATCTGAATATCTTGTAACCAGCATATGTTTTTTTGTAAGTTCATCAATATATCTTGTGACTGCATATTTTTTTTGTAAGTTCATAAAAATGACTTCCTGTAGGATATTTTACTATAAGTGCCCATGTGGTTCTATCTAATATCGTAACTTACATAAATAAATAAAGATAGCAATATTTTATTTTTTGCAACTTTCACAAAGAAACATCTAAGTATATTTTTGTAAGTGCTAACATATTTTGTGTAACTTGGATAACATAAACTGTTACTAATGAAAAAACATCTTGTAAATTACTGAACAGAAAGTGAAATTCCTGTTTTAAAAATAGAATAACACATGAAAACATAAATATTTATGCAAACACATGAAAGTACTTGAATTAACACATGAAAATATTTCTTCCATAACAGACACAAATGCACTTGAATGATTCAATTGTTTACATTCATACTTTCTTTTCCTAGCCTAATGAATTGGGCTGCTGTCTCTCCCCCGGATTCTCTTCATGTCCCTTTGGCTGAAGTCGAATCCACTGTGAACCTTTCGAGTCAAGTAATCCGCGTACGTCATTACGAAAAAAGCGCAGTCCAAGCTACATTAGATATGCAAGAATTAGACAAACACACAAAGAACTCAAATACTAATAAGTGTGTTAGAAGAATAATATAACAACCACACATACCTTTTTTCCTGTTTCGGGTAGTCCTTTTGCCATTCCACGTCCCAATTTGCAATATCAGGCTCTTTGATATCAAGTTTACCTCCTCTGTATAAGACATGTCCATTAAAAAATGAATTACACAAACAACCAGTCATAGAATATAAACAATTAATTACAAAAGAGAAATAGGCCATTTACAGCGAAGAAACAGTCCATATACAATGACAACAAGTAATCTATGCATTTCTAAGAGGCTTGACAATCTCAATCACATAATACAATTACGAAAATGAACTAGTACAAGTACACAAACAACTAGTACATTTACAATGAACACCAAGAACATGACCTACCAATTCAATGGGCAACTCAATTTACATATCTAATGTAATAGCCACAACCTACCTGTAATCCAAAAGAAGTAATAAACAGAACATGGACAGTTACAGACTGTGAACTATAGGTTACAGTTTATTAAACTACTATTTACATAAATACAAATTACAGTTACACAAAACACCAAGATCAGAGCCTATTAAGGATCATGACATATTCACATAAATACACAATCCAGCTACACAACCACTAAAAAAAACCCCTCCATCAAGCAATCCAACTCATTATGCGCTCAATTTCACTATCCTAGCCGATGAAATATCAAACAAAGACACACTTCCATTGATACTCCCAAAAGCAGCAAAATCAACAAAAAAAAATCTCATACAGGAACGGTATGCAAGATGAGAGCAGAGAAGAGACGATTCAATTAGATATGAAGTACATTTACACACTTTTTAATCGCCATTTACGGAACAACAAATACCAAATTACAAAAATCGTATAAAAAACACAAAAAAACCATGCTTACATACCTGATTTGGGATTCAGCTGTTTGGGGGATTCGGCCATGGTGGGATATTAAGGGGGGTTAGGCTAGGGTTAGAAATTCGGCGAGGGGAAGGGGTTTCGACAAAATGGGCGAGTCGAGACGGTTGCCGGAGGAATGACGGTCGGCGAGAGGATTTCGGCAAGAGGGGTTTTTCGCCGAGAGGAGAAGCACGTCACTGGGATCGGGTTCGTTGGTGGGAGCTGAGAGGGAGAGTCGCTGAGAAAGAGAGGGTTTCGAGGGATTTTGATGGGAAATTAATGGGGGCATTTGTGTTGGAGGGTGTAAATGGAAGAGAAGGGTATTAATGGAACAAAATAGTGATGTGGTAGGTGAAGGGGTAGAAAAAAAATATGTGTGTACAACCAGGGGTAAATTTTTTTTTAAAAAAAAGGTGAGGGCACAGAATAAATTCAGCCTTTGCTGCATGGGTATTTGGGCAATTGACCCAACATTATAGCCTTAATAATAATCATATATTATGATTTCTAGACCCCTATTTTGAGTGCGCCATATCATATTGTAATAATAGCCTTATTCATAATAGATTGATATATTGGGATATGTAATAATCAAACAAATTCTATTCAGTTCATTATTTTATTCTATCATTATTTTAGGAATAGTAGGCATGAGAGTAAGCTTTAGATAAAGAATTAATTTATTATGATGTTTATGATTATTCTAATATAAATAAAGATAAAATAATTATTTTGTTTGATTGTGTTTTAAATTATTCTAATTGGAGAACATAATAATAAAAATTTTGTTGTTTAGATAAAATATGAATAAAGTGTGAATAAAAAATTAATAATGATTTTTTACCCCAATTGGTAGACCCCATTCCAAACCGTATGAGGTGGCAAAATTGAATTCCCCAAAGTACTCATTTATGTTATATTCATCTTTTTTTATCTCATATATCATAACCAATTCCCCATATTGTAGCTGTCCCCTTAATTAATAGAGGTGAAACTATAATTTCGTTGTTCTTTTTTTTTAATGGGAAAAATTAATTTAATTGGAAGCAATTGTGTATACTGAATACATTAATTGATTTAGATTGATTAGAGGAACAGAAGAAAAAAAATTTTCGATTCTCTATTTTGGGGGATTCCATTTGTTTTTATTTTTGTTTCAGTTCGATCAGTGGAGAAGAGAAGAATTTTAATTTATTTAGTTTTTTTTGTAACCAGTTTTCTGTGCAAACAATGGCTATCCATTCAGGCTAGTTCTTTTTCGATCTAAATATATTTTTTATTTTGATTTTGATTTTTCGTCATTCCTTTAAATCATCATATACATGTATTGAATCTGAATTTCATTTTTAAATTCAGATACATGGCATGTATCTTGATTTACATGCATTGTTGTATATCAAGTTTGATCTGTACAATCGTTTATGATTGTGTGTTTGTGTATAATTATGCATAATGTGTCATTCATCATATTTTTTAGCTTTATATCAACATTATTCGACTCATTCAGATTCAAGATTTTCAAATACAGTGCACATTCACTTGTATGGAATGTGTATTTGTTATTTCAAATTCCAGATACACCTATATCTGAATTTGAATTCCAGCCCATTTTTTTAAGGTATTTGTTCATTCAAATTCCATATACACTTGTATCTGAATTTGAATTACAACCCATTTTTTGGAGGGCATGTCTATCCCCACCAAGCATTTTTCTTATCTCACCAATCAAAAAAAAAAACTGGTGTTTTGCTGTTCCCATCAATCCAGTTCGATCGAAATTGGTCGTCATTTTAGGTTTTGGGCGACCGGACTTGGTCGTCGTTTCAGGTTCTGGTGACCGTAAAGGTTCTGGTGACCGTAATTTGTCGTCATTTCAGGTTTTGGGCGACCGTAATTGGTCGAACAAGGTTCATAACTATATCTACTAATTATTTGTAAACAAATAAATTTTTGGGTTTATCAAACATATTCTACATTTATTCTTTTATCCAAACAACAGCTAAGGGACCGAAAAAAATGTAAGTATGTATACTTTTAATTAATTCAGATTTTTATAAAAAAATATCTTATTAGACAAATATATATCATTTTTAAGCTTCGTTTGAATTCACTGTTAAGATGATTATTTGTTTGATAGCAAAAAAAAACCTACTAATTGATCCAAACACATTTTATATTTGGATTTTGAAATTTGTCTGTAACTTATGTAAAAAAAATTATTCTTATATTCTACATTTAAGAATAATGATTTATTCTCCCTATATTACAACTCAGACTTTGAGTGATATGAAGGATTCAAGGAGGATACACGTCGTAAGATTATGTTTTCAAGAAAAAAAAATTATAAACTTTATTACAAATCCTGTTTGACCAGGTTCGGTCACCCAAAACCTGAAATGATTACAAAATCCAGTCGCCCAAAATCTGAAATGACGATCAAGTCCGATCGCCCAAAACCTGAAATGACGACCAAATTTGGTCGAACTGGCCGGTTTGGTGGGGATAGCAAAACACCGGTTTATTTTTTTTAATTGATTGGTGGGGTAAGAAAAATGGTGGGTGGGACTAGACAGCCCTTTTTTGAAAGTTGTTATTTTTATCTTTATGGATTTGATTAATGTATAGTTGATTAATGTTTAATTGTTTATTGTTGGCAATTTGAAAAATTTTATGAATTTTCTGTGCAATTTCATGTAAACCATATTTGTTTATTTGGACTTTCAGATACATTATTGTATCTTAATTGATAATATGTGATTGATGTTCTTTTTTTTTTTTTCACCAGGCGTGTTTCAGATTTTACGTCAGGGAGAGCATATAATGGTGCCACCTTTGTGGGATTCAATTATAAGATTTAATGAGGATATTAGTTAGTTAGAATCAATTTTTAAAATTATAAGAATGGTAGTTTTGTCATTGTCATTTTGATGGTTAGAAAAAGTCAAATATGAACCAATAGGAGAGTGCCCCATATTAGGGCTCACAAATGGAACTTAATTTCTGAGTCTCAGGTAACAGCTCACATAAAAAATTATAAAATGTAAAAAAATAATAACAGTAGATTAATAAGAGGTGATGACTGTTGATTTAATAGTAGCTCACATATTCTTGCCACATATTTTCATTTATTCCAGTCTTCCAAACATCTATTTTGAGACCATTCTATAATCATTATTTTTCATCTTTGGTTATTTTTAAGGTTAGATAAGGCATGTATGTACTGTTTCTCCTTTCAAAATTACTATAAAAGCTTATACTATTATTGAAACACACATATCAATTTTTTTTTTTAATCTATTCCCATCTCATTCAACCATTATTTGGATATCAAAGTTTAGAAGCAGAAGCAGAGATGGCATAGCTGACAAGCTCCCTCCTCAAAACCTTTCCGGTGGGGGACTTTGGTATAGAATCCACGAACGCCACCCGCCGTATCTTCTTATACGGCGCAACCTGCCATTCATAACAAGTAAAAAAAAATTTCACATTCAATTCATCATTCATTAAAAAAAAAAAACAACCTGTCATCTAAGCAATAAAAATATAATAAATATATAAGGGGAAAATTCAAATAACCCCATGTAAACTGCCCGAAATTCATATAACCCCATGACATTCCTGAAATCCATATAACCCCCTGAAAACACTTATGTAAATTTAATTACATGTCAAAATTTTCATTGACAGATGAAGAATATTACATCAATATTCTGTTTGGTTAACCTGACTAAAAACACAGTATATCAAAAACCTCAAATAATGCGTTAAAAATGTGAAAAATCATTTATAAATGTCGATTTTACTCATCTGAATAGATTATAAAACTCTATCTGTGAGAATAAAAATGTCATTTAAAGAGAATTTATTACAATTTTAATACATTATAAGAGTTTTTTGACACACTGTGTTGTCAGGTTAACCAAGTAAAATATTTCTTATTTTTCAATGAAAATTTAACTCAACATATTATTTTAATATATATAGGTGTTTTCAAATGATTATATAGATTTGAGAAGTTTAAAGGGGACTATATAAATTTTTCTCAATATAAATATATGAATCATTGTAATTGCCTGTCCAGCGACGAAATCCATCACGGTCGCCTCGTCGATATGGCATCCGGGCCTCCTCACCACGCACGCCATCGGTATCTGCCCGGCTTCCTCGTGCGGGTACCTATATTAGTCATAAAAAAAAATATTATACTCAATCATTTTTATAGTTAAATTTATAAAAATATCTTCTATAAAGCATATCGGTTGTTGAACTGCATTATTTTAGAAAAAGAAAGCACAAAGTGAATACTCACACGGATTGATAACATATGTTTTACATTTTTGCATAACAGATGAGTATATATTGATTTGGAGAATATCATATGTCAGAGACATGATGTGTATAAAAATGATTTTGAGTGTTTGTACACAACTGAGAAAGAATCTAGATAAGATTTCATTATTATCTTCTAATAAATTTTTAATGAATTCAAAGAGATTGCGAGTAAAAGTGATAGAATCATTTTCCATTACGTTCTACCACAACACAACCACTAAGAAACAAAATGATTTACTTCATATCATTTTCTCTTTGACCCAGATCCTTCGGCACAAATGCACCATGAAAGAAAAATTTTCTTCCTTTTGTTTAGCGCATGCACCAATTTTTTGTTTTTGCAAAATTTTTTATTTTCATCTTGTTTCTTTAAGTTTCTTGCATGCACAGACACACTCTAAGATAAAATTAAAATTTATTTACTTACGGTATTACTGCAGCATCGCTGATCTGGGAAGGGACCGTAGAATAAGCTCCAACTCCATCGGAGGGACCTGTAGATATGATTGTGTGATTAGCCGGCTTTGAATTGAGATTTAAAAATTTGGATAATTGTAAGATCAACCTGGTATGCCTTGTATTTGATAAGTTCTTTTATGCGGTCGACAACATATAGGTACCCATTTTTCGTCGAATCGGCAGAGGTCGCCTGTCTTTAGCCAACAGTCGGAGGTGAAGGTTGACGCGTTTGCATCGTCGTCATCAATATAACCTGAATCATGACAAATGATGGAAAATGAAAGAAAATATTTCCCTACATTTGTGCCAAAAGAAGGGAAAGAAAAAAAAAATCTTCACCTTCCTTTACCACTTGTTAGAAAGAATAATGTAAAAGACAACCCCAAATGCAGTACTACAGACAATCCTCACATGTTTTCATGTCGAATATTTGAATATTCATATAACCCACTAACTTTAATTGTGGTTATAGAATTTGTCAACTGATAAAGAATATTTTTAAAATATTATGTTCACATAAGTACTTAAAAGGAACCCAAAAATGATATATCCAAATAACACCCCCCCCCCCCTTGTAAAAAATAAAAAAGGACAATGATTATAATGCCCATCTCTCAACATTACATTGGTTTCTCTTCTTCAACCTCCCAACGGCTCTTTAAGTACTTATGTGAACCGTTCAGATCCTAAGCCTTTAAGTACCTCTCATGTCTCTCTTCTTTACATGAATTCCTAGAAGCTCTTATTCTCATTCAATCCCATTGTTTGAGATTGTTTTTCTTGCATCAAGGGGTATAATGGTCATTTGGTCATGTTGGGTTAATTTAACCAAACAAGTTAGTAAGGGTGATGGCAGGGGGTTTTAAAAATGTGGGAAATATATGGATATTGGAGGTCAATATGTATATCTACAATTTTTCAAGGAGCTGATGCTTTTTTTTTAAATAGTAAATCTTGTCTAATAAAATATATATTTGGATGAAAAGTGTATATTACACTATTTTAAATTAAATAACTCATTCCGGCTGGGGGGGGGGGGGGGCAATTTATTTATGGAGATTTTGATTTTACAGAAATAACATTTAATTTAAACTCGTTTTTAAACGTTCTCAGTGGTTCCAAACTTCCAATTTGATAAAAATAAAAAAAAAGGCAAAAAACAACTACTAGTATAAAAAATTGAATTTCAAAAATCTAACAAAAACTATATCCTCTGAAAAAATTATTATCAAAAGTTGCTATAAGTGTAAAATTTATTTTTCAAATTCATTTTCAAACATTACATTAGTCTTTTTTTTTTTTTTTTTGAACATGCTTCATAGAATTTGATTTTTTGACCTCTTTCACAAATGTGGGACTGAGAGGTGCTTGCCGACTTAATCAAAGCTTGGTTTGGCATCAATCTTTTATAGCACTGGTTGCATCTTGGATACATTTAATTTTTTGAAGTATTTACTTAACTAAATGTTTTCTTTTAAAAAAAATTAGATAAATTATATAAATTGAATGCTCTACATTTTTTGGTAATATAGTATATAACTGTTATTTAACTTTATATATTAGTGAAGTGGCACCTACAAACAAGGGTGCAAAATGTATTGAGTGCAGGCTTATCGAAAATTCAACTATATGTGCATATAACTCATATAAATACGTTTGTCAAAAAGAACAACAATAATAACAACAATGTAAAGAGAGTTGTAAAGGAGAGAAGAGAGAGTGACCTTTCATGATGGGTGGACCTCGCAACCATAACTCTCCTTGTTGGCCAACGCCGACCGGCTCCCCGGTCACCGGATCGGCAATCTTTGCCTCTAGGTTCTCCGAAAGCTTCCCTACCGACTCGTAGTTCTCGCACTCGTCCTCCCTCCTCATCCTTGCTATCCCTCCCGCCTCCGTTGATCCATATCCCTGTCACCACCACTATTTCTTTTTTTTAGGGGGGAGGTAGATGGGACCATAGAGGCCTGGCTAACTGTGTAGGATTACTACTGGTTAAATTTTATTATTTTATATGCACAATTAATGAATATATTCAAAATCAGTCATGTAAACAAACTCCTAAAATGAGTCTGCATATATATTCAGCAAATATAAAAGAAACTAGAAAAACTCTCTGGAGGGGGTTTGGAGGGGATGTGATCTAATCAGCCAGTTATGGTCATTTCTGAATGAAGACTAACACGTATTGCTTCACTTGTTTAATATGTGAAAATTTATCTTAATTTTAAATATAAGTTTTTTTTTTAAGTTAAGGATAAGCGATCGCTTTAGTTTTATTCAAAGAAAGGTAACGTTCAATGAAACATACATAATTGAAAGACAGTCCAAGTCCAGAGTGCCAAAGTAAAAGAGGTGTATACTGATAGCTTCGAGTTTGACAAACTGTTCAATTTTAAATATAAGTTAGTCTCTCGTTTGAAATTCAATACTGATTAGATACCATCTTGATTTAGTGCCAGAACTGGTCAAAGGTTATTGTGGATCTACTGATAGTACAATAGAACATGGAAAATGACATGCTAAATTTCGTGTGTAGCACTACGTGCTGCTTTCACTGGTTTCTTTTTTAAGAAAATATATATTTATTTATTATTATATGAATTAAAATATATACTGAAAAACACTAATTAAATTTTTTTTAAAACATAAAATTTATAATCCCATACACTATATATACATTGCATTATCGTAGTGTATAGGGATGCAGACAGATTACAAAATATACACATTCTATCATCACTTGAAAACTATTTTAGGGAAAAATCGATATAACTCTCTGAAAAATTAGCTAAATCAGTTTAATCCCTGTAAAAGTAGAAAATTGCCATGTGTCTTAGAATATATGTATGGTTAACGGATTTAGTTACTCAGTTAAATTGCTTTAATAAATACATTTAAGTAAGTCCTATAAAATATGAAAAATCTGATTTAGTCATTTCGATAACAAAAATGCATCCGTCTTTTTCTGAAATTATCCGATAAAAAAGAAAAAAATTGATATAACTACCTGGAAACATATGAAAATAAAAAAAAGTCTCTGTAAAATCAATCAATCTCCTTAAAATCAACTATAAATCTAGTTAGTGCATTACAATAATTTATCAAGTAAATTTTAAAAGGGTGTTACAATAATTTATCATATATAGTTAGAGTCAACCACAAACCTAATTAGGTTCAGGTACGATATGGACTAAAATAAATATTGTCTAATAAAATAGGTACATGAGATGATTTATCAAAATTTGAGGGACTTTTTTTTATTTTCACAAATTTTTAGGGAACTATATCCATTTTTCAAGAATAAGAGATGAGAACATTCTGATAATTCTGATTAACTGAGGGTGATGATAAAAATAAAGACGATATTTTTTTAATAACACTTAGGGTCCGTTTGGATGCACGATTTGGGATGATTTTGCTTTTTGAAAAGCTAAAATCCCAAAATCGTGAACCCAAACGGGTTGGATTCCGGCGGAATCAAAAGCTGGATTCTTTTTAATTTCTCTCTCGAAATCCGTGTTTTAAAAAGCTCAGAAACTGTGATTTTCGGTTGGAATCGATTTTTTTAATTGAAAAACAACTTTCTCTACCAAACATTAAACCTCTTTTAAATATTGATTCCTAAATTAAAAAAAAAGCATCTCAAAAAAGTTAAGGTCTAAAATCATCTTAAAAAACAGCTTTATTTCAAAATCTACTTTTCAATGTGTTTCAATCGGAGCCTTAAACTTAGGAGGACTTTTTAATTTTACATGTATTAAAATCAATTTGGCTCACTTTTCAGAGAAATACATTGATTTTACATTCCAATGTACTTTCGAGACAAGTGGAAACATACGTGTGCTTATTGGGGACCACTATCAGATTACAGAATCCAAAAATTGAGGATCTGTCTTATTGCAGGTACCAGAAATCTGAGGATCTGTCTTATTTTATCATTCATCTCTCAAGGTCAAATATTTTAGTGTCGCTTTCGCTTATGTGATCGAATTTAGTAAAAATTCATACCTGCTCAATCCGCACGTGGCGGAACCGCCTTGCGAACCGCTCCGCTGCCTCCCTCGAAAGCGGAGCTCCGCCAACAAAAACCCTCCGAAGCGACTCCAAGCCCACAACAATCCCCCCCTCCGCCGCTGCCCTCTCCAACGCCACCAAAACCGTCGGCGCCGCCGCCAAAACCGTTACCCCATGTTCCGCCACCGCCGCCGCCACCGCCCCTACCTCGAACCTCTCTGCCGCCGCCATCACCGTCGTCTCCCCTAACGCGATCCCTTTCAAACAGAGGAACAACCCCATCGTGTGAAACAGAGGCGCCAAAAGCATCGTCACCTCCGCCGTCTCCGCCGCCGGTTCCCTGAACCCGGCGACCATCGCGATGTAGCTCCGGTGGGGGATCGCCGCCGCCTTGGATCTCCCGGTGGTCCCGGAGGAGAACAGAATCGCCGCCGTATCGGATTGCCGGATCACCTCGATCGGCGGCGGACTCAGATCCGCCGCCACCGCCACCGCCACCGCCACCGCCAACGAACATCGATCGAAAGTCGTCGGAGTCGATGAGGACGACGGGGAGGTCGGGGGGGAGGGAGGCGGCGGTGGAGGAGGTGGCGAAGGCGATTTTGGGGCGGGAGAGGCGGATCTGGCGGGAGATGTCGGAGGGGGAGGAGAGGGGGTTGGAGGGGGTGAGGACGGCGCCGATCTCGAGGAGGGAAAAGAGGAGGACGGGAATCTCGAGGCGGAGTGGGGAGAGTATGAACGCGACGTCGCCTTTGGAGAGACGGAGGCGGACGCGGAGGGAGACGGAGAGGGAACTGGAGAGGGAGAGGAAGTCGGAGAAGGAGAGTGATATTGAAGAAGGGAAGATGAAGGCGGGAGTGGAGGGAGACGGAGGGGAATGGCGGAGGAGGAGGGAGAGGGCGAAGGAGGGGAAGGAGAGGGGAAGGGATTCGGGGGGGAGGGGGACGGATGGGCGGAGGGAATGGAAGGTTTTGGTTTCGCTGCAGTAGCCGCTCTGAGGATCTGTCGTCGCCTTCATTTTTGTTTTGTTTTTTTTTTTTTTGGGGTGTTTGGGGTTTGGTTTTTTGGGGTATTTATATTGGGGGGTGAGTGGAGTGGGTGTGGAAGCAGGAGGTGGCAAAAGTTGATTGTCAGTCACAATTTCTTATCATTAGAAATAGGTGAGGGTGCTTTCTCCATGTCCCATTTTTCACGTTGGAATTGTTGTTTTGGAATTTTATAGGGTTTTTGGGACTTTTAACATGTTGTTGGAGGTTTTGGTGGGAACTAATTGTGTACTATATTAATTAATTATTTTATTGTTCAATTATAACATCTTATTAAATTAAAATGGATGTATTCATTATTATTGTGATTGAGATATTTTATTATTAATTTTTTTTAATTAGTAATCAAATATAATGAATTTATGTTATATTGATAAGATCTGTGATGGTTATAAACGTGTTGGATAATTAAATTGTCACACTAGCGTTGAACTTCTGGATCACGATTTTGGAATACTGTATTTTCAATTATGGTTAACCTAATGGAATGTTCACAAAATACTTGTCATCTGTCAATGGGGAAGAGGCGGAGTCACTCGATCACCTCTTTTTGCAACTGTCCGGCTGGGTGGCCTTGGAGTCCCTGACCGCGAAGAGCAGGGGTGGAGCCATGCAGGGACAAGGGGGGCTCAAGCCCCTCTTTATTTTTTTTGTAATTTTTTTTGGATATGTTATATTTGATCTTTTTTTCAGCCTTTAATCTACTCTACAAGTGTTTTGAATTTTCTAAAAATAGTATAATTCATCTAATTATATACATGTTTTTATATATAAAAAAATGATGTATTCTAATGAATTGCATGAATGCATTTATACACTTGTAGATAGTGGCTGAGCCACCATAGGACCAGGGGGGCATGTGCCCCCCCCCCCCTGGATTTTTTAAATTTATTTACATGTCCTTTTAATTTTTTTCTAAGTCCTTTTAATTTTTTGTGGTAAGTTGATTTTAATTAGGGTTCATAGATCATAGGCATCACCTATATATGAAATTCCATAAACAACAACCACTCACAACTAAATAAAATTAAATTAAAATAACCATCTATTATCAAACTGGATCATCCATGTGTATGGTGTGCACTCACCTCTTCTTTTAATTAACCCTCCCCGCTCCACATAACACAAAAGTCATTTTTAACTCTCCTTTTTCATTTACCCACAAGCCTCCTTCTATCCATATCTCACAAATAGCTATAGAGGCATGAATTCCACTTCTCAGCGTCTTCAACTAGGTACCCATCTTGAAAAAAATAAATTTTTGAATCTCTTTTTTCTTTTTTTTATATCTCAACTGTTTTTAATATCAATATTCATCTTTAAATAATTTTACTTTTTGTTCCATTAAATGTCTCACAATTGATAATTTACAATCTATATCTCTCATCTCTTCCATCAATACTTTGAAGATATATTATTTTTTCTTTTACCTTATTATCATTGTTACTAATTTATTTAAAGTTTAAAATATTTGTGTAAATACTAAAATAATCAAATCATTCAACATTTTCAGAATATGAAACATCGTCGAAGTCAAATTTAAATATATGTATTGCTTGTTAGATTTATGTTTTGACATTTTTTTTTATAAATTATCAATATGAAATATGACATCGTTTTAAAATATGATAATTATTTTTTATAATTATTCAGTGATATGTTTTATAAAAATGTTTGTATTTCATTTTATACATATTTTTAATCTATGCTATTGAAATAAAAAACATAATGATATAATTTTAAAAAATATTTATATAAGTCACATTAGGCCCCCCCTTTATAAAAATCCTGGCTCCGCCACTGCTTGTAGAGTAGATTAATTCAGTCCATATATTTTATATATCAACCCTTATTATGCATTATATGTATACTATTAAGAGTCAATTTAATAATTCTGGTTGAAAATGAGAATTTTCCTTTCTCAATAATCCGGTTCAGGTAGATTTTGTGGAATGAAAATTTTAAATTAAGATATATATGAATGAACACATAAATGAATGATTCCAAACACAATTTTCCTTAGTGTTATAATAGATTTTTATTAATGTCTATGTTTAAAATTAGTTTTATAACAGAGAAATGATATATGTGTGTGTGTGTATATATATATATATATATGAATGAATTTTTTTGTACTTCGTATAAAGCTCTCATTAGATAAATTCCTGGCTTCGTCACTAGCGAAGAGGCTACACATCCATTCGATGAAAGATTTTTGGGAAGCGTTGATAGGTATGAAAAGAGGAGAGGATCATGGTATAGAGGGGAAGATATGTTTATTCTTCTTACCAGCTGCGGCATGAACTATTTGGCGCATAAGAAATGAGGTGGTGTTATTGCGGCATGAACTTTGAGAATTTATGGGAATTGATGCGTCAAAACATTCGTGATTTTGGGGGAAAGAACTCGCATAGGGGATCTACTTTGAAGAGGATGGATGACTAATGCTTTGGCGATCCTATTTCGGACCTTATTTCCATTTTTTTCATCACATATTTTTAATGCTTTTCTTTCTTTTATGTTCATTTCACTTTGATTGGGGTTACTCAGGGTGGCGAGTGGCCTAATCATTGTATTTTTTTTTGTACAAATGAGTTTTTTTTAAATCACACACACATACAGAGAGTGAGTGAGTGAGTACCCTAGGTTTTATCCATTGATATAACACATGCATTTGAGAATTAAGATATAGAAAACATATAATAAGAGGGTTGCTGAGTTCCAATCTTGTAATGCATGGATAAATACATATATAGCTATAGAAGGCAAACTTGAAAGCGTTCAGATGCAAGCAATCATATAAGGAAACAAAAGAAGTTGATAGTTAGAAAGAAAAAAAATTGTGTATTATGTGAGAAACATAATTAATTTACAACAAAACCATAAATTTATGAGAAATAATAAAGAATCTGACAAGAAATTCTAACATGTTTCCTATCCAGTTGTGAAACAAAACCAGAAATTTATGAGAAATAATAAAGAATCTGACAAGAAATTCTAACATGTTTCCTATCCAGTTGTGGAAATAATTTTTAATTCTAGCTTGAAAATGGAGGAGTTCCTTTGTTTAGCAATAGCAGCACAAGCTAAGCTGTCATAGATATACAAAATAATAATTGACAAAAACTTAATACCAATAAATTCAATGTCTTAATCCCTATAAATAAACTACCTTTAAAACCGGCGGCAAGCCCCCCTGGATTTCATTTATTTATTTCCATATCTTTTTAATTTTTTTATATCTTTTTTTCTCTATGTCCTTTTAATTTTTTGTGGTAAATTGATTTTAATGAGGATCCATAGATCATAGGCCTCTTACATATGAAATTCTCTAAACAGCAACAGCTCATAAGTTAAAAAATTGAAAATAAAATAAAAATATCCTTCTATTATCCATCTGGACCATCCATGTGTATGGGATGCACTCATCCCTTCTTTTAATAAATTCTCCCCTATCCACATAACACAAAAGTCATTTTTTACTCTCTTCTTTCATTTACCCCCATGCCTTCTTCTATCAATATCCCACAAACAACTCTGTGGGCATGGATTTCACTTCTCAGCGTCCCCGCTTAGGTGTCCATCTTGAAAAAAAAAAATTTTAATCTCTTTTTTCCTTTTTTTTTATATATCTCAATTGTTCCTAATATCAATCATTATCTCTAAAAAAATCCGTAATTTTTACATTTTATTTTATTAAATGTTCCACAATCGAGATCGAGAATCTACAATATGTAATCATCTCCTCTATCTATCAATATTTTGAAGATATAGAATTTTTTCTTTTTATTTATTGTCATTGTTACTAATTTATTTAAATTTTAAAATATTTATGTAAATATTTAAAATAATCAAATCATTCAACATTTTCAGAATATGAAACCTCGTCGAGGTTAAATTTAAAGGTATGTATTGTTTATTAGATTTATATTTTGACATTTTTTTATGAATTATCAATATGACATCGTTTTAAAATATAATAATTATTTTTTATAATTATTTAATTATATGTTTTATATGAATATCTTTATCTCATTTTATACATATTTTTAATATATGCTATTGAAATAAAAAAAATACATCATAATATAACTTTAAAAAATATTTTAAAAATATTTATACAATGGTGGGGTTGTGGGAATTGTAAAATAGGAGGTGGAAGTATACGTACCCATAAAATATAATAAAAATTTGGCATCTAAAATTGGTAGGGGCCGCGCGAACGCAGGCCCCCGCTACCACAAATTATGACGTACACTCTGCCACTTGGACAGATGTTAGAGCAGAGCCCCTTCAAAGTGCAATGAAGGTCCCTACTCTAGGCCATGGGCCTTCCTGATCACCCAAAGACCCCGTCCAGGTAAGTATGGATCAACGCATGCAATCCACCTTCATTTATAGTGCACCCCCTACTATTCTTCCTTCGAATTTCCGATATGGGACTAAAGACCTACAGCAAACACAGTCCCCATTGACTGAATCAATTCCCACCGTCCATTCGATGTACCAATAGACCTTTTCAACGCCTGTGAGCTGTTACAAGATTCAACAGCACCATCAACAATCCACCAGAATCCTATGGTACAATTTGTGCCTCCTATTAAATAAATTTCAACCAAAAAGGTTTCCATCATTGGCTATTATTTAAGGGGAAATATATGTATATGTTATGTATTTTTAGAGGTGTATATGAATAAAATAACATAAATGAAATATATATTGAATAATCATTTAATAATAGTGTAATAAATTTGCGTATCGTATAATATTTTTTTATATTACAATAAAAACAAATTTTTATATAATTTAAATGAAGTAGATTTAATGAATATTTTAATTTGAAGTAAAAGAAAATTTAATATTTGATATTTAAATCTAATTTTGAAATCTTAAAATATATTTATGATTTATCTAAATCTGATTTAAAACCTTAAATTATGAATAAATAATATATAAATAATTGCTAAATATATGAGAGGGTAAAAACGAAAATGAAAAAATCTAATCACTTTCCCTTTAATAAGTAAGTGTAATAGATATATAAAGTTTATTTTAATTAATTAAATAAAGTGCAGTGTATCTCAAGCTTTGTTCGTGTTAAGAACATATTCGGAAGGTGTTGATATTTATCTCTATATATACCCCATAGGAACATTATGTATTCTATGACATGAAATAATGTAGAGCTCCAAGAGAGTTTGAGAGAGAGAACTAAAACCCAATGAGAGAATTTAATGAGTCTCTTATAAGTCTTATGCTCAACTATATTCAGAGGATATTCATATTCAACCTCGCAGATGATTGTGTATTTTTCATTCTTGCATATGATCTAGAGTTTATTGTTGATGACTTCTGCAAATATCCTCAACACTTAGTTGAACGGATGCTACATTATATTGTTGTCCTTTTGATGTTTGAGTTTCTCATCCGAGTTCGATTTCCACCGTCTGATTCGCATCCATAAAATCCGATGCACACGTCAACAACATGAGAGGGTGATGAGTCTGAGGCAAAGGACCTTTGAAGTCCTATAAGACATTTTTGAATTTAAATGAATCATTCATGTTTGAAGATATAACTCCAGGACCTTTAGCCCCCGTTTGTTTCTTCTATAAGACCTCGGATAAGTCTGGATAACTCCGGATAAGAATTTTTAAGTGTTTATTTACCCCGGATAATCCCTGATAAAGTATGCTAGAATAAACCCTGATAAAGTGGTATATGAATTTCAATCAATCCCTAGAATTAATGTTATTGTAGGTTATTCCACCCAAAGAATATATGGGTCCACTGTCAAATCAATTGTCATCACCTCTTATAAATCATATGTCAAATCAACTATCATTACTTTTTTACTTTTCATAAATCTTTGTCCATATTTATTCACATTTTATCCAAACAACATAACATTTATTCTTACGTTTACTAACGAGAATAATTCAAAACACAATCAAATACAAAATCATTTTATCCTTATTTATACTCATTTATGCTTGAATAAATGTATACCTTGGAATAAAACTTATCCCCATTCTAAACGGAGGGTTAGGGTAGGCGGCTGCTGCGATCACAAGGTGTCCCCGCAGGTTCCACGACTATGTGAGTGGCAGATGGCAAAACCCTCTTCTGCACTCGCCCTGGGTCATTGGGGATGGCGCTGTCTCCTCTGTAGCCCTTCTTTCTTAGGCACTCTGTTTTTTCCATTTTGTTTCAATCTCTCTGTCTTTGTTTTAAATTCAGACTCTGTACTACGAATTGAGTAATACAAATCCTGGTAGTTTTGTCTACTTTTATCTCAAAATTTTTTTTTTTATAGAAAAGCATGTAATTATATTATCCACAATAATGATGCTATAAGATCTTTAATACGTATAGATTAGAATTCGTAGAAGAATATATAACTCGGCCTTTTCATTTCTTTAGATCCAAAAACCCCAATAAGAGAGAGAATACAGGAAGATGATGTAGAAGAAAATGTCTGGCATCCTGAACATAATTTTATTTTATTTTTTATTAGTAAGAGAAGATCCTGTGAAGCAATTAATAGCTTGGGAGCAAAAATTTGGGTGAGACTTCCATGATAAATAAACCCATTATCAGAGTGAGACTAAATAAAGTAATAAAAGTTGATTGAATGCTTGATTTGTTAAGACATTCGTGTAGGTGTGACACTGTTGACATCATCACTAGCTCTGACTTTAATGTGACTATAGACTAGGTATAGTCACCCCGATTACTTAATCAAAATCTTGATTGGGCATAAAATAAAAAGAAAAAAATGATCTAATGCACTACAAATTTCTTGAAATTAACATAACCCTCTGTTTAATTGGGAAAAAAAAACAAAATAACTCACTCCAAAGTTTATCAAGCTTTAATCCCTTACAATTAAATTTTCATTGCACAATTATAAAATTGATTTGTTACAAAAACTATATTTAAAACTGATCATGCAAAGAGTTGAAAACTGAAGTTCTGGACATTTTTTTCTCATAAATGTGTCTACAGCTTTTGGCCCCTATTATTCTGTTGGGGAACGGATTTGAAAAAAACAGTTTCTTCTTACAAATTTAAAAGCTGTCCAAACTCGTTTCTAAACAGAGACTTTAAGAGAACATTTAAATAATATTCTATTCAGTTATCATTTTCCACCTTCTAAAACTCTAAAAAAACTGTTGCAAAATAAAAAAAAATCTCAATTGAGCCTTGAATTACGATTTTATTCTTATTCCATCCGGAAAGACTTATGTATGAATTTGTTTAAAATAAGGATATGAAAATAATGTACACTGTTTTTTAGTTTTAACCATGGTTCAGTAAAAAAAAATTGCAAACTATCATAATTGTACCGAAAATTTACTGGCGTTCCTAATGATTAATAATTATATAGGGGCTATTATTTCAAGAAGTTTGCAAAGGATAGATTAATTTTTTTCTTAAATAAAATAGTTCCACTTGATAATAAATTTAGGATTCTTTTGCATATTTATCCTTGAAATTATCAAATTTTGTCCAAATATCCCTGATGAAATACTAATTTCACCCATGTCCCTCAAAATGATTTAAATTATACATAAATACCTTTTCGAAAGGAACTATTATAAAATTTAAAATATTTATATTGTGCATAAGTACCCCTGAAAAGGATATGGGTGCAAAATTTAATCCTTTAAGAGAAGTATTGATGGTTATAAATTTTCAAGAGAGAATTTTGACAATATAGATATTTTTGAGAGGTACATATGCAAAACCCCATAAATTTATGTTATTGAGATGAGATAATGTCAAGACATAAGAGTGACTTCTCTAGTGACATACAGTATTGGGATTGGTTCCCTCATCCCTAGATCCTCAAGTTATTATACCACCCTTCATTGCTAATTAAAAACCACAAAAATTATATCATATTCAATCAAGGGAAATGTCATTATCCTATAAGTTTGTTAGGCGTGTTATCCTATAAGTTGACTCACTAGCTTGAATACCAAACATATTTTGGGTGAAAATGAAATCCATTCATGAATTCATGACATCATGAAACCATAATTCATAAAGAATGTGTACACAAAAAATCACACTGACTTGGTGCTCTCTAATAGTTGGATTTTGAATCAATGATTTTTTAGACATTTTAGATGATGATAAATGAGATAGGATTTGAATTTTCATATGCAAAGGCTTTGGATGGTCTTAAACACATGCACATGTAATTTAAAATATAACTAAATCTAAACACACATTTTTAATACAATGGTGTATTACATATATTAGAAGGGTGAAGATGTGAAGTATGGTAATGATTAAAATAGTTTATCAAAGAAGTACTAAACCTCTCGTAGGGGTGGATACCTTGATATCTGTATTTATTTCGTAACTCCATTCCATATTCATGTATGGATATTGCATTCAAATTCAGATCTTTATATTTTAGTAATTGATTATTATCTGAATTATACATAAATATTTTTATAATTAATATGTTTTTTTTTTTACCTCTGCTGGACCTGCTGTGTTAGATTTTTCCACTCTCGGAAAGAGAATTCCAAAATGGATTAGCTATGCCTAGATCTAGAATAAATGCTAGTTTACTGATATGACATCTACAATAATAGTTAATATCTTATTATGAAAAAATTTGACCACTTCAGGAGAAAAGAAGGCATCAATTTTTTTAGAGGGATGGCACAAAGACTCTGAGGACTACGTTATTATCGATCGGTGTTGTTGATTCGCCTTCACGACAAGACTGTTGTTTCAGTCAAACGCCTCCCTGATCAATCTCCATGAGGACATGATGATCCTGTTAAAGACACTCCGACGATCAAATAAAAAATAATCTTTTTAACAAGAATTAGAGGTCAAAAAATCAGAACATTGTTTGTGTGGAATACTTCTCTTTATCGTATTAAGAGGGTTTGGATGTAGGTTTAAGAGGATTATGAGTTTGTAAGAATCGAATTATTTTTAATATGTTACCAAACAGTAAAATAAGCTGTAAACTTAATTAAAAGCTACAAACAGATTATAGTTATACATGTATTATATCAACCGGGTCGCTTCCCACAAACTTTACCAAAAAAGCGGATGGAATGGACAATTATACCCCTGCCAGTTATTAGTATTTACCATCCTATATAAATAAATAAATAAAAAAACCAACAATCTTTCTCTTTATTTCATTTTTTTTTATCACTCGTTAGAAACCCTCACTGTCTCTGGTCTCTATGATCTTACTCTCTGATGGTGCTGGTGGTGGCTTAATCCTATAAATGTGTAATGTTTAGTGCCTTTCATAACCCCTCTCTCTTCTGTTTTTCTCCATCTCTCTCTTCGTGTTTTTATTTTCTCGGGGATTTGCTTCATGTGTTCTTATGGGTTTCATGTTTTATGGTTTATTTTTGTGTGGGTTTTGTTGGATTAGTTTTTTTTATAGATTCTTTGGGTTTCATGTTTTATAGTTTATTTTTGTGTGGGTTTATTCATGAGTTTACTAGATTGGATTTGGAGAATGAATGAGGACAAAACTGTAATCTTGTATTTTCATAAGTTGTGTTGTTGATTAGTTATCAAACATTTTATTAATTCTAGCATTTCAAATCTTTCAAGATTATTTCTAAAACCATGTAAAAAGTAAAATTCAAAAGCTATAAAAAAATTGAGCTTTATACAAAAGCTAGGTTTCTAAACCCACATCCAAACGCTCCCTAAAGTTCCAAGAGATCCTCCTGTAACAGTCGAATGCCATTATATTTGGTATCTCACACGTGTTCGAATACAGTCAACATGCCCCTAGCGAGCTATGATCAACTGATTTGACCGACATGTAGCACTACAAGATCTGCTTGTATGGGGGGGGGGGGGGGGATTACACACCCATTTATTTTGATTTAAGATCAGTTTAGTAACTCTGGTCCACAAAGAGAATTGTATTTCTTTTCAGGAATCCAATTCTAATAGATTCTATTAAAAAAAATTATCCTAATATCAAAAAATGAACATAGAATAAAGAATTCTAAATAGAATTCTTCTTAAGACACCGTTTGCAAATGGGTCTGGACAACTTATGAGTTCGTAGAAAACTGTTTTTCTCAAACCCACTTCCGAACAAAAAAACTGGGGCCAAAAGCTGTAAACAGATTTCTATAAAAAAAAAGTACCTAAAATTTGAGTTTTTCAGAAGTCATAAAGAGGCAGCTTCCTACAAAATCAGTTTTATACTCAACTTTTACCTAAAATCAATTTTATAATCGTACAGCCAAACACAACCTAAACAAACGTCTTAATGAAGAAATAATAAGAATAATCATCAAATTGACCCACATATTCCTCACAAACAATTATATTTTTAGGTTTATTCTATCATGTTCTATATTTATTCCACCTACAAAAATAAGGATAATGTTACATACAGTCTCAATTCTAATTCTAATTCCAGTCTACATATATTTTAAAATTTTTAAAAATAATATATCTTATTTAATGAGATACATCCTTTTATAAAAAATGAAGCATGCAATGAATTGTATGGATGCACTTATTAAGTTGATGTGAATATATGTTATGTTAATTTTTTTTTAAACGCATATACCACTGGAACTTTGAGATTCTTAAAATCTTATGTTTCAAACTCAGTTTTTGAAAAGCTATTTTTCATTAGATTTTCAACCGCAAGATTTTTTTAAAAGGAAGATCAAGATTTGAAAAGCTAAAAGCTGAAAATATGTTTGGATATGAGTTTCAAAATTTTTAGTTTTTCAAACACAGAATCTACCTAAATTCGTATACAAACGGACCTTAAGACTAAAAAAAAAAAAAAACTGTATTAACAACACTCAAAAAATAAAACATGCATTTTGGTAAATCATTCATCGCGATCAACTTAGGCCCTGTTTGGTTCTGCTTTTTTAAAGCAATTCCACTTTTAATTAAACAAAAAACTAAAAAATGTTTCTAAACGCATTTTAAAAAATTGATTTAATTAAAAAATTATTTTTAATTTTTAATACAAAAAAAATTATTTTCAAAAAACAAAAAAAAGTCATTTTTCAGTTATAAATTTTATTTAAATTATTTTATTCAAAATCTTATTTTTACTCGTGTTTATAAATAAATAAAAAAAATACTATTTTTACGGAGACTTCTTCAACAGAAACTGCGTGCGTTGGGAGTTTCACTTACGGGGGGGAGTCGTGGACTCGTTAAAAAAAAAACAAAAAATACAAAGAGGGTTGGTTCAACAAAAGTTCGGTGAAGAAGAACCACTGATCGATCGTTTACATGACTCCTCCCTAACTCGCACTCTCCGTCGTTGTCGTCTTCTTCTTCTTCGCCTCTCCAATCGGTTCCTCCATCGTCCGACGCCTTTCCGAACAGGTGACCTTCGGATCTCTCATTCTCTCTCTCTGCATTTCGAGATTCAGATCTCCTGTTTTGACACTCTGTGGTGGGGGTTCGGTTTGTTTTGTGAATTGGTTTGGTGGGTCTCTGTTGATTGATTGGATGGTGGGGAGAGATTGGATTTAGGGAGTAAATTTATTAGGTTTTGGGTTTTTTTATTTGATTGAGATAAAATTTTGTCTTTTGGGGGGGGGGGGGGGGGGTGGATTTGGTTCCTTTAAGAAGTTCAAACATGTGATTAGAATCTGCGTTTCATTAGATTTGACACTACTATGTGGAATTGAACAGAATTAATGGAGTGTGTGATCTTTGAGTGTGATTTATATCACTTCATATTAAATGCTTCAACATTCACTGAAAAGTTGCGATTGAAATTAATGAAATTCGTTGAAGATTTGGTGTGAAATTATTAGAATCTTCTCAGTGTGCATCAAACTTGATGCAAATTAGTTACCATCCAGTCTTGGGTTGGCAATATGATTGATGAATTGTGTTATGCCGCATAATTATCCTCTTTAACAAACTATTGGATCTTCATTTATGTAATGCATGTACTCATACAGTCATTAGTTAACAAACAGTCTTGGGTTGGCATTATGATTTATGAATCACATTATGCCATAAAGAATTGTCTAAGGTTCTATCTTATGCATTCTTACCCTCTTTATCAAACTATCGGTCCTTATTTGGTTGTCCTTGGTTGCACATCCTTTCATTATATAATGCTTCATTTATATGTCCACAATAAAGTTTGAAGCATCCATGTTCGTTACATGAAATCACACACGTGATGTTCTGCAATTTATATTGAGCTTTGATTCCCAGCTGCACTTATACCATCGTACAACATTCAATATGGTATATGTTTCTCTTACATGTAGCCGCATTTTGGGACTTGTTTAACATCCATGAATCATAACATTGGCATAGTGTGATCATATGTTGTGCTTAGGTTTCTGTAAGGCGCATCTTTTGTAAGACATATGCTGCTTGAACTATGATAGGATTGAGTGCATGTCATTTGTCTCACAAGTTTCTATTGGTCATTATCAGTGGTCAGCATCTGAAGCTTCTTGAATATATCAACGTTCTATGACTGGGGAGAAACATGAGAGGTATGTTTTCTTGGTTTATAAACAGGTTCCCTGATATACTGTGGATTCAAATAAATCTTTCAAATATTAATCTGTTTATCGTTTTTCAGTGAAAGTGCAGATAAATGGGATTAAGCATAATTGCAGCAATCCTTTCTGCTTTAACAGGTCCTTTCACGGTGCTTAGTCATACCACTGGAAAATTGATTTCATCCGGATTGTTGCCTCTATCACTTCAAAGTCACAGATTTGCATTTATGGGATCTGGGCAGAAAAGCAATATGCGGCTTTCTGCTTCTCTCCAAGATTTCTCTAGGTGTTCCAGGTTGGATCCAGAAGAAGGTGACCTTCACTTTGTAACTGATAGTAGACTGTCTGATGTGAAACCATTCCATGCTCTACAGAGAGAGAGTCTGGGGTTAAGTTTTTCGAAGGAGAAGTCCCCTCCCTCAGCTTCTTTTACACGGAAGAAGTGGGTCCGAGGACTTTCAAGTTTTCTATGCCTTCTCTTATTTTTATCCTCGATTTTTTTATGTTGGAGATTTTTCAGCTCTTACAAAGGCACGTCACAATATTATGTTGTGCTTGATTGTGGTAGCACTGGAACTCGGGTTTACGTGTATGAGTCATCCATTGATCAAAAGAAAGATCATGAGGGTCTTCCCATTTCTTTGAGATCACTGCCCCATAAGATTCAAGGAAGGTCGATATCGCAGAGTGGCCGAGCTTATCATCGTATGGAGACTGAACCTGGTTTTGATAAACTTGTACATAACGAATCTGGCCTGAGGAATGCGATAAACCCACTTCTTCGGTGGGCAGAGATGCAGATTCCCAAGCATGCTCACAAGAGTACTTCTCTCTTTCTTTATGCTACAGCTGGAGTTCGAAGGTTACCTTCTGCAGATTCAGAATGGCTTTTGGATAAGGCTTGGTCAATCTTCAGGAACTCATCATTTTTATGCCAAAGAGACTGGGTCAAGATCATATCGGGAATGGAGGAAGCTTACTATGGATGGATAGCGCTCAATTATCATATGAACATGTTAGGTTCCACAGAGAAAAAGTCGACTTTTGGTTCACTCGACTTGGGTGGTTCATCACTGCAAGTAACTTTTGAGAATGAGGAGCTCAAATACGATGAGACCGGTTTGAACCTAAGTATTGGTGCAGTGAGTCATCATCTCAGCGCGTATTCTTTGTCCGGCTACGGTCTAAACGATGCTTTCGACAAGTCTGTGGTTCATCTTTTAAGGAGACTCCCGGGTGGCTCTAAAGCAAATATGAATGATGGAAAATTAGAGCTCAAGCACCCATGCTTGCAGTCAGGATACAGAGAACAATACATGTGTTCTCATTGTGCTGCATTTGATGGAAGCCCGGTTAATGGTGGGGGAAGCCCCGCTAAAGGACTACCAGGAACTGCAATCGAATTGGTCGGTGTCCCTCATTGGGATGAATGTAGTGAACTCGCAAAAACGACAGTCAATTTGTCTGAATGGTTGACTCAAAATTCTGCAATTGATTGTGATGTGCAACCTTGCGCTCTCAATGAAAACTACCCACGTCCCCGTGGGCAGTTTTATGCCATGTCTGGTTTCTTTGTGGTTTTCCGTTTCTTCAACTTGACCTCTGAAGCAACACTTGATGAGTTTTACAGAAGGGCCAGGAATTCTGTGAGAAAAATTGGAAAGTTGCGAGGAAAAGTGTCGCTCCACAGCCCTTTATAGAACAGTATTGTTTCAGGGCGCCATATATCGTCTCATTATTGAGAGATGGCCTTCACATTTCTGATAAACAAGTGATTATTGGTTCTGGAAGCATTACTTGGACATTAGGGGTTGCTTTACTTGAAGCTGGGAATTCAATGTCTCACAGAATGGAGCTTCATGGGTTGTTGCATACAAAGATAAACCCCCTTGTTCTGGTTATAATGCTATTAATGTCACTGGTACTGTTTGTATTTGCTTTATCATGGGTTTGGAACTGTATACCAAGATTCATGCGTAGATCGTACCTCCCATTATTCAGGCATAGCAGTGCATCTGCTGGTTCTGTTCTCAATATTTCTTCTCCTTTCAGATTCCAGCGGTGGAGTCCCATCAGTTCAAGTAAGTGTTTATTTTTTTAATGTCTCTGCTGATGTTTCCCTTCATCTGTTTTGAATCCATTATATTCTTTTTATTTCTGAAGACCATATACCCCAGGATTAGTAAATGTTGTGAGTTGACTTGATCATCTGCTTTCTCTTTAAATGTTCTTTGCATAACGATAAGTTTTCCCAAAGGATGATCTAATTGCCTGGGAAAAATTTACCATGTTTTTTCTATTGTCACAAGGGAAGCATTGAAGAACATGTTGATGAATTAGAATTCACGTGCAGCATAATATTTTGTTCATAATTGTTAAACAATTTGTTTCCCTCAAAAAAAACTGTTGAACAATTTGTCAGAGGCTAGAGAGATTTGTTGATCCATTAGATAAAGCGCTACATTTCTTTTTAGGAAAAATACATAATGGACACACCTCATTATTATTTTTTATATCCACTAGATTGCATTGTTATGGTAAAGCATTTAAAAGCAGAAAAGAAAGAAAAAAAACTACATAGGAAAAACCAAGAAGATGAGGAATCTTCATTGCAAGGAAAACTCACAAATATGTTATCCCACCACAAAATTCCTATCACTATTTAAAGACAATCATTGGAGCTAGGATTGGGACACCATGCACAAACCAGTTTTTTTCTATTTTCTTTACAAAATTGACGTTTGTCAATCACATTATCTTGTAACCGTACGAGGTTGAACTTCATATTTTTAAATTTATGAGAAGCACCTGTTTTTGTTTTAATCCATTTTAATAACTGCAACTCATGTATGTTAAAGGTCACTGCTTTCCACTTTACTCTGCTAGAGCTTCAGTGGCATGTGATCATCCAGTCTAAATGGCATCATCTCATGTCAACAGATGAAAATTTTCTGAGTTTGTGTTTCTTGATCAACTCATTTGCATTGTTGCATTGTTGACATGATTGGGTTTTGTTGCCACTGTTATTCTTCACATGTTTGCAACCAACTACAGAAGCGTATATTATGAAAAAAATTGAATGTAATGAAGGTTAATTGAACATAGCAATGTAATTTGATGTTAAACATGTTTGTGTCATATCTCATAGCATCAGAAACTTTAGTGACAAACACTGGAAACATCTGATGCCATGCATTCATGTAAAGTATTTTCAGTTCATGTTGGCACCATCAAGGCATGCCATAATAAAAATGTGCCAAATTATGTCCGGCCACCTAAAATTCATGCCCTGATAAGTTTCTTTCCCCACCGTCATATAGAAGTAACCAAGCATGTATAATTGAAAAAAAGAAGAAAAAAAGGGAAGGCATGGTCACCATGTGATACAACTTACATCCACATAGTTCTGCTGGTGATGCTTTGCAGTCCATGGACTAAACTACTTAGTTACTGACAATTTCAAAAAACCTCTTAGATCAGGATCAAGAGATGGATCAGAAGAATAACACACAATTTATAGCTTACATAGAATACAAACCCTAACTCCCAGTGGCATGTCAGGTGACGTGAGAGTGAAAACGCCATTAAGCCCTACCATCGCTGGCTCGGAGCAACACTCATTTGGGATGGGACATTGGTTTGGTGGAAGCAATATCGAGCTTACAGAATCCTTGTCATACCAATCAAATGTTGGTGTTTCACATAGCTATTCTTCCGGCAGTTTGGGGCAGATGCAATTTGACAATTCATTGGGGTGGACACCTAACAGAGGCCAGACACGGCTTCAGAGCAGGAGATCACAGTCTCGGGAAGACCTAAACTCCTCGCTTGCAGAGTCTCACATAGTGAAGGTCTAAAAGAGATTTTTTTGTGCAGCTGAGTAAGATTTATATGGTATGATCAATCATTCATCTTGTTATGCAAAAATATTGATGGAAGGACAAAATCATGAGATATCTTTCTGTTGCATTATTCTTTCCCTTATTTCAATTACAGAAATTTCTGTGTGTGTCGTGGCTAATACCGTAATGCAATCCCATCATTGTTGCAATATATAAAATATTATATTCTGCATTTAGGTAGCATTTTAAAACACGTTTTGTTGGTTGGTTCCAACCCAAATGTGTTTTTGAAATTCCTAAATTGTCGTGGCTTTTTTATGAAGCTAAAGTTAGCTTTTAGTTATAAATAAAATGGAAAAAAGAGCTTTTAGGAATTTGACAAAAGTATGTTTCCTACAATCTAATTTCAAAATCAGTTTTAAGTGAAAAGTTGTTTTTCAAACACAAACACTACCTTAGAATAGGAGCTGCAATTATTAGTGATTATATTTCTCTTGGAAAAAGATATAAATTTTTTTTTCTAGATTTTTACTTTCTAGTTTTTGTGTGGATCTACTCACTTCACAGGTTCCATGTGATCGAAGCCACTGAGATCCACTCAAAGTACACCATCAATAAGAGCTCAACATTCTTTACTTGTTGCAGAGATTCTGGCATCTTCAAATTTTGTCTTCAGGCATCAACAGGTCACTCACAGAAACCATTTTAATTCTTTCCAGTAATTTTCACCATCAGTGATATATGCAGCGGTTCCCTATATAGTTTTCAAAGTGATTTGTATTTACTCCACTAACACTCTTTTCTCCATATGAATTTTTACGCGCTAAATCTGTTTTCCATAAGTATTCGAGTACGAGGAAATAGAAATTATGATTCATGTGATCAATTAAGATCCATATTTTTTTTTCACTTTGTTTCCTATTTTACAAAGGTTGCTTCTTCTTCTTCTTCTTCTTCTTCTTCTTTTTTCTACCATGGGGAGGAGTTGGAGAACCAGAATGCCATCCCATCGGAAATGTTTCTTGAAAGTTTATTAATAGAAGTATATGTTGATTTTTCTGACTATCATTTCCTATGTTTTATGTACTATTTTTTTTCCATTCTGTTTGTTAATTATTGACATCGAGGTCCCATAACATCGTGTATTATTCTTCTGATCCATCCAGTACTTTTAATGAAATGTGGTATTTGTAGTTCTTGCTTGTCCTGATTATAATTAGGAAAATATTAGGGACCCGCATGCAACCCTACTTGTAATTTTTTTAGGATGTTTACAAGTCATGTAGTATCATTCATAAACATGAGGTATATATTCGTATGAATTTTATGGATCACTTATAAAAAGAGTGAAAAATTACATGTTTCGTTTGAGAGTATATATCTCGTTGGCTGTATATGGGACTGCTTGCAGAGTTGTAAATGGAATTGTGTGACAAAACCATTATAATTAAGATGACCACTTGTGGCTCGGCTTCTCATTTTTGTTATGAAGAATCATGGCAGTATTAGCTGAGCCATGGATGTACAGAATCACTCACAAATCCCGTGCATGCTATAATGTCACTCTTTGTACATTTCCTGTAATTGGGTGTTCATTGCATTCATACATTCAGCATCTTTCCTGCATTCATGAATGTATTATATATTTTCTCTAAGATTAAGTTAATATATCTAAACTGGTAAAAATGTGAGAATTTATGTATTTAATTCATTTGTGTGTGTGTGTGTGTGGGGTTAAGATATATGTTTTATCAGACAAGCGTATAACTTTTAAGAGCTATTTTAGTTAGGGAATAAGTGGTGGAATAAAGAAATAAATAAGGGGGTAAATAGTTGGAGGATAACTTATCTCTTTTATTATATATATAAAAAAACAATCAGAGTAAAATGGATATAATTATGCTAATTTTCAAATGAAAATAGGGATTTATGTTCCACTTAAATGCTAGAATAGCATCTATCCTCTATTTTATCCCGGTATTAACAAAAGTAAATAAAGACAAACGTGAAGTACTTTTATCCCTTAAAAATATGATAACAACCCTTTTTTTCTAACCAGAAATTCAATACAATACTTTGACACGGCAGGAATGACTGTTACATTTTTGTGAGACCTATTTATAAATAATATAAAAACAACACAATGAAAAATAAGCATAAAGAAGTAATGTAAAAAAAAAGAAACCCCTAATTGGATAATGAAAGTGCCCTGCGTATCCAACGATTAAAATCAATCGATCTGCTTTTTTTTCTTAAATGAACGGATCGGATGGTCTCATTAACAGATATGAACAATATATAATATAAATATATATTAATTTATAATATATATATATGGGATTTGGATTTTTTTTTATTGGATAGTATTCCATATATTCGAATATCGGGTATGGATTTTTTTTATATTTTATTTTATAGTTGAGAGATTTCGCTGAAGGTCACTCAATTCAATGTGTATCTTTGGTCAAAAGCACATACCGAGCTGGATAAATCATTACGAGCAGGTATCAACACAATCTATTATGCAAAAAGACTTCTAAATTTGCAGACGACCTACAGTTTAGGATGACCTCTCACAGAACAAGCTCGTACAACTGGTTAAATGGATTAGATATGTTGACTTGGTCAACAGCCCGCATGAAGACCCAGTCCAACTGATGGGAATTATATCACTTTGTACTGATTTGAAAATTTTAGTTTGAACATGTGCAAAGAAACTATCTATCACTTCCACATGAGTTCTCTAACACCACCAGAAAGCCTCCTTGGTGATGATGCTTCTTAAGATAACAAACCACCATAAAATGAAAGCAAATGCAACTCACTACTATACATAGATCACTCTCCATAAAAAAAAAAAGAAACAGATTACTAAACAAAAAGAAAAAAAAGAAAGAACAGATGCTTATTGAGTTAGAATCACAGAAGAGTTTGCGCATCGTATTAGAGTAGATACAGCAAACTTAACCAGATGAATTGGCCAATGCAAGAAGATAAAATATTGGAAGTTTTCCTTTACCCGCAAAGCGTAGGAAGCTTGAATGAGAAAAAACAAGAAGGCAAGTGACCTGTTCTCCTGATATAGTCTGCCCTCTCGGAAGTCTTTGCAGCCTGTTCATTCAGTTTGGCCTCTGCATTCGCTCGCTTCTCCTCTGCGATCCTCCTTGCAGCTGCCAACTTGGTTGATAGCTTCTCTTGCGCCCGAGATTTCAGTCTCTCTGCCTTCACCTATTTATCCAAGAAGATGGATATCAGACTCAAAATTTATATGGTTTTGGCAAATTGGAATAAATGGCTTACGATATGATAGGGCTTCTAGTAAAATAAAGAATGATAATGATATTTGGTTTGTTCTTTATGGTATCATTTGGAAACGTGTTTGTGTGATTCTACTTTTACAAGAATCATACGTGACCGATTGACCTATACGTGTTTTCAAACACCCAAGTGGTGCTGGCTTTTATAGAAAGCAAACAAGATTTTGTGGGAATCAAACTTAACTCCAAATTGTTTCCAAACTCTATAAATGGTCCCAATTTATGAAGGAAAAGAAGTGAGTTATAAAAAAATCAGATTTTCAAGAGTATAGCAAAAATATGCTTCTTGGAAATTTAAATCTACAATGCTCTTTTAAGAGAAAAGCTTTTTCAAGCTCATTTCCATATACTACCTTAGTTATAAACAATGAAAAAAAGAAGTTTTTCAACAATCTAATAAAAGTAAGCTTCTTAATTAAGAATCTAATTTGATAGCAACTCTAAGTGAAAAACTCCTTTTCAAACCCATTTCCAAACACTACCTATACACAGATCTAAAGTTTCAAGTGTGTGTACGCATCGATGTACATGTTGCTGCTTTCAGAGTTTTAGCAGTGTGTCTTTCTCCTTGGAAGGCATTCTCAATTGATATGTCTTCACGGCATGTGTTTGAAAGACAATGTCAAGTGTAATCAGTGACGACTTATTGACAGTGAGACATCGAAAGAAATCCATTTCAATGTATCTATAAAACAAATGTTGTTAGGTTAACCGGGACACACTTTTTAACCCTCACATTCCAGGAAATCACATGAACATGGCAAGAAACTTATGTTATACGTGTTTAAATAATGTATTGAACTATTGATTGAGTATTAGTATATGATTACCTCCATTCTCTTCATCTTAACCTCGGCTTTCCGTTTCTCATGATTCTCCCAGGCTTGTATTTTCACCTCTTCGCGCTTGTACCTATAAACAAGCAGCATAAACATTAGAGGTATACTCAAGTGTCAGAATAAACTAAGTGGGTAAGCTGAGGGATAAGAAAAAGATAGAGATTTAAGGACATAAGAGGAAGATAAAATTCAACACCATTGTTGGGCACTGTATCACTACTACAACTTTGTTGAACAAAACTATGAATAGCTTACTAAAACATTTTGCCCAAGGTGGTTGCAGAACAATATTCTGGCGATAATAACCTGAGCTTAATAAGATGGACTAACACATGAAATTTCCCTTGAGAATATTGATCAAATCATGATAACCAAATTGCAGGATTCATTATGGCTGATGGAATCAACTACCAACTTTGAATTGATTTAGGCAGCATATGAGACACTGATCATTTTATTTTCAAGAGATTCTACCAGAAATCTAGGAATACAAAAAAATATTCTGATATTGCAAATGTATGCGTTTTATTGAACTATGAAGACATCTGTGAAACTTATCTTCCACATTGAATATTCAAACCAAAATATCACAGTAAAACCTTGGGGGAGAAAAAAACATGAAAGGCTAGAACCTTGTCATCAATAGAGATCCTCAATCAGCATTGCAATAACAAATAGTAAAACAAAAAGGTTCATGCAAATTTCAAGAATCACATCATGCAGACTAAGCAATAATTGAACATGCATTAAAGCATCATTTACTCAAAAGCAAGCATGTTTGCAATGAAATAGAGACTTCCCATAGAAGATGATCAGTTATAGTAAAATCACCTCGCCATATATTTCGCGCGCTCTGCCTCATCCCAGGCCATCGCCCGTGACTCCAAAGAGTTGTTCACCTTCCGATCCTGACCGTCCGATTCACCCTCCCCTCTTGTGGTCTGTATGCATTTCCTCTCTAGCGCCTTGAAATCTGTGTGAAGCACCCCCTCCACCACCTGACCGCCATCACCCTGAGACCTCACCCTCCCCGGGGTTGACGATCTCGAGGAGGTCTGGCTCCTCATCACAGGCGTCGAGGCCCTCAGTGGCGTCGTGGTCCTCGAGGGCTCCAGGCTTGCGACCGGGGTCATCTCAGTCCCCATGTCCCTCACAAACACTGATCGCAAAGCCGGTCTGGGCTCCTCGTTAGCCCTCCATCCCATGCAATCGATCTTCTTCGTCTCCCCTTCATCTTGGATCGTTATCGCGAACGCGATGTCTTCAAGGCATCCCTCGGCGCTACTACAAGACTCCCTCGCCTTCTGAGAGAGGGAATGCGCGAGGAGCCTCCGGTCCTCAGCGTTCGAATTCCGAGGCTTCGAGGCCTTGCCATGCCTCGAATCCGCGTCCCCACCAAATCCTGCAAGCCACTTTTGTGCGTCGTCCCATTTCGACGGGGTTGGCTTGCCAAGGACAGTTCGATGGGGAGGGCCGCGGCTTTTGTGGAAATCAAAACTACCCGAATTTGCGCTCGAGTTGCTGTTTTCGGATCCATGGCTATAGCATGGTTTATCCTCTGAAGATCTCATTCTCTCTCACTATCTCTCTCTCACACACAAAAACACAAACACAACCCCCACAGAACCTAATTCAGACTCTAATATGAGAATGCATGTAGAGAAAAACACTGTATAGACTAATCAAACTATCAAACAATGAGAAGCAACATAAAGGTAACTAGTTTGTGAAGCAACAAACACTGATTTTGGTGCCTCGGTTGATTTGCTCATATAGATCTGGATCTGAATACAGATACAACAACACAAATGAAACCCAGCTTGAAAAACCTCCCAAAAAAATAGCAACTTGACCTTCTCTTCCACTTACACAACAAAAACCCAGATTGGAATTTAGTCTTTTAGAGAGGAGAAACCCAGAAACCAAGCTAGAAGTCACTCTCTTGAAAGAGACCCAGAACAATAAAACCCATTAAAAACACACTTTGAGACTTAACTACTACACACAGAGAGGACCACATTTGTCTTCTGAGGTTTCTAATAATACCTGTACAGGATCATCAATCCCATAAACAAAAAAATGGGTTTTTGCAGAGAAGGACTATAAAGCCATACCAACACCATTGTTTATCCCTATATATTTTTATAATATCAATATATTATATTTGAAGAGTGTTGTTAGATGGGCATTGAAGTGATAACAACAAAACAAAATGAGTGTGCATTGCATGTGAGTGAGGAGAAAAAAAGCTGTTAATGGATGGAAAGAGAGGCAGATAGGTCCAATGAATGTTTGTAAGCAAAGGAAATTTTATGAAAAGATTGGAAACCTTTATGGGGAATAAAATTTGTAACTTGGAAATGGTAGCCTTTTTTTTAAACTGATGATGAGTTCAGGTGGAGGGTGGAAAGCATAGCCAAACAGAATCTTTTGGAATTGGGTTTCACATATTTTTTAGTGAAAGGTGGAAACCCTTGTAGTAGTACTCTTTGCAGTGGCTCATGTCATCATATTTGCATCTCTCAGTGTGTAACAGATTTGCACAAAAAGGTCTCTGTGTCATGATTGAACTATATTCAATTTCTTTTTGGTATTGAATTTATATTCATTTTTTGTTTATATATAATGTTATAGTTAAAGTTGTACTGACAAATCAATATATAATGTTTTAGTGAGGGTTGGACACTTGGACCGATGAAGTCAATGGTTCCCAATAAGATTTAAGGTTTATTTATTTGAATATCTCTAAAAAAACCTATTTTATCAAAAAAAATACCTATTGAAATATTATTTGGGCTTTTTATTTTTAAGTCCAGTATACTATCGTCTATAGAATTTACTGATCGATTCATCACTTATTCATATTTTAGTTTTAGTCTCTATATTTAAATGATATATTCATTTTTAATATTTGAGAGGGACATATTCCTAAATTATTTAATTTTTTATAATATTTGAGATGAACTAAAAAGGAACATATTCTTTAAATCTGATGACTAAAACTAAAATATGAAGAAGTGGAGGATCGATCATTAAATCCTATGATTTATCGAGACTTAAAAATAAACAACCCATGCATCAACTATCTATAACTTCAAAGTTTTATTAACTAAAAAAAAAATATTTTTTGTAAAATTAGTTTCAAACTTAATTTCATTGTAATTAAATTAAGTTACATTTTTACCATTTATAAATTTATGATTTACAGCTCAGAATTAAAAACATTGACCGACCATTGAGAGGGTACAACATTTATAATAATGATGGCATGAAGCAGAAACAATTGAAGGTAGAGGGTACATCTGCAAAAATTCCATTTAAAAAAGGGGCTCCCAATGTACTAGCCGTTGGAGGACGCCACGTGGACGAGCATGAGTGGAGGAGCGAAGTGGGAAGCGCATCGGTCCCCTCGTGTCGGCACGTGCGGGACCAAACGCGTGGTCCAGCGAAAACCATTGCAGGTCCTTCACGTGCCGTGGTTCGGGCCGACCCGATGTTTCTTTTGTTTGTTCAATCGGATGGCTCCGAGTGATGGTCCCCATCTTGACTGAATCAGTTGGTGTACTTGGGTAGATATGGACTGCCACGTAAGACCCTGATTATTATTTGTATTTTAAAACCCCCCATGTTTGCAAAAGCTACAAAGACACCTCTTGTCCTCTTATATTTTTGAAATGGATGAATGATGTATATTAGAGCATCTCTAATGGAGATCTCTAAAATAAAGGGTTAAAAAACAATTAAAAAAAATTAAAAAGTGATTTTAGAGTCTTAATATTCATTTATCAACTCCAATCACAATATTTATTTTCATCTCTATTCTATTTTTATATACTATTTTTTTAATAAAACTTCAATTTATATTATCTCTCTTATTTTTTTATGTAATACACAAAATTAAGAAATTTTAAAAAATTAAAATCGGTAGAAATTAATATTATCAGTTCTGTATCAAGTGATAATTAAATATATATTTTTAAAATATATGTTAAACATATTCAATACTAGATTCATTTGAATCGTATCAACTACATCTATCAAATGGTACCAATTTTATGAAAAATGAAATTATGTAGAAGAAGTTATATACGTTTTTAAAAAAATAAAAAATAAATAAAACTTCAAATTTGGAGGCTCAAATAGTGAGCTTTCAAATTTGGAGGCTCAAATAGTGTGCTTCCAAATTTGGAGTCTCAAAAACCATCCTCCAAAATGGAAGGCCATTTTAGAGGACTAGTTGTTGTGTATGTGCAAATGCACATAGACAAAATGTAATATATGTTTTGATTATTATTAATGTCAAAAAATTTAGTTACAATAACATTTTCATAATTGATATAACATTTTCTTTTAATCATAATTGATGTAAAGGAATTTTTCATGGATAAGTTGACATATAAATGTAATTTTATCATAAATGATGTAAATTATTAATATTATTTTATGATATATCTATAATAGTCATCATATAAAGATGATGAAATGTGAAACTTAAAATTTTAATATGTCATGCATGATATGATGAAAATATGAATAAATTATGGATGAGCTTACAATAATATGAATGGATTTTCGTTGAATTAAATCTATTGTTGAGTTCACACAAAGCTCGAATCGGAATTTGTCCATTTTTATAGCAATTTTTTTTGTACCAGTATTTTATATATTTTTTTTATTGGATTGCATTTTTAATTACTGTGAATTATATATTTTTTTGTTGGGTAAATCTTATGGACTATTGATTATTTGGGGAGTTAATAGAGTAGAGAAATCCAAGTGAATAGAGTAAATTCTAATCAAATATGTGTGAATTAAATAAATGCTAATAAATGTGAATTACATTAATATTTGATACCTTTTTTAATGTATCATGTTTTTGCATATGAAATGAAATTTTTTTTTTGTTAATTATATTTTTAATGTATAATATATCATGTCATATCCTAATAATATTATGATAATCAAATCTAATTATAAGTTAATCAATATGTTACATGATAAAATGTATGTATAATAATAAACTATGAATTAAATTAAAATATTGTAAATGGATTTTTATAGAATTGAGTAGAAATGTAAGAGTATCCTAATAATATTATGATAACCAGCAATTGATATGAGTAATGAAATTTATAAAATTTTACTTGACATATTTCATTAGATATGGTAATGTTACCCTTTCATCTATTTGAAAATAATTCGAAAAATTGATAATCATGTAGTATTTTCTATTCTAATAAATTAACATATCTATAACATATAATGTTATTGGCAAAACATTTTCAGTAACGTAATTTGAAAGTAAGTAGAATAATCAATGTTGTTTTTAGTTAATGAAATATGTTGCACTTATAGGCCACTGGTATTTTTTTTAAATAATCAAGTCAACAATTTGAATTAACAAGACTATAAATGTGTGTTCTCTGGTCGATGGCGAGTGATAATATTATAAACTGTATCATTAAAACTCAAACATGGTGAATGCAAAAATCAACAATTTATATGAGTAATAAATTTAAAATAAAATATTTTAAGATCACCATATTTAATAATTTGAAGACACGCATCCTGTATCATGAAGAGCAAAATTGAAAAAAGAAATTCAGATAGTAAATTTTTTTTAAAAATTTTGTTAAACAGTCAATTAAATTCGGACATCATAATATCATCATGATTAGATAGAAAAAAATGGTACTCTATTATGATGATGAAAATATCATAATGAAATTATATTACAAAAGATATATAAATAAAAACCAGATCCACTATTGCTTACTTCCAATCAGAATAGAGAATCGAAGATCAGTCTGTTAAAGGCAAAACAAATATCTTATTTGAGAATTTTTTTCTTTTAACAGTAGATACATGCCAATTTTTTTAAAAAGAGGAACCAAATGAAAAAATAACATATTTAGTCTATTTGCAACATAAAACTCCAAAATAAGCATCATATCTACAAATGATTAACTCACCTTCCTAAGGTTAAAAAATTTTTGAGAGAGAGAAGAAAAAAGAGATCGATGATAGATCCATTTATCCAAATGAATGAGGATGGCAATAAATGGGTATTCAATTTGCATAAATAAATTTGGGGGTATGCGGAAGAGAATAAGTCATTGTCTCTAGAAGAAGATGAGGGGATTGAATGGAGAGGGGATGAATGATGAAGAGATTGAATGGAGGGTGGATGAATTTTCATAATATAATTTGAAAACATATAATGAAGATATTACATTAATATTTGATATCTTTTTTAATGTATCATATATTTGCATATGAAATGAGAATATTTTTTTTGGAATTATATTATGAATATATTTTCATTTTATAAGGATCCTATTATCCTAATAATATTATGATACTCAAATATGATTATAAAATAATAAATATATTAATATAATTTTAGTCGGTATATTAATGTAATTTAATCATAATTGATGTAAAGGAATTTTTTCATGGATAAGTCAGCATATGAATGTAATTTTATCATAAATGATGTAACTTATTAATATTATGTTATGATATATCTATAATAGTCATCATATCAGTATAATTAAATATGAAGCTTAAACTTTTAATATGGCATACGGGATATGATGAAAATATGAATAAATTATAGATGGGATTATAATGATATGAATGGATTTTCATTGGATAAATCTATTGTTGAGTTCACACAAAGCTCAAATCTGAATTTTGTCCATTTTTATAGCAATATTTTTTTGTATCAGTATTTTATACGTTTGTTTTTTTATTGGATTGCATTTTTAATTACTGTGAATTATATTTTTTTTGTTGGATAAATCTTATGGACTATTGATTATTTGGGGCATTAATAGAGGAGAGAAATACAAGAGAATAGAGTAAATACTAATCAAATATGTGTGAATTAAATAAATGCTAATAGATGTGAATTATATTAATATTTGATACTTTTTTAATATATCATGTTTTTGCATATGAAATGGAAATAATTTTTTTTTTTTGTGAATTATATTTTTAATGTATAATATATCATGTCTTATCCTAATAATATTATGATAATCAAATCTAACTATAAGTTAATCAATATGTTACATGATAAAATGTATGTATTATAGTAAACTATGAATGAAACTAAAATGTTGCAAATGGATTTTATGGAATTGAGTAGAAATGTAAGAGTGTCATAATAATATTATGATAATCAATTTTAATTATAAGTTAATGAATATGTTACATAATAAAATGTAATGTATTATAAAATACTATAAATGAGATTAAAATAATGTAAATGGATTTTCTTGTAATTGAATCAAAATGTAGGGGTTAAATGAAAAAATGATTGTCATTAAAGTGGTATAAATAAGATTAAAATGATGTAAATGAGTTTTCTTAGAATTGAATAGAAATGTAGGGGTTAAATGAAAAAATGATTATCATTAAAGTAGTGTGAATGGACTGTAATGGGATTGAATGAATTGACAGAGATAAAAAGGTCAAACGGCAGATTTTTTTGTTTAAGAGCCTTTTATATAGTAATATAGATGGTTTCAAAATGGAGCACAGTTGGGGAAGCTCTTACATAAGATATATGGATGTTAATTTTAGATGTAAGAATATATTTTTTTTACTTAAAATGTATGGATGTAAGTATCAAATATTATTTTGAATGGTAAAATAGCACTTTTATGTTTTTTTTTTTTTTAGTGAAGAGCATATTGTAGGGGGTGTGAGTATATATATTTTTAGATTACAATAGGGGTGTGTAAGTGTATATTTTTAATTGTAGGGGATGCTTCTATAGTTTTCACAAACTTCAGGGGGTGTACATACATTTTACCCTATTTTAAAACCAAACTTCTGTAGTTTGATTTACTCTATAGTTATGTAAAGATTTTCTACAATACTTTTTCTTTTTTATAAATTTGTTTATTTGATAATAATAATTAATATATTTTATTATGTTATAATAATATTATGATTTAAATACGATTAACCATACTTAATCCATTTGTCTTTCTGATTAACTAGATGGTTCCTTTTTTTCACACTGACCGTAGCATAATCAATTATTATAATTGTTTTTTTTTATAAGGTTTCACATGGCTTGATGGACAATGAGGAGACAACTAATGTGACAGATAAATTTGACTACCTTTGTTTTGTTTAATGAACAATGGGGGACAATTAAAAAACACATTAGATGGAGGGGTTGGTGTTTTGACACACGTGTGATCGTCAATGGTTGGGAGTTGGGACTGGATTCCCTGTGTTTTTCACATAATATTTATGTGAAGATTCCACCTAAATGGCTAAACAATGCATGCATTTCATGAAATTGTCCTTAATTTAAGTGATATTTATAAAAACATATTTTGTGCATTTATAACTAAACAAAAGTTATATTGTCTAAGTGATGTCTTTTAGTTGGATCTCCCGGGTATTCTTGTGTGTGTCATGGATGATAATATCACTCTCATTTTATTGAAATATTCTGAAAATTTACATTTAGAATCTTCAATTATGTATTCATTCCTAGACATTCTATATTAAATTTTTCCTTCCACGGAACCAAATCAGAAATAGATTCTTAAGAATAAAGAATTCTCCTTCTGGACTAAAATTATCGAACTCATATTTACTCTTTGAAAACAAAAAAAAATGTACTTCAACCATGTATTGTCATGTGTCATAATTGTATTTATTAGTATAAATACGCTAATAAATCATATCAATATATTTCAAATCTCAAAATAGAGGTTTGGCTTGACCAGAGAATTTATAATCAAGAGTATAGAGAGACACGAGGCTTTTAAATAGTACAACCAAAAGTCACACTAGTTCATGACTCACAACCAAAGAGTAAAAGAAGAATGAACAACTCCAAGAGAATGCAATTGATAACTTGATTTTACTACAAGATTCAAGCTTATATAGTTATATTCAAAGTTGGGCAACTAGACAAACTTTTACAAATATGTTTTAGGTGGTGTTAGGATTTGTGGGATGAGTTGATTTTTTAAATAGTGAAGAGAGGTTCCTTATATAGGCAAGGTCGTATGAGGAATCCATCAGTGGTTATAACACAACGGTCAAGGTTTACCTGTGTTAAAGATACGTCTTAATATCGAGTCTTGATGCTGACTTAATCCCTGTGTATTTTTGTGGGTTTGGGGACACATACCAAGGTAGTCTACTTAGCTTGGTTATAAGGCTAGCTACGGGAGGGTCCCTCCATTATCAAAGAAAAAAAAGATAGTATAGGGAATGGGTTATGGGAAGTTGGTCCACACAATAACTTGTGTGGTATGCCAATGTATGAGCTAGTAAGTTTATGGAAAGGGGTGATTACTGTGGTTCACCCAGGCATGGGGTAAATGAAGGTTTGCGGGAAATGATGGGTCTATGTATAGGTAAGTGGAGATTCATTGAGGATAAAAAGTTTTTTAAGTTATGAAAAATGGTGAGAGTACGAGAAGTTAAGGTCTAACTGCATGTTTGGCTGCAAAAGCTAAAATCAGCTTTTAGCTTTTGCAGTCACATCAAATCAAATATATCATCATTTAAAAGCTAAAAGTTAAAAGCTATTACCAAACAGGTCAACTTAAATACATCATCATTATTAGATTTTATCTCTAAAATTGTACCTCAAAATCTGTGTTTTATAAAGCAATCATCATTATTACACTATCAAATCATCATCATTGCACCCTCAAAAGATGTGTACAAAGCTGCAAAAGCTAAAAACAGTTTTTCAAACTATGTTTCCAAACACTATCTAAGAAAATGATCAAAATGAATGATGTGGTTGTTAGTGAAAAGTGTTAAAATAGGTGGTGTTGAACACTTGTAAAAAATAAGTCAAGGGTGTCCCTCAAAATTACATGTTGCCTTACTCCAATATCCCTCATCAAAATACATTAAAAAAATAACAAAGTTCATTTTAAAAATTAACAAATAGATCATATATGCTCGACTTCCAGTTTTATACCAAACTCTGCTTTTGGTGAACTATAGTATAATATTCAGTCCATCATCAACGAGTATCCACTCCAGAGTGAATGATTTTCTAGCGAACAATAAAAAAAATTAATTTTTAATTATATATAAAAGAGTGAGACTATGTATCGCCAACTATTTGTGGGGATACTCAGTAAAAAAATATGATTATTTGTTACATTAAAAGGTTGGGACTGTTCAAAATAAAGTTGTGGGGAAAAATCAGACCAATTGCTGACATATTTGCTCCAACAACAGTGTGCTATTACATTTCCCTGCGGTGGAAGGGAAAGTGAACAGATGAGGTAGAAGGGGGACAGAAGTGTTACCAGAAATATCACTAAATCGTACATCCCTATGGTGGTGTAGACCATTTGGTTTGCCCGTAATCACCTAATATTCAGGGATACAAACGTATACGTGGAGAATCTATGGGAGTCGGTGCTGACTTATATAAAAAATTGGGGAACTGTGTGTGCGAGGGCAACAAAAGTCTTGTATGTCGGGTGAAAAATCATGATTGAGAAGTTATCATTGGCGTTGATTGTTAATTTTATTTGTTTTGTTTTATTAGTAGACTCATTCTCTACCTTTTCTTGCTTTTGAATGTGTTCGTTTTGGTTTTGAAATAAATGCCTATCATTTAGTAAAAAAACAAAAAAAAATAAACAAGAGTACTATTATACCATCTAATAAATTTTGATGGAACAGTGAAACATTATAGGACAATGTTTAGAAACATTATGGGACAATGTTGCACACATTCACCTTTTAAAACCTTGCATGTAATATATCTTGATTGTTGTCCAATGGGTTATATATCTCACTTTTTTTTTTTTAAATTCATTAAATTCATTGGATTATTTCAATAGATTAGATAAAATTAAAACATGTACAGAAAACATGTTAAGGGTTATAAACGAGGCTGTTTAAAATTTCGAGTGATATAATCATATAAGAATGAAAAAGGTAGTGTCACATCATATGTTTTTTAAATAAAAAAAAATTAAGCAACTTTGTTTAACAATTGAAAAATGTTATACAAGACCCTATTAGCAGTCACCATTTGTTTTAATTTTTTTTAAATTGTACACCTCATATTTATAAAAGATAAATACATATGTATAGACTATATTTGATAGTGCATGTGAAATTTTTTTTTATTAGGTATATATATACCTTATCTGATGAATTATTAGAGACTGTGTAACAAAATTAAAATTCTCTTACATGAAAGATGTTCATTTTCTTAAGGATATGTTTTTAATATATTTGACACTTTTTAAAAAAAATATGCATGAACACAAGGCAAACATGAATTTATCCTAACTAAAAAGTCCAATATAACACGTTTAGCTTAATATCAACCTTATTAGGGTGTATACTAATGATATTGTATTATTGTGCATTTGTGCTCACCTGGACAGAAGAAAAAATCTATTATTCAATCAGAGCAGTTGTTCCATTAATAACCAAACAATGGTTTTTATTGCAGGTGGTCTTTATAGAGTTTCCCTGTCTGTCATGAAAATTAATTAATAACCTTCGTTACGGTCCAACACACATCTGATTGGATTTAATTACATTTAATGTAACGGCAGATCGACCAACTTAATTATTCTGTCTTTTGAAATGCGTTTTAGATTGTTTTAGAGATTCTATTGTTGCATGAAGGATGCTTTATTTAATTTTCAATTGTTCTAGATTTTAAAGAGAAAAAAAACTGCAATTTTTAGTTATAAAAAAAATTCTTTGAACCTTGGGCACATAATCAATTATAAAAATATTCTAGTATGGTTACTTATCGTAGAAGGCCAAATCTCAAAGTATCTGAATAAAGAATAAAGATATATGAATTGATCAGAATAGAATAGGGATATTGCACTAAATAGGCTCATCGAGGGAGGCCGTCAAAGCTGATAGTACGACTCGATAAGGGGGCTCATTTAAAAAGTCATACCGCCCCGACCTATCACATTCTACTACGAACATGACGCCATCCCATCTCAGGCCAATAAACGATCTGGTTAGACTCCCGACCAGACCTGAGTGACTAGGGACATAGCTCCTGTCCGACCTAAACAAATGCAGTCAAACTTTCGGCTTGATGCGATGACAAAAAGCTTAGGGAATATTCTCTGACATAATGGCTGTAACTAATTGTCAGAAATTGATTATGATGAGTTGATCCCATGATCACACATAATGAAATATTTCATCACATGATATGCTCACACCTTCAAAGCAAAACCGGCACGCTCTCTCCCACTATTTACATGTAGACACTTCTTCTTTCCCAAAAGCTCTAGACTTAAGCTTAATTCCTCTTTTTAATGGAAAACTGACTTGAGCGTCAGATGAACATTAGCCAGCACCACACTGGTACGAGTTGCAAATGGTCGGAGCAGAAGGCAAAGAAGGTGGCTCGACAAGGGAAGATCCACAACCATAACGAAGGTTCTCTTGGTGCTTCTTCTCAGATCTACATCTGAAGCCCAGATTTCTCTAGAATCCGGCCCAGAGGAGGAAGATCAGATTCCACCTCCCACACTTATAACAGTGGAATAATTATTTTCTGTTTGGTTGATTTTCTGGTTATTTTCATTGGAAGCGTAATAATATAATTTTTGTTATTTGATTTATTATAAATAAGTTGTGGATAAAATGTGAATAAAAATTTACATAATGAAAAAAATGACTTGAATCCTGATGTATAAAAGATGATACAAAATGATTTGACATGTAAATCCTTCTTAACCACTACAAATTGGAGAATGAGTGAAATTGATAGCAAAATTTGAGGAGCACCTATAATATCAAAATTAGCTTATTTTTACATATTTTGATACATGTATATATACCACATATTCCTTTCAAACAAACATGATTTCTGAACTCATTCAACCATAATGTTTTATTTTACCCAAAAAATTAAACAAAATACGTTTATTAGAAAATTATTTTCAAAATTTTTTAAATGATAAACTGTTTTTACAAACGAAGAGAACTTGTCCGTTCAAAGTAATTATTCATTTATTCCACGTATCCACATAAAATCGCTTTCATTACGAATTTTATTGCGACTTGATTGATCCTGCATGGCAAGTCACGTGTGGGCCGTCCTTTTACAGGTCTTCATGGTATCATGCATGCAGCAATGAATTTTATCACAAGTTTGGCCCTCCCTTTCTTAAAAGTATGTCTTTATATCTTGCATCGTGGCTACTGTAAAAACAATTTAGATAGCATTTGGTTATGCAATTAAACAACTTTTGCGTTTGAAGAATATTGATTTTGCACTCGTGTAACCAAACAGTTTTGTAATTGAATCGAAGCTTCCTATAGACAGATTTTAGGCAAATAGTACCTATACTACAACAAAATAGGGTTTTGATGACGGACGAAAATCGTCACCAAAACCCTTATGTCTGTCACGAAAGAGTTACAGTGACGCTCGGACGTGCGTCGTGGCTGAACCAGTCACTATAGCTTTTCGTGACGGTTAAAGCCCGTCTGTCACCGTATGTGGCATATGGTGACAGCCACACCCGTCATCATAGGTTGACAATAGGTGACATACACAAATGTTTGTCATCATTTACTAACATTCAATGACAGGCGGGGCATAAGTTTCAATGACAGTTGAAACTTGACCGTCACCTTAGACAGTATATGGTGACCGACGAATCTGTCACCATAATCCGATATGTAATGGATCAGTGGTCAATGTCAGTCACCTTTTGTAGACATTTAGCGACAGATTATCATTGTCATTATAGAATATATAATTACAATAAAAAAAATTGTGACAGTCAATATTCATAGTTGTTATATCAATAATAAAGCATTTCGATAGAATAATTTTTAAGTATTTATTTAAAAAAATAAAATCATAACATGTACAATCATAATTTAAAAAGTAAAAATAATTAAAAAAAATTCATAGATAAGAGAATCCCAACAATTCACTACATTATTTCAATCAATATTCGATTACATTATTATAAGAGTTCCAATGTGCAAAAATAAAATATCAACGCCCTTGAAGAACACTGTTCCTCTTCACTTTCGTCCAATCTATCTCCACCTACAAAATAATGATTATAAAAAATTGATTAATGAAACATCAATTAATTAAGAAAATAAAAAAATTAATACACACTTACAAAAGCTCGAGGCCATGCAATATGGTGTCCAATAGCATCCTTGATAATTTTAAGTTTTCCATGTCGCCTCATCAATTTTTCTGTAGAATCTATTGGAGATTTGACCACTACTTCACACCATCCATCACCCAATGGTATTTCTCCAACAATTTTGGTTGGTTGTTCGCTAAGGAGCATCCCGTTTGCTAATAGTTTCTTCTCGATTGATAAAATCTTAATGGGAAATACTCAAAATTATTATACATGTCATAAAAAAAACACAAAAAAAATTAGTAAATACCTATTGCATGTATACATAAAAATTAGTAAATCTTGTAGGATTTTATATTACCTCGTTGACTGTATTAGTCTTTTTGTTCATTGGATCTATTATTTGATTAGTGTTGTTGAGATTTGCTCCATCATTGATGTCAAGAAATGGAAAATCATCAACATCCTACAAAGCAAGTATATACAGCCGTTTCAATTCTTAGTGCATCCTAGATAGTTAATAAACTATAAGAAATAATGAAAAAGTTTGCACATAATAAAAAATATAATATAATGTACTCATCAATACAAATCATACATATATAAAAAGGATGTAAATGAGAAATTAATTAATGTTAAATTACAAATCTTAGGAGAAAGGTCAACATGATGGCTAGCGGCGGAAGAATTAATTTCATCTGGAGAACGAATAGAATTACTTGGAGCCTATCAATAATAACTACCAATATTACACTACAACTAAAAAAAATATGAATCATAGTACCTAAATAGAAAAATATGTAAATATATATTACCTCTAACAACAGCTCCATTCGTTTTAGCTTATCATCAAATTCTTTATGCAAATCTTCCATCTTTTGTCTCAATTCTTGATTTTGTTGTTCAATTTGTGAGGCATAAGCAAGTCTCAAATTTTGTAAACACATTTAATACATGGACATAAGGTTGTCCCCTTGGTAGAACTATTCTTGAAGGCATATTGAATGAATTTCTCCACTCCGTCCATATATTTTTCAGTGGATCTCAGAAAATGAATCCAACTCTTATCCAGTAAAATATTCTTGTGATTGTCTGAAATACTTACAAATTAAAATAAAAATTATATTCAGACACTCAACTAAAAAAAAACCAAAATCTATGAGACACAATATAATTACTTGAAAATTGCTTCAAATAAAATGTCTAGGGTAGCTGATCTCCATATTAAAACCAAACCAATCCTAATACCCATAAAAATTATTTTGTTTATCTTTGTCATTCATGTTTCTTTCACCTTATTAATGATAAAAAAGATATAACAATTCATTGAAAGAAGTAAAAATAATACTATGATGCACAAATGGATAATTTGATATTCTATGAATAAACCCAAATACAAGATATGTCTAACGATAAAAACTATTTATGAATAAAAATAAATAAATAAATAAATTTATTAATGGGTGTTGCAACAAGTCACAAATAAAAAAGAATTAAAAGAGAAGAGGAGGACCTGGTGGTTGTTTTTCCATGCGGGATTGGAGGACGCAGAGGAGATGACGGAGACAGGGACGTAGAGGAGAATAGGAGATGGTGGGGGTTTAATATCATATATTTATTTGAATCTTTGGTGGTGGCTTGGTTAATGTAAAACGGAAAAGATGTGAAACGGTAGAGAGAGAAACTTTTTTTTTCTTGTTTTATGGGGAAGCACTCATGGCAAAGGAATTGTAGTAAATTAGGAGAAACTATGATTTTTTACCTCTCTTGATTCTCATATATTTTATAAGATTTATAATTATAATATGATTATATGGATACTAAATATAGCTTTTAAATTTAATTGTGAATATACTTTTTGTGACATTCCATTAGTGTGTGTCACCTAATAAATACAAATGGTAACGTTCCAAATATGTTTGTCACTAATAAATATCATTTGTGACTTTTTTAATATGTGTGTCACAATAATTAGTATTTATGTAACATACATTTTAAGCAACTGTCACAAAAATAGAATTTTGTGACAAACAAATATAACGGTCACAAAAAATTATGTTTATTGTGACATACATTCTTGACTATCACCTAACAATAGTTTTTTGTGACAGCTATTCAAAATGTCTGTCACCAAAACCCTGTTTTGTTGTAGTCTAAAAGTTGCGATTAAAGAAAGTTGGGAGGAGACAGCTTTCTACAGAATCAGTTTTGAACCCAACATTTGTAGAAAATTAGTTTTGCAATTCTGTAATCAAATGCTATCTTAAAAAACGTCTTTTTCAATTAGTACACTTTTTAAAAAATAATTATTTTAAAACATATTTTTATGAGTTGGACTTAGCTGAGGAATAGGGGTCGCTGGCGGATGTAGATAGAGCACGGCAGAGCCAGGCGAAGAGGGAGCTGGCTGATGTGTTGAAACTGGAGGAGATAGAATGGGGCCAAAAATCCAAGGCATTATGGCTCAAATCGGGGGATAACAACACGAGTTTCTTCCATAAAATGGCAAGTCAACACCGTCGAAATAATCGCATATCTCGCATTCAGATTGCGAACAGAATATGGGAGGATCCGGTGGACATTAAAGCTTCATTGGTTGAACACTTCCGACGTTCCTTCCGGAAAAGAAGGGTGTGGAAACCAAAGTGGGAGGACAACGGTACAACGCAACTGTCGATGGAACAATGCCGATTCCTTAAGGAGCCGTTTGGTGAAACAGAAATCAAGTTGGCTCTCGTAGAAGCTGAGGGCAATAGAGCCCTAGGGCCAGTTGGTTTTGGGCTGGTGTTCTATCAAAGATTCTGGCACATAGTGAAAGAGGACATGCTTGGGATGTTACCACTCGAGTCCTTGGTGCCATAACTGAGGCTCAAGAATTCTTCGAGGGCAACCAAAGTATAGGCTATCTCAACACGTCACCTTTTGTGCTCATTCTGAAGGTTGAGGGTGCGGTGGCGATCAAGGATTTCCGACCGATATGCTTGGCATACATGCTAGTAGCGAAGGTTATTGCCAATAGGCTGAAATAGGTGTGTCAACAAGCTTTCCTGCCTGGCTGTCAATTGCAATAAGGATTCCTTACTGCCCAGGAGTTGGTGTATGCTCTCCACAAAGACAAGAGGAAATTAAAGGGGCTATGATCAAACTCGACTTCGCCAAAGCTTATAACAGCGTAGACCGGAATTTTCTTCTTCAGATGATGGAACGTCATGGATTTGGGACGCGCTGGATAAAAATGATTTATCAATGTATTGACACGGTCAATGCGTCACTGTCAATAAACGGAGAGGTGGCAGGCTTCTTCCCGTTGGGACAGGGATTGAGACAGGTGGACCGTCTCTCCCCAATTCTCTTTGTTCTCATCACCAATGTCGTTGAGAGGTTGTGTACAAAGGCAGAAAGGGCTGGATGGATAAGAGGGATCGCGAGTTCACAGCATGGGAGAAAAGTCTCAATAATCCAATATGTCAATGATACAATTCTATGTAGCAATAATTCAGAGAGGAGTGTACGCAGCTTACGCTTCATTATGATCTGTTTTGGCATGCTGTCGGGGTTGAAACTGAACCTCAACAAGTCAACGATACATGGCATAAACATATCTTCAGAGGAGGAATCAAGATTGGCGACGTGCATGGGATGTGGCGTGGGTTGCTTCCCCATGAAGTACTTTGGACTGTGACTCGTGAAAACCAGGTTGACAAAGGAAGGTTGGGACCCGCTGGTCACACGGTTTGAGAAGAAACTGTCAAAGTGGAAGAGCAGTTCGCTCAGTTGGGGAGGACATCTCACGCTAATGCAAGCGGTGCTCACCAATCTACCCATCCTTTATGTATCGATATTCAGAATTCCAGTGGGTGTCCTAGACTGAATTGAGGTGATCCACCGATGTTTCCTTTGGAGAGGGGCGGGGGAGGAGCGACAGAGGCCGCATCTCGTGGACTAGGGAACAATGTGTCAGACTAAACAAGAGGGAGGCCTCGGGGTGCTCGACCTAAAGGTGCATGAACAAGGCCCTCCTCACAAAGTGGGTATGGAAGTGGCTCGCAAGTGAACCATCCCTATGGATGCAGGTTCTTCACGACAGGTACGGCGGCGGGGGAATCAACGAGAGGAGGTGGCTCTCTGCTATGACACGGGCGTCGCAGATTTGTGGGATATTTGCGGACCAGCCCACCATGGAGAGAGTGATGGGGTGGTCGGTAGGAAGCGGGGCAACCATACATTGTTTGTTCGATCGTTGGTGTGGGGAGGAGAGGCTATGTGACTTGGCTCTAGATATATTCAAAATAGCAGTCAACAAAACAGGTATGGTAGAGGGTGAGAGAGTACTACATGAGCTCGGGCGACGTCAGAACTTGGAACATAGAATTGTTGAGAGCAAGGCTGAGCGAGGCAGAGATGCGGCAGTACTCACTTCTCATGGAGCGCGTCGGAGAGCACGAGGAGCTTGGCCACGGGGAAGACTTAATTATATGGAGACAACAACGAACATAGGTGTTCGAGGTGAAATGGGCATATAGGTGGTGGTACTTGGCCACTGCAGGTCCGTACCAAAAATGCTCGAAATACCACCAAATTTGGCTCACGAGGACACCTCTCAAAATCAAGGTGTTCGCATGGTTGCTAAATAAAGAACGGCTCCTCACCAAGGTCGCAGGGCTCGATGGGCAACAAATGAGTTGACGACATGTGCAATGTGCAAGAGCACTCCGGAGATCATCCAACATTTATTTTGCGAGTATGCGACAGCGAAGCTATTTTGGAGTGTCATAGGGGCACAAACAGGCATGTCTACAGCTTTCCTATCTGTGGAGGAGTTGTGGGAGGTGGGGAAAGAGTTGAAACGGGGGAGGAAGATGGGGTGACAACTATTATCTCACAGTCCATCGTACCAGCGGGATCATGGACGATTTGGCGCACTCGAAATGAGAAGATCTTTAGAGGCGTACGGGTCTACCAAGAAAATATGTGGTAGATGTTTCTCACACTAGTGTGAGAGTGGGGAAAAACATTGCGTCAGCACGTGATGTTCACTTCCACAATGGCAGGCTGCGCTCAACGACATGAGTGATATGCCTTGGTGAGGGTCTCCTCCGGGCTAGATGACTCTTCTACCCGGGAGACGAGTTGGTTGAGAACTGACCATATTTTGTTGTTTCTTTATATTCTATGTTTTTCAGTTATCTATTCTCCCTCCATTCAGAGTTTATAATTCGATTTTTCAGAAATGAAATCGGGTAGTAAATATCTACCTTTAGTTCAAAAAATGAGAGAATTGAAAAAAAATTAATAATTAAAAGGTATTTTTTTCATTTTCTTCGAAACCAAAACAATTAGAAGCGTATGAAATCGTAATTGAATCAAATATGATTTTGAAAAAGCATGATCTTTAAAAATTATCCAAAAACATTTTCAATGTTGATTTAGACCCCATTTGGGTACGCATTTGGATAAATTCCATAATGAAAAACAAAATGTGGATCCAAACAATTATGGATAAACATCAACATCACGTTCCCCGCGGTTGCTGCATTATATTTTTATTTATCCTATATTTTACTATCTCTAAACATTGCTTTCAAAATGAGCAAATATTAAATATTACACTCAATCACATTTTCAGCCTCAAACATAGTCCGCCCATGTTTTTTTCAAAATCATATACCTCCCTTAATGAGATATATACTTTTATAAAATGTGATATATATTCTAATTAATTGAATGATATCATTTATAGAAAATGTATAAAAAAAATTTAACAAGATATATTGAATTGTATTTAAGACTATAAAAATGATTGTGTGACAACGCTCTTAATTACCAAAGAGTGCTGATATAGGCAGCTCATTTTTACATCATGTTTTGTAGTCCGTACGTTATGATAACGTAGTATATACTGTACTATACTGTATTATCATAGTATATACTGCAATCCATATTTTTTTTTCCACCATGAAAAAAATACATTAATGTATCTAAGTATATACTTCATTTTATATAATAACATGCATTTCAAATGGTGAATATATAATTTTATATATAAAAAAATGGGATAAACTGCAATTAAGACTGTAATGGGGCTACACGTATCTTTTTCCATGACTAAATACTGTATTTGGACTTGTAATGAAGCAGGCCAAGGCCCATATAGTAAACTCGGGTCGGGCCAACTTTTTGCACTTCGGGTTGGGCCAAGTCAACCCTCAAAACCGGCCCGAACCGACCGTGCCCACCACCTGGTTCCGAGACACGCAGAGAGAGAGAGAGAGAGAGATGAAGACCTCGGCCATGGCCGCTTCGAAGCTGTGGAAGCTCCGTTTCAAACGCTTCTCCTTCTTCTCTCTATCGGAAACCCTAAAACCATTCAATGAATCTCGCTCTCCCTCCGGAAAGAAGAGGCTGTTCTCATCGGAGGCCGTCCGATCAGTTGAATCTCCGGATCGAGAGGTCCACGTGCCCGTCCTCATCGTCGGAGCCGGACCTGTCGGTCTCTTCCTCTCTATCCTCCTCACGAAACTAGGTTTCCTCTTCATCTCTCTCTCTCTCAGGCTCTACTTTACGTGGTTTTGGATAAGTTCACTGTGTTTGATGGATTGAATTCGACATGCAAACGCCTAATTTGTTGACGAATTTGGTTTCTTGTTCTACATTATAACTAGTTTCGATTTGATAACGAGGTCTGCAAATGATTAGTTCAGTGACTTCATCTTGGAATTTGTATTTTCCGTATCATGTTGTGCTTGGTGTTTTGTTGTATTGAAAAAAGGTTCATTTGTGGGAAAGAAAGGTAAACCTGGTGCATAGTGAATTGAATTGGGGATTAATAAGACCACGCATTTTCCTTCCAATCGCTTTTTCATCGCATCTCGCTTTTTGGCAAAATTTTCTTACTATTTATTTTGGAATTGTTATCAAACTTTCAATGTGTGGGGAGTGGTGACATATCTCAAAGAACGCCATTAAAATCCTTTTTTGGATATACTGATCACTGAGTTACTTGTGGGTATCATACTGTTCTGTGGGGTGGAATGAGTGGCATTCTTGTTGAGGACAGATTGAAATGATTTTACAATTGATTCTGCACTAACTGATCCATATTAACCTAGTAGCAGGATTCAGGGACATGAACATGAGTGGATTTATTAGCTGAGAGGACCGTTGAGTTTCCATATCACATGGATATTAACTGATTACTACCTGAAGGAAGAAACTATATATGCTGGGTTTTTGTCTATATCCATGGAGATGGGACACAACATTGCATCCAGGAGATAGAGAAGGGAAGCAACAACCAACCAGTAACCCTTACACAGTGCTGTGAACCAATGTATTTTCAAGCTCAATTATGTTGCATTTGTGGAAGGAAACTTACGAAACAAACAATTTTTTTCTTTTTTATGATTTATTTATTTTTTGAAAGATGTTAACTGTGAATCTCACATTCCTTACAATTTCACAAAGCTCCTTGAGGCCATGTTGAATGGTTAAAGGTTTAATTCAACAATTCTTTTGAAGAAGGGTGATGTTACCAATTGTATTAATTTGTCAACAAAGAAAATAATTGGTATAACATAATAAAAGAAAAGGAAAGGTTTGGACATAAAATATGTAATGTTGAGCATTTTACAAATAGATTAATATTATTGAGGGTCCTTAACCGTGATTTGATTTTGTGTTCTCTTGTTATTTTATTGTGAATGCTTCGCACAATAAGACAGTGCTCATTGTTGGTTCTTTTTTTTCATGAACCTTGTTTTGGAACTATTATCTCATTACACTTTTTTTTTACGAGTTTAAGTGAAAAAAGCAATATAACTGCACACTCATCTCATACTTGCATATTGCTCTTTTGTAGGTGTCAAGTGCGCAGTTATAGAGAAAAACTTGAATTTCTCTCGACGTCCACAAGCGCATTTCATTAACAATCGATCAATGGAGGTGGTTGTCCTGCTCATCATATGTATGTTTCATCTCTAAAATGCAGGATAAATACGTTGTGTGTTCCATTGACATGTATCATCTCATTCCATGAAAGACAAATGCAATATTCTGCAATGTAATGATTCAGTTTACCTTTCAATAGTACCTTTTTTTCTTGTATTGGAGTCATGATATGATTCTGTTAGAGTGCATAAAGATGGCCATTCAGTGTTTTAATTAATGAAAATATATAGCATCCATATCAAATTCAGTATTTTACTGGAATGTTTTTGGCAGCTTTTCCGAAAATTGGATGGTTTGGTGGATGAAATCCAAAAATTTCAGCCACCAGTGGACTTGTGGAGAAAATTCATTTACTGTACTTCTCTTTCTGGTTCTCTACTTGGGTCAGTTGACCATATGCAACCTCAAGGTATTCTTGTTAAACCTCTTATCTTTCTACAGCTTTGGAAAGCTGAATTTTGTCTGATATTTAAAATTATTTAATGAGCTGTTCGATTGATGGATGGCATGTTTCAGATTTTGAACAGATAGTTAGCCCCGTTTCAGTTGCACATTTTTCACAGTATAAGTTGAGCAGATTGCTAATTAAGAGGCTGGAGAATCTTGATTTTCATGTCCGAAATTGTGATAGTCCAGAAGGCCTGAATGCTGATTTTATGTTGGAGAGAGAGATTTTGATGGGTCACGAATGCACATCTCTCATTCCTGCTTGTGACCATGTCAAGGTTGGATTACTCATTCAGAAGGGTGGAACAAAAATACAGAGAAACATTCGCTGTAGCATCCTTGTTGGTTGTGATGGTTCACGAAGTACAGTAAGGAAGCTGGTTGGAATCAATATGAAAGGTCAGAGGGACTTGCAAAAACTTATCAGTGTTCATTTCTTGAGTAAAGATCTTGGGCAATACTTGTTGCACCACAGACCAGGAATGTTGTTCTTTATTTATAATCCAGAAGCCATTGGAGTTCTTGTTGCACATGATCTTACCCAAGGGGAATTTGTGATGCAGGTAGTGTATGTAATACATCAAGTCTAGTATTCTTTTATTTGAATGGTTTGCTCATTTACTCAGTGGTCCTCATTAGAATTTAAGTTATGACCGCTTCTTACAGAATTTTTTTTTCTTACTTTTATGTAGATACCATTTTATCCTCCTCAGCAGAGTCTTGAGGACTTCAGTCCCAAGGTATTATAAGAATCCATGTAGTTTGCTGTAAACTTCATATTGTCCTTCTTCTACTTCTTATTGGTAAAATAATAATCTTCCTTAGTTTTTTTTAGAATTATAACATTTGTGGATATCGTTTGAGCCATGAGGAGACTCTTTCAGACTGTTCTTTATTAAAAACCAAAAGAAGGTGTCATTATACTCCGCTTCATAATATGTGCTCAAGTTACCTCTGAATCTTACATCACAGTCACTGTAACATCTGCTGCACTCTGTGTTCTTTGTTTGACAAGCCTAACTCATAGATAGTTTTTTACAATAAAGAAAATGATTGAACCATGTTGTTTTTTCATCTTTTGTGGAATGTGGTGTTCATCAATTTATACTAAAACAGGTAAACTACATTGAGATACTTGCAAAAGGAGAGGCCATAAGAATTGCCCTCACCCAAAGGTCCAAAAAGGCTCTCCTCAACTGAACATACACCCTACCTAACATACAGATTTTTATCTGCCTAAAGATGTGGGTGGCCCTAGATTGAACCAAGTTTCTACCTCCCAAGTAGTACATATTCAACTGGCATTGTCACTATTTATTTATTTTTTACTACTTGCACAAAAGTGGTTCATGTTTCAATGATCACTATTTCCATTTGCCAACATTTTGTGCTGTCCTAAGGCACTCATATGTGGTTATTTTTATTTCTGACCTATACAATTATGATTTATTACATTTTGCACACTTGAATCCATGAGTGTCCCAAGAAGGCCACAACCCAATTGGATCATCCTTATGCATGGGAAAAGAAAGTCATGGGCACTTACAGTTAACCTCCTTTTCAAATAAAACTTTACCAGAAGGTCCCTATCAATTTAGTGCAAACCGTTTCCTAAGGACTTCCTAACTCGATTGGTCCTTAATAATCGAATGAGAAAAATAGATAACCAAGAAATCCCAATAAAGGTATTTGTTTTTAGGGTGAATTGCCCAAATACTCCTGCAGCCAACCCCCAATTATTCATGTGCCCCCATCTTTTGAAAAAAAATTTGTACCCCTACAGCAAATGCTTAATTTTTTTTCTACCCTCGTCCCTCTAATTCCCCAGCCCCACAAAATCACAGTTACCCCCCTGTAAGTGTATATATGTTTTCTATATTTTGGTGAATACAAAATGTAATTTCTGTAAATATTATCTGTAAGGGAAAATCCATACAACCCCCTAAAATCTGACTGAAAAACATATAACCTCCGGACTTTTCTTAAAATCCATATAACCCCCTGAAAACTCCTTGTAAATCCAAATAACCCCCTGAATAAAAATTTTGTTAATAAATGATGAATATTTAGCACATATTTCGTTTAGTTAACCCTGATTGAAAGCACGATATACTAAAAAATCACTACAATTGGTTAAAAATGTAAAAATCATATGAAAATGATGATTTTACCCTCTCTGGATATATTATAAAACTCTATCCGGAAGAGTAAAATCATCAATTATAGAAGATTTTTCGCATTTTTAACACATTGTAAGTTTTTTTGGTATATTGTGTTTTCTACCAGGGTTAACCAAACATAATATTTACAAAATATTCATCATTTGTAAATGTAAATTTTTTTCAGGGAGATATTTGGATTTACTTGGTGTTTTTCAGGGGGGTTATATGGATTTTAAGAAAAATCAGTATGGATTTCAGTCAGTTTACAGGGGGTTATATGGATTTTTCCCTATCTGTAAGTGCATTATTATGTCATGTAAAAATGGTAACTTACAAAACACTAGAGAAACATACATTAATACATAACAATACATAACATTAATATATATGTGGTTCTTATATTGTCATAAAGTACACACTTGTTGGTGTTTGATTTATTTGGGCGTTTGACTAATTGTTGTATCTCTAATATTTTGAATTGCGTTTTCTTCTTAATGATGTACGCTTGTTAACTCGAAGGTGTAACAGTGGATTCGATTTCAACCAAAATGACATGAAGATAATAAGAAAAAATACATCTTAGTTCATTAGGGTAGGAAAAGAACATCGGAATGCAAACATTCGATGAATTCAAGTGTTTTGATGTATTTATTGTGATAAAATATTTTCAAGTGTTATACATTAATGTAGGTTTCTCTAGTGTTTTGCAAGTTGGCATTTTTATATGACTTGTATAATAATGCAACTTACAAATTATATTTACAGAAATTACATTTTGTGTTCAGAAAGTTATAGAAAACATAAGGTAGAAAACTTACAGGGGGAAAACTGCAATTTTGTGGGGTTGGGGGAATTAAAGGGATAAGGGTAGAAAAAAATTAGGTGTTTGCTGCAGGGTACAGAAAAAAAATTTCAAAAGGTGGGGGCACAAGAATAATTGGGGGTTGGCTGCAGGGATATTTAAACAATTAACCCTTGTTTTTATAGGGCCTTCATCATGTGTGCAGTCGGGCCTTGCTTAAGATAATGAAATGCACATCATGTGATCCTACAGAGCAACAGATCCCCCTTTTCTCTCCTTGATTTGCATCCTTGGGAAGTTATTCATTTATATACTGAGTGAATATCGGACTGACCCTTGTCCTATTCTGATTTCCTTATCTGAATATCTTGATTTTCTTGTATGATTAGTATAAAATCGTATTCAGTTTTCAACTACATTGAGAAAGTTTTTTTTAAATCATCTTGGAATTCATAATGTGATGTAGGTATGTGAGGAATTAATCTCAAAACTGGTCGGCCAAAAATATATGGATGTAAATGTGGTAGACGTAAAGCCATGGGTAATGCATGCAGAAGTTGCTGAGAAATTTGTCACATGTGATAATCGAGTTATACTTGTGGGAGATGCGGCTCACCGTTTTCCTCCAGCCGGTGGTTTTGGTAAGTTACAGCTGTGTTAAATGTATCTCCCAAAGTTTTCTATTACCCTTCAGAGAGGAAGAGGTTTGAGAGAATGCAAAACTTTAGGCTGTAACTGCGTATTGTTCAGATTTTGATTTTGTTGATAATTCACGATGATTCCCTATTGTTTTGTTGTGGAAATTAAATGATTTTCGGAATGGCTAGGTGTATAAAAGGCACCCTATGGGTCCACATAAACAACTTTTGGTCCCTGTTATTTAGGATGTAAAAGATTGGAGACAATTTAAAAGAGTTTTACCTCTCTCACTATCCTCCAACCTCTATGGGGTGTGAAGTCCGTATGAGTCTGTCAATTTACAGCTAGGACCCCTCAACTAGTTTGCCCTACAAACCACTATTCTGCTGTTTTCCTTTTGAGGGAACATTTAAGTATTTAAGTTTCATAAAATTGCAGTCTTACATATATTTTTATGTATTATTATTGAATTTGCTCATCTGGATTATTCCATTCCAACAATGCTTCATACAATCATCTTGTGAAGTAAAAAAATCAGAGAGGAACTTTGTTAGCGCATTTCCGAGTTTGAAGGCCAGGTGTATACATATATATTGTGATCTTAATTATTTTTTGTATGCATCATAAGTTAGTGATTACTCATCTCAAGAGAATTAGAGTTAGTTCTTGAGTGTGATTCTTAATCAAAAGATGTTGATCACAAACATTTGTTGCTTGTAGGAATGAATACCGGTATTCAGGATGCCCATAATGTAGCATGGAAAATAGCTTTACTATTGAATGGCATTGCTCAACCTTCCCTTCTTCACACCTATGAAATGGAGCGTAAGCCGGTACATTTACTTTTCTCGTTATCCTTTGCATATGTTTTGAATTAAAGCTAAATATTTGATGCACGTCCATTGCTATTTTCAGGTAGCCATTTTTAATACGGAACTAAGTGTTAAGAATTTTTATGCGGCTATGTCTGTTCCTGCTGCTCTTGGCCTAGATCCAACTGTGGCAAACACAGGTGATAGAACATCCATCCATAACAATATTTAGGGTCATAAAATTACATTAGAAATGTGTATTAAATTATGTTTCTTTCCCTGCTTGCTCACATATGCTGGCAGTACACCGAGCAGTTAATAGCAGCATTGGTTCTATTCTACCATCTGGACTGCAGAAGGTAATTCTTGAGGGGATTTTTGCACTAGGCCGAGTTCAGGTCTCACCGTCTCTTTTAAATGAGAACAACCCACTTGGATCGTCAAGGCTTGCCAAATTGCGGGGTATATTTGAAGAGGGGAAGAGTCTTCAACTCCAATTCCCTGCTGAAGATCTTGGTTTCAGGTAGATATCATACTATCTTAGCAATGTGATTGTATTTTTTTTATTTTTTTATTTTTTTTTGGACCGTCCAAGTGGATTAAGCATGGTGGTTGATGTATTATCAATTTTTTTTTTTTGTTGAACCTAGAATCAGTTTATCAGCTTAGTTAGGTGGTTTGATAATAATAAAAAAAACCTGGTAGTAAGCTCCCATCTTCTTATCAAACTGTAACTGTCTTAAATTGGACATCGTGAATTTGATTTAGGTCATTGTGTTATAGAAAAATTGAATTTCCCACCGATATTATAATCATCATAAGCAGCAGCGAAGTCTGTTTTCTGGCAGTCTGAATTTGGTGTTGAGAATCCCATCTGTAATGGTACAAGGTCATAAGTATTTCAATCAATATACAATGCTAGACATACTTAAAGCTGCTCTTAATTTCAGGTTTTGTCTATGATTCTCCATGTCAGAACTTCATGGAATATTAGAATTGGAATTTATTATGTCCAAAAACAGTATTATGTATGTGTTGAATATATTCATAACCATACTGCATCCAAATAAATAGATCTGCATTAAATCAGTGAGTTAATGCTTGATTTTGATGGTGCTTCTCCTCGCTGCAAAGATTGTTTTGGCGTGTACACATCCCTATCTAGTGCTAAGGATTTGTTAGTTAATGCCTTAATGGTGATAATTAGTCTTCTCTGCAATCCAACTTGCATATTCTGGAACTAGGTACTCAGAAGGCGCACTTGCACCTGATGCGATTAAGACAGACGAGAAAACTGCCAAAGCTTCTCCGACAGGTCGCAAGAGGGATTATATTCCCTCAGCAAAACCAGGATCTCGCCTACCACATATGTATATGAAGGATTTAAACTCCTCATCTGATCAGGTCCATTTGTCAAATTTATCGTCCGACCCAAGAATGATGGACCATATCACTGATGCCTGCAAATTCTCTTAATGCAGGATATGGTCTCTACATTGGATCTGGTATCTTCAGACAGGCCTGAATTTCTTCTCATTATATCACCGACCAAAGACTCCTACGAATTAGCGCGTGCAGCTTTCAAGGTGGCAGGAGATTATAAAACACTTCTCAAGGTATGTGTTGTGTGGCCTCACGGATCATCAGGTGACCGCATATTTGAAAGTAAAACTGAATTAGAGCCGTGGAACAACTTTGTCAATGTGGAGGAAGTTGGGCACTCGTCGTGGTGGGAAATCTGTCAGATGACAAATAGGGGTGCTATTTTAGTGAGACCAGATGAACACATCGCATGGAGCGTGGAATCCGGAGTTACCGGAGATCCTTCAGGGGAGATGGACATGGTATTCTCAGTGATTTTAGGCAGGATGAAAACGCCACTATAGGTATGATTTTTGGTATCTATGTTATTTTATTTCATAGATTTATAATCACATTAGCTTTCTTTGGTTTTCCTTGGTGTCCATGCATTTCTTGGAATAATACTACATGTAGTCTTATTTACAGTGACCACATGATTGTAAGGAAAAATATTCACTCCAATGAATCGAGTGTATTTCTTTACTCAAATAAATAAAAAAAGTCACACTTCATCATATAATTTATACTTAACAGAAAAGTGGGGCTGTAAATGGCTACATGAACTGCATCGACCAGAATTAGATAAATATTGAATAATGCAATCTTGTATGTAGTTTTTTTTTTAATAATTCCTGTATCTTTGATAATAAAAAAAATTTGGTGTATAGTATGTATTTTAATAAAAATGAATTATATGGTTCAATGAATTGTATAATCTTATATAAATAAAAAATGAATGGTATATGTGACATCACATTCTTCGTCCAACAAAATATTAAGATTGTTCAGAGGAAGCCATATATAGTGGATCATCACCCAAAATCTACAACTTTTGTTCAATCATGTCCATAAATATATTTTTTTGTGTGTATGCACGCCAGTATGTAAACATCTTTTTTTATGGAGTTACAATAGGAAATGTAGAAATGACTATTTCCCTGACATTTTCCTTTTGGTAAAGTATCAATTTGATTTAGATGTTTCAATGGTTTGCTTTGTAATTGTTTGAATCTTACATGACCCGATCTCTTAGGCCTGTGGACTACCAAAAGGGGGCATATACAATCTTTTTACATTGATTTCATAGGTTTAGTAACTAGTAGTGGTTCAAATCAACGTTTTTGACTTGTATTTTATAACCAAATAGGCTCTTGTACACAAAAACAAAGACTCAAATGGATATACAAGTGGAATCACTATATTGAGTGGAATAAATTATTTTTTGTTTAGTTGTGTTTTTAGATATTCTTGTTATAAAATATAATAACAAAATTTATGTTGTTTGGTTGATCATAGATAAGTTGTGAATAAAAAGTAAGCAATATGTGGATAAAAATATGTAAAAGATATTAAAAAAATATTTGACTTGTGGATTTCCTATTCCCGTGAGGAGATTGGTGGAATAATACAATTCTAGAGCATTTGGAACATAGTTTATTCCATTTATTCTAACATAGTTATTGTAAAAGTTAAAATCTGTCACACTTTAGGATCCGTTTAAAATGTTATATCGCCCCAGCCCATCGCGTCATAACACATCACCACCTCAGGTTGGACCAATAAGCAATCTGGTCAGACTCCTGACCAGACCAGAGTGAATGGGGGTATAGCTCATGTCCGACTTGAATCAAAATCACGGAGTCCGTATCGGCGAGATATTAGGAATTCCGAGGAATATTCCCTAACACGGTGGCTGTAACAAACTGTCAAAAAGTAGATCCCACGTGTCAATCGATTCAAGAGTCACATGGAAGATTCAATCTCATGATATGCTCAAACCTCCATGGAAATAAGCACACCCTCCCACTATAAATAAAAGGGTATCCCCTTCACATAAGGGGGGAGGGAGGAGGGGGTAGACAGAGAAAGACTCCTTCCAAAAAAAAAAAGAACCCTAGACCCAAGCTTTAAATCCCATTTTAATGGAGATTGGGCTTCATCGTCGGAGGTTCTCTCCAAAAAGGAACTACGTGTGACTTGATCCCTCCAAAAGGGTACGTAGGCAGCCTGATTTACATCAAGTTCAGTCCAGACAAACCTCCTCAATCCCTCCACGGCGGACCCTAATCATCGTCTCTTCACGGATCTACTCAAATCAAGCCCGGACTGCCATCGAGTCTGGCCCATTCAAGGAGGAGAACATTTTCACCTCCCACAAATGGCGCCGTCTGTGGGATTCACCTTTTCAGGTCTACCCTGGCAGATAGGTCTACCCCGTCGTTCACCTTTTCAGGTGTACCATGTCGATCACCTTTTAAGGTCTACCCTATCAGTTGACCTTTTCAGATCTACTCTGCCGTTCACCTTGTCAGGTCTACCTTGCAGTTCACCTTTTCAGGTCTACCCTGGCAGTTCACATTTTCAGGTCTACCCTGTCAATCACCTTTTAAGGTCTACCCTGGCAGTTGACATTTTCAGGTCTACCTTGCCGTTCACCTTTTCAGGTCTACCCTGCCGTTCACCTTTTCAGGTCTACCCTGCCGTTCACCTTTTCAGGTCTATCATGACAGTTCACCTTTTCAGGTCTACTCTGCCGTTCACCTTTTCAGGTCTACCCTGTCGTTCACCTTTTCAGGTCTACCATGACAGTTCACCTTTTCAGGTTTACTCTGCCGTTCACCTTTTCAGGCCTACCCTACCAATGACCTTTTCAGGTCTATCCTGCCTATCACCTTTTTAAAATCTTCCTCGCAGGTCACTTTTTCTGTTCTTCCCTGCGGATCACCTATTCATGTCACCTTCTTAGGTCTTCTATAACGGTCACCTATTTAAGTCTTCCCTGTAGGTCACCTATTCAGGTCTTCCCTAACAGGTCACCTTCTCAGGTCTTGCCTGACGATCACCTTTTCAAGTCTTCTCTGTCTTCCAGGTTAAAATCAGAATGAAATAGAAAAGCGTCACCTCGACAAAAGTGAGATGAGGATTTAGCATGCAAGGTCTCAATGTTTGATCTTATGCTCTCCTGATCCCCAAAATGCCAAGAGTGTGAAGATTTAGTCTAATCATTAAGAGGACATCCCTTAAATCTATTCTTCTGCTCTTCCGGTCCCCGAAAGACCAAAAGAGGGGGTATTTGTAGAAGCCAAAATTTGTCACACATTAGGATCCGTTTAAAAGGTCATACCGCCTCGGCCCATCGTGTCATAACACACAATCACCTCAGGTTGGGCCAATAAGCAGTCTGGTCGGACTCCCGACCAGACCTGCGTGAATGGGGGCATAGCTCCTGTCCAATTTGAATCAAAATCACGAAGTCCGCATCGGTGAGATATTAGGAATTCCGAGAAATATTCCCTGACACAGTAACTGTAACAAACTGTCAAAAAGTAGATCCTACGTGTCGATCGATCCAAAAGCCACGTGAAAGATTTTATCTCATAATATGCTCACACCTCCTTGGAAATAGACACACCCCCTCCCACTATAAATAGAAGGGTATCCCCTTCACAAAAGGGGGAGGGAGGAGGGGCAGAGAGAGAAAGAGACTCCTTCCAAAAAAAAAAACAAAGAGAACCCTAGACCCAAGCTTTAAATCCCATTTTAATGGAGATTGGGTTTCATCGTCGGAGGTTCTCTCCAAAAAGGAACTACGTGTGGCTTGATCCCTTCAAAAGGGTACGTAGGTAGCTTGATTTACATCAAGTTCAGTCCAGACAAACCTCGTCAATCCCTCCACGGCGGACCCTAATCGTCGTCTCTTCACGGATCTACTCAAACCAAGTCCGAACCGCCCTCGAGTCCGGCCTATTCAAGGAGGAGGACATTTTCACCTCCCACAGTTATAAGTTACAACCACCTGTTCTTTGTTTACAAACATTTTTTCATCATACAATGTATGTGGGTATGGACTTTTACCCAAAAAAAAATTGCATGTCCAACTTGTGTTCTGCCCTATCATCGCTTTTTTTTCCAATAAAATATATATTGTTATAACAAGTGAAGTATATATTGTGATACATAAGTGTATATGTTCTTTAAATATGAAAAAAAATTCATACTCTACAATAATCCTAGTGTATAGATGACTAGGGGGCTAAATGCAGACGTGGTTGTAAAGCGAATATTAGAAGACAACGGGGATGAAATTTTATAGATTCATACATTATTGTATTATTGCAGTGCTTAAGCTCTATCGCAATGTATGGGACTATAAAAAAAAATTCATTTTTCAAGAAAAAATATATTAATATATCTTAGTATATATTTTAATTTGTATAGTAACATATATTACAAATTTTTAATGAAAAGTGTCATTTTAAAAACAGTTCCTGCGGATGGAACCATTTTCCATGAAATGTAACAAAGAAAATGTTACACTACGATTATTTTTACCATCCAAAATGTGGACCACACATTTTCACATAACAATGTAATTACATCGTATAACAATGTATATGCTTCACTGATTTTTTAATGAAATATACAAGACTAAATTTTGGACACTGCCTTAACATTTTGCAATATATTGCTTCAAAAAAAAATTTGCAATAGAATAATATTACATAGTTTTTTTTTAATATCATATGCCTCGATAGAAAATCAACATATATTCATATAAATAAGATATATGTATTAATAGAAATTTTTGACATTTTCTATAAATGCATTCATACAATTCATTGAAACATATGCTTAATATTTTATAAAAACATGTAACTTATTAGCTGAGGTATATTATTTTTAAAAATTCAAAATACGTATTGAAGATGTATTTTCCCACTTCAATCATCGTAAGCGTGTGGAGTCTCCTTGTCGGATTTGGATCCAACCGAATATGCTTTTTACACTCACAAAGAAATAACGGGGGACACCAATGTTATGCCAACCAAGAGAACTTTGATGCTTAAGTCAGTAAGAGAATTCAAGTATAATCTCATTCTTATGGTGCATTTAGTTGCGCGATTGCAAAACTGATTCTGCAGGAATCTGCGATTGCAAACCTAATTCTGCAGGAAGCTCACTTTCTCAGCTTTTTGAAATCGCAGCTTTTGGGCACTATTTACCTGCAATCACTAGATTTAAAACTGCGATTACAAAACTGTTTGGTTGCGCGATTGCAAACGCAGCTTCCTGTAATCGCAATCGCGCAACCAAACGCACCCTTAATATAACTTGACTCAGATATAACTCGTACCTCTGTTTGTTGTACATTTTCCCTTTTTATAAGATCCATCGGCAAAGTAACTGTTATAACAGCTTTTCTCCTTAATGGCTGTAATGGATGAGTTTTGTGGAAACCACTCTTATTTATAGCCGTTAAACATGCCCTTAATTATCCATAACGAATAATGAGTCTTGATTAACAACCTGACAATTATTGACTTAGTTGATGCTTGACCGTTTAGAGGTCCTAATCGAGGTCTTTATCAATTCAGGGTTCTATTCGAGACGTGACGTGGCATTCGCCCTCGAGGATCAGACCTGAGTCACCTCACAATGAGACCGGTCGTGTTTCGCCTATTGAGGGGTGTTTAATTGATACTTACATGCTCTGCTTTTGTTAAATTGGGCTATTGGTTACCGGGCGCGAGGATTTACACCCATGAAACTCTCATGCGTCTCTCTCTAAAAAGATTAAAAAGATGCAAATACACATGTAGATCTAATAGGGGGTAGTCAATTAGGATACTCATGGACAAAATGTCTATGTCCGTGGATTTATAAATCTTATGTTATTCAATAAGGGCATTGGTTCATGGACAAAAAGTCAAGTATTATTCGATTGAGACATTATTTCATGGACAAAAAGCCTAGCGTTATTCAATTGAGACATTATTTTATTAATATAAAATACATTGTTATTCGATTGAGACATTATTTTGTGGATAAAATGTTCAATGTTATTCGATTGAGACATTATTTCATAGACAAAAGGTCCAGCGTTTTCGATTGAGACTTCTGATAGTAGACATTTTCTCATGTGTTATTCAATTTAAATAGGATTTATAAAGACTTTCATAAGTAATAGATTTTTGTGGAGTTTAAAGAGAGAAATATAAAGGAAAAAGTCATATCAAAATCCCACCCAAATGAGTGGGATTCTCATGAACTTTTATTCTAGTATTAAAAATATATCTTCAGTTTTTTCTTTTAACAGAACTAGTCTCTTTTATGGATGATGATTATCTCATGCCTTTCATATTTTTATTCTCGTATTAGTCTTTACCCAAAATCAAGTACCATTCTTTTAAAATCCAACTCTACACAAATAACACCCTCAAAAACTAAAATTCCTACAACTGATGAAATTTTCACAACATATGCTACAATTATATAGTAATTTTTACTTTATCCTGAACTAGAACATTATAATAATTTATTCACAATTATTATGAACTTTAGATCACCCATATATGTCATATAAAATCAACCAATCGGTCATATGTTGACAACATTCTAAGAACAAGATTATTCACTAGATCCCAATCAAAATACATTCATCACTGAGGTATTTGGAAACAGGCTTGAAAAGTAGCTTTTTACTTAAAGCTACTCTTAAAATTATATTACCAAGAAGTATACTTTTGTTATATTTAAAAAAAGCTCAATTTTTCCTGTTTATAAATAAAAACTATTTTTTTTCTTTATAAAATTCCGGATCGCTTAGGCATTTGGAAACATGTTTAGATTATATATGATTCCTACAAAAGCATAATCATCCAAACATATGTCAAAACACTACATTTGAAAATGAGTGTTTTTATCATGGCATTCTAGCAATATGCATTTCAGATATATGAAGATCGATATTTATTATATTAAATTACATTTTATATTGGATATGAATAATTCATGTTGAATTTGAATATTTGAGTTTTATTTGTTATTTTAAGAATCCAAAAACAAGTATACGAGAATCAATAGAAATCCACATTTGAAAATCTACAAAAGTATGTTAAATTCTATGAGAGTCAATATTTGAAAGTTTATAAAAGTCTGTAAAAATCCATAAGAGTCAGTCAGTGAAAGTCTACAAAAGTCTTTGAAAGTCTATGAAAGTCGGTCAGTGAAAGTCTGAAAAAGTCTGCAAAAGTCTATGATGAGAGTCAATCTTTGAAAGTCTGTAAAATTATGTGAAAGTTTGCAAAGGCTACAAAAGTCTATCACTTAAATAATATCCATCAAAATCCATATCGATTACCCCCGTAAATTGAGGTGGAGAGGAACTATACTTAGGGTGCGTTTAGTTGCGCGATTGCAAAACTGATTCTGCAGGAATCTGCGATTGCAAAAATGATTCTGCAGGAAGCTCACTTTCTCAGCTTTTTAAAATCACAGCTTTTGAACACTATTTACCTGCAATCACTGGGTTTAAAACTGTAATTACAAAACTATTTAATTGCATGATTACAAACACAATTTTCTGCAATCACAAATCCTACATAATCACGCAACCAAATGTTTCCTTAACATTATCCAATATAAGTCCCAACTCGAGGGCACGGAAGAAGGCCCACTCAATCAATCCCACCCTATCGAGAGGGTAGCCCCCGCACGGATTCCGAGACGGTGGCACGATAACCAAAACAAGAAAAAATCGTCCTCTTGCCCGTTTTTCAAGGCAATCCACGAACGAACGTCTCCTACGCAACAACTGACGTAAGATTTGAAAAGTATATTTTTTTCATGATAAATAAAAAACATGGATAACCATAATAATGATGATGATCATCATCATCATCACAAACTCTTTATACCCATCCCCAGTTCCCATCCCCATCCCTTGCTTACGTGTGTCTGTTAATCTTATCCTACTCACGCCATTCATTGTTTCTGTTTGCCTAGACCCGGGAGCATTGAAAGACAGGAAAAAGAACGGATCAGATCCAATCCTAGTTTTGATATATATATCATCAGATGATAAGATTCAATGATCACAAATATGTTGAATAATTAGATTGTTTAATTAGTGAATATAACATGTTCCTAACTGGTTTCGATTGGATAAAGTTTTCATACGAATGAAAATTTGACAAAAATCACTTCACATCATGAAAATTTGATAATTTATCTTTTCAACACCTCAATTATGATTCGATGACATGTCTTTTTTATCTTACGTTTAAAATGTGTTCATAGTTAAAAAAATTATTAAATTTTGGATTAGAGGCCAACCCGATTTTATTTGATAATAACTTTACACCATTGATAAAGAGTCATCCCATCCTAATCAAATTGTTTTGTTTATAATATGAGAGATCTTATTCAAGTAATATTTTAATTCTTAAAATCTTATGTTTTAAATTTATTAGTATTTGAAAAGTATTGTTTTTGTTAGTTTTTTTAATCGTCTGTTTTCTTTTTTCTAAAAAAAGAAGGGGTGAATATAGCTGAAAATATATTGGATCAGTTTAAAACACAATATCCATCCAAACACAAATCCAAATGGTGCATAAAACGATTACGTGGGCTTAAAACACTTGGTGATAATAATCTTGTCTAAAGATTTTTTTTGTACTAATACCCTCATTATTGTGTTTTTTTTTTACAAATATCCTTGGACAATATGGTTTTATTATGCAGTGAAAGTCCACCACTTACATTATGAAAACTTGAGTCAATACGAGCTCAAAACAAATTGTGAACCGAAGCCCACTGGGACCTATACATTTTGTTTCTCCAATTCTCAGCAGGATTTGAGACCAAGGGGATTACAAGAGCAGTGTCACTTCACCATATAGCACCAACTAATAGTAAAGGTATTGCTTTTTTTTATATTTATTTTATAACAAGACCCAACACAGAATATATAGTATTATTTCATTTTAAAAGTACTGTAAAAGTATTGTATTTGATGATACTAGAACATCCCAAAAATCTAACATTTGAAATAGACACTACTTTGAACACTTAATTAGAAAGTTTTTCTTTTAAGATAATATCAATTATTAATCTTGACATAAATTTAAGTGTGGTCACACGTGCTGATTTCCAGGCCCGACACAAGATTTTGCATGTGCTTTTTTTTTTTTTTTTTTGCTATTGACCATTCAAACGGTTCAAATTTCGTTCAAATGAAATAACTTCCGTTCAAATATCATTCAAACGGCAGTTCAAACATTCAGAAATGAGCGTTTTGAGAATGAAATCCGTTTAAACGGCATTCGAACGACAATGTAAAATAATAAAACAACTATCATTCGAATAGACTTCAGTCAATATGCGACCGCTTATACAGACATACAGCATATGCGGTCACACGTGATTTAAACTGTGCGAACTGCATATTACTTTAAAGCATTGCTACTTAACATAATAAAGCAAGTGCATGACCATGATATAAATAAAGTACATGCACGTTCAAGTTACCAATCTCTACCAATATATATATATGGATTCCAACACTCCTCTTCAAATTCATTACACACAACACACATATTTAGTGAAGATGGGGAGCTACTACGACACGCCGGAGGGGGTGGACGTGCGGGGCCGCTACGATGAGGAGTTCGCGACGAGGGTCCTGACCTTGGACGCCCTGCGATTCGTGGCGGGGCTGCAGAGGGAGTTTCGCGGGGCGGTCCGGCACGCGATGGAGAGGCGGTCCGAGGCGCAGAGGAGGTACGACTCGGGAGAGGTCCCGCGGTTTGACTCGGCGACCCGGCCCGTGCGGGAGGGGGAGTGGGCGTGCGCGGGGGGTGTACCCCCGGTCATCCAGGATCGGACGGTGGAGATCACTGGGCCCACGGAGAGGAAGATGGTCATCAATGCCTTGAATTCTGGGGCCAAAGTCTTCATGGTTTGTTTCTCTCTTCTTTTTCTTTCATCGATCTCAATTGAGCTATTCATAACCAGTTAAGAATACTCAAGAAAATTGTGAATGACATCTTTCATTTGTATGTTCATTTTTAGACATTTCAGGTCAAGAATCCATCAGAATTGGATTATTGGAAAGAAGAAAAAAAAAATTTGCTGAACTAAGAGTTACTAAACTGATCATTAATCATTTTTGCAATTTTAATCTGAGCATGTACTCAGTTGGTTATGTATATATTGAAGTAGGAAAAACACAAAAAAAAAATGCATTCAATTTATTTGAATTTATATAAAAATTACAAAAGCGACAAGAGGGTGATGGTATACTTAGGTTGTGTTTGGTTATAAGATTGTAAAACTGATTTTAAATAAAAAGCTAAGTTTAAAACTGATTTTGTAATAAACTGTCTCTGCACAGCTTATGAAAAACTCAGGTTTTGAACATTTTTTTTACAAAAATCTATCTGCAATTTTTAGTTCTAGTTTTTTTTATTTAGAAATAGATTTTGAAAAAACAGCTTCTGCAAATCCAAAACCAAGCTAACCCTGTTTCCAAATGAGCCTTAGTTGATTTTTCTAAGCACGTTGTAAGTACATATGTATTCAATTCATACAAATATAATAGTATCCCGAACACTTAATTAACTCTTGGACTAAAATATATATATAGCATTGTGAGTTTGGGTTTGAAACGCCTCATGCATACCAAGTGCATGAATTGTTTGTGATTCCGTGCATTCCCAAGGTTGTTTTTCCTCATAATACTGGGGTTCATCATCACAAAAGAAGTATTAACTGCTTGTGGAGCGCAGATTATATATTTTTCTAGCAATTATAATGATAATGTTGTCACGTGATGAAAAGATGATTTTCTTCTTTAACATCAGGCTGACTTCGAGGACGCGCTCTCGCCGACCTGGGAGAACCTAATGAGGGGCCAAGTGAACCTCAGAGACGCCGTGGCAGGCACCATAACCTACCAAGACAAGGCAAGGAACCGCGTCTACAAGCTCAATGACCGGACCGCAACCCTCTTCGTGCGCCCCCGCGGGTGGCACCTCCCCGAGTCCCACATACTCATCGACGGGGAGCCCGCCATCGGGTGCCTCCTGGACTTCGGCCTCTACTTCTACCACAATCACGCCGCCTTCCGCGACACCCATGGTGGCGGCTTTGGGCCCTTTTTCTATCTCCCCAAGATGGAGCATTCAAGGTATGAAAAATGTTACAAACAGTCCATTTTATAGTCTAAAATGGAGATCGCACATTTTTTTTATTATAAGAAAATCATATACCTCATCAAGTGAATGAAATATGTATTCTTATAAAATGCGAAGTATATACTTCAATGAATTGACTGATGTGATTTATATAAAATATGAAAATTTCAACTAAGTATATACAAGGTACGAAACACATTTTAAATAAAATGGAATCTAACCAGTGTTCGATCCCATCAGTTTTGTCAATCTCCAAGGTTAGCATGTGTCTAGAACATGCAAAGAGACCTCATTCGTTTAACATGCAAAATAACATATGTCAGTCCTCTATAAGAGATTGGATCCCGTCTTGTTTTAAACTGGCCATGTCCATGCCATTCCGGCCTGGCCCGACCTGATACACATACTAGTGTCCTGTGTGGTTCTATAACTAGTTCTGCCACAAGCATTGCAAGTCCTGCAACTAATGAATCCATGTCACCTGAGTTCGGATCAACAGGGAAGCCAAGATATGGAACAGCGTGTTCGAAAGGGCAGAGAAGCACGCTGGTGTCGGGAAGGGGAGCATCAGGGCGACGGTCCTGATAGAGACGCTGCCGGCGGTGTTCCAGATGGATGAGATCCTCTACGAGCTGAGGGACCACTCAGCTGGACTCAACTGCGGTCGCTGGGACTACATCTTCAGCTATGTCAAGACCTTCCGCGCCCACCCTGACCGCCTCCTCCCCGACCGCGTACTTGTCGGCATGGCCCAGCACTTCATGCGGAGCTACTCCGACCTCCTCATCCGCACGTGCCACCGCCGTGGCGTCCACGCCATGGGCGGCATGGTACGCGACTCTTCTCTCTCTTTCCCTCCTCGCACAGCTCTAATGATAAGCCTATCAATTATTCAAAAAATATATATATCTGTTCCAATTCCTCCATGTCCAAATAATTTGAATATAGAGGATACGGAGATACTGATATCAAAAATCGATCCCCCCCCCCCCCAACAAAAAAAAACAAATCCAAATCTAAGTATTTGTTCATATTATGTATTACAATCCATATCGTATCTTGTTTAAGCATAATCTTGAAAATTTTAAAATTTATTGTTATTCTCTTTGTATGACAGATGAGAAACCTTGAATTTTTTTAAAATTTCTCTCTAATGTGTCACCTATCACCCAAACTAGCGTTTCTTATTTAAACATATCAATTATCTGAAAAATATCTATATCCACTCGGAATTCGAATGTTAAAATCATTATCTAAATAATTTAGGATATGATACAAATATTGAAGTATTCGATTCATGGCAAGTGAACTTACCATTTGAGTCGTTGAATAGGCGGCGCAAATACCAATTAGAGACAATCCTGTGGCAAATGAGGCGGCTCTCGAGCTGGTCCGGAAGGACAAGCTGCGGGAGGTGCAGGCGGGGCATGACGGCACGTGGGCGGCTCACCCGGGTCTGATACCGGCCATCACCAAGGTGTTCAGCTCGCACATGAGAGCCGCCCCGCACCAAATAGACACCATGAAGAGAGAAGACGCAACGACTGTAACCGAAGAAGACCTCTTGCAGAAGCCGAGGGGTGTTCGGACCATGGAAGGGCTCAGACTGAACACCCGGGTCGGGGTTCAGTACTTAGCCGCCTGGCTCACCGGGACCGGTTCGGTCCCACTATACAATCTAATGGAGGACGCGGCAACAGCGGAGATAAGTAGGGTTCAGAACTGGCAGTGGCTGAGATACGAAGCGATTCTCGACGGTGATGGTGTTGGAGTCAGAGTGACAAAGGAAGTGTTCGCGAGAGTCGTGGAGGAAGAGATGGCGAGGATCGAAAGGGAGATTGGGAAGGAGAGGTTCGAGAAGGGGATGTATAGAGAGGCTTGTAAGATCTTTGTGAAACAATGCATGGCTACTACGCTCGACGATTTCCTGACTCTGGACGCATATAACTGCATTGTCCTGCACCACCCGGAGGCACCTGCAAAGCTGTAAGTGAATGTGAGAGGGTGGTAAAAGATGAATTATGCTATGTATTGCCTTTATCTTGTTGTTGTGGGAATAAACGTCTCCTACTTTGAATGGTTTGGTTGATCATCAATAAGAATATGTCGAGGTGTTCTGCTATGTTATGAAATAATGAGGTGTTTATACAGTTGCCCCCTATTAAGATCTTTGTAGATTATAAATCTTTTGCACAGAACAATAAAAAGTATACAAACAATTGAGTCAGATGGCATAAGTAATCTTATCTAGAAAGCAACAATGAAGTCATTCCTAGTAAAAGAAAGTCCACGGCAGCATATGTGCTGAAATCGATACACTGAAAAATATATCAGTAATGCGTTCTGTACATTTTTTTTTTTTTACTAGTAGCAATTCTATCACCAAATTATCATTCATAATGTTTGGGGTGTAGTTGAGAAAAGGAAAAGGAAAATACAAAAAAAGTAGATGAGCTATCTACCGAACAAAGCTCCGATTGGAGCGATCAACAGATTGTTCTCCTCAAAAATCCTCTGTACATTGAGCAACTCAAGCTAGGGAGTAAGCTGAAAGCAAAGAAATACAAGTCAGTAATCAGAAAATTCAAAATAATCTGGGAACTATGATGACAACAAAATAACCAATGAATAACATAAGATATGAGTGGTTTTTCCATTAATTGAGACTTATGCATACAATCAAGAAGGTGTGCAAAGACATCCTCGCGAAGCACAATCCATACCAGACTAACTTACATCTTTGATGAGCAAGTGAGCAATCAGAGCAGTGAAAAATCCCAGTATCCCACCTATTGCAACCTGCGATAAGGAATGATGCTTTAGTGGAGGCTTGTTTTGTTCATAGCAATCCTACTATGGGATCATATGCTCAATCAAACCTGAGAAGGAGTGTGGCCTAGAATCTCACGCAGGGGTCTTGTGTCAGCCAGGGGATGCGTATCAGGAAGCTCAACTACTATTTGATTCAGCACCTGAAATAAACATATTGAAAATAAGATAATTTGTTAAACGAGATCGCTAGTAATGCGTGTGCGTATATAGACATAAAAATCTGAAAATGCAGAACAATGGTTTTTATCAAATTCAATATTTCCCATTCAAGCATGATGCATATATATATGGCATATGGTATGTTTAGGCATATATAAAAGTCATCCGTAACTGATTCATAAATGGATTTTTCATGTTCTTGTTCCAAAGAGGAACAGAAACAGAGTCCCTTTGCATCATATAGTTTAATGACGCCATGTTCTCCCAAGCAAAATAAATGTGCTGGAAAATTGATTCAATGAGACGTTAACTGATATATGTTCCGCATAAAACAAGAACTCAAATAGTCAACTACTGAAAATTCAATTTATAAAAAAAAAGGTTTCATAATTTCTGAGAATTCCAACATGATGTATAGGCTGTCATAACCACCTCAATCGTAAGACTGTTTGTTTAACCTAATTTTAGGCATGGAGTTCTTAGTCTATTGGCCAATAATTTGGGCGGAAAAAGCACTGTCATGACTCTGACTTCATAAAATTGAAGTTAATGAGACTCATTCTGGGTTCTGCAGCTCCAACCAAATTTGGCTGAGAAGTTGACACACCAGGCAATTAGAAATTTAGAAATTATAAACAAACTTTCCAGGCATGGATATACATTTTTCAAAATTGCTAATATAGTTTACCAGGCATTATCATTTGCAGGAAATACAGATATATAATATTGTTCAACGATAAAGCATGCAGAAGCATACCTCTGCCTGCAGTCCAGCATGCAATCTGACACCAAATGCATCATGCATCACCTGCCAAAGAATTCCGTCTAAGAATCATTTCAACATGACCAAATGACCATGACACGGCCCATATCTCTGTGTTCTCACACAATCTTTATTTAAACTACATAATGAGATGATGAAGCTGAACATTCAAAAAAATTGTACTTATATTCTATTCCACATAATCTTTATGATAAAATATTCCACTGCATCGTGTGTAGGTACCTGCCTACCCCTCAAACACAAGTGCCCGCCTAGGCGGATTCTAGCTTGTTAGCTTTTATTAAAAAATGCTATTATTATTCAATATAATAATCACCCCATAATTCTCTTGCCCCATCCTAGCTCGACCTTTTCTTTTTTCTCCTCCACCTGATTGATTGATACTATGTGCCCCTTGCCCTCCTTCTGCCCTCTCCCTTCCTCTGACTTGCTAATCCCATCAATCCCTCTCCTTCCTACTATCAGTTAGACCCATCAACTACTTCCCCCTCTGGCCAACCGATCCCATCCCTCCCCATTTCTCTCACCTACCCAGGTACCGACGTATGACCTTGCTTCGCGTCTATCGCTAGAGCCCACTTGCCCGCCTTGGGTCTGCTTCATATCTTTCATTGTGATGTTCAATAAGGATGACATGATGATTCATGACAGAGGGCTTTAACAAGGGATGACAAGTTTAAAGCAGAACGAGGCCTTCTATGACATAGAAACTGATAAATACACAATAAAATTAAATCTTATCGAAGATTTATAATTGACATACAATGAATGCTAGGATCAACGCACAAGCAAATTCTGATCCTCCAAAGCCATCTTGGAATCCAATGAAAACAGCAAGAGCTGAAACTGTCGCAGAGTGCGAGGAAGGCATTCCTCCAGAACTGATAAGCTGCTTAAGATCCCATTGCCTCTCTTTGTACCTGAATATCTAAATGAAATTAAATGAAATATAAACTAAAACCTCTTGTTAAATTCTTATTCCACAGTGCACATGAAATAAAGAACACTTACAAATCTACATTGAACAAATTTTGTAGCTAATAAAAAAACCAGTTTACGCAATCAGAATTGTGACCAAAACCACAATTTTTTTCAAAGAAAACCTAAATGACCAATCCAACAAACTAAAAAAAAAATACCATCTTTAATCTAGAAAGACAGCTGAATCTAATAAACGGGTGATTCTTCCATATGCCTAATCTTGAAAGGCTGCAATCTTCTAAAATTCCAACAGTGAATCTATTCAAACATACAAACAATCAAATCCCGAAACAAGAACGACAGATCCAACACGCAAAGCAAAAAAGAACCACTGAATCAGTTACGCAAAACCCTAACGAATCAGAGACTGATACCAGTAGGTGAAGATCTTGATGGACTGGGCGAGGGCGAAAGCGACAAAGGAGGAGATCAGGGGGTAGTTATGGAACACCGAAGCCGAGGCGACCGATACGTCGCCTCCGCCACCGACACCGTCCATCGAAGGCGACGAAGATGGCCTCCCCTCCAATCGGCAATCGATTGAACAGAGAGAGAGAGAGAGAGAGAGAGAGAGAGAGAGAGAGTCCTCTCTCTAATAAATGATTTGAAAATGAACGATTGAATGGTGGTTTAAATGCCCTAGACGGGCAGAATATGCCGCGAAGGAGAAGCTACAACAATACGCGGGAGTTCTTTAGTCTACGTGGCACATTTTTATTGGCCAAATAGATAGAGCCTAATTATTCATTTCAAAGTTCTAAACAAATATTCGATATTTATATGGGCTCCTCTAAAATTAGAAATATTCATGTAATTTAATTTCTTCAAGGTTATCTTTATGTTAAGAAGAAAACGGAAAAAAATGATGAAAAGTAAAAAAATTTGCTTTAATCATTCAAAATCTAGTGTTTGTGTCAATCAATAGAAGAAAAAAAAATTTTCATCATTTTTCTTTTTTTATTTTGTCTTTCTAGAAAAAAATGAGAAAAAAACTCCATTTCCCGTACATTAACTAGGACATAAGAATTAGAGCACACCCAATGTCACGCAGCTCAAGTGCGCAAGCTGCTGCGATGCCCAACAAAATGGCCTGTGCTTCAACCCAAAGCGGCCCACATCCAAGTAGCATAACCTGCACATATGACTTGGGTTGGATTAAAGATGATAAAGCAAGCCCCCGCAGCTCTCTGTCATTGGGTGTACACTACCATCAGTGACCACAAAAGTTAGCCATAGTGCGTGAAGTTGGTTGACCGAGTGAGAGTCCTGCAGAGAATGAGCTCATGAGTGCTTACAACATGAGTTTAAAGACAAGTGGAATGGGCAAATACCCAAGAAGATCGATGTCCCCGTGATGACCAGGCAGCGCGCGAATGTGTGAACAAATGAGGCGAAGACCGGGACAGGATGCCCCCTGGGTTTGATCCCAGCCACAGGCAGGGGGGGATTGCACAGCCCATTGGGTTGGATCTCGCAGGTTTCGAGGGTTCGGAACCTCTGTGGAGTGCCACAGGGTTTCTCTGTGAAACCCAATCGTGGTTCACATGACTGCCGTGTGACCTCACTAACAGGGCTAACGCCGTTCACACCGAGGGTTTCGATCATCCACCATATATCCCAAACAAACGGTCCAGATTGAAACCATGCGATGCTACTTTCCACTGTCCGATCAAATCTGGAGTTCTGGACAGTCCAGGTCTGAGCGAACGCTTTTTGTTTTTTAAAGAACATCCCCACTGTCCGATCTCATCTGGATGGTGAGTTTGATTGAAGTAAATCTTTGGATTTGTTTCTACATGGTTGTTCTTTTTGTTTTTCCTGTTTGGTTTTTTATTTTTGGGGTTATTTTCCTTGCTTGATGTGTTATGATTAGAGATTGAATACTTTTATGGCTTCAGCCTATGACTTCATCCTCCAATACAGCATGTCTTGGAGAGGGATTGTGCTTCAAGAGTTGTGGGTTTAATAAGATGGTGGAGACAGTTAAAAGGGTGTTGGGACTATCCGTGCCCACCTAGTTCTTTTTTCATGAGTCCCGGACATGCCAAAACACATTATACATTCACAATTCTCACATGCCTTATTTTATCATTAACCATAATTTAAAAAAATCCCATTTGGAGACCCCAGGTGCATCACAAGGCAATTTGGGTTAGATCAGGAAACTAGTCATCTTTTTTTTCTTTTTTTAGAAAAGGAAACTAGTCTTCATTTGCTGAAGCTTCAGACACTCCATTAATCTAGCTGGAACATACTTACTCCTTAAATGATATCAAATTTCAATGCATACAAAGCCAATAACAACACTTGACAACCATTAATTCAAGATTGACCTATTAGGTGACATCATGTATTAAACCCCCCCACTTGGTGTCCAATAAGGGTCGGATGGGGAGGGAATTGCCAAAAGCTCCATTTGGTTAAAAAAGAATAAAAACCTATCTTCAGATAAGTTAGTATAAACTTGATGATAATTCAAAAAAATGACTGGAATAACCAATCCACTTCTTGTACAATCCAAAATAACACTAAAGATAAAAATAATAATAACAAAAATAAGTAAAAAAAAACAATCAAACAAATTACCCCTGTAATTATCCATGAAAGAATATCAATCTAATCCTAGATAAAGGCTACTTGGCAACCAAATGAGGGCTACGATTTCTTCAAAATCATGAATAATTCATTCCTGCAAACAGGGCTCAAATCCGATTGGAACCCTCTTAAAAAATAAATCAAAGACAGATAATTTACATCGATTTCACATCGTGGCATCCTTCACATCCTTTTTTCTTACAAAAATTAAATCAGAAACGAATGATAAAAAGGAAAAAAAAAAACTAAAGGAACTGCATCCGCGCGTGCGCGAAAACACCCCAGAAAATAATATAGGAAGCTCTACAAAAGAAGAAAAAATACCAAACACTCTGCAACTCCAAAAGTGAAAGGAGAAATAAATTTCTCACAAATCCCTACATTACCGTGCAATTGCACTTCGACTCCAGCTTTGGAGGCTTCGCGCTGTTTTCGACCCTGTTGAGAGCTTCTGCTTTTGATGTCAGAGGATCCTGGATCTTGACATCCTCCCTGGCCTCGGCCGATGAGGTCGTCGTGTCTGTGGCCAACCTCTTTTGCCGAGTCCTCTGGATTTTCGTTGTCGTGCGTTTGTTGGAGCTTCTATTTTGAGAATCTTTTGGGAGAGGCTTGTTCATGGTTGTCACGGTCGGCCGAGAGGGCTCGAAGAAGGGTTGGGACTCTTTTTCGATCGCAATTGATGCGGCTTTGTATGCCAGATCATGAACGATCGAGCTACAGAAGAGTATCGTATCAGTTGCTTCTTCCAATGTTAGGCTTCTTGGTTTTTGTCCTCCTGGGCATTCGATTGTTACAGTTGATTCTTCTGGAAAAACAGAACATAACAGAAAATATCAGTAGCAATTCATATTTTATCTTCAAAACTATAAAACAATCATTTGTTCATATATGGAAATACTACATTCCTGTGGGACTAATAATGGTCATCAATGCATTTTGCACACCAGTGACCAAATAAGAATCAACAAGAAGTACTAACTACTAAGGGTGGAGAAGCTTATCAAATATGCAGTACTCATTGTGAATAGATAATCATGCAAGAGTAAGAGTCGGTTATTGGAACACAACCCCCCCCCCCCCCCCCCCAATCCCAAAGCAATAAAATGATAAATAAAGTGCTAGGTCTACATATTGTGTTACAGATTCCGGATATCAAGGAAGAATTGCATTAGGGGAGTTGTTCCCAATGTCAAAATATAGTCATTTACAACTAGAAATACGGGTTGAGAAATGTTGTTAGCTTGTAAGGGGTGAACAAGAGCAGAGGGCCCCTGAAAACGTAGACGATATTCATAATTTTTTTGTGCACGAGTATTTTTCACATGTACTAACAGTTATGCAATTTCTGTATTATAAATATTGTGGTGATGTATCCAGGTTATATACACTCTTCTGTGAGTTCCACGCCACAAAATCTGTCTCACCACAGATCTAAACGGGGTCAAAGAAGAAAATGGGACCAAATTTTAACTCAAATCACTCAACAGTCATTGGAGCCCACTTAAGACATCAAATCACCCCACCCCCCACACACACACATCAGGAGATGGCCAAACTCAGAAAAAAAATATATCAAGATTCAGTAACAAATATCTCAGCAGATTGACGGTTGACACGATGACAGTTAAATAATCCGGGAAATAGTACTGGTCTCAATTGATATTCTTTTGAATAATGATAAAATGCCGATGAACCTGAATATTCATTTCTCTAATGTTCAAGAAAACACCACGAACATGCTTTTAACAGGTCGAGAATTTTTAAAAATGCATAATATGAACTCTCCATATCTGGATATCAGAGAGAGCGGGAACTGGTTAATAATGACCATAAAACTTTTTGAAACTCATGTTAGCAGAAAAAAATTCAAAGAACATTTTTGTTGTTTCACTCAGAATAGCAGATTGGATCTGAAGAAACAGCGGCTGTGGGAGTGGTTTAGTTTTCTTTAGATTTCTACAAATCAAACTTTATGAACCCTACAGAAAATTTTGCTAAAACCAAAGTGATCCTTTCATGCAACACAACATGGGGTATTTCCACAGGATGAGACATGATACACTCACAACATAATAGTATATATAGGTTCAAAAATAATGACAAAGTACCATTAGGAAACATTCTGACCACTGACCAGGTATATTGTTACTTGTTAGTCATTTTAGCAAATAAACACCAACTAATTTACCTCATCATCAAAAACTAAATAACAATTAACAAATAGTTCATACACAAAGCAGATGCCAACATTCCTGATTTTGGAAATGATCAGCTGAGATTTATATTATCAATAAAATTATGCACAAGGAAAAAATTTAAAATAAATAGAACGTTGACACAAAAAACTATTTTTAAGGGGATACTAAATGGAAGAACCGGAAGAAATCTATCATACAAGGATGCATCAACATTTATGTCTTGTTACTGGCCAGACAACCATGCAAAGACATAGAGAGTAAAGATATCAACTAGTAGAAGGAACAGAAGATAAAACATAATATGTGCCAATGAACAAGTTGTATTTAACTTACCCTGAATAGCATGAAATTGATCGCATGTGTTGGATTCTAAAGTGGAAACCAGTGCATCCTTCTCTAATGTAGTGGATAAGGAATGCTCATGGGATGTTTCCGTGACATTATTTGAACATGGGGAAACTACACATTCAGCATTTGAGCCCACAACTCTATCATGGTCATTTTCCAACAAACTGCTATGTGTAGACTCTTCGGAGCCATCCATACCAGAAATACCATTATTCATGAAGCATCCTCCTTGGCAACCACAGGTTCCACAGTATCAGCAGAAACTTCTACTTCTGAGCTCTTTGCATTGTTGAAGTGATCAGCATTTACACATGATGCATGATCTTCATTTCTCAAACATTCTGCAGAAGGATCATCTGATCGAGTATTTTGCACATGATTCATTAATTCTGGCGTGGGGGCATCATTTATGCTGTAATGAGGAGGATCAAGCATGTCTTCCTTTACTATAGCAGTCATGAAGTCAGAATTTGCATTTCCCAAATCCTCATTTTCCAAAGCTCTTTCATATCTTTCTGATGTAACTGATAATGCTTCTTCCACTGGCTCCCTTTTCAGTGGTGATTCATCAAAGTTTTCCACACTTGTGCCATTGGTCTGCCCAAAATCATCACATGCTTTGACTGAATTCCCAGATAAAAACAATCCGATGCTCTTAGGTTTTGATAGTTGTTCTTTTCTAGAGCTCTCTGCATCAGTACTCCTGATGCTTAACTGTCTTTGAAAACGAACCTCTGAGTTTCTTGACGAGCTCAGGTCAACAGATGAAGAAGCTGAAGAACTGTACTGTCTTAGACTGCTTCTCAAAAAACCGTCCCTTGCATAAGAGGGATCCTCATAAGTTACAGTTGTTGCTGTGAACGATCTGCCTTGCAAAACAGGCCATTTGTTATTGCTTGACCCTTTCAATAAAACAGAAATACCTGTCCCTTCTGCGTTGTCAACATTTAGACTAGAGCAGCCCTCAAAATGATGGTTACCCTGGGATGTACTATCCCGGTCAGACTGTGCAGAACTGGTCTCCTGCTGAACCAATAATTGTTCATTGAAGACTACTTGCTCCCTTTCTGCCACCATCTGTAAATGACAGCTCTCTGTCGAGCAACTGGGGTCTTGGTCTATATCCCTTTCGCATTGACCAAGTGATACATCGATAAAAGGCTTTCCAGGCAATTCGAGCACTCCCAATTCGGGGTGCGATGCATCTTGTGATTTTTCTTTTGAAACCAACACATCTGAGTCAATTGGACCATTTTCAGACACAACACTGGCAATCCCAGTAGCTTCAGCACTTAAAAGTTCATCTATTTTTTCCTTTGAGGAAATTAAAAGTTCGTCTATCACAGCACAATCCTGGCAAACATTAATGCTCCCATCCAAAGCTTCTACAATGTGAAACTTCTTCCCACATTTAGTACATAGATACATCACTTTATCAGGATCAACATCCAAGTGGTCGCTGGCAGCATTGACAAGACCAGAAGTGGATGCGGAAAATACTGTGTCGCTGTGGTTAGAGATATACTTTTCACAGCTGTCCAAGCCAACTTTGTCTGACATAGTTTCATCAATGTCCATGTGCACCATTGGATGTTCATGTTCTCCCATTGGAACATTACTTCCACCATCTTCATTCATCTCATCTACCCTATCGAAAATAAACACTTCCTCTTGAGCATCAGAATACGGCATCTTTCTCCAGTCACCAGCCAGAACATCACTGTCAGGTTCACTACCCTCCATATCAGGGGCAATGCTTCCACCTTGCTCTGAACTTGCATTACTACTAGTTGTGTGCGAAGAAGTTCTGGAGATCATAGGATGGTGTGAAGTATTTGCTTTACCCACATAGAATGTACTAGGTGGGACACTTGATAAGAGTGGCCTGAACATATTTGAAGCTTTGCGGTGATCCTATATCAGAGGAAAAAGTTAGCCACCTTGAGATGCATCTTCTATGAACAAATCAAAATTGAAGAGATCTTTGACCTCTCATATTGGTAAAAGTTCATGAAAGTGACACAAGGTTCCATGGATGTTTCAACCCAATTAAAGTTTCAAACAAGATTATCATGTATCATTTAATAATCATGCATGTCGACTGGTTAAATACATATACCAGAGATTCTGCAAGGATAAAAATGGCAATAAATGAAGCATCCCGCCTTGTTATATGCCTTCAATAAGCACTCTTGATGCACTTATGCCATACTCAGTAAACAAAAACAAGATGACTGTTGAAACTTGAAAGATATAAGAAAATTGAAATGTAAGCAAGTTGACAGTGAGGAGACCAAACAGTACGCGCCCCTCTTGAAGGTAAAACACCTAGGTAAAAGCCTTAAGCCTTTCAAGTTAAGTGATGCATGGGACGGGCCCTAATATTCAAGTCAATGCCATATTAAGGCCAAATTACTATTTGACAAAAATTAATTGCCCTGAATTCCATGAGCAAGTTGCACGATATTTTTGCCTGATTTGAGTTTCTTAAATATCCATCACAAGAAACAAATTGGATTATGTGAAACATACCATTTGACGAATTGTAGAATCAAAGGATCTTTTCGGGGCAGAACTTGAGATAATAGTTCTTGATGGCTTCTTAGAAAATGGTGATGCTCTGCTGCTTGGAAAAGCACTGAGTTTCTTCACAGCAGAGTTGCTTGTAATTCCCATGGTCACAGAGTGGAGGGAATCCACATCTTCATCCCCAGATGATGCCACAGAGCCCTTACTACGATAGCTAAATTGGTCCCGCTCATGACTGTGTGATGAGCTGACACTTCTAGAAGCAGTTGGTGACATTGACTGTCTACCATGCCTTGAGCCTGACTCTCTCCCATTTGACACTGGGGACAAACCCCTAACATGTGATGCTGGCCTATCTGAAATAGAAGTACGGAGGTTCGGAGGAGCCTCCACAGAGAAACCAGGGAGACTTGATTGCCATGCCCGCAACTTTGGTGAAGCAGAATTTCCACGACTTGACTTTCCAGGGGAAATTCCCCTTCTTCCAGATGAAGATGGAGGACCACTAGATCCGGTGCTCATTCTACGGAGTGTAGGGGTAGAGGACCGCTGAGTAGGAGTTGAGGGCTTGTTTGGTGGAGTAGATGGCCTCTTAGATGGTGTAGTAGGCCGCAATGCAGGTGGTGGACTGGTATGAAGAGCAGAAGATGGTCTTCCTCTTGATTGAATAGTATTACTGCCGGAGCGGGGAGACGGACTCAATCGATGAGGACTAGGACTCAATCGATGAGGACTAGCACTGCTTCTGTTGCTCCTCTGACCCTTCTCCATCTGCAATAAAGTGCAGATAATCATAACAAGGAAAGAACAGAAAAAAAAACTCACCTTAAAATATACACCACCTTTTCTTCAAGCAGAATATACATGACACATAGAAAACAATTTTTTTTAATCTGATATTAAATTTATCACAATATCAATCACTCACCGTACTACACCTTGAGATGGCAATAGGTTGGCTCCGTGGCCTACCCCTCTGTGAAATATTAACAGGTGGAGTTTCATCATCATCAAGGGAAGGAAACAATGGTGTATCAGGTGGAGTAAGAAGCCTGTATAATAACAGCAAAAACATTCAAAGTCTTCATTTGTAGTCAACATCTAACAACAAAACCATTCTATAGTAAATGGCTCATTTGTTTATATCTCCAAAAAAAAAGTCAACCATTACCAACAGTGAGACTCAAGATAATGGAATTACGACAACAATATTTAAAAAAAAAAAAGGATTATAGAGTTTCACTAGTTTTATTAAAGCTGGACTTCAACACCAATATAATTTTTCAAACAATAAATGCACAAATCACATGGAAATTTAAGAGAGAAAAAGCCTAACTGAAGACTACAGTCGTGCAGTAGAGAATAAAAAATTGTCCAGTTTGCCATAAAATCTCATTGAAACATCATTATCTATTTGGATACCCTACGTAGATACACAATTTATGATGCACAGTATTCATCTCATCACCTAAAGTTCATCCTGGGATACCCTCCCCCAAAAGGTCATTCTTGTCTTTTCATTAAGAGAGTTTGATTTTGGTATATCTTAATCTCAAACCACAAGTAATGCTCTCTATGCCATTACATAGTCCCAAATTTGGTGTAAAGAAATAGCTCTGCCACTAAACACACCCCCACCCCCCTCAACCAACAAAAAAAAATACTTTCTTTGGTATGTCTACCATTACTTTATCTTTGTTTCATTTTCCAGCTCTGAGACCCAGACAACTTCATACATCATCGAATGTCGCAATGAATTTTAAGGCCACAGATTTTAGGAGCATGGGTGCAGTCTGGCTCTATGGATGATATGCCTTTGAGATGAATACAAAATTTGTCTCAGATGCACTTTTCTCCCTCCTTGGCCAAACTCTCAGTTGCTCACTGGTTGCACAAGCTTAAACTGACCAAAATGAAGGTATAATACTAACCACCAACTTCAAACCACATGGCAGGCCCCTCTCCTCACTGCCCATCAAGGAACTCGACAAGAATCCAAAGAGGAGTAATGTCAGACTGACAGACGATAGAGGAGTAATGTCAGACTGACAGACGATCTTATACTTTGATTTATATCAATTACACCAAATAAATAGAAGAAGGCTTCTAGGAGAATGGATGTCTTATTTCTCCACCCACATGCATATAATTCATAAACACGAGGTTCCACTAGTCACTAATGCTTAAGGCCTCTCTTCAACTATTTCAACCATCAGCTAACTAATAATTCATGAACCTTGCCTAACTGAAAGGACACATCATATAGAGCAATCAATCTTCACCAGTGTTGGGAATAACTGTAATTTTTACGATAAACACACAAATAAAGAGACATTAAAAGTCAAGATAAGAGTTACCAATCATAGTCATTCTTATCACCATCCACATTAAGCAGATCGCTGCTCTCCCCACGGGCCGGAATGGTAAGCTTGTGGTCTGAGAGGTACCTCAATTTCGCTGTTGCACGCAAAACCAAGGAATTACTAGTGCCAATAAAAAATAAACGATAACGGAAAAAATGGTAGGTCGATAGAGAGATGATTTACACAGAGATTCATCGACGTCATCATATGCTTGGAGCAAGAAACCCTCCCTCTCTCTGCTCTGCATCTCATTGAAGAGCGCGAGGTCATCGTCCCTCACCTTAAGGGGCAGCCCGCTCTCGAGGCTCCGTCCCCTCCTGTGACTCTCCACCTTCAGGTCTCTTGCTGGGGAGCGCCTCAACGTCGGCGAAGGCTGCATTTTTTTTTCACTCCCCAATCTTCTTCAGGCCTGAATGAGGCCTCTCAAACTTCAGGTCTCTGAAACTCCTACCGAACCATGAAGCACAACAACGTATCGGACCTGCATAGGTTCTGCTCATTAAAATAATAAATTTAGGTAACTCAACAGCCAAAACTAGAGAGAACCATAAAAATGACATCTTTTTTGAAAAAACAGAGAAAAAACAGAGAATTTCACAAAGAGAAACTCGGAAACTGAAATTTGAACAAAGAAAAACTGTTCAAAATTCATAAAAACCAAAATTCCAAGTCAACCACAAATGCCAAGAAAAACCATAAAAATATTAACTTTCTTCAGACAAACCTCGAAAAATCAGAGAATTTCACAAAGAGAAACCCAGATACTAAAATTTAACCCCAAAAAACTGTTCAAAATCCATTAAAAAAAAATTCCCAAGTCAACCACAAATGCTGAGAAAGCCCAGATAAAATCAACTCAAAAACACGCAAACCCCCTCTCGAGACACAGAATAACCTACCGAACCCACAAAATTCAACGAAGATCTCTGTCTTTGAACGAGTTTCCGAGCCAATTTAGGGTGAAAACCCTCGATTTGAAGTATCAGATCCACAGCATTCACCGATTTCAAAAGGATTCCAACCGAAAACCAAACAGACGCACACAAAACAGAATTAGCAAGAGATTTCGAACCCTAATTTTCGAGAGGGATCTGCTCGATTTTGTATGATTTGAAGTATTTCGAAACCCTTTCGAAACCCACAAATTTCAACGAAGATCTCTGTTTTTGAACGAGTTTCCGAGCCAATTTAGGGTGGAAACCCTCGATTTGAAGTATCAGATCCACAGCATTCACCGATTTCAAAAGGATTCCAACCGAAAGCCAAACAGACGCACACAAAACAGAATTAGCGAGAGATTTCGAAACCCTAATTTTCGAGAGGAATCTGTTCGATTTTGTATAATTGAATTGAAAAAACAAAAAAAATATTTTTTTAGAGAGAGAGACAATAAAAGAGGAGGAATATAAGAAACAACAGACCTTGCGATGTCGCAAATTTTTTTTATTTTGTTTTTGGTTGCTTCAATGGAAGCCTTCGTTTTGTTCTTTCAGAGCTCGGTCTCTCTCTCTCTTACTCACTTTTTCGTCTGAGTGTTATTTTTTTTTATTGATTTATAATATAAACTTTTTTATTGATGTATATAATATATATTTTTTAGGGGATCGGATGATATCGAGAAAATAAAAAATTAAAACATTTTAATCGAATATTTTCATGTACCCAGATATTATCCAAACTTAAATTTGATTAAAATTCATTCAAAAATCTCATAAATCATTTATATATAATTGTATCAAAATCAAATTTTTACTCAAACTTTTAATCAAAAAAACTCAAATTTTTATCTAAATTTTAAAAATTATTTTTCTTCCTTAATACAAAGTTATAGTTGGAGACAACACCATATCAGTACATCTCTTTATAAAAAGATTCAGAGGTTAATCGACTATTATAATGAATTGTGACTCAATTAGTGTTGAATTCCATTAGTGCATCTTTCGACTTATTTGTAAAATGCGTGAGATTTTAAAATAAGTTGGGATCAATTCAACTTTGTTTGATTCGTCCAAGGACATGGGACTATTCATAACATTGTGACTCGATTGATATTGGGATTCAACCAGTGTTAAATTCTATCAGTGCAAATTTTCTACTCATATATAAAACATGTGAAATTTTATAATAAATTTGGATCAATTCAACCCTGATTGATTGGTCAACTGCTAACCGTAATCCACCCAATTTAAAACAAAATGATCATCTCAAAGAAATGTAAGAATGAAGACATTGTTGTGCTTTAATGAATTGTTTAATTTTATACGGATTAAATATATTAATAATGTATCGTTAAATTGAATAAAAATTTAATTGAGAGAGTAAATTGATTAATCATTACAACTTAAATAACATGTATATTCAAACATAAATTTGTAACTATTTTTATGATATTATTCATGTTTACTGGACTCAAACAAAACTTAAATATCTATGATTAAGATTAACAAAACTTAAATGTTTAGATGACATGTATATTCATGTTTATATTAAGATGAATTTTAAATGAATTGTAAAATTGTTCTCATTTTACAATAAATGTTAGCCGGTCGATTATCTCATGGGGCACGTGGTCCCGTGGTATTGCGTGGCAGGTTAAGAAGCGGATGGCGCTAAGGTCATCTCCAACATTTACTCAAACCTATAAATTTGAGTAAAAACTTGATTTGATATGATGTATTTTCAATCATCACTTTGTATTTTACTTAAATCTTTTAAAAAATTCACATCTTATTCTAATTATTTATTATAAACATTTTCAAAATCATTTCCCTAAACATTTTTACTACTCAATTTTTATTTCCTTCAAGATATTTAAATTTAAAAATAATTATCATCCAATTTTTTGAAAAACAAAATATATTTTCTATTGGATTAAAAATAAGAAGTTAAAAAACAAAGATGGAAACTTAAGAAAGAAAACTTTTTTAAGAGATGGTGAAAATTTTGAGGGCATTTAATGTAATTCAATTAAATGTGGAGTTGAAGGAAGAAAAAAATGTCACATTGAAAGAAAATGTGGAGATAAAGAAAAAAAAGAAAAATGTTAAAAATTGAGATAAAGATTTGAGTCTCCCTTGATTTAGATAAAGATCTGAATAAAAAATTGATTTGGTATGTGTATAGGTAAATTGTTGGATAGGATTTTTGATGACTTTTACTAAAATTTAAATTTGAGTAAATGTTTGGGTATAGGATTAAATATGCTCTAATATTGATAAAGTTTGGTTCAATTACAGATATTTGTGTAAAATTTTGTAAAATTTGTATCTTCTAATAGAAATATAATTAAAGATTAATTATTCATTTTGAAAATGAACAAATAAATTAAGTTTAAATGGAGAAAATTGAAGATAGTTGTTCAAAATGGTGATGAAATTTTGATAATGTATAATTGGATTAAAAAAAAGAAGTTTAAAGTAAAGGGTTTTGTTAACGAGTGCCCTCAGGGCACAGGTTAACTCATTTTTATTGCTACCTTTTTAAACAACCTAATAAATTAATTATGATATGAGTATAAAAAAATAAATTTTTTTTAAAATACCAACAACACCCCTAATAAATTCATCATCTTTTTTTTCTTATTCTCTCTCATATCCTATTTTTTTCCTCCAATATTTTTTCTTCTTCCCTCCCATACCCGATTAAAAATTGAATTTATACACAAAAAAATATTGTTCAATTGTTTGGTATACATATTTTTTTTTACATAAATAGGACATTTTTCTTGAAAATATCTTATTTATGCTTGTAACATTTTTTATTTTTAAGCATTGTGTAAGAGAGGGAAAAATTGGGTGTGGGAGGGAAGAAGAAAAAAATTTGATGAATTTATTAGGGGTGTTGTTGGTATTTTAAAAAATCTTTTATTTTTTTTAACCATATCATAATTAATTTGTTAAGTTGCCTAAAAAGTGAGCAATTAATGTGGATTAACCAGTGCATTGAAGGCACTCGTTAACAAAACCCTAAAGTAAATTAGAGATATTGAAGTGAAACCAAATGAGATTTTAATTGTTCAAAATTAGAATAGAAATGATATCTATCTATATATTTCCTTATTTAAGTTTTCAACTTTGTTTCTTTGTAGTATTTTCATTTCTGATTTTAACTTTAGTTTTTTTTTTTTTTGGATTAAAGATAATAATAGAAAAAAATTAATATATTTAAAAGATGATAAGAGATACTCATCAAATCTATCTCATTGACTTTTACAAATCCTTAATTAAGAAATAAATTTGTGTAAATTTATGGTTTTAAATAGAATATATATTATTTCAATTATCATATTTTACGTATAAGATTATAAATTAATATTATTAATAAATTTGGCATGCATATTTGTTATGTTCTTGAATTTGACACAAGGATTTGGTCGTTTGGATATAGTGTGTTGATTTAAGAATAGAATAATATGCACATGGCTTGAAAGAAGGGCACCTATGCATTATGTGTTTGTTAAGATAAGGATCTATTAGTTGGTACTGTTGGATGAGATTGAATAATTACAATATTAATAAATCTATACAAAAATTAAAATTCTCTCATTTTTTTCAATTATGTATCGACAGTTTTAAAGGGGTTTAAAAAATTAGAGATGGCTTTTTTAATATATATATTTTTTATTTACACACATCGTGAGTGGGGAATATTAGTTAAATAATAATTGAAAATTAATTATTCAAATTTTTTTTGTGTAGATAAGTATTTCTCATTAAATCATTATGCTATAAAACAAAGGTAAGATTTAATCCCCATCAATAGGGATACCTTCCACAAACAGACAAATTGTTTTTTTTTATTTTTTAGATTCATATTTGGAAGGGATGCTAATATTTTCAGATAAAAAATATCTTAGCTTAAAAAAATAATAAAAAAAAACTGGAAAGGATGTTGTCACATTAAAAAAAACTTCTAGAAACTATTACAACATATTAATAAGAATTAACGTGACAAAAAAAAAATTAAAAAACACAACCGCGTTCGGAAACATATTTGCTTTTCAAAAGTGTTGTTTTCATATTTTTAAATGTAAAAAAATATGATTTTAACTTGCCACCATCCCCCTTGAAACGCCAACACCGATTTTTCGTTTGGATAAGAGGTAGCGTTCGACGGTATTTTTCAACATAAACTCCACTCTAACGTGATCTCATGCGGATCCTTAGGAAAAAAAATTTACAAGAGCGTCTACACAAAATGTTAATTTGATAGTTCTGATTCAAAATGAGAATTTTTCGTTCTAAAAAATTTAGTTATGGATAGATTTATTGGAATAAAAAATTTAATTATTCTCATTGTGAAATGTAGTAATAAAATTTCATTGCTTGGTTGATAATGAATAAGTTGTGCGTAAAAAGTGAATATGATGTGAATAATAATGAATCAGATTTATAAAAGGTGAAAAATTGATTTCGCATGGAGGTCCCCTGGTTTAATAAAACGATGATAAGTTATTTGACATGTCAGCCTCTTTTTATTAGTTGAATAATTGAGTGAAATAACACAAATTAAGAGGACTTGGAATACCACTACTTAATTTATTTTTACATATTCTGATATAACTATATCACTTCTATTCCTTGCAAATAAACAACATTTTAATCTTATTCTTCTCTATTCCTCTTTATTCTCTTTGCCCATGTTTGGTTCGATAATAGGCATGTAATAAGTTGGAATTAGTTAGAATAGTCTCACTATGAATGTTTGGATGACTGGAATAAATGTGAATTTTTATATCAAAATTAATTGATATAATATAAATTATCTCTTATAAATCAAATGTCATCATTTTTTCACAATTTATAAATCATTATCCACACCTTATTCACACTTTATCCAAACAATAACATTTTTATTATTACGTTTTTCCAACGAAAACAATGTAAAATACAGTCAAACAAAAATTATTTTATTCTTATTTATACTAAAATAGTCATAAACCTCATAATAGCTTAACTCTCGAACGAAGCATGGACTTCTATTCCTCCCCCATTCAACCAGAGAATTTGTGAACATATTTGGGTATCCAGTTTGCTCGACTGAAGAAGGGTCTACAGAAGCTGGTGGTAATCTTCTAAATCTCATGCAGGTGATGGTTTACAAGGCTTGATGGATGGCCCTCCTGCTCTCTAACAAACAGTGGAACTTGTGATTAGCTAAACAAGTTGACATATATATAAATAGTGGAAGTGACTTTTTGGATAGCCTTTTGTATGGTGTACATAACTTTTTTTGAAATATAAGTTAAGAATATGCCCCCAATCTGGGGGCTTTTAATCTAATAAAAGGGAAAAAATACACACATCCCCAATTGCAGTCTGTTTTACAGTCTATGATTTTCTTAAAAATCATACAGTCACTTTGAAGTGCATACTATTATATGAAATAAAGTATATACTAAGATACATTAGTGTATTTTTTTTCAGAATGAAAAAATGAAAAAAAATTGAGTTATATACTATGATAGGACCTATATGCTATGATAACGTAGTATATACTACTTTATCATAGTATAACAGGCTGCAAAATGGACTACGTGTATCAGCGCCCCTAATAAAAATAAGAAAAAATTGAACAAGGTGTGGGTCAGCTTATCAAGTCTCCCGAAAAATCTAAAAAACAGGGGGGGGGAAAAATCAAATAACCCCCTGTAAACTGCCCGAAGTCCATATAACCATATAAAAATACTTATTTAAATCAGAATATCGTGAGTTAAACTTTCATTAACATATGAGGCATATTTTACGAATATTATGTTTAATTAACCCTGACTAAACACACGATATACCAAAAATCATCGAAAAATCCTCTATAAATAATGATTTTATCCCTTCGAGTAGATTATAAAACTCTACCTAGATGGGTAATATCGTCATTTATAGCTTTTAATCTACCCTCCTCCAGGTTGCTTTTGGAGTTCTTTTCTATACTCTCTCTCTCTACAGGCTTGTTCTCCTGTTATTTAATTCAAAGAAGTAGCTAGCATACCATTTCATTTTTTTAAAAAAAAATCTTCATTTATACGACATTTTTTGTATTTTTAACACACTATAAATGATTTTTGATATACTGTATTTTCAATCAATGTTAATCCAAACATAATATTCTTTATCCGTCAATGAAAATTTAACTTAGAAGGTTATTTAGATTTACATAAGTGTTTCGGGAGATATATGAACTTCAAGGGAAAATCAGAGGATTGTATGGATTTAAGACAGTTATCAGGGGGTTATATGGATTTTTCCCTAAGGATAAAGAGCTGGCTTTAGCTGAAATTTGAAAGTGCAATCCAACTGTGTTACACATGTTATGGTCTACATCACGTGAGAGATCCCTCTGTTTGATGTGACAGGCACCACATATCGTTTTCCACCTACATTTTTTTTAGATTACTATCCTAGACTAATCACATGATTGATATATATATATATATATATATATATATATATATATATATATATATATATATATAGAGGGAAATGATACCCTGCGGACGTGCGGACGCCCTCCTTACGTGCGGATCTGTTTCTGACCGTCCGATCGCATCTTGATGGTTCAGATTGGTGCTCCTTTTTTTTTTAAAGTCATGAACGATCGAAACCGTCCAATTGATCTGGACGGCCCAGATTGACCAAAGCTATAGATGGGGGGTTTTTAAACCCTCCATCTTCTCTCTCTTCCCTCATAACACACCGACCTCTCTCTTGATCTGGATCTCCCGCAGCAGCTCCTCCAAAAATCGACGGTATCTCCGGCCACCGCACCTCTATCTCCGTCCACCCCGCTGTTTCGGCGTCGTCTCCCCCATCTCCTCCCCCCTCCCCATCCACAAAAGGCCACCGGGCCACCAGATCCGGCCGTGAATGCACCTTCTCCTCCTCCATATCCGCCCATCCACAGCGGCCCTTCGTCCATCTCCCCCCCCCCCCTTCATCGCACCTCCGGTGCGTCTCCTCCATCTCCTCGTCGTCCTTTGCACAAACGACCAGCACCTCATCCCTCTCCACGACTCCACCCCTATTTATGCTGATTTATGACTTCTGTTGAGGAAAACCCATGTGTCGGTTTAGTTTGTGTTCACTAGGGTCTCTGACATGTTTGAAGGAAAACCTGAAAGGGGGGCTTTTTTTTCTCCCACTTTGCTTTTGGATCTTGTTTTGTAGTGTTGAGTTTGATGTGATGTTAGAATGTGATGTGATGAGATTTGAAAAATCTTGTTTTTTTGAGTGAAACATGGACTTGGAAGTTGGAACTTCCAGTACGCAATGGGGGCATAGGTGATTGTTATTGCATTTTAAAATGCAGTTAGCATAGAGAGAGTTTTAAGAGTCTTGGGTGTTTTTAACTTCTCTGTGAATGTTCTCTGTTGTCACAAAACATTAATCTTATTATGGTTTAGTCCATCATCGTGCACAATCTTGTCCAGTTAACTGATGCAACAGTAATTCGGAGAAACATGGATCATGTATTTACTTGTGTTTCCAAATGTTAACAATTGTGGGTTATTTGTGATTTTTTTTTTGTTGTCACTCCTAGGAAGGAAGATCCAATAGACCAGTTTGTTTTTAGATTGTTGTTTCATCAAAATTTAAATAATAGGTTTTAGATTTAAGAATCCATTGAAGGGATTTCAGATGTATGTAGACTTGTTTGTTGGAGAGGGTGCAATGGTTCAGTGACTATGGAGATCGTCGAAGATTGAGTTTAAAGTCTGTCTACATATGTGAATGCTATCAAACCACACCATTTAGATGTGTTGCACTAGCATTTTCTTTCCTTTCTGATTTATATCTGCCACAAGAAAAATATGATGGTCATTCTTTTCTGTTGTGTGCAGGTTGGCAAGTGGAAACGAAAAATGAGTTCTTGTTGTATCTGAGGCTTCTCATATTGGTTATAGAGCGAATTTGTGGAGCTCAGGACTGCCCAAGTTTTAATGAAGTCGGCTATAGAGGATTTAAGGAGCATAATAAAACTTGTGTTTTTATTCTTACTTGTTGTAATTTGTGCAATTTTATTTAGATCAAATGTGTAACTTTTATTCATATTGTAATCATTTTGAATATTAGTTGTTGATTTTTTGAATATTAGTTTAGATTATGCAATAATGTTGTTGGTTCTGATCTTATAATGAAACTTGGTGGTTCAAACTATGTAATGAATGGAAGGTGATAAGTAGATTATGTAATGAATGAATGGTTTGTTATTCAAGTGATTTTCCCATAAATAGGTATAAGTTTTTGAATTTTGTTTTGCATATGTGATCACTCATTGGCAGAACTCATCTATTGTTGAGCATTATCAATATCATACATATGCTCAACCTGTAAAAATATCACCCAAAATATCGAAATTAAACTGCTTACATTTCAACATTCAACAAGTTCATGCAAAGATTCATGGTCTTCAAACAAACACACAACAGATAACACTGACAAGGTAAAGATGACATGTTTGTAATATGCCCTCTATTTCCTCCTCAGCATATTAAAGAAATTGGACAGCAGAGTAAAGAAACGGTCTGAGCTCAAACTAGTATCATCAATGTTCCGCCATAGAGATTTGTTATCATATATGCTTAATACATAGGGCCTCCATGAGTTGCTTGGTTTGAAACTAGGCACTGAATGTCCAGCTCCTCTGAATGTTGCACAGAGCAGTCCCTCATATTCTTGTAACCATCCACTCACCTATATATCACATACACAGTGATGACAGAGTGTAACATTCATGGTCAGCCATATGTCTGTGTGTATATTTGCTAGATCACATATAATGCAATGTGGTATTGTCGGCAGAAAGTATAAATTACTCACTTTCTAGCTCTGTCAATGTTAGCATATTCAAGCATAGCCTACAAATGAAGAATACAAAGGTCATATTAAGTAACTACACTAAGTCTTGCAATTTTTCAAGGTCAATAGTCCACCTCCACCATAACTTTGTCCAGAATTATTCTAATTCTTATGAAAGATGAGAACTCACTGCCTGATACTAATCATAGCAAGAACCTCCTATAGGAGAGGACCACAAAGCCATAGGCCATCTAACCTACCGAATGAGGGACAGGATGTCCCCCCAAGAAGGAAAAACAGAAATCTGATTGAAATCAATGATCTAAAATGACATGATGAATTAAAGAAAAACAAAACTCCTTTTTCAATTTTTTTTAGTTTTGTTTAAAACACTTTTTTGAACATGATAATGCTCATAGGCATCAACTTGATTTATTTTGTATCCTTAAAATTTTCTAATCTTGTTAATTAACTTAAAAAAACCAAGAAAAAGTCCAACCAATTTTTATTTTCTGATTTTGTGAAACCACTGTGCATATAGTGTAGGATTCTAGAAGCTACAGATGCATCAGGTATTATTTAAACCTAAAAAAAGTTCAATGGTATGAATCTAAAAGACTCCATGTCATTGGTATGGTGTGGGCATTACCATATTAACTAATACATTACAAGTCTAAGGCATCAATAGAACACAACTTAGTTTTAATTTGATACCCAAGTGAACACAAACTAAACCGACACATGGGTTTTCCTCAACAGAAGTCATAAATCAGCATAAATAGAAAGCTCATCACTCCTAGTGAGGAAGACAAAGTTGGGGGTAAAAAGAAAATCACTCTCTGGTTGCATGTGATATACCTTGGGTGGAGTCGTGGAGAGGGATGAGGTGCTGGTCGTTTGTGCAAAGGAGGACGAGGAGATGGAGGCCGGAGGTGCGATGGAGGGGGGGGGGGGAGATGGACGAAGGGCCGCTGTGGATGGGCGGATCTGGAGGAGGAGAAGGTGCATTCACGGCCGGATCTGGTGGCCCGGTGGCCGTTTGTGGATGGGGAGGGGGAGGAGATGGGGGAGACGGCGCCGAAACAGCGGGGTGGACGGAGATAGAGGTGCGGTGGCCGGAGATACCGTCGATTTTTGGAGGAGCTGCTGCGGGAGATCCAGATCAAGAGAGAGGTCGGTGTGTTATGAGGGAAGAGAGAGAAGATGGAGGGTTTAAAAACCCCCCATCTATAGCTTTGGTCAATCTGGGCCGTCCAGATCAATTGGACGGTTTCGATCGTTCATGACTTTAAAAAAAAAGGAGCACCAATCTGAACCATCAAGATGCGATCGGACGGTCAGAAACAGATCCGCACGTAAGGAGGGCGTCCGCACGTCCGCAGGGTATCATTTCCCTATATATATATATATATATATATATGAGTAGTGATATTATACGGTCGTGCGGTCGCGATTTACGGGCCGTCGATCACGGGTCCATCGCATCGGACGGTCGGGTGCGATTCACGTCGACCGTTGGATGCGATGGACCCGCGATCGGACGACGCACGTCGAATCCGCACGACCGCACCGACCGCATATTATCGAAAATCTATATATATATATATATATATATATATATATATATATATATATATATTTCTTTTGATCGCAATTACACTCAATCTATTTTTATAATCATGTTTATATTTTATGAGTGTCTGAAAATATAAAAAAAATAGTTTTTATATATATATATTTTTGTTAAATTTTAATTTTTTCAAGATATCTCATTTAAATTGATTTGTTCAAAAATATCCTTAAAATTTTCATAACTCGTGCATCGGTGCCCCTGGGTTAAATGTTACCGTTAATAATCCATTTTCACAATTAAAAAAGCTTAATAAGATCAAAATACTACTAGTTCATCTTCTTTGTTCAACAATTGCACTTCTAAAACACCCAATATTTCTCATTTCACACTTCTTCAGGTCCGAATCTCATTTTATACTGCTTGCTTGTATCACTCTTTGCCAGAAAGATGAGTTCTTCATCCCAAACATCTTCTCTCATTCATGCCCAACCTAACCCTCTATGTTACATATGAAAATTAAAATGATAAACTAAAATTAGAATGTAAAAATATATGTTTGAATTTTTTTGTACTTGGTTATATTTTTGAAATTGACTATCTAAAAATTAATTTTGCTATACTATAATTGATTTTGAAGGTGCACTTTGAGAAAATGATTTTTATTTATAAGTTCATGTAAACTATGTTATTTAATGATCAATCACTCATTTTTTTATATTTCTTTTTAAGTCTCCAACTTTAAATGCCTGTTTCGTTATTAGTCTCTACGTTAAATGTTCATCCATATACCATTAGTTTGTTAAATGAAATTTTTTATTTTTAAATTCTTGTAAACTATATTATTTACTAATCAGTCCTTACTATATTTATATCATTTTAAGTCCCCAACATCAATTTTTTTTCTTATTAGTCATTGAATAAAATATTTATATGATTTTGTAAGTATTTTTATATTTAAAACTAGTAAAATGTTTGGTGAAATATCTAAAACAAATTAAACTGCATTTGCATTTTTAGGTTTTCAGTAATAATTTCAGTGTATTCAACACTACATATATATACCCACCCAATCCGCTATATATCACTATATAAAATAGTTCACGGAGACTTAAAATAGAAATCCCATTTTACTCATCAATTTTTTTACCATGCGACTGAAAGAAAAAAAAAACCCAACAAAAATATAATGTATTTATGGGCATTGGAGGCTTGGAGCAGTTTGGGAGGATTTATTTGCAATAAATGGACAATCAAAGAGCTTCGTTAATACGAATTACATAAGTGTTTGATTGATTGAACAAATATGATCACTCTTTAGGTTAAAAAAAAAGACCCACTTATTAATTTCTAATTTGGAAGTTAAAAATGATTAAGACCACTGATAAATGGTATTATAGTGTTTAAATAGAAATAGATATACAATGTAGATAAACCTTGCTTAAACTACCAAACATGTCTTACAAAAAAAAGAACTAAAAAAAAATCTAACATATGAACTCATACCCCCACTTGGATAGAAAATTAAGTTATTACGAGGTCTATGACTATTTTAGCATAAATAAGGATAGTAATTTTGTGATTAATTGTGTTTTTAATTATTCTCAATGAAAACATAATAATAAAAAATTTGTTGTGTATGTAAAATGTGAATAAGGTATGGATAAAGATTTATAAAAAATGAAAACATGATAATAGTTGATTTATAAGAGATGGTGACAGTTGACTGGCAGTAGACCTACATTCTTTTGAGTTAAATAACATAGAATAATTTAATTCAAGGGGCTAACTAGTATCCATATATCAGTTTATTCTGGTATACAGATTTTCATTTATTCCAGTCATTCAAACAGTCTTCAATCCCTTATTTCACATTATACTCATTTATTCAACCTTCTATTCCCAATTCAAACATGGGCATAGAATATGATTATAATTTTAATTCAATGCTTAGAATAAGCTTCACTCCATGACGTTACACCAACCGCCCTCAAATAAAAATACTAAATAAATAAAAATAAAAATAATAAAAATAAGGTTCGGTTCTCGCTGGTGGCGAGAATGAAACAAAAAGCAACAGCCTTGTTGTTCATTAAATTATGTCCCTACCAACTCTAATGTATAATTTAAAATTTAAAACTAATGTTATGTCATCTATCTCCCCGAGATCACAAAAATTGTTAATTAATTATGAAACTTTTATATATGTTCTTTATTTTCATAATCCACCATGTATTACTGAATATATTTTTCTTGGATTAAAAATAATGTTAAAAGAGGGTTTGTCATTTTGTACCAATTATAATGAAACTTGTTAATCTCAACATGATTGGGATTATGTCTCTGAGCACATCGGATGACTATCATATAGTCTTATTGTGTATGAGGGCTAAGATTTGATCTGAATTAATTAGATGAAGTTTACTTTTAGTATTTTAAAAATAAGATTTGTTTGTTATATATTGTTGTGCAGTTTATTGAAATTATATCACGCTAATAAATATAGAACCCATAAAGAGAGATTTTGTAAGGATATTATTCCATGGCATGTTATATCTCAATAGTGTGATCCCCTAACTCAATGGAAAATATATGGGCTACCTGCATTACCATGATATCACAGATAACATATATAAGAATTATAAAAATATTATCACACATGAAAATACACATGTACAAAATTTAAAATATTATATAGAAATAGATAATAATGAGAGGACTGACTAAATATTACATCCAATTGAATTAATTACTTAGCTCAATTCACTTTTCATACAGAGTGACAAATTGGGACAATTCAATTTTACCAAGACAAAGAAAAACAAATAAAAAGAACTTAAATTATTTAATTAAGCCAAATTAATATCTTACCAACCAAAAAGATTATCTTAATCTCTCCAAACAACTAAGAATCATAAGCCTTCTTCAACGACCACTGAACCTCATATGATTTCATTTGCCCAATTAATATATTATATTTTTTGTTCATCATCATTTATATCATTTGTACAAGGATTCTTATTCCACACTTAGGATGCACAAGGTATTTAAATAAAACTAGAATAAGCTTACATTATTCCCAGTCTGAGTGGTTGGTTGTACAAGGTCTACTAAACCCTGGATTTTTATTATCAATGCAATTTTTTTTTTGTAAATTATTATCAATTTAATGCAAAATTGAGGCCTATAGATTTTGGACCACAGATTTGGTATGCCTTATTGATTATATTTGCTCATATCACTGGTTGGCTGGACCACTGTAAGGCTAATTAATGTCTTCATGGCCCTATTGAATTATTTGGTCCTAATTAAACTTGAAATATATGTATGTATAGATGCATATACAAAATAATATTGGATGTAAATGTATTGATCTAAGCCTACATACAAAAATATTGTCATTTATATTCATGGTTTTAAAAACAAGCGAGTCGTGAGTCTGACGAAGAGCATGTTAAGATTATGTCTGGGATCCGGTGACAATTAATTGAATAATGGATTGGTTTGATTTTAACTAATTAGATAAATGGTATTATATTTGGCATTCAATGTTCAAGGCAATGGACTCACAGAGAAATATATAGAAAAAGGTCCACTGAAGTGAGACTTGAGAGAGACAACTAAGAGAGGAAAGTTTCATGATTGAAAGTATTTTGTATCTATCTCACATATCATAATGAATTCTCATATTTTTCTCAATTGTTATGATGTATGTGTAATCTGATTGTATGATTTTGTCTTCTCTTATGGTCTCAGGTTTGTTGATTGCTTACGCAAATATTTCAAATAAGAGACAAATGCTGCGATATTACATTTGATAAAAAAAAGAGGTAGTGGGAGTTGGGTTGGGAATAGGCCTAAGAATTAGTAATGACAATAATGTGACCCGGAATTAGCTATACGTATTGATGGTGAGACTGAGTTAGAGGTGCAATTTGAACAGATTGAACCAACTCAATCTGACCCAACCCAACATTTGGACAAATTTGGGTTGGGTTGGAGTTCTATTTCGGATTCAACCAGAACCTGAATCCAAACCCACCACTTATTTCCAACCTAGTTTTTACCTATAATCACTTTTACAATCGTACTATCTCACATCATTTATAAATTCAGATTAATTTATATATATATATATATATATATATATATAATAAGACATTTTTTAAACAGTGAGAGATCATATGGTCTTTCAAAAACATTATCACTGTTTGGATCTTCCATGCATATTGGTATTAAGATTTCCACGTACCAATTGAATGTGGAAGATGGACTTTGGATTTTTAATGTATACCAACTTAAGGCATTAGTACTACTTGGATATTAATGCATATTTGGGGTAATTAATTAGTTGGTCTTTTTTTTTTTGATTGGTTAATTAGTTGGTCTTTCTCACTCATGTATATATTAATGTATATATATAACTTGGACCACTTGAAGACTTGAAGAGTGACATTGGCTTCTTATAACCCATCACACACAGTTCACAACTCCACATTTTTGTTCATTTTGTGTTCGGACAAGAAGGACAATAAACCATCACTTTCTTCATGTTGGTTCTCTATAATGATTTGGTTTTTGTAAGAGCTAAAACAATGACCAAGGCTTATTTTTATTTTAAAAAATGTTAGGTAATAGCCACCTTTACGGTTTCAATCTTGCGTGTAGTTGATGCATATTTAATTTGTTTTTAAAAATAGTAAGTATAATATAACAAGATATATATTTAAAATGTATATATATATTCATGACGCATTGAATGACCCATATATAAAAATGTAAATTTTTTCTAAAGAGTTATACATAGATCTTGATGAATAGCGATTGATGCATATGGATTATATGCCGGAATGTCCCTCCGAACCCGTGTAACAATATTTTTTTATTTTTTCTGTGAGGGGGGACTCTCTGGTTTGTCCAATGTAACATAACTTAAAGAAAGAATATTGGTATACTCAGGATCCGTTTGGATCCGCGTCTCATCCACGTTGGTGGTGGCGGACACCCGCGAATGCGAACGCGGACACAAATAGACGCCTGTGTCGCTGCGTCGAGAACTTATATTTGTTATGTGAGGGGGACTCTCTGGTTTGTCCAATGCAACATGACTTAAAGAAAGAATATTGTTCTACTCATGCTCCGTTTGGATCTGCGTCTCACCCACATTGGTGGTGGCGGACGCCCGCGAACGCGAACACGGACACAAATGGATGCCTGCGTCGCTGCGTCGATAACTTATACATCCTTTGTCGTATCCGGTTTTCGGCTGATTTGTCTCGCGTTCTCCGACGCCTTAAAACAATGATTCCCCCACCGCGAGTCTTCTCTCTCGCGTTCTGTCCACCGCGGACGCCTGCGACGCAAATCCAAATGGAGCCTCAATCTTACATACAACTTTAAGTGCAGTTCCATTTTTCTAACTTTTTTTAGTTTTGTACAATTGAGACAACAGAATCATGGGGTATATATTTCATATTTACAAAAGAATATGTTAATTGAAACATTTAAAAAAATCAAAACAAATGTAAAAGATCATATAGATTAGATTGTACATAGAACTCTTGAAAGTTGATACACTCGGTTTCTTTTGTAACCTCATCTCTAGCTCAGGAGCAATCCCCCAATCTCTACAAACTTTATAAAATTAAATTTAGCCTTTTTATAAGACAGAAATACCCTTGTCATTTTTCAACATCCCCATCTCATGAAATGTTATCTTCAGCTGTAAAAAAAAAACTGTTGATCCTTATTTGATCTACAAAATAGAGTCATTTTTTAACATTTTCACCTCTTCAATCTCATCACAGAAACTGAACAAAAAAATTACAGCTTTAACTCCATTACAAAATCAGAGAAAACAATTTAAAAACCAAATCAAAATTCTATAATACGTTTTCAACTTAAAATTACTAAAAACAAAAAGCATAGCACCTTGATTATAAAACTATAATTTGTTTAATAAAGTTTAAATAAATCAGTATACACTTTTTGATAATCACATGGATTTTTTATGATTTTAAGAAGATTTCAGGAAGTTAAGATGATTTTAAATTTTATGGAGACTTTTTTCGATTTTTATAAATTTTCATGGAGTTATATCAAAATTTTCAATAAAGAAAATAAAATTTAAAAGGGTATAACTGTAATATACCATGCATGATTAGGGTTAACCACGTATTTGTTTAGTTATAACTAGTCTTCCTCCATGCACGATATGCGTATAAATAAAAAAAATGTTTTGAAAAAGCTGCCCACAACTAGTACCTTCAATTTTTTTCAATTCATTTATATACAATATAATATATCATGTAATATATATATATATATATATATATATATATAAATGATATGATATTTTTTTTAATAATGATTAAATAAATATTTTATAAATTCATTATGAAATTATACATAAAAGAGATACGTTACAATTAAAAATGAGTTTTTTTACATATATGACCATCAACCAATCTTATATTGTAAAAATACCCATTTAAAACTCTGAAACCAACAAATAATATGGCTCAAATAGATAAAAAGAATGATGTTCATGTATAATTTAAACCCTTTTGAATAATGTGATTTTTTAGGGTATATAAACAAAAAAAAACAAGAATTAAATTATTCTCAAAATTCTTTAAAAATTCATAAATTTTCAAGTATGATTCCGATTGGGGTAATCAATAACTCGTTGGAAAAATTTTTTTGATATATATTTATGATTGTGAAATAAATTATTCTCTAAAATGACTATTGGATGATGAAAAGTGAGATCAAATGTTGAAATTCATATTTCACCCGAAATTAGCTATTTATCACCTATATTTTATGATTATCTCAATCTAAATCTAAATAAAAGACAATAACAAAAAAATGATGATGTGGCATGATGACTATCATTCATTCAATATATCATTAATATCGATAAATAAATATTAAAAAATAGATTTGATGAGTATCTCATCTTATCCATTAAAATATTAAAATATGTATTTTCCATTTTTACCTTTTAATATGAAATCAAATATTATAAATAAATAAGGGTAAAATTGAAAAAATGAAAATGTTACACACACAAAGGAATAAACATGAAAACTTCAACACTTTTGGTTAGTATAATAGATAGACGACTAAAATAAATATTGTCTAGTAAGATAGGACATGAGAGGATTTACCAATTTTATAGACTTTTTTTTTTATAAGTCTTCAGAGAGCTACCTCGATTTTTTGTACAATAATATATTTTTTCTTTGAAAAAAAATGACGTTTTGTCAGAGAAATCCCAAGCCTATGGGCCGACGGGTTGAGTCTCGCATGCACAGGCGCAAGGTGTGGCCCAAGAGGTACTAAATGTGAAGTATTTGGTGGTTCTCCGTATGGATAGTGTTACATACATTTTTTATCGAAGAATGTACAGCGTTAATGAATACATATTTCGATAACTTTCTATCAATGCATATGAGACTGAAATTATGGAAAAAAAATAGTACGGTTCTCCATTTAAATAAGGTCTTCCAAGAGAAAACAACCGATGTAAGTATTCAGAGGGTTGAAAAAAATGTTTTTAATTTCTATTTTATTGAATTTTTATTTTTTATTATTTTATTTATTTTACAAAACTTGTCCACTTCTGTTCTGTTTAATTTTCTTTTCATTTGTATTTTCTCATCTTTAGTTGTTATTTCTTTATTTATTTTCTTATAATCTAAAATCTATAATTCGTAAATCAAAACGGTAACTCTCATAACTCTGATTTATTTTGAGATAATCAACTCTGATATAATGCCACATAACATGTGAATAAGGGGAACAAGGAAAAAATGATTTATTTTGAGATAATAAACTCTGATATCTATGTTTATAAGTTATGATAAATTCTAGTAACTATTTCAATGAAGGATGAAATTGTTTATTAGAGTTTATTTATGTTGATGGATAAAAATACAATTTTATGACATTTAAAAAAATTATTTCACACAACACATATCCTTCACATTTGTCTTATCAAACATCTCTTATAAACACAAACAATTTATACATGATATAATTGTCATTTAAAAAAATTATAAACTCTTATCCATCACTTACACTCATTTTATATAAGGTGAATCAAACAATAAAAAAAATCATTTTTTAATTTTCCAATGAGAATAAAAGGCCAACCAAAATATATTCATTCAATTTAAAATAGAGCGATACACACACTTTATCAAAATATATATATTTAGATGAGATTTATTATTTTTAAAATATTAAAACATGTGAAGATGGTCCATAGGACTGCATTTGGATGTTTCTAACATTATCTAATATAGTACATGTTTGTTAAAATTCATAAGTGGTAGATTATAACTTTTCGTTTTAAATAAGCAGTTGTTGCATGTTCATTTATACTTATTAGAACTTATTTAAGCTAAAAACAATTAAAAAAATCATAATCTCTAAATTGAGTTAGTACATGTTTGTTAAAACTTATAAATTGTAGATTATAGTTTTTAGTTTTAAATAAATAAACAGTTGTTGCATATTTGTTTAGATTTATTTAAAAAATTAAGTTAAAAATAACTTAAAAAATCATAATCTCTAAGCATGAGTTAGGAATATTTTTCAAATTATAACTTATGGATAATTTTTAAAAAAAATTCTATTGGACAGTACTGCAATTCACTTTATTCACCATATTCACTAAAGACAGTCTTTTCATCTACCATCTCATCTTCCAAAATCATCACCGATTATGACAAAACAAACAATTCAAGACCGGTGAAGCTACCATGAAAAAAAAAAAAAAAACTGAGCAGAGAGAGAGAGAGAGTGTGTGTTGACTGTTGGGGGGGAGGGGAAATAGAGGAAGAGAGATATTTGATATCCCATGTAACATTAGACTGTGGATTGTATTTATTTATTTTTGGTAGAATTTGGAATGTGACATGTCGTCTATTGTATTTTTTTTTTGTAAATTTTGAAATGTAATTAGAATATTCACATGTGTTTTTTTATTAATATAGATCAAGTTCTATGTTTTTATCTCTTAAATTCAATTTTTTAATTATTGTGAAATGCATGCATTATTTCATCATTTATTTTACATATTATTTAATGTTACGGTGAATTTGAATTTTTATTTATGTTATATTGATTTTTGTTATATTAATTTATCTTTTAGATATTCATAAAATTAATTTTATGTTATCAAACATAAATTAATATTAATTTATCATTTAGATATTCATAAAATTAATTTTATGTTATCAAACATAAATTAAATTTGACTTTTACATTTAGAAGGGATATTTTTGACAATTACACATAAAAAGGTTGTAAAAAAGTTTATTCAAACAAATATTCACAACTGCTTATTCCCTGTTTTTCAACAGCTATATAGCAAACATGTCAACTGCTTATTAGAAAAGTTATAAACTATATAACATATAAGTTATAATCTATAATCTATATAAATTTAAACCGTAACAAACATGATTTTAGATGTGCTTTTTAGATTATAACTCCTTGTTTATTTTAAAAAAATCTGTTAGACAAATCTATTTATCTCCTTTTAATATCCCTCTATCTTATAAAAATACTGCAGAGAATGACAAAAAAATGGAAAAAGATACACTCAGTCATATTTACCAACAAAAACTCAGTTATCACATGTTTTTATTTATTTTTAAATAGTAAACATCATCTAATGAGGTATATGTTTTGATAAAAAATGCATATCTTTCCATTTCAAATTGAATGAACCTATTTTTAACAAATGTAAGAAAAAATTCAATGAGACATGTAATCATCAAATGAGGTATAATTTTAATTAAATATATAATTAGACTGTGAAAACAATTAAGTGTAGCAGCACTTAAAAAAAATTGATTCAGGATCAGAGAATGAGATGTGAGTGATGAAAAAAAAGCTGAGCTTAGAGAGAGAGAGATTGTGAGAAGGGGTGATATAAAGATTAAAAATACTTTGGAAGTTTGGATCGTAGGTTCGTCGACAAATTAAAAATAAATAAATAAAAAAATGTCGGCCATTACGAAATGTCGATATCTCCCGACGTCGACATGGAGACATCTAGGGTTTCCGGGGTTTCTCCGCCACGAATCGGCCGCATCTCCCTCTCCACCACCATCATCTTTACTGGATCTCCACGAGGTGGAGAAGGTCCTGACCGACGTCAAGGCCGGAGACGTCAGGGTGATCCCGGTTGGAGGACGGTCCGGCGGGTGGACCGACTTCATGGTCGTCGCCTCCGGGAGGTCTGCCTGGCACGTCCGCAACATCGCACAGGCCCTCGTACACAAGGTTTGGTCTTCTACTCTTCTTCGAAAACTCTGAACGGGAAGAACAGAAACCCTAGATGGACTTGTTATTTTTTTAAATTGATTGATGGAGACCACGTTTTGATGTTCGGGGTCGGTATTTTCAGTGAATGATTCGAAAAACAAGTTTTTTTTTTAAAGTACAAAAATTTGATTGAAGAACTGTTGATTGTAGTGTTTGTAATATAGTTAACAAGAGGAAGACTTTATCTTCAACTTTTTATATTGTAAGTGTTCTTGTAGTTCCTTTTTTACTTGTAAGAGTAAGATTGTGTGAAGTTTGTGTCTTGTTTTATTCATGATTGTTAAGAGAATCTAGTTTAACTTTTTAATATATGTGAAGTTTGCATTTAGAAGTCTGTGTCTACGGTTTTAAGTTTTTATTAAGAATTTTTTCATGTTTTCTAATTTTATGAATTAAGAAAAAACTATTTAAGATTATGCATTTGGTATATGATGATTCTTGTTTTTGATGGTTTTGTTTAATTTGTTATGCAGGTGAAGCAGAAGCAAAAGGGGTCTGAAAGGTTACAGCTTCCAAGTGTGGAGGGTGTAAAAGGAGGGAACTGGATCGTCATCGATTCGGGTTTGTATTCCACTTGCAGGACCACATTTTTTTAATTTATTTATTTCTCCTATGTATGTGATGAATGTAAGTTTTGAAACTTTGCTGCTCACTGAAATTTTTTTATTGCTGATATGCTGTGATGTATGATCTTATTTTTTGGTAGGAAAGATATTCTTGATTTGCAACAGAATTTATCTTTTAGTTTGATTTATTCTTACTTGCAGGCACTGTGATAGTTCATGCTCTTGAGGAGAAAGCAAGATCATATTACAATTTGGAAGGTCTTTGGATGAAAGAGATGTCTCCAGAGGAACCTGATCAGGTTAGCTTGATACGAGGAAACTTGCACTCACAAATAATTGTTATGACAGTTATTTTAATCCTATGGATGGCCCAAACATCACATCATAACAAGTATTATTGTATTGATTTTCTTATGTCCCATTTGGGAATCGTCTTGGTGCTATTCTTTTTTCTTTTCTTTTTTGGTTACTGTCATGGAGCTATTCTTCATACATGATTTTATAACAATCTACATGATACAAGAGTTTTTCTGTTTGGTTGTCTTTTATTATTCTTATTAGAAAAAGTGAAAACAATCTTTTTATTGTTTGATGATTCACCTTGGATAAATTGAAAGATCTGTAGTGGATAGGAAGGTGACTTGGAAATATTACTTTCAACAGGATTAGTCGACCCTTCTTCGCCTGTGGACCCTTCTTTGCTTTGGAATCACATTTTTTGAGAGTTAATTTAACCGTCACAATAGCATAAGTCTAATCCAAGGGCTCACGTCTTGATCGTTTGCACCCTCCTTGAGATGGCATATGTGATTAAGGAGGATATCATTTCTAAAATTGGGAATGGGGTTGAGACTCATTTTTGGAATGGTGCTGCATTGGGTCCTCTTCCCAAATCTTCTTGTGGTGACCTTAAGCAAGGAAGAATATGATTTTGTCGTTGTGACAATTACTCCATTTGGTGCCCACGATTCCGGATAAACTTAAACGATGTGGAAGCGGAAGAAATAACTCTCCTTCAAGAGGTAACCTTGGAGCTAGAGGACGAAGATATTATTTATTGGAGGAGCTCATCTATCAAAGGTGTTCTGTCAAAACATTCTACAAACAGTGTAATAGGAATCCTTCAAGAGTGATCCTGTTGCTTGATTTGCACAACAAATTTGAGTGTCTCACCCTTGAAAATTTATTGTTTTATGTGGTTGTTAACTCTCGTCAAGCTTATTGCAAAAGTGAACTGTGCAAGATGGGGTAAAATGAGAATCTAACATGTGGGCTTTGTGGTATAGAGGAGGAGACACATGGGTCACCTTTTCTATGATTGTCACAATAATCCAAGTGTGTGAATGAAAATGAGTGACCCTTGAGACCCCTTGCACCTTCACTAATATTGACGAATTGCAGGACTTCTTGCGATGCAGGGTCAAGAAAGGCGATAGAAGCAAAAATGAAAAATTCATTGGGATCCTCCCACATGTGGTGTGTTGGAGCTTGTGGAGCTCCAAGATAAAAGGATATACATCAAAAACATTTGGGAGATGATCAAGGCATCAGTGCATCACTTTGGGCATGTGAATTTGCTTTTATAGGAAGAAACCACTAGGAGTTTAGATAGGCTCCAGGGAAGGGTTTGAAAAAGTTGTTTAATCCTTGGTTCTTTTAACATTGTATCATTTTCAATGAGATTCATGATCCGTTTCTTTTTCCCTGTTTTTCTCCTTTAATCTTTCAGGGGATCTCTCGTCTCTAGTTTTGTTCGAGGGGCATCATTCACATTTACAAAAAAAAAAGTGGATAGGTACAGAGTTTATAAATTTTTAATTTCTTTCCTATCCTTATATTAGTTGTTTCTGTTTGGAAATGGGTGTGGGTGTATAAAAAGTATGCGAGAGATTTATATGAGAGATGTGACCAAGGTGACATGTTTTGGGATGTTTGTGAGTGATAAAAGAGAGAACTTTTTTTTAATGACATGAAGGAATACTTTAATCATTAGTATGAATAGATAAGGGTGGATAAGCACTTATTTCTTATGGCCTCCCCCTGGAATTATTATCAAGGCTTCTAGTTAGTCAATTGATGCATAGCTGTCAGATTTGTTTACTGACAAAACGATTAACTTCTTTCCGGTTAAACCTTATTGAGGCTTACCCATCATGTATGGCAGGAAGCAAACGTGGGGTGTAGAGAATAGGATGTCACATATGTATGGTGCAGATTGCCAGCATCATTGTGTCACAAAGAAATATCTCATATAAATTTAGTGCCTTACAGTTTCAGCTGTAGCTTTTCCTGAATATTATAGTTTGTTTAGGTATGCAACTATGATGTAGAACATCAAAAAGAATCTATAGGGTGGACTCTCTATTGCTGTACTTGAAGAGTGAAAGAAGAATTGAATAGTAAAGAAAGAAAACATACTTAGTATTTTGAAGAAAAGATGGGGCCCTTGGGCTCTTTCTGTAATCTGAGCCTATGCGCCAGGTTTTTATTACAACCCTTTATTATTTTGGCCTTTGATTAATTTTTTGGTAGTGGGGTCTAAAAAGAAGGGGGTTAATGTAGTTGATTATATGTGGATGAGTTTGAGAGAATGAAAGCTGATGGGGAGTGTTTTTTTAGTTAGAACTTTCAACTTTGGATATTATTTATTGTCCTTGGGATTTTAGAGGTTAGTGGTTAGTTTTTGAACAAAGATCATCTATTGAGATCAAAGGTCATTCCCTGCAGCTGTAAATAGAGAACTAGGGCATGGTGCCGTTAAGCCATTGTAGTGGTAGGACATTGGTTTAGTGGTTTTCTGTCATTCTTTTGTGAAAACCTTAAGGAACCATGATCCTAGTAATTGGTATTCAATTCTAAGGTTCCTTTGTGATGTTTTATGAAACTGCAATTCTCTTTCCTGATTTGTTCTGCTTTCACTATTGGAATCGATTGGTATAATCCACCTTCTCTCAAAAAATTGTAAACCAGACAGGCAGACACCATCCTTCCTATAACAAAACTTTTACATATAGAATTCCTTGAAATTAGTTATTCTACCCCTTGTGGCTGAACAATTTCCATTCCTGGTGGCTTTGGGGGTACTTGAAAATGGTAATTTTTTAGTTTTTTTTTATGTATGAAGTAATTGGGATGGATTTTGTTGCATATTGCATATCATGTATCATCATTTTGAGACCCAGTACTTTCTTCGAGAGCAGTGGTGCAGCCCACCTTTCCCCTAAAAAATTCACGATGAAATGCCATCATGTATTCCATCCATCATCTGTTCACTTTACCCCCGTTTGGCGTGCAATATAACCTTATCCACAATAGATTGGTATTCTGGGATATATCATATATAGCTTCAGGGCAGTTTTTGTTTGGTCACATTTTTTTATACTGTCATCATGATTTTTTGTTTATGGTGCTTTTCTTTTTTTTTAACTGTTAGGACTTATTCTAAACTATTTGAATGGTTTTATTTTCCTGCCCTATCCGATCGTTATTCTGCACCCTGAACGGGGGCTTCGTTATTCATTATCCAAAATTTTCCAGACTATCAGTGAACTTCTGAAACCCCTCTATTAATCGATGATGCAGGATTTGGGAAGAGCTTTCATGAAGGTGCGACGCATAAATAATTCCAAAAAGCAGTCTGTCCAGACATGAAGAAGAAAGAAATAGATTCTATTCGTCTTCAACCATCAGTTGCAGCATCAGCATAAAAAAGGAATGTCAGCTCTTTAATGTTAACAAATGCCTCTTTCCTTCCTTTGACTCTTCCATGATATCTTGAATATGTGAATTGAAGCATGCAAAAAGGACATGTGGTTTTATATCAATCTGTTGTCGCTCTCTCCAATTGGCCTTGTCCGGGAGGAAACATTTTGCATAAGAAACTTTATGATGTGGCCATTTTATCTGGAATAATGGGTGTATGAGAATGACTGTTTCAAAGTGGCTTCTTCTCTGTGTCCAATCCTAAGGGCCTATTTAGATTAGGGGTGATAAATGAGTCGAGCTTTGACATGTTCAAAGCTCGGCTCGTTTATAGCTAGGCTTGGCTCAGTTTGGGACTGGGCTTAATTTTGTGTTGAACCTTGGTTCGGCTCATTTGTAAAAAGAGCTCAACTATAAATTCAAACCAAAGCTCGGTCTTGGGCTCATTTAGCTCTTATTTAACTAAAAAAATGTTGTTTAGCAATTAAAACGTGTAAAAAATCGACAATCATATTTGGAAATCATCACTAAACAATCATATTCGAACTGAGCTCGTATAGGCTTGTGGCTCGGCTCATTTACAATCGAGTTTTACTAATTATTCAAGATCGGCGCATTAATCTAATCAAACGAGTCCGAATAAGCTCCAACCGAACCGAGCTCATTTATTACCCTTAGTTTAGATCCACATTTAGGTGATTCTGCATTTAAAAAAGAGTTGTTACACAATTGTTTTTTAGCCCCGGTCCAATTGTAGTTCCATGTGTGTCAAATAAAAAATTATCAGATCATATAGTCATATTAAAGAGGTATATGTTTTAATATATACTTTTTATAAATGCATTTATACAATTTATTGGAGTATATGCTTCATTTGTTTATAAAAACATATACCTCATCAGATAAAATATTCAATTTTTAAAAATATTAAAACACGTATAGACTTAAATTGGGGCAAGAAAAAAAAGTTGTGTTTATTTATCATTTTCTTTACAGAGGATTTAAATCCATGGGTGTAAACAAAGACACCCGTATCAAAATTGGTGAATGTGACTGAGTTAAACATTTTTCTTTTCTTTGCACCTCTCAAATCCATGTGCTTGTCCCTTTATTTACGTGCCCCATCTAATTTAGAAGCCCACATACAAAAACCCCTAACACAATTCCTTTGCATGCCCCTTTGTTATTTTCTCTCACTGAACAACTGTGCATCTATCTCACCACCCTTTTAAAAAATTAATGCAAATGGATACCACCTTTAAAAATTTATCACGAAATAAATAAAAAAATTCTTTCAAACAGACATACAAATTTAAAATTTAAAATTTAAAAATTCACAATTTATTCCAAATTAAAAAAATCAAATCTACATATAAAAACACAAAGTAATCTATTGTTGATGCTCATTATCACCAAATCCTTCAAACCCCTAGAGAAAATCTAAAAAATAACTTTACAAATTCGATCTCTATACAAACCAATATCAACACAAACCAAATAAATCAAGTCATAACATAAGAAACTTCTCCTCTTCGTCAATGAACAATATTTAATTTACACTCAATTATTTTTACAATCTATATATGTCATTGGGTCCTTTCCTTCACTATATTATGGTATATACATCGTTATAAATTTTTTACATTTTTATAAATAATAAATTCAATTTATTAGAGTATATACTTCATCTTTTGTAAAAGTGTATACCTTATTGAATGTAGTATGCGATTTTTTTAAAAAAATTTGCCTTGATTTTGTCAAAATACTCCGCTTAAAATGGTCCGTCCAAAAATATGTCTGAAAACTCATAAATTTTGTATCCATATCCCTGTGGTTAACATGTATGAGCTGGGGTTAATTTTTTCATCTAAAGGCTATTAGTACCATTAAAAATGACTAAAAAAAACCAAACTAACCATGGTTCCATCTTCTTCTTCTCACCCAAAAATCTCATGTTCCTCTTCTCCATACCGATTTCATCTTCTTCTTCAACCTTTCACCTAATCTTCTTCGCCCGAACCCCATTCTAGTCGCAAAGCTATCCTACAAAGATGAGTTCACTTCAAACATCTTCAACTCTTCATGTCTTACCTAACTTACTTTATTATCGTTGATTTGTGATTTCACGAGCTAAAAGAGGGGACGAAGATTACTGATTTGAAGGGATAAAATCATCATTTATAGATGATTTTTTACATTTTTAACAATTTGTATGAGGGTTTTTGGTATACTGTATTTTCAGCCAAGATTAATTAAACAGAATATTTCTCATCTGTTAATGGAAATTTAATTTAGTTTTTTCAGCTAACTATGTGGATTTACATAGTTTTTTTCAATAAGGGTGGTAAACGAACCGAGCTGCTTGGGCTTGACTCGGTTGGAGTTTGTTCGGGCTCGTTTGATTATACAAATGAGCTGAGCAGAGTTTAAATAATTTTTAAAGTTTGGTTGTAAATGAGCCGAGTCAAGCCGAGCCACGAGCTTATACGAGCTCAATTACATAAAACTGTGAAATATTGTTTATTTTTTAATATAATTATTTAGTGATGATTTTCGAATGCAATTGTCTATTTTCGACATGTTATCTATTTAATGTATGTTTTAATTGCTAAACGAGTTTTTTTAGCTAAATGAGCATGAGCTGGAGTCTTGGTTTGAGCTTGCACTCGAGCTCCTTTTAGATACGAACCGAGTCGAACTTCAATCGAGTTTTTCATGAGTCAAATGAGCCGAAGTTAAATACAAAATTAAGGTTGGTCCCGAACCGAGTCGAGTCTAAATATAAACAAGTTGAGTTTGAGCATATCAAAACTCGACTCGTTTAACACCCTTGTTTTCAAGGGGGGTTACATGGATTTCAAGAAAAGCCAGTGGTTTGTATGGAATTTGGGAAGTTATACAACATTTCCATATAAACGGGGTGTGCAAAGTGCAAACCCCTCGTCCTCTCTATCGAGCTTTCTCGAATCTTCTCTTCCCAAATTCAAGACCTCAATCTAATAAAAAGGAAAAAATAAAATTCCCCTCTGTAAACCCTAATTTGAAAAGCTATTCTCCGCCTCTGAATCGAAGAAATGGCGGTGATCGAGGAAACGGAGGATCATCAGACCGAAGAGCCCAGGCCCTCTCCGTCGGATGGGGCATCGACGGCGGACGGGAGGGGAGGACGAGCCGAAGATGACGGCGACGGGTTCGAGACCGCCAGCGAAGGCGAAGTGGAGGAGGTGGACGTGGAGGATCGGGCTTCTGAACCGCCGCTCAAAGTGGAGACGTACGAGGACGCCATGTCCGACGAGCAGCTGAAGCAGGTCTCTCTAATGGTTCTTGTCTTACTTATTTCGAGATCCCGATCTGCTTTGAAGGATTTTATATTTGGATGTTTCGATTCCTGGCCTTTGATACTGGTTTTTTTTATATTCAGTTCTGCTTTTAATTTTTGCGTCGGTGACAGTGATGGATCTCTTTTTGTTGTTCTTATGGGTTTAAATTACGTTGTTGTATGTCAAATAGAATAAAATTACATCACAAACAGAATAAATTGGTTCGGTAATTCAGGAAAAGATCAATTCGAGTGGTCCACCAAGTGAATTGTCTAATGAGGTTACAAGATCCGTTTTGAGGTCTCGAACTTTGGCGTGGATGACAAATGTTGTATTTTAGGTTAGGTTTTGTTGAGTGCAAAGTATTGATTTGGACGAAAGGAAGGTGTTTGAGACATGCATTTAGAATTTGAGTGTTTTTTATGTGAAGGCTGTTTAGGATTGAACAGAAGTGGCGATGCGATGGAAGTGGGTTTTTAGCAGTTAGGGAGGAGTACAAGTAAATGTGAGATTTTTATGTTGGTTTGTTTGAGAATAAAGAAGGGAGACAAAATAATTGTGCAGTAGTTGTTTTGCGATTCTTGGGATCTTGATAAAGATGAAGATATTGGTTTGGATGTAGTGAGTCACACTGTGTTTTGCATGGGTTCTTACTTTTTACCACCCAGGCCACCGTGCATTGGCATTGAATTGAATTTATGCCTTGGAATTAATCTTCCCATGCAAGGAAAGTTTATGGAAATTAGTATTTATCATAATTTTACAAAGCTGAAAGAATTATGGATATGTTAATAGTTTTGACTTTTTAAATTGGTCATAATTGTCAATTGTTTTTTTACTTTTTAAGAAAATCTTAAAAGCATTGGGTATGGCTTCCCATATTCTTTTAACTAACATGTTGATGATTTCATTTCCTCTATGTTTTCTGTTTTTACTTGATTTTTAAATCAGAAAGCCCTGGATCAAGCGAATGACGCAAAAGCAGAAGGAAATAAGCTGTTTGGTGCTGAGAAGTATGAAGAAGCATTATCTCAATATGAAATTGCCCTGCAAGTTGCTCCTGAGATGCCTTTGTCTGTTGAAGTTCGTTCCATGTGTCATGCAAATCGTGCAATATGCTTCTCAAAACTGGTACATCACACTTACTATGTCATTTCCTTTCATTTTGCAATGCGTTCCTTACATACAACAGTTTGTTGGGGAAAAGTTTTTAGTTGTCTGTGTTGTAGTCGTTGGAGCTCACAGTATGAGGGATATATTGCACATTGAGAATGCCAGTTGGACATGGACCAAATTAATTTCGCAGGAGTTTTTTTTTTTTTAATAAAGAATTTCACAGGAGTTGAGTAAAAAAAAATGGATTTCATGCATCCATTCCCTACATAGCATAACCAAGCACACAATTCTGAATGATGTAATCAGGAATATGTTTCATAGATATCCTAAGTTTTACTAATTTCCATTTGCAAAGCAACAGTCTCACCCATCTCCAAGTTCTTTTTAATTTCTGGTATCTGTTGGAATCTCTCCATAGTCACACTTCATTATCTCTTTCGGATCCTCTTAACGATTTTCTGTGAGCTTCAGTATTTCACTTGACCGATGTGGATGATATGGTATGCTGATAGAACGACTTGTTTGCTGCCTGATTGCTCCATGCTGTGACGTTCATTTTGTGAACCTCGTTTTTTACTGTTTTCTTAAAATGATCTTCATTTCTATTTACTTTGTTTTAGATTAATTAGTATATGGTAATTGCATTCCAGTGCATTGTGCTTGGAATTAAGTATTTTATACAAGAAAAAGCCAATGTTGTCCACTAAGGTCCATATTTTTTGGCAATTACTTTTGCTTTTATGCTCCAACCTTTTGCATCTTTAATTGTCTTGTTCAGTTTTGTCTTCCGCCTTCGTGTGCCTGATGCAGTTTTTATGTTTCTCAGGGAAGATATGATGAAACCATTAAAGAATGTACAAAAGCTTTGGAGTTGAACCCACAATATTTAAAAGCTTTGGTCAGAAGAGGAGAGGCACATGAGAAGCTTGAGCATTATGAAGAGTCTATTGCAGGTAAGAATGCATAGAAGATCAAGTTAGTTGCAAACCCATTGTACCATAGTTACCCACACACACACACTCTGATTTACAGGTTTAATCTTGATCATGTATTGTGAGCATGCTGGCTCTTATTATGTATGTTTTATGTGAATTTCACCTTTTTTTTCTCATCTTTTTGCAGACATGAAAAATTTTGGAGTTAGATCCTTCCAATGATCAAGCTATTAGAGCCATACGTCGCTTGGAGCCATTGGCAGCCGAAAAACGAGAAAAGTTGAAAGAAGAAATGATGGGTAATCCCAAAATATGTCCATATTTTTAAATATATTTGGAGTTTGAGTGCATCTGAGATTTTTAATGAGCGAAAAAAATTGTCAGTTTTTGGGTCAAATAGGATTACTATACAAAATAATCTATCGATCTAATAGATTTAACTGCCAAAACAGTATTAACACATCATGTCTATCATAATCAAGAAGCCCATCAGTATAATTCATATTGATGGTGAACATCTTTGGATCTATTGAATTAGATACTTCACTTCAAAAATTTTGAAGAATCCAACTGTCATGATATTCTGAAATTGTTATCTTAGGATGTTAGTTTAATGATAGGAGAAATGGATTTTCTGTCATACCTGTATGAAGGTTTCTTTTAAAGAATTTAATTGGCATTTTTTTTGGAACAGATCTTATATATAGTATGATACATGTGTTGAAGGTTATTGCATCTTTCTTCTTATGTGATTTAGAGTGTTGGTTAGTGAATAGCTTCTTCATGGGTAAAATAGTTACAGTGTTACACAAAGATAGAGGGAGAATTAGATGATATTTTATTTTGTTGTTCTTTTCTCTTTTTGGATTTTCTTATTTATTTTGTGACCATCTTATGAGATGAATAAGTAGGGGTAAACTATATCTGCCTTTGTGGTGACCAGGGTTTATCCTAATCATGTCTATTACAGTTTATCAACACTGTGCAAACATATTTTTGCAAGATTGAGTCTATCCTCTCCCATATTCACCTTATTCGCAAAACATATGGGGGCATCAATATTTATTTTTTCTCAGCCATTGATTTTTTTTCTTGGATTTTGAAATGATGAAAAGCTCAACTTATGTCCCTAGAAGCCATTCAAGCCAATAAATCAATGTGTGTACGTGCCGACCTTCTAGTGCTGATTCAATTCACATTCCGGGCTGTTCATGCCATGTTAAAATTAGATGTTACTGTTGCATTCTTCTGTATATAGGAGATTTTAAAACCAGTGGAGACCATTGTTGATTTACATGCCAATGCAGCTCTTCTTTGCACTATACAGGATAACTACGGATGATGATGAAACTTGAATTATATTTTTAAGTATTCATGTGTTCGAAAATTCTCTAAAACGGACATCCGTAAAATTTATTTTTTGTGGACGCCAGGTATATGCGTAGATAAGTAACGTATACACGTCCTTAAAGAGATATGTGCATCGATAAAGTGAGCATTTACATAAGTGTATTAAATGATAAAAAAGAAAACATAAATGATGCATGTTATGTTAGGCATACTGATTATATGATTTTTTGTTTCTTTTTTTATCATATATTACCTTCAATGAGGTGTGTAATTTTTAATGAAGTATATGCTTTTTTATAGATGCATATACCTCTTTAAAGACATATATGCGTCCCTTATCGACGCACATACCTGGTGTCCGCAAAAATTGAATTTTGCAGACGTCCGCTTAAGAGACCCCCTGTATATATGTTGCCTCATGTATATGTGTACTAAAGTGGTCTTTTTATTCTGATTACTTCATTGATTATTCAACATTCATTCATACAGGGAAATTGAAGGAGATGGGTAATTCTATTTTGGGGCGGTTCGGGATGAGCGTTGACAACTTCAAAGCAGTCAAAGATCCGAATACCGGTTCCTATTCCATTTCATTCCAGCAATAGTGAAGCTTTTTTTTGTGTATTCTTATATATGACACAAGATAAAGGACCAGGACATGCGTACTTGAATGAGATATTTTTGAAGAGGGCTTCAGATGTGTGAAGATGATAAAGCTTCCTACTTATAGTCCCATTGATGGGCATTATCATTCCTTTTTCCTTGACTTCAGGAGAATCATCACTTTATGATCTGTTTATCCAATGAAGTTGGCAACACAGAACATGGTTAGATGCAAAAATGATACACAGAGACTCTTACATGGTTAGATCTTGGTTTTGTTTGGGTTTGTGTGTGACTATGAGCATTGTTGTTTATTTCAATTGGGTTACTCTTCATGGAAAAAATAAAAAAACATCAACAGTGGGAGTAACATGGTATGTGTATACACCATAAAGTTATATACACATTTGTAGGTGTGCATCTACCAACCTGTGAATGAAAAGAAAAAAAGTAAAATGATACAGTCAGTCCTGTTTTAAGTGTGGCACATGTTTTGTCACATCTTTTGAGAGAATAATTTATGCTTCCATCAGGATGTAGTTAAAGCAGTGAGTCCAATATTTGTTAATAAAATTTATATAAAAATCAAAGTGCAACCCGTGTCAATTGAATGTATATTTATTAACCACCAAAAAAAAAATGTATATTTATTTTTGTTTTCATAATAGAAAATATGTTGTAACAGTGGAATATACTTTGTATTTAAGATTACAAAATGTTGTATTTGGGTAGATTTTGCGTTTGAAAAGTTAAAGATTCTAAAACATGGATTCAAACATGAAGGGGAGTGATAAAGTGTGTGTTCAAATGTTATCCAATTCTTCATTTCAGCAATAGTTTGGTCTATTTAGCTTACACATAATGACGCTATCTTTCGTGGTGGAACACCATATATGAAGAATGTTTAGGAATTGGCTATTAGAACCAAAAGTCTTTTACAACTTCGATAAGACACTACTTTTCTACTTTGTTTATCCACAAAGGTTGCTTGCGTAAGAGATCAACTCCCCCCGCCCCGTAACTTATGAATCAAAATCCCGTAAAGAATCTTTCCCAAATTCCAAAGAAGAGTACGCACTAGATTACGATTATCTCGATACAGACAAGAAGTTTACTTTCAAAGAAGATACTACGCAACACCTCGATTGTTATGTAATCTCTTTTCTCTTTTAGGTTTCTATTTGTATTTTTTTTGTTTGGACAGTAATTTCTATGGTATATTCAAACAAAGTCTGAACTACAGGGACCATCTCCCCCCTCTTGTTTTAATGTTCATTTATGTTATAATAATCCGCCGGAGCATTTTAACAGATATAGTTGCGGTGGACTCCATGGCGATCACAACCGTCCGATGAGTCATCCAACGCAATTACTAAACTACCCCTAAAAGCTTTTCGTCAAATCACGCACGTGAGCCTCCCCGCGTTTGAATGCCAGAGTGAGATCCCAATTAAAATGCTATGGCGTGACAGTCTAATCGTACAAAAACTTAAAACGTGACAATCTCAGAGAGCCTCTCTTTCGTCATATCAACCCAATAATCAAATAACCAAAAAATGCCGCCGAAGCAAATGACTAATCTCATCCTCACCGTCGGATCTGTCGAATCGTACGGCCAGGATCCATTGCGCGCCGACGCGAAGGGGGCCTATAAATAGCGACCGATAGAGAGCCATCGAAGGTCAGACAATGATCGATCTGGTGTGAGAGGATACAGTCGCTGAAAGGTTTCGTTTTTCGATTCTCTCTCTCTCTCTGAAGGCGTCGAAGAGCAGAGAAGAACAATAAGCGAATCCTTTTAAGGATTTCTGTTTTCGAGGCTCTCCCGCGTAAGATCACAGGTTCTCTAATTCGATCTGCGAAGTGTTTCTCCGCTTCTTTTGCCTTCTTTGTGTGGATTTCTAGGTTTTCTGCTTGAGATAAGGTTCCATTTTTGGTGTTTGTTTTTCCATTCCCTGAATCGGCTGGTGTTTTGAGCTGACGGAAACCTTGAATGGATGAAGATTAGGGTTTGATTGATATCTGTTTGGAATCTAGGGTTTTGGTCCCTTTCGAATTTGAATCCGAGACTGACTTGTTTCGGATGAAAAAATTGGCTCTGAAAACCCTAAAATAGTGGTGACTGTCTTGAGGGATTGTTTTTGTTGGCGGATTGTCTGGGATTTGAAATTTTTTTTGTTGATTTTGATGAAGAAGATATAGGGGAGGTGTGTTTCTTGGGGGGCGGGCCATTTATTTTATGGTGCCGACTTTCCTCCCAGGGCACACCCAGAAGACACAATCAAAGAAGGTTTTTGGTGATCGGACGGATGATATGATGGGGAAGATGCAGAGGTCTTCCAGAGGATACTCTTCTGGGTTTGTCCCCGAGTACCGCCATGCGGTTGAGACTGTTGGAGAGTCTGAAGAGGGTTTTGGAAGCTCTGGTCGAGTTGACCCTGAGGGGTCGGAGGACTCTTGTGCGCCAAAGAGGAAATGCATTAGCTTGAATGCCGATAGATGTGAGTATTTTAATGTGCCACGGAAGGTTTATTCTGTTTCGAAGATGTTGAGGGCAGAGAGGAAGGAATTGGAGGATAGGCTGAGGTTGGAACTGGAGCAGATCCAAGCGCTACAGAATAAGATTGCTGCAAGATTTTCTAGCGGGGTTGCTTTATCGTCTACGAGCGATGCTAAGCCTGAGGTGAAGAAGAAGACCGTGTCGGAAAAGAAGGTGGTCCAGGCGGGAAAAAGTGAGGCACCTTCGAAGCTGAAAAGAGGTCTATCTGGCCGTTTTGAGTTAGGGGGACATACTGTTGCACTCACTAGCACGGCGGATGCGATGCTGATGAAGCAGTGTGATAACCTTCTGAACAAGTTGATGACCCATGATTTTGGTTGGGTATTTAATACCCCTGTGGATGTTGTGAAATTGCAGATTCCAGATTATTTTAATGTCATTAAGCATCCAATGGATCTGGGGACCATTAAGAGTAAGATAGCTTCGGGAGTATATTCAAGCCCATCAGATTTTCTGGCAGATGTGAGGCTCACTTTCACGAATGCAAAGACGTATAATCCCCCAGGAAATGATGTCCATATAATGGCTGATACACTTAGTAAGTTTTTTGAGGTGAGATGGAAACCTATTGAGAAGAAGCTACGGTTGCCTGAGTCTCAGCCTGGGCCCATGAAATCCGGGGCATCAGCAGAGGCTCAACCCATGGTTGCTAAGCAGGAACGTCCGCCTTCGAAGAAGAGGAAGACCTCATCAGCAAATCCTGGTAAGGTTGTTCCGCCAGTGAGTGCCCAACAGAAGATGACAAGAGAAGACATGGACAAGTTGCGTGCTACTTTGGAATCCTTGGAGTGCCCCCCCGACCGTTTGCTCCAATTTTTAGGGTTTGATGGACAAAATGGTTTGGAAGAGACAGAGATTGAAATCGATATTGAATCATTCAGTGATGAGAAATTATTTGCATTTCAGAGGCTTATGGATGATATTATTAGTGAGAAAAAGAAAGAAGAACTGGCGAAGGCTGAGCCTTGTGAAATTGAGGTATATGGTTGAAGAGTTCATGGGTCTGGGTTGCTATATCATGGTTTGTAAGTGCATCATGATCTCATACAATTCTTTCTTTTGCAGATATTGAATGACTCGGGAGTCAGCAATTCATCAATGCAGCCTTGCAAAGGTTTCTTAGTGTATTGCTTGATGGTTTTCACCCTTTTTCCTGATGTGATGGATTCTGATTTTTTATTATGTAAATATATAGGAAATGAGCCTGCTGATGAGGATGTGGATATTGGTGGCAATGATCCTCCCTTATCGGCCTATCCGCCTGTGGAGATAAAAAAGGACACTGCGCGACGAAATAGTAAATGCAGTAGTTCGAGCAGCTCCAGCAGTGATTCAGGATCTTCCTCTAGTGGTTTGTGCCTTTCCATTTTTTTCAGTTTTCTGACCTTCTGTCATTATATTTTGTGATCTGTAGCTACTGGATGTGTGTTTTATTTGTTGTCAAACAGAATGAGATCCATCCTTAAACTTGCTATTTCTTCTAGGATTTTTTTTGTTTGGTTTCCGAGACCTTTTCTTTTCTGGAGGACTTGTTAACTCAAGTATGGGTTAATAAATGTCTTATGCTTGTTTCAAAAAATTGAAAGTTTTATGTTTTATCACCTCCTGTGTATCTTTAGTGAAAATCAAATTGTGCACTTGGTATACTAAAAATTCTTCTTTTAAAGATATTAGACTTGTTAATATTCTCTTCCCTTCAACATGATGGGGAGGTCTCTTAAATTAGTCCAAGTAAATTTTAAATTATTGAGAGGGATTTCAATCATACCTTATTCCGAGATCCGCTCTCGAGCCACTAGATGGACCCAAGAGGGAGCTATGCTTGTTTGAAGAGAGTATAGCGTTAAAATACCCCATGATGCATCAAGGGGCATGCCATTGGTCACGAATGTCGCTCAACTCCTTTCAAAATAGAATTTTAGAGGCTTCATCCATAGGCATATACATGCTGGTGGACATCCATTTTAATATTGAGCTTCTTTCCTTTAGAATGACACTAACCAATAACCTCCCATTCTGCTTTTCAAACATCTTCCACAATTTGCTTCTCCAACCAAGAATAATGTCAGCCATGCTCTGATCACTGGCAGAAAATCATGTCATCATCCAAAGAACCTCCAATGTTTTGGCGCAGCAAAGCAGGCTCTCTCTCTCTCAATCTCAAAATGGTAGGCATCTTACCCCAATTTTTATTAAAATGAAGTGAATGCCTAAAAAAGAAAAAGAAAATATAAAACAATCAAAACACACCTTTACTTTGGTTTCCTGTAAACAGCAAATATCAACACCATACTTCAAGACAAGGCCTTTAACAGCTTCACTCTCCCTCAGGTCTCCAAGGCCTCAGATATTCCATGACAATATTTTCATTGAATAATTAAGAAAGCCCTCCTCCTCCTGGGCGTTGGTATATCACCAGTCACACCCTTGCAATTTCTACGCAGTGATGTGGACCATGTGGTACCTTCAGAACCCCTAGACATCTCACTTTACAGCAAGTTTATGAGTTTCCGATAGTGGACAGCCGAAACCCAAGCTCCTCTGCTCTCGTCATGAGATGGTCATCCTGGTCGAGTTCAATTCTGTTGTGGGCCAGAAGCAAGATTTTGTCCTTTGCTAGGAATTAGTCTGGCAAGCCTTATTTCCTTTATAGATTTGCAACGAACATATGGAGGCTGGACAAAGGGAGAGAGTTCTTCCATCATTGAATCCACTTGATAATCTCCATCAATTGCAGAACCTTCCGCTGTCCTCTGACTCAGTCGGAGAAGAGATTTCATCAGAAGCAACAAAAGCTAGCTTGAATACACCATAATCAATCAGTTTGAAGACACCCTTCCACAACAACCCCGACTCATCCAATGACCACTTTAACGAAGAGGGAGAGATAACAGGAGCTACAAGAGAGGTGTAGAGATCTGAGCGGATCCTAGAAAAAATCTTAGAACTTCATAGTTAAGCGTGCTCTGGCAAGAGTAGTACTAGGATGGTGACCTTTTGGGAAGTCTTGTGATGCACCCCTAAAACCTTTTATGTGAGGCTCAATTTTTTTCTCAGCAAACCCAAAGGCCTCTGAAGTAAAAATTCTCTCTCAATCATCCCAACTCTCGTAATTGTCAAACAAGTGTGATGGCAACCTTTCCTCATGGTCCCTGTGTCGGATATATTTTGAGAACTTGTATCACATTACTGGCTCTTGTTCAAACCAGTACGGAGATATTGACTATTTCTCTTACCCATTACAACATAATTGAGAAAAACTTGAAATTGTTTGTAAGTGGTGAATGTTAAAGAATGAAAAAGGCAAAGAGTCAACATTATGAAAACATTTAAAAATAGATTCAGAGAGATGAGGTAAATGTGGGGTTGTTCTTTGCTTGGTTGTCTGGCATTTTCTAGTTTCTCCATCTTTCATTTTACCATGTCAGAGATGTTTTCCTTATGAATGTAATGAAAGGAAAAGAGCTCTATGTTATATCAATGAAGAAATCTGATACTACATTCTTTCCAGGACAAAACAATTATAGTTATTAATTAATATCACAGTTTGTCAATTTTAAATTAATTATCTACAGTGGTTACTTCTGCTTACTTTGTCTCAAAGTTTCTTCAAAGTCCTGTTCTATCTATCCGTTTTTCATCTTTTACTTCCTTGACATGGCAAATAGTGATGATTGGGCATGGAGATGCTTATCATTGACACAATGTTCAGTTATAATAATGAAAGGAGCCTGTATGCCATCCTTCAGTTGATGTGGCGTACTGGCGTGATGCTCAGCAAATCCAGAGGCTGTTTGCTTATGGATTTGTTAATTATTACTTAAACTTTAATTTTTAGGAAGTGCACCAAGTTTGGGATTGAGGTGTCGCCTCTTTTGATTCTTGATCACAATGGTTTCACTTTTCTTCTTCATCAGTATAGGCAGATGCCATTTGTTCCATCTAATTATAGCATCTTTCTATGTAGGTTCAGATTCTGGAAGTTCCTCTGGAAGTGAATCAGTTGGTGCAAGAGCTCAAACCCCAACAAATACTTCAAGGGTATTATGATGAAGGCATTTCATACATTTACTAGTTGATGCTAGTTATTTTACATGGTTTTGGAAAATGGGTTTTTCTTGGAGCAGTTTCATCGAATATTCTTTAGGCTTGCACATTCATGAATTTTGGAAATGGCTAGGATATCATAGTTTTTCGGTTATATGATCGTTTTAAAGTAATAAAGTTTGAGATATTCGTGGTGATCTGGCTATTACTCCATACATTTATATTTAGTGCCTCCTGAATGTGGACAGGTCTTCTGTTTATAGCTTCTTATGTGTTCCATATTTGTACATATCCAGTTTCTCTTTTGATTTTATAGTTCATAGACTGGATGATTAGTTAATCCAAATTTGCGATGGAATTGCATGGGGCTATGGTCCATTGATGCCATTTTCATTGAATGAACAACAGTTCTTGTTAACTGCTAGTCTGCTACTATTTGATGATTATCTGGCTATCTTAATTTTTTTAAAAGGAAAATATTGCCATTATATATCCTTCAATTAGGTGACTGCCATGATTGAAAATTTCTATAGTGTCCATGCACTGATTTTTCCCCTCCCTCAGGAAACTTTAGGTCCCGTATCTGCTTTGGACATGGAGAAAAGCAATCTCATGAATCCTCCTGATGGAAATCGTGAGTTTTTTTGGCATTATTTTTAAATGCTAAAATCTATTTGCTCTCTCATGCAAAACCTTGCTTTCTACAATAACAGTAGTTGTGGTATCTGAATGAGCATCTTCCGTGACTGATTGTAGGATCAATTAGTGGGTCGGGAAAAATAGATACGAGTACTCACACTAATGCTGTTCCTGTTGAGGTGGACAACAGCCGAGATGGTAAGCATGAGTGTGAGCGGTGAAATCTGAGCATTTGATTTTGAGCCGCGTTGGCTTATCTCCACTTCTCGCTATGAATATTTTTTAGGGGAGAATGCTCCACCTGAGAGGCAAGTCTCCCCAGATAAGCTCTATAGGGCAGCTTTGTTGAGGAACCGATTTGCTGATACGATTCTCAAGGCTCGTGAAAAAACACTTGACCAGGTTTGCCCGATACTGTACATTGTTATTTGTAATGCTAATGTGGCACCAATTCTTTTTTTCTTTTTCTTTTTTGGGCAATCTTTTAACTGTTTCTTTTTTATTTTATTTTTTTTATATGAAATTATGAATACACTCCTGTTTTATTAAATATTTGAAATCCTGAGGTTAGGCTGGTGATCCTGAAAAACTGAGGCAGGAGAGAGAAGAACTTGAAAGAAAACAACGTGAAGGTTAAATCTAATTTCCAATGCTTGCTGCTCAGCATATTCTATTTGTATTTTTTGGGCTATTTTTTATAGTCTTTTGATTTATGCCTTTTATTTTATCGAGCAGAAAAAGCTCGGCTGCAAGCAGAAGCTAAAGCAGCAGAGGATGCAAGAAGACAAGCTGAAGCAGAAGCTGCTGCTGAAGCTAAACGGAAACGTGAACTGGAAAGAGAAGCAGCTCGTCAAGCCTTGCTGAAGGTAAAATACAAAACAAGTAAATCAGCAACAACATTAGATCCTTGTGTGATTCGGAACAAAAAAAAATCCCACTTCTTAAGAGCTGTATGTAGATATTTGTATTTCATAGTATTGATAATATCATATGAAAGATTCCTCTAAGTACCTTTTCTTTTAATGTAATTTGCAGATAGAGAGAACAGTCGAAATCAATGAGAACAGTAAGTTTTTGAAGGACTTGGAAATGTTAAGGGCAGCTCCAGGTGATCATTTACCAAGCTCGGTCGATGAGACAATCCCAGACCACATGGATGATGGGATGGGAGGTTTTAATCTTGGTTGTAACCCGCTCGAACAACTCGGGCTGTACATGAAAGTGGATGATGAGGAAGAAGAAGAGGTTGATGTGGATCCCCCAACGGTCCCTGTTAATAATGGTGATGTCGAGGAGGGTGAGATCGACTGATTTTATCCACAGGTCCCTTCAATCACTTTCTCTAATTCGACTCAAATCAATGAGAGATGGATTGATTATCAAACAAAAGAAAACCTAGCCATCTTGTCAGGTTCTGCTAATGAGACTCTGATCAGCTGAACTATATACGGATTTGCATTTATGAGGGGGCTCTGATATTTGGCCAATTTGAAGAGCAGTTTGTCAACCCCCCTTAAAGAAAGTATGTGTTGTTGGATCGATTTTTGAACCAAAGAACAACAAAGGACCTTCATTTCACCAGCCTGTGTGTGTTGATTGGATCTGAATGTGAGCTTTTTGCCGAATCGATTTGGGGAGGGGGGGGGGGGTATCATAGCAGGGTGAAGCGTTTTCACCGAGGGGGAAATGATCTCTACAAGGGAGTGTGGTTTTGTTAGTGTTATTATATGAGGCTCTTGTAAAATTTTCTGTTGATAATCTCGGCGGATCAGCTCCCAAAAGCTGTAAAAATGATAACTTTTGATACATTATTATTTTGTCTTATCTTTTCCCTCCCCCCTCTTTATAAGACTATTGCTTCAGGTGCCAAACTTATCTAGTATTTCCCAAGTGGAGAATATTTGTATTTTTTTTTATATCTCCTCCCAATTTTTTGAACAGTCTTCTAGTGAGTTCACAGGGGAAACTGTTCAGTGGATCCACCTGAGTGTTCTGTGTAATTGGTTTTGCACATTTTTGCACCCCAACTTTGCTAGTCAACAAGTTGTCGATTATGTAGTGAACTTTCTTCGCTATGAAGCGAATGCCCTTTCCATGAACATTGAATTCTTCCCCCTTGGAACCCAATCAAATGGTGTGGTTTCCAAGAGGGGCCGTCTATCCCCACCAAACAATTTTTCTATTCCACGATAAAAAAAAAAAAAAATCGGTGTTTGGCTGTTCCTACCGATTCAGTTTGACCGAATTCGGTCGTCATTTCAAGTTTTGGGCGATCGGACTTGGTCGCCATTTCAGGTTTTGGGCGACCGTAATTGGTCGTCATTTTGGGTTTTGGACGACCATAATGGGTCGAACAGGGTTCAAAACTATATCTATTTATTTTTTTGTAAACAAATAAATTTTTAGATTTATCCATCATATTCTACATTTATTCTTTCATCCAAACAACTAAGGGATTAAAAAAAATGTAAGTAGATATACTTTCAATTAATTCAAATTTTTATAGAAAAATATCTTATTAGACAAATATATATCATTTTTAAGCTTCGTTTGAATTCGTAGTTAAGTTGAATTTTTGTTTGAAAGCAAAAAAACGTACCAGTTGATCCAAACACATTTTATATTTGGCTTTTGAAATTTGTCTGTAACTTATGTAAAAAAAATTGTTCTTATATTCTACATTTAAGAATAATGATTTATTCTCCCTACATTACAACTCAGACTTGGAGTGATATGAAAGATTCAAGGAGGATACACGTCGTGAGATTATGTTTTCAAAAAAAAAAAAATTATAAACTTTATTATAAATCCTGTTCGACCAGATTCGGTCGCGCGAAACCTGAAATAGCGACCAAATCCGGTCGAACTAGTCGGATCGGTGGGAATAGCAAAACACCGGTTTTTTATTTATTTATTGATTGGTGGGGTAAGAAAATCGGTGGGTGGGGTTAGACGGGCCCTTCCAAGAGGTACTTCTCTGTCCTCACTGAAGTAATATCCAGGAAACCCCTAATGTGGCCCTTTGGATCACTCCACATTGATAGGTTTGTCCTTTGGTCCGCCCTGTGTATATACTGAGATATAGAGTTATACACTATGATAGATGTTATACATTATGATAATGCATTATATATTGCACTATCATGTATATCGGGCTGCAAACGGAACTACGTATATTAGCTCTCCCTTCGCCTTCCGAAGCTCAAACTTTTTTCAAACTCAGCTTGTGACATAAACAAGGTTTATGAAAAGCAATAAACATCGGAAAATAAAAGTGAATGCAAAGATGGATATGGTTTATACTTGGCGATGGCTTTTTTACTCCATTTTTACTGAGTTGTAGAAGCAGGCAGTGATTGCATTCTTGATAGGGATGGACTGTAATTATGTATTATGTTAAGGTGATATGCTTACACTTTTGCCCCTATTTGGGTAACAGGTTAAGTCCGGATAAAAGTGGTATAATGGTGGTATAAGATTGGATAGAGAAAATGACTGTTTGTTTGTAGAGTATAACTTGATATTACTAAACTAGTTTAAACGAGTATAAGAGAATATAACAATTCTAAGTGATCCCTATGATAAGCTATACTCACTTTATCTATTCCCATGAGCCCACATGTCAAATCAACTTTTTACACCTTATCACATCAAATCACCTATCAACACATCTTATACATCAAAGAGCTCACATGTCAAATCAACTTTTTCACACTTTATTTATATTTTATTATTTATCAACCAAACAACTCAACTTTTATTCTTATGTTTTTCAATGAGAATAATAAAAACACAACCAAACAGAAAATTTCTTATTATTGTAGAATTATTATCTATATTGGTATAGTTATCTATCTAGAATAACTCAATTCCTCAATCTAAACAGGGGCGTAGACCTCTTTTGAAGCTTCACAAGATATGTTACATACAATATGACGTTATGAGGTACATACCTCATTATTGTTATTGGAGAATATACAACATTTGGATATGTGTTTCGTGTTTATACAACTATAAATAATTTTGATCTACCATAGTTTAAAATTTGAAATTTAAATGTTGGAATTATTTCATTATAACACTAAAATCACTTGAATAAAAATAAAATAAAAATTCAAATAACCCCTGGGAACTGTCCTAATCCATATAACCCCCCTGAAAACCATCTATGTAAATCCAAATAGGCCCCCAATTAAATTTTTTTTGATAGATTATGATTATTTTATGAATATTCTGTCTGGTTAACTTTGATTGAAAATATAATATACCAAAAGCCCTTAAATGTGTTGAAAATGCGAAAAATAATTTGTAAATGATGATTTTACTTTTCTGGTTAGAGTTTTATAATCTATGTGGAAATGTAAAATCTTCATGTGTAGAATGTTTTTTGCAATTTAACAAATTGTAGATATTTTTTTTGTATATTGTGTTTTTAGTCAGGATATACAAAACAGAATACTCATAAAATATTATTTATCCGTTAACGAAAATTTAACTTATGAAATTATTTAAATTTACATGGATTTTTTAAAGGGGTATAGAGTTCAGAAAAAACTGAATTTCAATATACATTGGGTTATTTAAGAACTATGTCGAAGCTTCCTCTGAAAAACCCTAACCTTTCTCTTCCTTCCTCCTCTTCTCCGAGTGCCGGCCGTGGGAATCCATCGAAACCAAGGTTCCAATCACCGAATCCGGATGGAGTCAGAAGAGATCCCCATGATCAATCACCCAATCAAGCGCTCTCAAGTTGGGTGGATGTGGCAAAGAGGGCCGCTGAACGTGAACTGGCATTTAATGTTCCAATGGAAGTTCTTAGAACGCTCCGGTGCAGTCCTGACCGTGTGTATATGCCAAATGAGGCCCGTCTCAACGCCAACCGACGTAAATGGCAACACACTATCTATGGCAAATTTTTGGGGCCACAGGCTACCGATCCACTACCTACGTTGCAGACTTGGCACAACTTTGGCCGGTTAGTAACTCTTACTTTGTGGAAGATTTAGCGAATGACTTTTATGTTTTCAAATTCAGCACTGATGATGATATGATGATGGTTTTATCTGGAGGTACCGTGGGTTAGCGAATCACCTTTTATGCTTGCAACGTTGGCGAGATAATTTTGACTCAACTGAGGCGAGCTTCAAAATCACTCTGATATGGATCCGCTTCCCCAACCTCCCTCTTGATTTTTGGGATGGGTTGACATTAATCGAGTTGGCAGCATACGCCGGCACCCTGCTGCGAGCAGAAACTATGGTAGAGGATATTGGCAGGTGTCGATATGCCCGAGTACTTGTAGAGGTTGATCTTCGTTAACCTCTGTGTCCGGGGGTATGGATCGGAGAACAACGAAGATGGAAAATCCTTTGTATATGAGCGTATACCACATGTATGTCAGAAATGTGGTCGAATAACGCACAAGAAGGAGGCATGCTCCATCATAACGAATGGTGCAGTTCGCAGTCAACAAGCAATTCAACAAGCAAATCACCGAAAACCCCGTCATCTTCACAGGAGCAATTGAAAGAAGAAGTGTCTAAGGAGGGACCATGGCATATGGTTCCACCTCGAAGGCGTCCGAAGACAAAGGCCACCTGGCCAGCCCAATGCTGACCAAGCAAAAAAGCTCTGTTTCTGGAGTTGTCACCAATTCCACTATGGAAAATGTTCGACAAAATGTCAACAAACCAAATTAGAGCGGGAAGAAGGCCACTGTTGCAACCAATCCATCTCCTATAACTTTAGTTGCAACATCCAATCAGACGCTTAAGTTGCGTACATCGCCGATTGTACAACCACAAGTTTTGGAAATAAAGGGGAAGACATAACAAGCTAAACCAGAGCAAGCTGGGCCTTCACATTCTAAAGCAATTGTCCTTGTTGAAAATGCAGTGGCTCGTGCATCTAAGAAATGAATCTGGAGGTCTCATCTTCAGACATGATGGAGGATAGCAGTGCCCCGATTTCTCCCATAATGAAAGACGCTGAGGTGCATGAAGATAAGGAATCACGAGCTTTAGAGCTATTTAGACGCTTTTGGCCTGCTCTGAATGGACAAAATTCACAACAAGCTAAAAGGGACCTGGAAGGTGGGATGGAATGTGATAAAAACATATCGACTTGCCCCATACACGACTGGGGCCCCAACTTCTATTTAAGTTGATATGCATATAATTTTTTGGAATAGCCGAGGCATTTTGAATAGTGATGTGAAACATCATTGTAAGTACCTTTTGGACGCTCATAGAATTGATATGCTTATCCTATTAGAAACTCACACCAACGAGCATCGCTTGATGCATTTTTTGAAAAGTTTGGGGCCTGATTTCACTGGATATGGAATACCAGGTTCCGGACCGGACATTCAGGTAGTCTCCTTGCGTGCTGGCGTTCCTCAATAGGACATATCTCAGCCACAAAGGGGAATGATAAGGTGTTATACCTTATCATTCAAGAACTACAAAAAGACCCATGGGTGCTTGCAGCGATTTACGCCAGTCCTAACGCTGAGAAGCGATCCCAAGTTTGGACTAAATCGTCGGAGGTCCTTCAGACTGGAATACCAATGTTATTGGTTGGCGACTTTAATACTTTGTTATCGCCATCTGATAAGAAAGGAGGTTCTCCATTTCGTCTTCCTAAATATGTATGTATGTTTCATTCATGGGTGGATGTCAACCATCTACAACCATTAGAACAAAAAGGATCAGCCTTTACTTGGTGCAATAACCAAAATGGTTACTGGCCTTACAGTCAATTGACAAAAAAGTGCTGCGAATTTTTCCCCTTCTCTTCCGAAGCGGATCCAATGCTGGTTGTCACGCATTCTTCGAATACATCAGACCTCAACAGATTGGAGATATTTGGGTATTTAGCTTCCGGGATCATCTAGGCAGAAGGTAGTAAGAAGGGATGATGTTCTCACGACAACTAATAATAAATTGGCCGCATGGAAGGCCAAACTCCTCGCTCCAACAGGGCGTTTGGCACTCATTTGTTCAGTATTACAGGCAATGCCTCTACATTATATGCAAGCAGCTAATCTTTCAGTTAGAACTGCAACAGGATTGACATAATCATCAAGAAATTCTTGTGGGGGGTACATCGGAACATCGTGGTATCCATTATGTGTGCTGGCAACATGTGGCCCAACCATTAGAGGCAGGGGGTTTAGCAATAAGAAGCACCCGAATAATGAGGCTAGCAGTACTTGCTACTTGAGCGTTTCGATTTCTAATCCGTGAAAGTTTCATAAATACTTTCTTTTGACTCAAGTACCGCTGGAATGGAAACCCATAGGAACTTCCCAAGGCGAGTCGACCATCCCTGTTTGGAGAGCACTATGCATAGGTATGAGACTAATTAGGAGTTTCATTCGAAAAGGTGCGGAGACCCAGCAGATATTGATGTGATTCGTGATGTATGGCTCACCTCTATTCCTTTTTCACGCATACCAACATATATCAATATGGAGCAGGCAGTGTTAGACTACAAACTTGCAGACCTAATCTCTAATGGCGAGTGGCGGATGAACATCCTAAGCTCTTTGTTCCCGGAGTATTGGGTTCAACAAATTGCTGGAAGCACTCCTCTGCATGCTAATAGAACGAACCGTACGGAATGGTGTTGGGAGGAGTCAACATCTGAATTTCCAAAGCTGAGGGAGATATATCGAGTATTATCACCGATCCCCTATCACCTTTAGCACAGGTTTGGAAAATGATTTGGAAAAAGTTTTTCCAAAAGTTAAGTTTTTTACTTGGCAATGGAGGCTGAAGCAATAAAAGCTGGCCTCCAATTTGCGTGCGATCGACAATATCGACAAATTTGTATATGCTCTGACTCACATGCCTTAATAACTCATATTCTAGGTCGCAGGGAGGGACCGCAACATCTACAGGACTGCCTCATGGATATCTATAATCTAATAGATCAACTTGATCATGTGGCTTTTTACAAAGTCCCGCGGGACTTGACTATTGGACTCGATACCTTGGCACGATATGCACGCAGGTCAAGATCATCAGGATTCACAAGTTCGTCATATATTACAAAATGCTATTAATAGTGTAGAGTTTTGTATACGAGATATCCAATATGTTATGGATTCTCAGGAAACAGGAGATGTATTTTTTGAACATTTTAATATAGTAATATAAGCCGATAAGACATTTCTAACAAAAAAAAAAAAACATTGGGTTATTTGAATTTTTCTCATAAAATAATGAGAAAGTCTAATTACTAAGCTACCCCTTAAATCTTTCTTCGTATTTCGCGCACGTGAGCCTCGCCGCGTTTGAATGCCTAAAACAGCTATCCCAGTTAAAATGCTACGGCATGAAACGATAATCGCACAAAAGTGCCAAAATTGTAACAAATCTAGAGAGCCTGCATTCGTCATATCACCCCCCATAATCAGATAACTAACCAGTGCCGCCAAAGCAAACTAGTAGAGCCCTTGATCACCGTCGGATCTGATTTGCATCGTACGGTCAGGATCCATATCACGCCGACATGAAGAGGGACTATAAATAGCGACCGAGGGAGAGCCCTTCAGACAGCGATCCATCTGAAGAGCGCACACAGTCGCTGAACGGGTTTCATTTTCCGAGGGCGTCGAAAAGCTGCGAAGAACAACAAATGATTTGAGGATTTTTATTTCGGAGGCTCTCTCGCTCAAGATCACAGGTTTCTCCAATTCGATCTGCGAATTGTTTATTCGGTTTCTCGTGTTTCTGTGTGCGTTTGTCTAGGTTTGGTAGGGAGAGGGTGCCATTTTCGGTGTTTCTTTCATTTCTTTAATCGGAGAGTGTTTTGAGCCGCTGGAATCCGGTTTAGGGTTTACGGAAACCTTGAGCGGATGAAGATTAGGGCTTTGGATTGATATCTGTGTGGAATCTAGGGTTTGGGCCGCCCTTCGGGTTTGAATCCGGGATTGACTTGAAATCGTGGCGCAGCTTGTATGAGAATGAAAAATTGGTAGTGAAAACCCTCATATAGTGGTGATTTGACTTGAGGGGTGGTTTGTGTTGGCGGATTGCCTGGGATTTGAATTTTTTTTTGTCGATTTTGGTGAAGAAGGGGGGAAGCTTTGATTTTATGGCGCCGACTGTCGTCCCAGGGCATACACAGAAGATACAATCAAAGAAGGTTTTTGGTGATCGGACAGATGATAAGATGCAGAGGTCTTCCAGAGGGTACTCTTCTGGTTTTGTCCCCGAGTTCCGCCATGCGGTTGAGGCTGTCGGGGAGACTGAGGAGGGTTTTGGAAACTCTGGTCAAATTGAGCCGGAGGGGTCGGAGGAATCTTGTGTGCCGAAGAGGAAATGCATTAGCTTGAATGCCGATAGATATGAGTATTTTAGCGTGCCACGGAAGGTCTATTCTGTTTCGAAGATGTCGAGGGCGGAGAGGAAGGTTATGGAGAGTAGTCTGAGATTGGAGCTTGAGCATATCCAAGCGCTACGGAATAAGATTGCTGTGAGATTTTCTGGTGGGGTCGTTTCATCATCTACGGGCGACGCTAAGCCTGAGTTAAAGAAGAAGATTGTGCCGGAAAAGAAGGCAGTCCAGGCGGTAAAAGATGAGGCACCTTCGAAGTTGAAAAGAGCTCATTCGGGCCATTTCGAGTTTGGGGGCCACATTGCCCTGCCCACTAGCACGGCGAATGTGATCCTGATGAAGCAGTGCGAAAACCTTCTGAACAAGTTGATGACTCATGAATTTGGTTGGGTGTTTAAGTCTCCTGTGGACGTTGTGAAATTGCAGATTCCAGATTATTTTAATGTCATAAAGCATCCAATGGATCTGGGAACCATTAAGAATAAGATAACTTTGGGGACATATTCAAGCCCATCAGATTTTTTGGCTGATGTGAGGCTCACTTTCACAAATGCAAAGACTTATAATCCCCCAGGAAATGATGTCCATATCATGGCTGATACACTCAGTAAGTTTTTTGAGGTGAGATGGAAACCTATCGAGAAGAAGTTACGGTTGGCTGAGCCTCAGCCTGTGCCCATGAAATCCAGGGCATCAGTAGAGGCTGACGCCAGAGTTGCTAAGCAGGAACGACCGCCTTCGAAGAAGAGGAAGACCTCGGCAAGCACTGGTAAGGTTGTTCCAGCAGTGAGTGCCCAACCGAAGATGTCAAGAGAAGACATTGACAGGTTGCATACTGCTTTGGAATCCTTGGAGTGCCCCCCACACAGTTTGCTCCAATTTTTGGGGGTTGATGGACAAAATGGTCTGGAAGAGATAGAGATTGAAATAGATATTGAGTCATTCAGTGATGAGAAATTATTTGCGTTTCAGAAGCTTTTGGATGATATTATTAGGGAGAAAAAGAAAGAAGAGCTGGCGAAGGCTGAGCCTTGTGAAATCGAGGTATATAGCTAAGAGTTTATGGGTTTGGATTTCTATATCATTGTTTGTAAGTGGAACATGATCTCATACAATTCTTTCCTTTGCAGATCTTGAATGAGTCAGGAGTCAGCAATTCATCGATGCAGCCTTGCAAAGGTTCCATAGTGTATTGCTTGATGGTGTTCATCCTTTTTTCCTGATGTGATGGCTTCTGATTTCTTGCTGTTGTAAATGCTTAGGAAATGAGCCTGCTGACGAGGATGTGGATATTGGCGGTAATGATCCTCCCTTGCCAACCTATCCCCCTGTGGAGATCAAAAAGGACACTGCACGTCGAAGTAGTAAATGCAGTAGCTCTAGCAGCTCCAGCAGTGATTCAGGGTCGTCCTCTAGTGGTTTGTGCCTGCTCCTTTTTGTTCAGTTTTTTGAACTTCTATCAATATCTTATCATCTGGTAACTACCGGATGCCTTTTTTAAGAACACAATCACTTGCAAGATATGATTTCTTCATTTTTTTAAGCAAACAAGAAATAATTTCATCACAGGACTATAAAGTGAAAAAGGAATGAGTCTCCTTTCTCATGAGCATGTGGTCTGATCTACAACTCTATGGTCTAGTTTTTCTCTTGGATTCTATTGTTCTAAAAGGATGACCTTTTAATTTTGTTATTTTTCACTTGGAAAAAGTTCGCTTATTTTGAGTTTTTTTTATAGAAAAATTTGGAGAATTTTATTAGAAAGAAACCCCCGAAAAGAAGGAGACGAGGGATCTCCTTGCAAAATTAATCAAGAAGAGGAGAGAGGAGAGAGGAAAGAGGGAGAAGTAGGAAACCTGTATAAATTGCCCCCAATAGTTGCACCACAAACCAAAGATTCCCCAAAATGGGTGAAGGAGTAGCAACTCCCAAGATTATAGCAACCCAATCTCTAAGAAGTGTGGAAATAGCTGCCCATATATTTTCCAAATAAAATTCTCGTCTTGGGAAACACATTTGTTACCAGTGAGCTAATTGCTCTAACATACAGCGTGTGGGACTAACCACTGGAATTTGGCAAGATTGCTACAATCTCCTTATCTGCATCTTCTCTGGAACCATCACCGCGTGGGCCTTCAAGATTGTTGGGTTAAGATTGGTTTTTCCCCGTGTGTGTTGGGGACACTTGCATTGAAGCAGTGCTGCCACACAGCGGTTGTGAGGTCCAAAATTGCCATGGCACGTGGAAATGTGGCGTGACATGCGTTTCTCAGGCAGCTTTTTTTTTTAAAATAAAAATTTAGGAAAACATAGAATGACACATATTGCATATTATGTAGCATTTAATGAAATTGTTTTAGTGAATATGCATTGCATGGCATTTGAAACAATATTTTCAAATGACACCCATATTTAAACTTGAATTTCTTCAATTTAACAAAATAGCAATTAGTTTAAACAAACAGCCCATTTCCATGAACAAATGCATCATCCTATAGACCTTTATCAAAACATAAAGAAATAAACAAAATTTTATGTTTGAAATGTCATTAAAAGCTCTAGGGTCTGGACATCATCATCATCATGATATGTTCTTTATATTTTTTAGATTTATAGCCTTCAACATCCTCTTTTTATTTCTCTGAATCAAGATATTCAAAATCTGGTTGTGAAGTTGAAGTTTGTGCCTGCGCCATGGACTTGATTTTCCAAAACCCAAAAGAAAATAACGACTTCCACGTTTTGGAAAGAAAAAAGGAGGCAGCCCATTCAGGGGAAAAAGAGAGGAAGATGGTCTGTTATTTTTTACTCTGTTTTGGAATGAAGAAGAAGCATAAACAAAGGGAAGGTGAATCCCTATTTTCGTAAATTTTGGAAAGAAGAATATAATGGGATGATAATTTGTGTAAAATTAATTTATCAATAAATATATAACAAATTTAAAATTAGAGAAATAGATATTTTCTATATAGGAAGACCACCACGATATTTGTGGTGCCCACCACCCATATTGCTTGAATTGTTTGCCTCAGTGAACCTGCTATGCCACACTGGGTGCGAGATGCCATGGGTTCACTGTGCTCCACCTCACCGTGGTGGCCACCATGTGACAACATTGCACTAAGGTTTACAGAACTGAAATGTTCAAGTGCCTTTTTTCCCCTCCACATTGAATTGAGATTTTTATCTATTTGAAGGCCTCAGTGGATGAGATATTAGCCTTTCTCTTCTCTTTATCTTCTTCTTCATGGAGGTTGTGCCCTTTTATCCCCCTCTTATTTATGTTGGAGTTTACCGCTGCTAATTGAAAGTTACAAGTGGTTTGCTTCCACTTTAAAATGGGGGTTTGTTGTAATCTTCAACGTGGGGTGAGGTGTAAGGTATAAGTTTTAATAATGGGTAATACAGACATTGTAATTGTGTATATAATCATCTTTGTAAATATGTGTTCATTTATAATGGTTTATTAGGCCATGGATGAGAACTTGAAGTTGATGGGACACTGTCAAGCAATTATGGTTGATGTGACATATTGACACTGTCCACCATCATTATGTTAGGTGGAGTCAGTGCAGTGTTAATATTGTCTTTTTAAAGGATTGGAGCATCTTATTAATTAAAAGTGCCCCAAACCAAAAAAGGAGACGAGGGCATACAAATTTTAAGAAAGAAAATACAAGAGAATGATAGAAAAGGATCCTCCAGGGCGGAAAAACCACTTAAAATCTTCCCCTATTAATCACCCCTTGAAAGCTTGAAAGTGTTTGTTAGTGGTGAATGTTAAGGAATGAAAGTGGCACAGAGTCAACAATGTGAAAGCATTGAAAAACAGATGCAGAGAGATCAGGTATATCAGTAATGCAGGTTTCTTCTTTAGTTGTCAAGCATTTTCTAGTCTCTATATCTTTTGTTTTACCAGGGAATAGGGTTTTTCTTACGAACAGAATGAAAAGAAAAGAGCTGTGTGTTAAATCAATGAAAAACTCTGATGCTACCATGAAACAAAAATGATATCACAGTTGGTCAGAGTTTAATTTAATTGTCTACAGTGGTTACTTCTTTCTCTGGTCTGAAATTTTCTACAAAGTCCTGTCCTATCTTTCCCTTTTTCATCTTTTTCTTTACCAACATAACAGTGATGGTTGGGCATAGAGGATGCTTATCATTGACCCGTGATTCATTTTAGAATTAGATATTATTACTTCGTTGTAATGAATGAAAAGAGCTCTGTATGCTGTCCTTCAATAGATGTTGCATGATGCTCAGCAAACCCTGAGGCTGTTTGCTTGCTTATCTGGATTTGTTTTTTGTTAATTAAACTTTAATTTTTTAAGAAGCACACCAAGTTTGGGAATTGGGATTAAGGTGTCGTTTTTTTGGATTTATTTATCATACATTTATTCCATCGAATTATGGCAACTGTGCTTCCTATGTAGGTTCAGATTCTGGAAGTTCCTCGGGAAGCGAATCAGTTGGTGCAAGAGCTCAAACCCCAACAACTATATCAACGGTATTATAATGAAGGCATTACATCCATTTAATAGTTGAAACCAATTATGGTGCATGTTTTTGGGAAATGGTATTTCTTGGAGCAATTCCATCAATATTCTTTAGGTTTGCACATTCATCAATTTTGGAAATGGCTGGGATGTCATGATTTGTGATCATTTGAAGGTTTGAGGTACCCATGGATGTGAGTTGTGTTGGTTATTACTTTGTAACATCTATCTTTAGTGCCTCTTGGATGTAGATAGGCCTAGCTTCTTATGTGTGCCTTGTTCATCTCTTGATTTTAAATTTTTATACTGGATGATTAGGTAATCCTGATTTGTGATGTCATTTGCATGGGGCTATGGTCCATTGACACCGTTTCCCTTGAATGTATCAATTCTTTTTAATTGCTGCTATGCGATCTTTTAAAGAAAATACTGTCTTTAATAAGGTGAGTGTCATGCATCCAAATTTCTACAGTGTCCATGCACTGATTTTTCCCCTTCTTCAGGAAGCTTTCGGCCCTGTATCTGCTTTGAATATGGAGAAAAGCGATCTCTTGAATCCTCCTGATGGAAATCGTGAGTTTTTTTCCCTTTTTGCATTTTCTCCAAATGTTAAGAAATATTTGCGCTGTGACGCAAAGCCTAGCTTTTTCCAAGAAAAATAGTTGTGGTATCTGAATGAGCACTTTCTGTGACTGCTTGCAGGATCAATCAGTGGGTTGGACAAAATAGATATGAATACTCACAATAAGACTGTTCCTGTTGAGGAGGAAAACAGACAAGAGGGTAAGCATGAGTCTGAGAGGTGAAAATGTGAGCATTTGATTTTGAGCCGCGTTGGCTTATCTCCACTTCTCGCTGTACACTTTTTTTTAGGGGAGAATTCTCCACCTGAGAGGCAAGTCTCCCCAGATAAACTTTATAGGGCAGCCTTGTTGAGGAGCCGATTTGCTGATACAATTCTCAAAGCTCGTGAAAAAACACTTGGACAGGTTGGTTAATTCAGTAGATTGTTATTTTGTTATGCTTACATGTCACCAATTTTTTTTCTTTTTTAATTTTTGCCAATCCTATCTGTTTATCCAATTGTGGTTTGCATTCCTTAATCTGTTTCTTATTTTTCCTTAAAAAAAAAAAATTGTGTTCACTTCTGTTTGAGATCAGGCTGGTGATCCTGAAAAGCTGAGAAGGGAGAGAGAAGAACTTGGAAGACAACAACGTGAAGGTTTAATCTAATTTCCCATGCTTTCTGCTAAACTTGTTCTATTTATATCTTTTTGGGATATTTTTTAGTCTTTTGATTTATGCCTTTTTATTTTATTGAGCAGAAAAATCTCGGCTGCAAGCAGAAGCTAAAGCAGCAGAGGATGCGAGAAGACAAGCTGAAGCAGAAGCCACTGCTGAAGCTAAACGGAAACGTGAACTTGAAAGGGAAGCAGCTCGTCAAGCCTTGTTGAAGGTAAATTACAAAACAAGTAAATCAGCAACATTCGTTAGATCCTTATGTGATCTGGCCGTAATTATGAAAGCTTTTTTAAAAAAAAATTGTAAGTAACAGACAAATGTTGTCTGCCTTGTTATGTGTTGTGTTTGTTCTTCACATTCTTGTTTAAATATAATAAACAATTATCTGTTTTGTCCAGTATTTGAGAAAGATTTTATTTTTATGTAATTCGCAGATAGAGAAAACAGTGGAGATCAATGAGAACAGTAAGTTTTTGAAGGACTTGGAAATGTTAAGGGCAGCTCCATGTGATCATTTACCGAGCTCGGTTGATGAGATACACCCAGAAGACACTGATGATGATGTGATGGGGGGTTTTAATCTTGGCAGTAACCCACTCGAGCAACTCGGGCTGTACATTAAAGTGGACGACGAAGAGGAAGAGGAGGTTGATATGGATCCCCCAACAGCCCCTGTTAATAACCTCGATGTCGAGGAGGGTGAGATCGACTGAATTTATCCACGGGTTCCTTCAATCGCTTTCTCTAATTCAGTCCAAATCACGGAGAAATGGATTGATAATCAAAACAATAGAAAACCTAGCCATCTCATCAGTGCTGCAAATGAGATTCTGATGAGCTGAGTATATACGGATTTGCAGTTATGAGGGGCTCAGAGTTTCCCAATTTGAAGAGCAGTTTTATTGCCCCTTCTCCGCTCAGGGATTTAAAGCCCCTGAGAAGGCGAATGTGTGTGTGATTGGATCTGAATGTGACCTTTTCATCACATTTTTGTTTGAATTGTGGGGTCCGTATGAAGAGCAGGGAGAAGCTTCTTCGCCGAGGGGAAATGATTTCTATACATGGGTTGCTAGTGTTATATGAGGCTCTTGTGAAATTTGCTGATGATGAGATCTCGGCCGATTAGCTTGAGCACCTGTAGCTCCCAAAAGCTGTACAAAATGATGCTTTTGATATATTTTCATCTCCTCTTTTTTTGGTGGTTGTTTTTGTTGTTCTCTTTATAATGCTACCATTCAGAAATGCTCTCAAGAATTGTATTTCTTCTTCAGATGAATATGATGGGACAATTTTGTTCGTTCTTCCCAATCTTTAAACATTGAATTTTTGTTTTTTGTTTTTTTATGTCAATTCACAATGAAAACTGTTCGTCGGTTCCATGTGATGTTTCTTTGGTTCTTGTGTTTGCCCATTTTGCAGTCCAAATGTTGCTAGCGTCGCTGGGTGTTGATGTACTTCTTCCGGTCATAAAGTATATATATTATATACTCAATTAGAGAAAACGCAAGAGAGTATGCATTCGATTTGATTTCATATTTTTAAGGTATGTACCTGACATAATAAACTCAAAAAATGACTGTTCCTGGCATTTTTCATTTGAGTAACTGGGTAATTTGGAGCTTTGATGCATTAAAATCAATGTTCAAATCAAGAGTTTCTTGGTGGTTGAGAATCTAAATTCAGATTCCTCAAAAGTCTTCTGTAGCCGCATTTATTTGTTTACTTGGACAAATAACTTTAGAAGAAGTGAAATAGAATAAGGTGGGGGTGGATTATCAATGTCTTAAACTTTTTAAGTTTTTTTTAAGTCATCGAGATATTGAAAAATTATCTTTATGTCTCTCCAGTCAGATGCTGTTTAAAAATACCGAAAATACCCTCACCTAATTTATTGCGAAGGTTAATAGTGTATTGATGAGTGTTAATAGTGTATTGGAGATATTTAATAATGTATTGGGGAGTGTTAACAGTTACTGGAGATATTTAACAATGTATTGAGGAGTGTTAACAGTTACTGGATGTACTTAACAATGTACTGGAGAGTTTTTACAATGTACTAAAATAATTGGACGGGAGACATTTTATGTGAAGGTTAATAATGTACCGATGAATGTTAACAGTGTAATAGAGATACTTAACAGTGGACTTGAGAGTGTCAATAGTGTACTAGAATAATTGTGCGATGAATATTTTTGAAATTTTTGAAAAACATCTGACTAAAGGAATTTAAAGATAACTTCACCGTTTTAGGGGCCTCAAAAACTTGAAAAATTTTAGGGATAAAAATAATAAATGGGTGACCATAGGGACCCCTAATTAATTTCTCTTTTTTTTTTTGAAAAATTTAGAATCATACCACCATTGCTTTCATTAAAAGAGGTAACGTTTCATGTTTGAATTGGGAGTGAGAGAAAATAGAAAAATAAAAACAACAAAATAAGAAAAAAAAAGGGGGGCAAAGGGTGAAAAAGAAAAATGTAGTACATATATATACCCTTTAAAAAATTCTTTTATCAAAAGCATTGACGAATTATTATTTCTAATAATATCCTTCATAAGGACATAAATGATGCATTAATAATCTTTTGAGAGGTATTTTTGTAAAGTTTTAAATGTTTATAATGCGCTTCAAAAGAGAATTCATGCACAATTTTTTTTTTTTGCGAGGGTGCACGGCAAAAGATTTTTAATAGGGGTATTTGAATAATATAGGATTTTTTGGAGGAGTATATATGCAAACAAAATGATGAATTGATGACGTGGCGTAAAGAAGAAGAGCTTTGGTTTTCTCGTCACACTGTCACTCCCGTTTCGGTTCTTCGGAGCTTCCAAAGAAGCGAAATTAATAAAAATAAAACTAAAATAAAATCTGTCGATGTAAAGCATCGAATCGCTTCGATTTGCTGGCGATTCTCAGTCTCTCTTCGAAACTCACGATCCGAGCTGCTTCCATGGCTGCCTCCGCCTCCGCTGCAGCCGCGATCGCCTTCAACGCATCCGCCGTTGTTCCGTCGGCCAGGGGAAGAGGCGCCGCGCCGAGGATCGCTTCTCCCCTCCGAATCTCCCCCTCATTCGTCTCCAGACCCCTCCAGCTCCGGCCGACGATCTTCAGATCGGACGGGTTTTCGGCACTCTCCGGTACTTCCGGTTGGTTCTCTGTCGTGTCTTTCTTTTGTTTTTGATGCATGTTTTGTTCGGGATTCGCTTCGAGGGGTTCTGAATCTTCATTTGAAGGCATGGAAGTTTTTGATTTGTGGTGATTTGTTTGGTTGGATTCATTTTTTTAAAAAAAGGAATCATTTTAAAATCTTATGTAATGTGGATATAGATATTTTGAGAGAATTGTTTAGTATTGCTAGCTTTTGATTATGGCAAGGCATGTCAGGTCGATCAAAAGTTTGCTTTTTTTGTTGTTTTAATTTTTTGTGAATACTGAAATGTGCGGTGCGAATCTAGAAAAGAAATTGGGTTTGCTTTGATATTGTGTGTTAGACAATGCTGGAATTATTATATTGCATTTGATCCCAATGAATTTAATGAAAACAGTATATCGTTGTGTGTGTGCGCGCGCGTGGTGATGATCCATGAAGATATTAGGATGTGACTCATTAAAACTTCAATTGAATGAGTTTATGCACACACACACAAAATAATTTAGTCCTTCGGAATGTCTGATAAAATTTGACTTGTTCAAAAAAACATGGAACATGTGACCATCTATTGTTATCCGATAGGGGTAACTTTTATGCATTAACTATAACACTGTTAGTAGCAAAATATTGATCAATTTTTTCCTCACACCTTATAATACATGGAAAGTATTTTTCATGCAGATGTAAGAGCTCAGGTTGCTGCTGTTGAGCAAGCAGCTGTTGAAGCCTCCCAAAAATTGGAAGCTCCTGTTGTTATTGTCACTGGGGCTTCTAGGGGAATCGGAAAAGCTATCGCTTTGGCTCTTGGTAAAGCCGGTTGTAAGGTGAGTGAACGTATGTTAAGTATGCTTATTGGTGCATTTCTCTCTCTCTATTTGAAACCTGATTATGTGTTACTGATGCAATGTTAGGTTCTTGTAAATTATGCAAGATCTTCAAAAGAGGCTGAAGAAGTCGCCAAAGAAGTGAGTAAAATTTCTCACTCTCTAGATTTGCAGAATGTATTTTCCCAGATGATTTTGTCTAGAAAAAAAGAAGGGGAATTGTCTAATCATTTGGTTTACTAGTAATTTTATTTTTTGATTAATATATGAATAATTCTTCTGGACAGTAGTGATGTTTATGTTCATATTCATTATGCTTCTGTTAGCCGCTTAGTCTAAGCCAAGGTAGCATTTTTTTTTTCCCCGAGAAAAGGTGGGAGCATAGGCACTTATTATATTATTAAAAACAGAAAACCACTACAAGGACGTAGATTTTGGAATAGATGCTAGGTAGGATTTAATTTCCTGGGATTTAATCTTGCCGCAGAAACTAGAATTTACATCATAATATCTTTTAAGATCCCTCGTCTCCTTTTGTTCGGGGGCATCTTTTCTCAATAAGATTGATCCTAAAATTTCTTTTTTGTCTTCTTCTTCAGAAAAAAAAAAGATAAAAGAAAAAGAAGAACACAATTTGGATTCCTGAAATTAGAAAATCGATTTCTTTTTTAGTAGCATACAAAATGGAGTTTCCAGGAGTCTAAAAAAGTGAGCATCCATGGAATCCATCTCGTGTTAATCATTACCCTCTCTTCTCCTTTTTTTAATCCAAAACCAACATCCCCTGCTGTATTGCCCTTGTCTTTCGCCTTTATAATATTTAAAATAAATAAATATATATACTGGTTTTCCATATGCAATTGGGAATTTAAATGAAACCAAATTTTTCATCCAAATTGAGTTTGCTTTGCTTTTGGATTACAGAAGAAATTTAGTTGAAAATTAATTTCTCAACTCACTCTTATTAAATTTGGTTTCTCTTGTTTGGGCTGTTATCGTCTCATGGTGATCTTTTTTGGGCTCTTCTGAAACTTTTGTTGTCATGTTTGATTTTCATTTGTGAGTTATTTGCTGCAGATTGAAGCCCTTGGAGGACAGGCCATTACTTTTGGTGGAGATGTTTCTGAAGCTGCTGATGTGGAGTCCATGTTTAAAACTGTAAGGAAAATGCTTCTGGTCTGACTTCTTTAAAGGTTTAATAAATGCTTGATTTACACATAATAATGCAGTTCATGGGTCACATCTAAGCTGTAGAATGAGATGAAAATGATGCAAAGAAAGTCTCAACTTCCATAATGAATTGGCTTCTGTATAATATTAAATTATCTGCTGTGTGATGATTTATCAATCTTCAAATCTAGTGAAAACTCATGCACAAGCAACATATTATGCATGGAATCTGGTGTTAAGTTTAGATTGTCTCTTTAATGATATATTGAAAGAACCATGTCAATCATGACAAAAGGAGTAAGGTTTTGAGGAAATGGTAGCATCGATCTGTGTTGTTAAATTCCTTAATATATCATAGTAGAATGGCTACCTTCACCCCCCCCCCCCCTCCCCCCACCCTGCGCGCCCAAAAAAAGAAAAAAAAAGAAAAATCTGAATTGTTGTATGATGACTTTGTGAATTTTACAGGTTGTTGATACATGGGGAACAGTTGATGTACTGATAAACAATGCAGGTTTGTGCTAGCTTCATTGTTTTTCTGGTTTGTTGCAATCTATTCTTGTGCCTAACGGATCATGATGAATTTAGGAATTACTCGTGATGCATTGTTGATGAGAATGAAAGAATCTCAGTGGCAAGAGGTTATAAAGACAAATCTTACAGGTCCATTTCTCTGCACGCAGGTGGGATAAATTCACTGTAATTCACAACCTGGAGACTTACTTTCTTTTGTTAATCACTGGATTATCTATTTTTGCAGGCGGCAGCTAAGATTATGATGAAAAAGAAAAAGGTTTGTGATCCATATTCTTACCTTTACATCAATCCTTATAAATGCGACTTGTTAGTTTTTTTTCTGATCTTTATTTATTTGGGTATCATGGTAAGTTCTTAACTATTTTGCTAAATTCAGCCAAATTTTTGTGTCGACTTCAATTATTGGCTGAAACTATTAAAATATTTGGTCTTTTAATATGTTCTATTTGCTGGTTCAGATGGACTCTAATCTTGAACAATGCTTAATATCTGATCCCATATGAGATGAACATGTAAAAACCTATAATCTGGGGTTAATCACCACTTGTACCTTGCCATGAACCATCAATTTAAATGCTTTGATCTAACCTGGAGGAGGTGCTATTGATATTCTTAGTGATAGCCTTCTGTATGCTGTCCTGATGGATTCCCATCCTCGACACTGGGATTGATAACTATCTAAAATTTTGTGTTTTTTTATTATGGGAAGGTATTATTTTCTTTAGATTGATTCGGAGTTATATTGAGCCATTAGTGTTTTTTTTTTGTTCGTTCTTGTAATTTCCAAGGTTTGAGGTATTTAGAAAGCCAAACTGTGTTTATAATTAGTTAGAATTTTAGGATCATCAAAGAGGAGTTTTGAGTCTATTTATAAGTCCTATTAGTATTCAAAGTATCAGGTTACTTTTAGGATGAGTTGTGGAGTTCTAGATTCAGAGTTAGTTATAATTTTTTGTTGGGATTCAATCTGCATATTAGATCAAATCATAAGTTTAAATCATCTGTTTGTTTGCTTTCTCTAGATCTCAAACCATTACTTTGACACTGCATCAATTCTGTTTGTGACTTTGTGTATCTATAACTCAACTGGCACTCATAGGTTGTCTATTGGTTACACAGGGAAGAATTGTCCAGGTAGCATCAGTTGTTGGTCTTGTTGGTAATGCTGGGCAAGCCAACTATGCTGCTGCAAAAGCTGGATTGATTGGTTTTGCCAAGACAGTTGCAAAGGAATATGCGAGCAGAAACATCACCGTAAATTTCAGTTCCCCATAAAGTTAATATGGCAATGTATTCCAAGGACTTATATTTACATTGATGTTCAGGTGAATGCTATTGCACCTGGCTTCATTGCATCCGATATGACAGCAAAACTAGGAGAGGATATTGAGAAGAAAATCCTAGCAACTATTCCATTAGGTGAGATTGAGATTGAACTTATGAATGTTTGATTTAAATTTGCAAGTCATGTTAATCAATTTTGAATTTCGCTTTCATATTCATCATTGAATTCCTTGCCACATCATTATAGAATCAGGAGCTATCTTTTTCTGCGTGTCATATCTCCTCTTATGTTGTCAATTATCTGATCACATAATCTGTTTCATCTTGTCTCCATTCTACTTCATTTCCATCATCAATTTAAATGTCTTTCCTAAAGACATTCATTGATGATCTCAAGCCAGCCCAATGAAGTCACTATTTTTTTAATTATCTTTCTCTAACATATCAATCTTCTGTCCATACCTTTTTGGCTTTTCACTGTGCCTTCTGTGACAAAGTTTTGTGCTTACACAGAATAACGATCTTTAATGCCTTCTGGTCTTAAAAAAAGAGCTTCTGCTGGACTTTTACAAACCCTTTACATTTTTATCACAAGAATTATAAACCTCTCCTCGTTATTTTGAATCTTCAGGGAGGTATGGCCAGCCAGAAGAAGTTGCTGGATTGGTGGAGTTTCTAGCCCTCAACCCCGCCGCCAGTTACATTACCGGGCAGGTATATTCATTCCTTGAAATCAATTATGATATACATGCAAAACAAAATGGTCACCCTAAACTAGTGATTCTCTCTCAAAATAATGTTGTGGCCCACCCGATCTGGCATCATTCACTATGTAATCAATCATTACTTGAGGAGGTCACTGTTTTCAGCAGTTCTACACTTCAACTCAATCTCTCTTTCACGATTTGAGTCTTTGAAATGATTTAAATAGAAAAAATAACACTTACCTACCAAAAAAAGAGAACTCATTTTTCCTTTAATGCTGTTATCCAGTGATATTTTCCCATTCCTGTGCAGGTTTTTACCATTGATGGTGGGATGGTAATGTAAGCTATAGAACTCATTGAAATGCTTCATTTGCTGATTGTATTTTTGGAAGAATCAATTCCAGAAATCCCTTCTCTGAGAATTTTGACTATTATTTATGTTTTAAATGCAATAGTTTTTGGTATTTTGAGATTTTCCACTTTCAGAAAGAATGTAGGATCCTGATGGGTGTGTGAACAGTTCGGAGGTAGCAAAGAATAAACTGTTTTTTTATAAGTGCTATAGACTTTTTGTCCTTTTTTTTTAGTAAATATCAAGAAAATTATGTGAAACCAAAAATGATCCACTGGAACAATTCATGGACATCATAAATGTTTGATTGAAGTGAGATTTATGTGATGAGATAAAGTTCAATTGTCTCATGTGAAATGCAGAGCTTCTAAGTTTGATTTCTCCTTACTTCAGATAAACTGTCTGCTTCAGTTTAGTATTTTGACTCACTTGATCACACCAGTAAGGTTTCCTTGGATGCCAAACCATCCTAGATTAGAATGTGTTATATCTTTTATGATAATGTTAAGGGCATACTTATATCATATGCAATTCTTTTTATAACATCTACATGTTTTTTTCTGTTTGAATGTGTGTAATTAACTAATTATGTAATGAAATATGTGCTGCTTTCATAAAAATGAAATATATAATATGTGTGTGAGCGTGTGTTTTAATGAATTATGTACTCTTAAAATCGCATTTTTCCAAACTACACCAAACCTTCTAACCCATATATCAAACTAATACTCCGAAATAAAATATTTAATCAATTTAGTGACAGAGATTTGCCACGAGTAAATATCATTCTATAAAAAATTGTTAGGGGTGTTATCACTTTTGTGGTGGTTCACATCAGTTTAGGTCACAAAATTGTCAAGTTTTTGTTACTTGATCATGTCCTTAAATTATCGAACATAATATAACACCAAACAGAAGATTGACCCGACACAAACCTGACACTGTTAACACTTCAACCACACTATTAATTGTCATTAAAACCTACCATAATAGCAGGTGAACATTATATGTCAAGAAGTTTTTGACATGTGATTTTTGTTCTTTGCCTAAGGGGGATATGCACACATATACAATTATACATATCAGTACACAGTTTCAAAAAATACACCAGCTTCCAACAATATTTCATTAACCACATAAGATACAAGGTGTTATAATGATGTCATCCCTGTCATAGGTTTTTTTTTAAATATATATATATATATATATATCCACTCATTGAAATACATGCTATTATAAAATATGAAGCTATATGCTAATGTATTAGTTTCTTTTGAAACAAAAAATATTCACACGCTAATATTACAGTGTATGCCGAGTTATCACATGGTATAATTTTTGAAGGGACTGCAAAACAAATTGAGCATATTATCGCCCTTGAATTTTCCAGGTTCCATTAAAAAAAAAATAAACCTTCCATACAAGAAATAAAAAAGAACAAACTGATACCTTTTAAAAAGCCTCATCTACTTCTGAAATAGCCATTCCATCTAATATCACAGACTGACTGTACACACACCAACCAAAACTGATACACCAACAATATTACAAAACCAAAACCAGACCCCATCAATCCTCGAACATCCCCTCATCTGCCATCCCCGGTGACTCCGTCCCGTTAACCACGGGTTTGTTCGATGATGATGACGACGAATTAGAGCTACCCAAGATACTGTAATCAAAATCCAAGTCATCCTCATCATCATCATCATCACCATCTTCCACTCCTTCCTCTTTTGGCTCCTGCTGCTGCCCCATCATCGCCTTCGATCGCGCCTCCCTTTGCATCCTCTGCTTTATGGCCTCCTCATACGACATCTCGTACCAAACGTTCCCTTTCCCGATGATGGATTTGTTGTGGTCTTCGGTCATCCTCTCCTGCCGGCTCTTCTCTGAGTTCTTGGGCTCTCCCCAGTAGTCATAGCGGTATAAGGGGTTTGTCGGGTCATACTGGTCTTTCCCGAATGCGCTATGGTCGGCGTATCTCCCTGGCTCTTCTAGCGGGAGACCTAGAGTCTTGCGGCTGCAATGAGAGAATTTATTTTACGGAAGACTTGGCATGAAACATCGGTACGATAGATTTCAAGTGCCCAAGTCACTAAAAACGGTCGCATTGATGAATGAAACAATGAATGCGAAATTTATTAGATCCCCCCCCCCCGGCAGCGGATTAAGGTGTTTTGTCAGTGTTGTTGTAGAAATCACTTTTACCTTTGGATGACATTTGGTATAAAATGTACATATTTTTGAAATACTAATTCTATCCCCACGTAAAAGTGAGGTAGTATAATATTGATGTCACTACTTTTATTTAATTATTAGTACTTATGTAAGCCATATAATTGATCCTAATTTGTGGGAAGTATAAATCCTAATTTGTGGGGTGGACTAGTTAAAGAACCATTTGAGAAATAAGAATAATATTTTGATAACAGAGATATTCCTAACATATTCATTGTCAAATGGTATTAGGACAACTTTCCAATTCAGTCAATATACCACTTCCAAAAGGGGGCTCAAATGTCTTTCCTAGGAATTCTCACTTTAAATGTCAACTTCATCATGTTACATGTCATTGCAGAGCATTAAATACTGTATGAAAAGTTAAAACCCAATGAATGTCAACTAATCAAATTTCCAAATTAGAAAAAAATAAACCATAAGAAAACAACTGTACAGTTAACCATCAAACTACTAAATTCTTGAGATGAAGAAAAGATGCAATGCTAATAGGAATACCAGCTGATATCTCTGATCAAAGCCTCCCTTTCTTCCAATGATCGACGCCAGTGCATAAGATCATACTCGTCCATTTCCATATTCCGCCTCAACTTGGGCATTTTAAATTCTTGTCCCTTTTCTTTGGCTTCCTTCTTTAGTTTGTTGATGTGCTGCATCACATTGGCTGTCAAAATATGAATAATTGAATCTCAAAATAATACGGAAATCATTATGCAAAATGTAATCTACAGAGCATTCTGCATTCAGAAAAGTTAAAAAAGGATTCTGTGGGGAAGTGCCACCATTTATATTTAATATTGTAACATAGCAGGCGATAGACTATACAATCATGAGTCCATGTAACATCAATGGTATTAAAAAATATGGACAATGTTTATTGTCTGATGCACTGTAACTGTCTAGGAATGCAACGAGGATATCATGAAACATAAACAGCCTGATGTGTCTCACACGAAATGATGGGTATCCTATGGTGCAAAATATTACAAACAGACAAAAGGGAAAAAGGGACTCACAGTCATATATCTAAACAAAATTCAACCAAGTAACAAAGCAGAGTTGCAAGAGTCACCTGTCGCTCAGCACGTGCGGCATCCATGTCAAGTTGTTTCACATTGGTTTTCTGAAAAAAGAAAACATCAGATAAGCATAGAGAATATCGAGGTTGTATACCATACGTTGTCTGAAAACACGAGCACCTGGACTAATTAAGCATTCTTTATTTTTTTTCCAAATGTTGAGAATTCTATATAGTAAATAAATACAACAATGTGAACCACGTCCACTGCTGGTTGAGAAATGAGAAATGTAGACACAAGTGGATGCTTCATCCAGAAAATACTTATGAAAATACTTTGTGAAAACCTAAAATGTTAATGAACCTCAACGGGAAAGTCGCTTTGGGCAAAAATGAATTTCATTTCTAATTTTTATGATGTAGACAGATAAGGATGCATTATCAAATTGACCTTGCAGAGGCACCAGCATGCAAAACTCCAAATCCCTTGTTTAATAACTACATATGCATCAATTTCAATGTTATCTAAAGGCAAATTAATACAGTTTCCCAACTGCGGAACAAATGCAGGCACACCCATCTTTATTCTGTCATGCAGTATAATAATGATGATGATGATGATGCTTTGTTAATACTCTACTGTTGAGAAACAAGCTATGGTGTTAATGTGAATTCTCACCTGTTGGTTGGTTTATTTTGTTTCTACATTTTAAGTTCAAACCCAAGCATTAAAAATTTCTCAATAAATTTAATTGTCTTGTTTAGATTGTTTTTAAAGACATTTGGAAGTCTCATGTACCAAAATCGTCTTAGGAAGCATGGACGACTTATATGGGACTTCGGTGTGTTCAACTTCATCTTCATCATCAGTGCCAGTATCCATGTTCATATCTGTGATCTTTTTATCCTTATATTTGTCAGGATTTGCCTCCTCATCATCCAAAATCATTTGCTCTGCTACATGTAGTTGCCACAACTGCAAAACCAATGGCTCAAGCCTCTGCATTAATTGGTTTCATATAGAGGAAAAAAGAATATATAACTTGCAAATGAAAAAAAGAAGCGTACAGAGGTAATTTCAGTTATGAACTTCAAATTCAAATATAGCATATTACTCATCTGATTAGTCGCACTTTCATTCAAGAATCAAAGATATAAATATTTGGAAATCTATTACCAAGCATGATACTATTAGTATCGATGCTAATTTTTACTCGTATATTCTTCTGTTCGATAGCATATCCTTGGGAGAAAAAGTTCAGAATCTTAAAGCAGAAGGGGAAAAAAGTCAGAACTTCCGAACATATATTTCTCTAAATCATATTTCTTACTTGTATAAAAAAATACACCAAAAGACCACAAAGGAAATAAAGAAACTAGGAATATACAAAAGTTATGGATGGAATTACCTTATCAACATAAGGATGATTTGACAACAAAGACTCCTCTTCCACTTTGATCCCTGACCTTTTTCGAGGAATAGGGGGCCTTCGTGCATCCCGCTATTAAAAGAAACATGCCACAGCAATAAGGTTGTATAATATATAAGGTTGAAATGAACGCATATCTCTACTAGGGAAACAGGGACACCAAAGGTGATAACCACATGTTAGACTGAAACCCTAAGTCAATACATGTAAAGGAACAAGAACAGAGATGAGAAGCAATATTCTTAAAAAAAAAAGGAAAAAAAAGAGAAACACTCACCAAGATGTCCTCAGGATACTTATCTTCATCATCACGGTGAAAAATTGGTGAAAACTCAAACCTATTGAATCTGAAACAATATGCATGGTAACAAATAGGATCAACATAATAAAAACATATGAACAAAATGCTCAACAATGTTTAATTATGTAATTCATAGACGACCAACATGAGCAGCAGAGGCACAAGCACAAGGTGAATCCAGCAATAAGATATTTTATGAACATCATGCATATGAGTCGTTATGCTATGATCAATGAAAGAACCATCATAGGGAAAAGATGTCGACAAAACATGAAACAGAATGAGGTAATACATGATCAATTATATATATGCAGCTGTGTTTTCATCAAAATTGAAATGCATGAGCATACCAGAGTGACAATACATTTCATAGAAGTGGTATGCTTTTAACAGGCAACAAGAAAGAACTGTGTACATACATAAGGTGATCTATATTAGGGTCGACGAAACGCATCTCAATAGGAAAACGAAACCGGAATGGATCTCTTTTTGCCTGCATCATAGCACAGAAAATATTAAAGATCAATTAAGAAAAACATAAAATTGTCATATACCCAAAGAGCATGCATAATGATAATATTAGTCAATACTGAAGAGAAAATTTCCATTATATCACAACTCATCATAAAGATAACAAAAAAGGGACAGTTGATAAACATTTTGCATGCAGAATTTAAAAAGAACAGCATAACTAAACACAAGAATTTTTATGCAAAAGTCTAATCATTTAAACAAAAGATCACTCACCAAAATCTCAACTACGACAGGCATGCCAACTTTTATGTGATGACGTATCCAATACCAATCATTTCCATTGATGGGAACCCACCTGAAAATATGAAACAATGAGCATATATAACATTAACATTTTGTACCAATCCAGACATTAGCTCTAAGCAGAATATAATCATTAAAGGCAACACAGTATTAATTTATTTAAAGGCCTGAGCGCTTGAGATCTCTAACTACATGGTTCATCTATGCCCTTAAGCTCAGGACTTTTTAACTGGACAGTTGAGTAATGAGTTAAACAGAAAACACTGCTCTATATGAGCATAACATGCCAATTCAGCCACAACTCATATAAGTTGATATGGTTCTTATGTGCATAGGCAAAACAAAGTACCTTACAAAGAGCAGAGGGTATGTATAACAAAACTGACAACAAAAAAAATCATTTAGATGTGCAAGAATTTCAGTACACAATTACTGACACCTCATTTCAAGTTCAAAATCCCAGCATGCCTCGTGACCTTATTTAACAATGATACGAAAATGGGAATTGGTTTTGGGAAAAACACCTTCCATGAGGGCATGATTTATACTATAATGTAACAGGTACATGTACCTATGAGTCACTGTTGAACAGTGACATGTACCCTTTGACACAAAGCTCCTAAACCTGAACTTCATGATGTCCTTGTTACATGGTTTGAAAGATGGATCTCCATTAAGCAAACAATAAGCATTTTACATCTCTTGAAAGAAAATTGCATACATGAAAGAGGAAGACGTTTTGTTAAGATGAAGTGAAATGGATTATGATCAATAAACGTACCCGTCATGTACACATCCAATGTCAACAAAGGCACCTTGATAAAGATGTAGAGTAGTAACCTTTCCCGAATATAACTGTGCAAAACACAAATAACTATTAGTTGTATGAATTAAAGCTAGGAAATTATCTTGTTTAATCAGTTTGTGCATTATCATACAATCCTCATCAATCAATATATATACCCTGCAAAGTCTTAATTCTCCATAGTTACATTTTGAAATCCGAATTAGAAGCAAGCAAGCATAGGACCAAATGCATCCCTAGTAAAATTAAAGTATAGACGTCTAATTATATTCCCATGTTGCAAAAAAAAAAAAAAATCTCTGATACATTAAATGTTGTGGAATACCAGAATTTAATCAAGCTTGAAAATTTTACACTAACTTCCTAGGACCATATCTTGTAAAATTTAATTAAACTTGGATATTCTGCACTAACTTTCTGGACCATATGTAGTATAATTCAATCTACCTTGGCAAGACCATATATTGTAGAATTTAATCAAACTTGGCATTGCTGCTCTAACTTTCCGGAACGTATGTTGTAGGATTTAATCAAATTTGGCAATTCTGCATAACTTTCTGAACCATACACACAGAATATAATCCAATGTGACAATTCTGAACTAACTATCCAAACCATAATACAAAGATAAAGGCATGATCTTTTACCTGTCCAGGATACACAAACGGAAGCTCGAACTGCACAACAGATCAAATAATCAACACAGAGCCAAACAAATCCAATAACAATCATAACTTCAAAAAAAACAAGCCACCAATCAATCAAACCATATCATCTTTGTAATCCTTTCCTCGCTTCCTCCTACCCGGGTAATAATCCTGGTCCCACTGCATCAAAGTACAAACCTTTTTCACATAAGACCATCTCATAATTCACATCACAAACACAGTTCACCCAAAAGAAGAGCCAACAATCAAAAACCTCATAAGACTCCTCCTCCAACCTCTCCCTATTCGCTGCCGCCCACTCCCTATACTGCCCCAAGAACACCTCCCACCTCTTCAACGCCATCCCCTCCACGTCCCGCCTTGGACTCCGCGCCCCCTCCTCCACATCCACTCTCTCCGACTGCGCCCTGTGCGCCTCCCGAATGAAAGCGAGCTCCTCCTCGTCCACCTCCCACCCCCTCGGCGGCCAGTCCCTCGGCGGCACCAGCGAAAGCACCATCGGCTGCCCCTCCCACGTCGTCACGAGCGGCTCCGGGATCTCCCTCGGCCGCCCGAACCGCCTTGCGACGTACTCCGCCTCGGACATCCCGCTCTCCTCGATCTTCTTCCGGCGATACGCCGGCGTGAGCATCTTGAACGCCTCGACAGACTCGGGGGATCGGAGGGGGACCTCCTCCCCCTCGTTGAGGCTCTGGCGGGCGAAGTCGGCTTCGGGGGAGAGGATCTCCTCCCAGGGGGCCCAGCCCCGGTCGACCCAATCGCGGCGGCGCGCGTCGGGCTCGGATTCCCGGTCTCGGGGGGCGTACTTCTCGAGGAGGTCCTCATCGCCGGCGGGGTGTTCGTCGGAGGAGAGGATGGCGGATGGTGGTGGGCGGAGAGGGAGGCGAAGGGAGGGGGAGGGGGTTAGGGTTTTGGGTTTTGTGGGGAGGGGGAAGGGGAGGAGGAGGGGGTGGTGATGGTGGTGGAGGGTTTTGAAAGGGAGCATTTTTTTTGAATGGATTGGGAGAGGTTTATCCCCTCGTGATGGGGGCAGAGGGGGTTTTTAGTAGCATTTATATACTCTTTTGTTTGTTTTGGATAATTTGACATATATATCAGTTTTTTTATACAATTTAATATATATATGATTTAAAAATACAGTAAAATATATGTATAGTTACGAGAGAGATATATATATCATTAAATTTTTTTATATTTTTAAATTAGATTTTAATTCAAAATGGAATAATATGCATTTTTTAAATTAAATTATATATCATGTTTTCATTTTTTTAAATTATGTATATTATTTAATAAGATATATTTTTTTTGTAAAAGATAAATTATATTTTATGATGAATTAAATTATATATCATTTATTAAAAATATGAAAAAATTGAAGGGCTAACAAGGTATATGTCACACGTGCCTATATTTAGGACGGTAAAAATGATTAGTATAATAGCAGTTATTTTATATACATTTATGAGTGCGGTGAAGTGGATATTTTTCCCCTTATATTAAATTTGTAAATCTTTTGAGAAATAAACGTTAAGGAATAACTTTTTTTAGAGATTTTGATGGTAGAAAGAACTTAGACTATATGAATTTTTTACTGTGCCTTTAAAGTGTTATTGTGCGACCTCTTTATAGGCTGCCTACGTACCCCTTAGGATCAAACCACACGTAATTCCTTTCTTATCCTTGTAAACGCTTTGTCACTAAGTGTTTAGTGGGCTTTTTTCTAGGAAAACATCCCTAATATTTAGGCCCCACGTCGGGCCCTTTAATTACCCACGTTTTATTGGTAGTGGGCCTTAATTGTCAACGTGACAGTTACATGCATTAGTGATCTTCTGACCGTTTCTCCAATCTACTCGGAGTCCCTTGATGTGCTCGTCCGTACGTTACATCTTCGAGCATGTTTGTGAGGAGTAAAGTTGACCAACCAGACCTCTAGTCTGGTCATGCCTTAAACTACTCGATGTGACATTTGCCCATGAAATGTTTGTCTATCTGACTAAATCCTCAGTCTAGTCGTGCCAGCGCACCCGAGAACGTCATCATAATGCCTGTGGATCCGGGTCGGGTCTTGTGGGCCCCAAGTGAGATGGCCCATGACAGGTGTCCTAGCGCGGATTTTTACATCCACAGAATATGCTTGATAAATTTTACAGCCCTAAATGCAGTATCAAATACCTCATTAACCTTCTACGAGGTATTTACTTTGTGAGAATTTTTTTACATTTCCTATAAATAAAATCATTCAATTTATTAAAATATATATTTTATTTTTTACAAAAATATATACATCATTAAATAAAATATATGATTTAGAAAAATGAAAACGTGGGCGACTGTTTAAAGCTGAAAACGGGATTGGATGTAATATTTTCCCAGGTTTATATGTATTTGGGCTAATAAACTTAGGGTTCGTTTGGTTGCGCGCTTGCAAAACTGATTCTGCAATTCATTGCAAACCTGACTACAGAAGCTCACTCTTAGCTTTTTGATGATTTTGCAATTTGCGCAATCGCTGGATTTAAAACTGCGATACAAAACTGTTTGGTTGCGCGATTGCAAACGACTTCCTGTAATCGCAATGCAGCGCAATCGCGCAACCAAACGCACCCTATCCCTTTGCATTAAAAATTCCTAATAAAATATTTAGTATTTTAAAAAAATAAAATATTTAGTATTTTCAGAAAAATATGTATTGAATTATCTAGATATATATTCTTTAGTTTTCATATTCATGAGGCATGTATATATATTTTTAAAAAATTAATAATTGGGGGCTGCAGACAAAGCTGCACAAATGGGTTGGATGTATCATTTTCCTTTTATTTTATCTTGCTCCATTTTGGTAGCGATATAAATTATTCTAATATGGATAACAATTCCAGCATAGATAACTATACAAGTTTGAATAAGTAAATTTTTTGTTTGATCATGTATTTAATTATTTTTGTTAGCAAACATAATAATAAAGTTTTGTTGTTTTACTGATTATGGATGAGTTGTGAATAAAATGTAAATAAAATGTGGATATGAATAAATAGAAGAGGTGAAAATTACTTGGCATGTGAGTTTTCCTAATTTATAAGAGATAAAGATAGATGATTTGACAAGTATGTTACATTTTATAAATGAAATAGAATGAGTGAAATAATATATTTTAAAGGGATATGAAATACCAATACCAACTCATTTCCACCTATTATGAAATAACTATATCCACCTATTCCTTGTAAACGGTCATTTTAGTTTTATTCACCCCTAATCCACCCTACCCATATATATTCTTCTACTTAAATCAGGGGTGAACATGTATCTTTTGTAGATAGATACCTCATAAAGAAAATGTTACATTTTATTTCTAAAGTTATTTTTTCACAAATTTTGAATTTTTTATGGTGAGACATAATTGGGGAATAAGGAAAAAATTGTTTGTTTTTGAACTGTAAACCCTAATAATTATATTTGAATAGTTAGAAATATGCTCAATAAGGCCTGTATGGGGCGTGACATATGCTTATTAGCCCCTAATAGTTGCACCGGGATAGATAAAAATTTATGTTGAATAAGAAATTTTTTGTTTTGTTGTCTTTTCTGTTATTCTCATTGAAAATGTAAAAGTGATTTTTTTGTTATTTGATTCACCTTGGATAAAGTGACAATAAGTGATTGATAAGGGATGAATAAGAGTTTATGATTTTTAAAAAGATAATTATACCCTTGAATAAATGTGAGAAATGTGTGAATGATTTGATAGATGTGACAGTTTTTGAAATGTGTGTGTGAGACTGTTAGGTGAAATAATTTTTTGAATGACAAAGAATTATATTTTTATCTATATAATAGATAAGCTCTAATAAACAATTATAATATTTTCTTAGAATAATTATCAGACATTATTTTATCTTATCCAGACATAACCATCAAAGTTTATCTAGGAAAACAAATAGTGAATAATGGTTATTCTCCAATATTCACCTTTATTCTCTATTAATGCTCCACCACAAACTGGGGGGGGGGGGGCAATAAATAAATATATCATCCGGTATTATTTTAAAAAAGTTATCTCATATAATACTCACACATATGACACATTTACATGTCACATCTATCATTTTACACACAAATAATTTAAAGATGTATAATTGTCATTTAACAAGTCATACTCTTATTCACTACTTATCCCCACTTTATTTAATGTAAACCAAATAACAAACAGTCACTTTTATGTTTTCAATGAGAATAATAGAAAAGACAACCGAATAGGGTTTTGCTTATTTTGCATGGATTATTATGTATTCCAATATACCTATCGAGAACAAATAACTTTATGTTACACTCTAAACGGGGGTTTGAAAGAATAAACCCCAATTACTATGATTGAATAAGTATGGATAAAACTATAAACAAAACCTATAAAATAAGAAAATTAATTTTCCTGGATCCAAAGATTCCATGGTTAGGGCATCAGTCTTAACAGTGTTTTAACTAGACCGGCCGGTTCAACCGGTTTGGTATATGGTCCCATCATCCCACCAAATCTAGACACCTAGACCTAAAACTCAATTGATTATTAAAACTTTAAGCCTCCGTTTGTTTTAGGTATAAGCCCTGGATAACTTCGGATAAGAATTTTAGGAGATTTAGATTACATTATCAGATTTATTTTTAACTTGTGATATTATTATATATAAAAGTTATTTGGGTATGTTCTCTTGCAAATTGTAAAATAAAGTCATATTTGTGGAGGAAATAAAAAAAATGGGCTCTAATGGGCTTCCTATATTGGTTGTAAATGACGATTTTACTCTTATGAATATGATTTTTAACCTATCTGAAGTGGTAAAATCATCATGTACATAAGTTTTTCGCATTTCAACAAATTATAGGAGGGTTTTTGGTATACTATGTTTCCATTCAGGATTAACAAAATAAAAAATTTATAAAATATTTATCATCTGTCAACAAAAATTTTAAATTCGAGGGTTATTTATAGGTGTTTTCAGGGGGTTATATGGATTTTAAAAAAGTCACGAGACCGGATCAAGTCAGGACTGATATGAAAATCTAATTGCACCACCTATAAATCGAATTGCACACCCAATTGTTGGGTATATATTTGACTCTCTTATTGGATCCAATCAGCTATTAGAGAAAATATGAATTCCTAAATATCATCAGTATCCAATAGGAGAGTGAAATATCTCGTTAAATAATATTTATTATTTTAAAAAATAAAAACATACAAGTCTACATTGTAAGGTGTAAAAAAAAAATTAAGTCTAATATTTTATAATTTTTATATAAATACTAGTTTGATATTTTTATTAAAATAATTCTTGACATTTATATAACAAAACAATATTATTTTCCCGAGCATTATATTTTTCCGTGTTTTATGGATCCTTGTAGAAGGTGATGGGCCCTTCTTCCGTACGTCCATTGACTGGCAATAGCCGGTCATCAGTGTTCTTTATATATACTCCCCGCGTGTCCCAGTCTGCAAAACTGTGAACCTTGTTTTCTTCTTTTTCTCTTCAAAACTTTCCTACTTTCAAAACCGGACTACACCAATTTCAAAAAAGAAAGAGAAGGAGAATAGCATCACCATTTGGTCAACTTAACACAAATGACCCTCTTCAAGCATCCCCATATTCACATTACTCCATTTAAGGATAATGTTACATTCGACACCATTTTCAACCTTAGTTTCAGTCTACATGTATTTTAATTTTTTTAAAAATAATATACATCATCTAATAAGATGCATATTTTTATAAAAATTGAAACACATACTCCAATAAATTACATGAACGTATTTATTGAAAATGTAAATTTTTTTTCCAACGCATATACGTTGTTAATGTGAGCATATCCATCGATATAAATCAATCGACACATATAGGATTAGAATTGTGATTGAAAATGAACATGGGTGTAATAATGTCCATGTTTTAAATATATTAAAATCTCATGTGTTTATAATTTGTTATAAATAATAAAATACAAAAAAATATGAACACGTGAGATTTTAATATCGAGCATATTACACCCAGATACATGTGATCAAACAGTTTTTTAGAACTTGACCTGATTCAATCTGATCTGGTCAATTGGTTAAATCTTTACCTAGTATGAATTGTGATTTAGTTTATTTTTAGAACATGATGATATAAAAAAATGATAAAAAATAATCAATGCACAAGTTAGAAAATAATGATTTTTGAGAATTGGTTAATGTTGATTAAACTTGATGATTCTTTATTTACTGAAATTATAATTTTTTTTATCTTTTGAAATCAGTAGACACATGCCACTAATCGATATTTATTTATTATTTGTTGAAATATAAAATTTAATAAATTATTTAGATTTTAAATGATAAAAATATAACATAATGTTAAGCGCTTAAAAAGCATTTACACTTTTAAAGACTTGGAATTATGGAGATATTTTAAATTCATATTTTTTTTGTATTTTATTATTTATAATTTATAATAATTAATATATTTATTGAATTTGTTACGTTAAAATTTAAATCCGATTGATCCAATGGCTTATCAAATTCAATTTTTAACTCTCATGTCAATGGATACTGTACTTAAGTTTATTCTCACCCGGCGGTGACTCGTTAGACACTCTGTCACCCTCTCGTCCTTCTCTGATTTTGTTGTTTTGTTTTCACTTTTTAAAACTATTTTTTTTGAAAATCAAACAGAGGCACCAACAACGGCTAGTTTCTATCAATGTCAGTGCACGAATCTCGAGGCGTCGTCTCACACGGATTCTCTGTTTTTTATGCTTTTTTTTAATAACAAACAAACCCAATTAAAAAAATTCCCTTAAATAAAACAAAAAAATTTGAAAAAGAAATACAAAACAAAGCTTAATAATAGCATTCATGGTTGTACTGAAAAAAGAGAGCAACCATTACACACAACCATTCACTTTACCTTCCCTTCTTTCTCTCTCTCCTCTTTACTCTCTCTCTCTCTCTAAAGAGGAGGTGAAGAAGATGATGGGTTTTGTAGTTTGGGTTGTTTCAGCTCTTCTGGGTGTCTCGACTTTCATCACCACTTCAAGTGCTCTCTCACAAGATGGTAAATCACAAACTCTCTCTTTTATGTGTTTTTGGCTTTGTTTTTTATATGGGTTTTTGTTTTTGAGCTTTGTAATGGCTTTGGGTAGTAAAAGAAATTGAATTTTTTTTTGTAGGAGAGACTCTTTTGGAGATCAAAGGGGCTTTGAATATGAGCACCCACATAAATGCAGATCCGTTGAGTGATTGGAGGGTATCTGATCTTGACCCTTGCAACTGGACCGCCATAACTTGCCACCGTGTTGACCGCCGTGTCCGCTCCATGTTCGTATCCATTGATTTCTTTCTATACATGTATCAGTATTTGTGTGGTTTGAGCTTCAAATGTTTGATTTTGATGAATGGGTTCTGTTTGATTTTGGATCAGAAACCTGCCGTTCATGCGACTTGGAGGGATCATCTCTCCAAGCATTGGCAAGCTGACAAGATTGCAGAGGCTGTAAGTTTTTGTTTCATTGTGTTCTTAGTGTGTGTGTGTGTGTATTGCAATGTTGGGTTCAAAGTGTACTTTCAAATATGTCATTCTTTCTTTTAATGCCCCCTTTAATATGTAGTTTTCAGGTCTAGTTTGGCAAGGGATTAAATTACAAGGATAAGCTATCCAAATTTTAGGAGATGAGAAGTTTATCAATTTTGTCCTTGTTTGTATATGTCAAAATGACGACAAAATGAAATGTATTTTTTTAATCCTTTATAAGGAACAAAACAATCCCAATTTTACACTATCTTGATTTCCTTTTTACATGAATTGGATAAGTTTTCATTTATTAGGCTTAAGTTTGGTTTGGGGATGAGTAGGGAGGTAACATGATAAGTAATTGGAGAACAACTTATTCCGTTTTCTTAATAAAGAATCAGGACTTCACTTCGTTCACCTCAATCTGCTCTCAATCCCTGACTGGGTACTTGAGGGAATCCATGTATGCTCCACGTTCTGGATAGCCCGCCCTGACCCTTTGGCACAAAAAAAGGCTGCTGTGACATTGTGTAGACAGACGTTCGAGTACCCATCTCTCCCTTGCCGTAGGTCGCTCTTCGTTTCCCAGTAACACGTCTTTCCAAGCACTCACCAGGCCCCGCTTTCCTTCTCTTTCTATACAACAAAAGATGATGCTCCATTAGTGTCTTTTTTGAATGCTTAGGTAATGCTGACAATTTGGCCCGATTTCAACGGGATAAGTAATTGGAGAACAACTTATTCCTTTTTCTATACAAAGAATCAGGATAAAATGTTGACAGTTTGGCCTGATTTTAATGGGATAAGTAATTGGAGAACAATTTATTCCGTTTTCTATACAAAGAATCAGGATAAAATGCTAAAAATTGTCCCAAGTTTAAAATGAAAGAAGGATTTTTTGTTCCACCTAAAGGCTAGAACAACATTTATATGATCTTATTATCTTGATTTTGAATAATATAAATAAAGAAAAAATTAATAACTTATACTTAAAATCTTATCCCCTTGCCAAACTAGCCTAACCACTTACCAATTCATTTATCCCTAAATTTATCCTCTTAACAAACTAGACCTTCAATTATGAGAGGGGTTTCATTTATGGGTGAACTCTGTTATACTCTGTCATTTTTATAGTCCCAAACAATGTTTTAAATCGCGATCGATTTATCGATACATCGATCGATATATCGGTTTTGCCGACGAAAACGCGATAAATCGGTGAGTTTGCGAGATTTTATCGAAAAAACCGATGACGTCAGCAAAACGTCAGCGATATATAATATATCCAAATCCGGGTGATGTGTAGTGTAGGTTATGTTAAGTTAGGGGAGACTGCAATAACAGTTTATATTTTATATTTTTATTTTTATTTTTTTTATTTTTTTTATTTATAACAGTTTATATTGTATTATGTTTTCAATGTGTATGTATTATTAGCAATTATAAATACGTATATATTAAAATATAAACAGTTGCATCTTGTTGTTTTTTCTGGAGACGAGTCCGAAGTAGTGGCGGAACTTTTAAAACTTGCCGGTGATGTGTGATCATGTTACACATTTGTAGTTAGCGTAGGTTAGGTTAAGTTAGAGTAGAGCGCAATAACAATTTATATTTTTTATTTTTATTTTTATTTTTTTATTATTTTTATTTATAAGAGTTAATATTGTATTATTATTTCAATGTGTATGTATTATTAACGATTATAAATACGTATATATTAGATAAATTTAGATAAATTTGGTCAATCGATATATCGATCGATATACCGATTGGACCCCTAATCGATATATCGATTATATCGATATTTAAAAATTGGTCCCAAATGCAGTCCTATATACCTCATTAGCCCTCTCCACTCACTGTATCTAGGTATATACCTTGTTGATTTTTTTATATGTTCTATAAATGATATCATTTACTCCATCTTTTTCAAAAGTATACACTTCATTAGATGATGTATATGATTTAAAAAAAAAATGAAAATATGCTTTTGAATTTTTTTTTATATTTTCTATAAATGATATCATTCACTCCACCTTTTTTTAAAAGTATACACTTCATTAGATGGTGTATATGATTTTAAAAAAAATGAAAATATGCTTGGTCTGTGTTTTGGACTGTAAAATGGACTGTGTGTAACATTTTCCTTTATGGGTGTGTTCTGTGCAGTGCACTTCATCACAATAGCTTGCATGGATCAATTCCTCCTGAAATCAGTTACTGCAGTGAGTTAAGAGCAATGTAAGTCCCCTCTTATCATGTCCCCTTTCACTTCCACTTCCTCTCGTAATGGGTGTTTCTTTATGTAATCTCGACAATGTATGTACTCATTTTTTTCCTTTTATGTGCATATTTGTATTGTACTTGAATTCTTGTAGATATCTGAGAGCAAACTATATCCAAGGGAGTATACCTCCAGAGCTTGGAAATCTTACCCACCTTGTTGCCATGTATGTGCTATATATTCAAACTTTATTTATTTTTCCTTTTGTGATCATTATCATTAATGATGTTCTCACTTGTGTTGTATTGTTTGAAAATTTTCGGATTTTGGGGACACTGAAGTGATCTATCGAGTAATCTGTTGAAGGGCTCTGTTCCTCGTTCTATAGGCCGTCTCATCCACTTGCGATTTTTGTAAGTTAATATGTTGTATTTCTTTATTTTCTTTTCTTTACCTTTTTTTTCTTTCCTTGATTATATGTTATATGTGGTGGTGTGTGTGTGTGTTAGGAACTTATCTACCAACTTCCTATCTGGAGAAGTTCCAAATGTTGGGGTCTTGAGCACCTTCAAGATTAACTCGTAAGTTGTGATTATTTTCATTATTTCATTCTTCCATATAACACAGGCATTGATTGTCCAATTGCTGTTTGTTGCAAATTTGATCTTGCGAAAAAATCAATATCTTTCATCTAGTATGCTATTATACATGCAATTTGCAAATATGGGCTTCATTATTTTTCTATTAGATTGTATGTTTGAGCATCTGTTGATATTTGCAGTTTTGTTGGGAATTTGGATCTGTGTGGGACACAAGTTCGAAAGATCTGTCGTGGCTCTCTTGGCTTTCCTGCTGTGCTACCCAACTCTGGCAATGAAGATCCACCAGGTTAGTCAAAACATTGGATCATCCATCAATACAAACAAAGTGGTATCTCATCTTCACTAGTTACCCATATGTAACAAAAGATCAATCTGGTTTTCTTTGTCAGGAATTTCACCTGTGGAATCCAAAAAATCACCACATTATCTCAATGGGGTGCTTATAGGTTCACTAACAACGGTCGGTCTTGCACTCCTCGTTATCCTCAGCTTGATTTGGGTCTACTTGTTGTCAAGAAAGGGAAGAAGACTCAGTGACAGATACTCAAAGATCGATAAACCGTTAGTTCAAGATCCAGGTGAGTTAGACCAAGGCTATTTCCAAAACAAACTTCTGTTCACCTCCCATTCTCTCTAAAATGGTTGCATTATCTACAGGAACCAAGCTAATTTCATTTCATGGAAATCTTCCATATACTTCACATGAAATCATAAAAAGGCTCGAGCTTCTGGATGAAGAAGATGTGATTGGATCTGGAGGGTTTGGTACTGTATTCAAAATGGTGATGGATGATTCTAATGCATTTTCTGTTAAAAGGATCGACAGAATTCTGCAAGGATCGGATCAGACATTGGAGAAAGAGCTCGAGCTACTGGGTACCATCAAGCACATTAACCTGGTCAATCTTCGTGGCTATTGCAGATTCCCCTCCACCAAGCTCCTCATATATGATTATCTGTCCTTGGGCAGCTTGGATAGCTATTTGCATGGTGAGTGTTTTTACTAAAGGATTTTATAAAATTGGTCCATTTCTTAATGCCCCATTTTGAACCAATCATCAAACTGATTTTGCTTCTGCTAAATAGTGTTTTTGTCATAAATCAACAAAATACTATTTGCATGGTGAGTTATTAGAAGATCTTATAATTTCAGTTCCTTGCATAAGGACTCGTTTGGAACTGTCAAACTGATTATGCTTCTGCAAAATTCAATTTTCAGCCCTTGGGCTGGTTCTCATGGGCTTCTAGGCTATAATTGGTTGAAGCTTTCCTAGTTCTGGATAGTAGTTTGTACCATACGTTAGTGACTTTGTAAGCTCATTAGGGCCCTTCACCCAATAATAATTGGTTTCAAACTTAGTTTTTGATTTTTATGTAGCAGCACATAAAATCTGGTTGAGAGCAGCTTTTATGAATATCCTTTGACAGAGAGAGACTCTTAGATTTTTTTGGTGGGGGTCTCGCACTTTTTGAATTTTCTTGTTATTTCTTTTAACAATATTTTCAAATTTCCTTTTCAGAACATGGGCAAGAAGAACAGCCCTTAAATTGGAACGCAAGGTTAAAAATAGCTATTGGTTCTGCCAGAGGATTGGCATACCTGCATCATGACTGCTCTCCAGCAATTGTTCATCGCAACATAAAGTCAAGCAACATACTCCTTGACGCGAGCCTCGAGCCTCACGTATCTGATTTTGGTCTCGCAAAATTCCTAGTAGATGATGAAGCACACGTTACTACTGTGGTTGCTGGGACTTTCGGCTACTTAGCTCCAGGTGTGTTTTTTCACATCATTTTGTCATGTTTGCTGAAGTTCTTTCTATTGGTTGAATTTTATGTGTTCCTTCAATTATAATGTCAATCCTTTTGATATATATACTAAAATGTTGAATCCAACTTGCACATAGTTGTTGGTGTGTTTTTTTTTTTTTGAGATAAGTTAGAAATTGTATTGCAAGTGTAAATAGCATCAAAATACAAAGTCCGAAAATGATAGGTGAGAGAAGATGCGACAGAGAAAATTACAAAAAAGGAAAAGGCAGCTTTTTACGATGGTGAGTAGATGAGTAACTACCAACCAAAAAGGGAACTTACACAGTTTTTGTCCATGAAAATGTGAAGGTCTGCTGTATTGCTAAATCATTTTCTGATTCTTTTTCTTTAGATTATTCTTGGTAATCGTTTTAGATTTTATCTGCCATTGCATAAGATATCCACTTGGGTTTGGCATTAATTGAACCTTGGCCTTACATAAGGTATAAATTGGTTAGTTCTAATGCTTTTTGGAAAATTGCTGCCCCCCTGTGCACATTGTGTTTGTGTAATTTCCTTTGTGATTTATATAAAATAGTACCCTCCCTCTTCACTGCGGGGTTATCAGCCCCAGTTTTGCTCTTGCTGATAGTATAAGATTTAACCATGAAAGAAAAAAAAAGCATTTACCTAACAAAACATTTTATCATAATTTAATCATGCCCGATAATATGACATTAGAAGGTGTAACTGATCAATTGGTAAAATAATTTTCTGTACTGAGGGATCCTAAGTTCGAGTTTTACTCCTACTGATCATGCTCGATAACAAGACAGATTAGAAGGTTGTAATTAATCTCTTTTTAAGGCCTATTTAATTTTTTTTCTTCTCTCCATTCAATAAACCATGGAACAGAATATCTACACAGTGGACAAGTGACTGCAAAATCAGATGTTTATAGCTTTGGTGTGCTCTTGTTAGAGCTTGTCACTGGAAAGAGACCTACTGATGCATCCTTTGTGATGAAGGGATTACATATCGTCGGCTGGGTAAGTTCTACTGAAAGTTCTTCTATTTCCCTAGTTAATTTTGTTTCCATGTTACATTATGTAAAACCATGCATGTCTTCCAAATTATTATAGATGAATACATTGATGGGAGAGAATCGGTTGGAGGAGATTGTGGACCGGAATTGCGATAACATGGATGTCGAGTCTGTAGAGGCTATACTCGATATAGCTTCGATGTGTACAAATGCAGAACCGGAGAAGCGGCCTACAATGAAGAGGGTTCTGCAGATGCTAGAAGAGGTCATGTCACCATGCCCAAGTGACTTCTATGAATCACATTCAGAGTGAAAAAAATGATGTGAGAACCCTGTTGAAGCTCTCCTGTAAGTATTTGAACTTTGAATGTTAGTCCTTTTTTTTTCTTTTTTTTCTATTTTGGTCTTTTGCCAATCTCATCCAGGGAGATTGAGTTAGAAAATACATTTTTGTAATTTTGTAATTTAATTGGGGGTGAATGAATTACTCACCTTGTAACTTTAATGTTTGGCAGCTTGTTATATATAGGTATTTGTACAACAGAAGCTACCTGAGTTTAATGAGAGGCCTAAATTTGATTTTTAATGAAAGAGAGGAAGATATAATCATTCAACTAGGAATCCAGTTAAGTTCCTATGTTAAGTGAAAAAAGATAGGGTCCAGCTTGTGTACAGCCCCTTCTGCAGTCAATCACTGTTTTTTTTTTTTTAAATATACACTTGCCATCAATGTTGTTATAAAAAGTGAAGTTATTTTTTTAAAAAATGGCGTTTTAAATTTTCACGCACTGGGATAGTGTAGTTTATGCCGTCTAGGATTAAATGTATCAGGACGGCTTCTAGGATTAAATGTATTAACGGCTCTATGTAGATTTATGTATGACAAATGGTATAAAAATTTCCTTTAAATATGCGACTAGAATTAGAGCTGAAAATGAAGGACAGTAAGAACAATTTCCTTTCTAATAATTTTGTGTGTATATTTGCAAAATCCTTGTGTTGTAAATTTTTTTTTGAAGAAAGATATTTGTTATCCTATTTCATTACTCATTCGAATTACAAACTCTGAAAGGAGGGAGAATAAACATGCATGACGTAAAATAAACTAAAAAATGTGATCAGAAGTCTTGACTATGTCGGATTAGAAGAGATTTCTAAACCGAAGAGGGATACAAGTGACCGCGATCATCCGTAATACGTATCCTTCCATTTGTGAACATGACCTCTTCCGCCTTTGCAATATGTCGGCCCAGTCCGGACGCACCCTCGAAACATCTCCCACATATTATCTTGGTAGACCCGCATTCCTCTGAATATGGCTTCATTTCGTGTGCGCTTATATCGTCCATATCCCCGCTGGAATGATGGACTGCGATATGATTGCTTCTAGTCCATCCGCTTGTCGTCCTTCGCAATGCCTCGCCGGCTGCCCATAATTCTTCAAATGATTGAAAGACTGTATGGAGTCCGGTGTGTGTCCCCACCTTTTCCCAGAATTCCTTCGCCACTGGGCATGCACAAAAGAGGTGGTGGATGTTCTCCATAGGGTCCGCGCACAGGGTGCATACGGTGGAATAATTTGGAGCCCACCTAGACCTGTATGCTTTCGTCAGAAGGCGTTCAAGAGACAAGAACCAAGTGAACACAAGTATTGAAAGTGAGTAATACCAATGCCAACACAAGTATTTAATAGAATTGTTCTTTTTTTTAATTATGGGAAAGTATTTAATAGAATTGTTAACAAATAAATTTAAATAAAACAACCACATAAACACTAAATTAGGTTTATTTCTCTAAATAAGTTGCTTATTACATAATACTAAATACTACAACCATATAACATTTTTCTTAAAAGGTTTAATAGAAGAGTGATAAAACATTTCTTGCTTGTTAAATTGGAAATAACAGCAGCACCACCAATAATAATATGTTGCAACTAATTAAATGTCTATTACAAACCAACTTCACTTTGCATGATGAGAGATATGTAGTCTAAAGTAATTTTTTTGGGATATTAATAACTTTTGGTCATGTTATTTTTTGGGGGTATAATGTCTATTATTAAAAAAAAGTCCACTAAAATATCTATATTTTGTTATGATTTCCAGAAGAAATGAAAAAGAAAGAAAGCAAATTTTGGCTGAGGTAACCTACACAACAAGAACAACTATACTAATTCAATGTCAGTATGGGTTGCATGTCTTCATCTGTTATCAACTTAGCATAGAAATGTAATTATCTGGGGAGATTCTATACATACTTTCAAGGCTTTGGATTACCATATTTTTCATTTGATGTTTAAACAATTGGATAGATCAAATGGAATCATATTATGGAACAAAATGATTTGATATTAGCTATTGAATAATGTTAAACAGACTTATTTGCGGTTCTTTTTACATTTTTCATATATTTTTAAGGCATATATTAAGGATCAATATAATAACTCTGGAAAATGAGTCTGAGCTCACCAGGAATGGCCACTGGATTACTATATTTAATAACTATGTTTAGAAAAATAATTTCTCATTCTACAAAAATCCAGTTTAGATAGATCCTATGTTAAATGAGTCTGAGCTCACCAGGAAGGGGACGGATATACCCACACCCGGCAGTGAGAAACCCACACCAAAATAAACATTAAAAACTCAGTTTATTGTTCTTTTGAAATGGGCAAAACCCACCCCCACCTATCCCACCCCATTGTAACAGATCCCACCCCATAAACTTTTAAACTCATAAATTTCTATCTATTGACCCATTCCACTCCAAATTCAAATACAAGAAACCCAAGATCCCCCATTCGTGCCCATGCGCTCTCTCCTACCCCCGTCGTCCGGCCCCTTTTCCGGCAAGTTACATCGTCGTTGTTTCCGTCCACCTTCACCGACGATCTCTCCGTCGAGTTCTTATTCGTTTACAGTTGGATTATTTTGGTCGAATTCCTATTCATTTACAATTGAATTTTTTTGACAAGTCTTGCAAAAGCTGTATATGTTTTTATTTTGTATAGATAGTGGATATAGATAATATTTGTTAGATCTTTTCTAGTCAATCATTAAATTACCTGTTCAACTAAGACCTGTCGACCTGTTCGATCAGAAACTGTCGTGTGTAAACTCCTAGGTCGACCTATTTCAGTCGATCGTTGCACCATTTGTTCGACTGAAACCTGTCAAACCTGTCCAGAATCTACTGGCCCCTACTGATCGACGTTCGAATCCGGTCGACTTGTAGAAGTGAGGATCGACTGGCTTTGATCGAAGTAGGTCCAGAACCTTCAGATCTTCGTTCGACTGCCAGAATGGTGACTCCTGTCTCCCAGATCGATCACAAACTGTCGATACGTTATTGAACCGGTCAACAAATTTATGTCGAATGGATATTGATGTCAATGGACCAACACTTAACAACACCCACTACCAATCCCTCGTAATGTGAGTATGTCTTAAAACATACAATAAGAAACAGGGGTCTCCAAAACCTGCCCGTAGAAGAAAAACATTCATCTGTCACATACACAAATCCACCAAGCCATCAATCCCAACCTTCATCTGAAACTCCTCCAACAACTCCCCAGTGCCCGACCTCTTGCACTTGCTCCCCATGCACACCTCAATCTTCTCCTTCAACACCCCAAGATGATATAAATTAGACAGTTGAATCAAATGTAGATCCATATAAACAGCTCATTAGAATGAAGAGAAACATCAAGACATGAAGAATTATAAAATAGTAATATTTGCAGTTTTTTGCATTAATCGTCGAATAAATTCATGAAAAATTATAATACTTTGATGAAATCATTGTTGAATCATGAAAAAAATCAAATTCGGTTTTTAATAAAACAAAATTGGGTTAGATATTATATTTTTATTGTTTTGATCAAGATCATAACTATTCAAAATTGAAAAATCAAAACTTGTCAACGGTACCGGTACCTCGACCACCTCGTCCGGAGAGACAGGAGGGGCCTCTTCTTGAAGGAACTTCTGAAGTTGAATCTGATGGGGCTCCGGTACATGCAATCGCGGCTGGAGGTGCTGGAGGAGTTGGAGGGGCTCCCTAGTTCTAAAGCTGGAAGCGTTCGAGCAGCTCCATTGGATCCTCCGCCTCCTTCCATCGTGAAGGTGGTGTTGGCGCTTCCTCCCCAAATGCATAGGATGGGAGAAGACAAAGGGAGAAGAAAGAGAGGGTGTGAAATGCTTGGGGTGGGTTTCACTGACTATTTGCGAACTTATATTGAGGGGTGGGTTCAGAGATCAACAAAAAATAATGGGGTGGGTCAGATAACGGTGTGGGATTCTCATTACATGGTGTGGGGGTATCCGTCCCCCACCAGGAATGGCCACTTGAACGAAGAATTACAAACTCATTTACATGGATTTCATGAAAAAACAGTGCCCTTGAGAAAATTATTCCAAATGCAAAAATGAGTGATTCCAGACACAAAAATGAGGTTTATTTTATATAGATGACTAATATTTAATTGAACAGAAGATTTGCAGATTATTTTTTTACAATTATTTACAAGTGATTTGATGAATCAAAATGCCTATAACAATATTTTAAAATGATGAAATTATTCATTAACTTGAGTGATTCCATGAATAAAAAGTAACCCTGATAAAATTTACAGATCACAAGTGATTTAATTGAACTAAAATATCATTGGCAGAATTTAAAATGATAAATTTTGCCCATTGAGTGACTTTGTATAGTGAAAAACCCTTTACAACAAATTTAAAATAACAAAATAATTATTAAATTTGGTAATCTTATTTACCTAAATGAACCTAACAAGTTTGCATGAATGGTAGGGGATTTCATATATATACTGTGTTAGGTGACGTGTCATTTGTAGAATCATTAGTAGTGTTTTGAGTGTAACAACGCGAAATTTGACAATCCAAGCTCAGGTCTTTTAGTTTCCAAGTTTGACAATCCAAGCTCAGGTCTTTTAGTTTCCATAGCATGCTGAACAAATATATGCAGAATGAGCAACTTTTGAAGATCAGAATATATATAAAAGACTTTTGAAGAAATTATCACAACCCCCTGGTCAGTGATCTTTCAATAATATGTTCTATAAATAAAAAGAAGGGACAATACCCACATAACACACCTTTTGTCCATATGCATATTTTAGAAGGGAAATGATACGTGTAACCCCATGTGTAGCCCCTTCTATGCGGATCTCATTGATTTTTTATTTTAAAAATTATACACTCGCCCATTGAAAACTATTATAAAAAGTGAAAGTATACGCTGAGCTACACAAGTGTATATTATAATTGAAAAACTGATTTATTTTTTATACAGCAATGATAGTATAGTATATACTGCATTTTTTATATTACACTATCGCAGTCTGTAGGTGGACAGGAAAACGAACTGAGTTTATTAGCTCTCTTTTCAAAAAACTTTCCACTGCAAAATCGCCAAATTCAGCCAACATTAGCAGATGGAAGAGCAGAATTCAGTAATTCATCCAAACATAAGAGAAGAAGGCGAAAAAAAAAAAAAATTACGAGACATCAACCACCATCCATAAGAAGTTCAGAACAATTATGTATGTAAAAAAATTACTGATTCATTAATCAAGTGGCTGAAATCCAACAAAAATACAATCAGGAGAGCAACACCTTAAGACAAAAATAATGTTCTACTATGATATACCAAATACAAAAATGTTCTAAGAGAAACAACACATAAAATGAAACACAAAATAAAAATCCATCACACAAGAAAAACCAATTCTCAATCGCCGATGGGTGTCTAAGCTCCAGTCTGAGTTAACAGTTCAGGAAATTCAGAACTGCTCATGAAGATCGCAACAGGTTCTCCCGGTGATGGAGGGTTCTGATTCAGCAACGTTGAGTACGGGCCAGCCCTACTTCGCGCAACCTCATCCGATGCTGACAGAACCTCAACATGTTCAAGTACAAGCTGCCTCTTGATCACATCCAAGTTCTCCTGAAGAACCTGAATCTCTCCAAAGGGCAACCTCAAGTCCAAAGCCTGTGGACCCACAGAAATCGCCTCATCCTTCTTGAACTTCAAAAAGGGCATGCAGAGTTTTTGGATTTTCTTGAAATCTTCAGCCCGCCCAACATTGCTTTTCTGCAAAGCTTGAACAATTTCTTGATGAGGTGCAAAAGAACGTGTGTTTGGATCATATTTGTCTTGGAGTATCTTCAGACACTCCTCTTCCCAACCACCATATTGTTCATTTACATATATTAAGACCACTGTGAGTTTATTTTCTTCGTGTGGACGAGCCTGCGTGGCTGCTTCTCCCTTTTTGGACTTCTTCCCACCAGTCATTTGCTTCTGAAGGAGCCTCCTCATCATCGCAATTGAGTCCTGTAAATATTTGTTCGCTCTTTTGAGTGTGAGATCAGGTGAATCTGATGTTGGCCACCCGGAATTCACAACGAAGCCATCGTTCTTCAAGATTTCGTTCCACACATGTTCTGCATAGTGCGGGCAGATTGGAGCGATAAGACGAGTTTGAACATCCACAAACCGCCAAAGCAGATCGCGGTTCATGCCACCCACACCACAAGAAAACCTGTATTCGTCTCTCGCGGTTTGCAAGTCATAGAAACCTGTCTTTAGAGCTTCCCTGAACATGAACTCGTTGTAATTCTGTTCAGTTGACTTCACTGCGATGTTGATTTCATTCGCAAACACACGGTCAGCATAAGTTGATGGTGGTCCCGTTCTGAGGGTTGCCTCTGCAGCCAGTATTTCTTCCATCCATGCAATCTCCTTTGTGAGACGCAATATGGCCGCGTTTGCTGTCTCAAAAACAAAGTTGGCATCGTCCATACCATCCCCTGCATCAGCAAGAGAAAACCGGGTGGCATCGGAGGAGAACTCCTCTATCGCTTGTCGTAGGGTCCTAAAGTTTCCTGTGGACTTGGACATCTTCTCCGAGTTAAGCATGATGTGCCCGTTGCATCGGAATCCACGCGGCCAGTGTTTCTTGGGAAGGAGAGCTGTGTGATTGTAGATGCAAAATGTGAGATGGTTCTGGATGAGATCCTTCCCCGACACTCGCAAGTCAAATGGATACCAGTACTCGAACTCATTCTTCATCTGTTTGAGGAGGGATTCCGGGATTTCCGACTTTGGGAACTTGCCCCCAATAAAAATGAAGTCCCAAACCTCATCAGTCATCTGCTCCGGCTTGACAGAAGAGACATCTGATCCATACAAGTCCCCGTTCTGCAAAAGGTGGGCTACGGTGTAATAAGCCATGTAAAGTGTTGAATCCGATAAGGACTCGACGAGGAACTGATCATCCCAAGGAAGGCGAGTTCCGAGTCCAAAAGACCTTGAACACGCCCATTGATTCAACCAGCTCAAAGTGTGCTCAAATCCATGGCGGGTCTCATCGCAAAAGAGCTTCATATTCGACAAACACTCCTCGGCCTTCTTCTTCCACTCGGTTTCCCCATAAGTAATGTACCATTGGTCCGTAAGGGCCACAACACACTCGTCCCCTGACCTTGATATGACCCGTTTCTCGGGCTCACTATACATCACTGCCTGCCCTGTCTCCAAGAGCATGTTTTTTATAAGTGGCTTCGCCTCTTGAACCTTTCTCCCCTTAAATTCCCCCACGAGCATAGTCCCCTCTGTGAAGCCTTTAAGGTATGTCAGCCTCTTGGCCTCAGCAAGCTTTTCCTTGTCATTCTGGCTCTTGATCTTTAGATCTATGCACACCTTCTCTGCAGCCTTGTTGCCAAATTCAGGGATGTTGATGATCGGATAGAGCTCGCATTGCTTAACCCAATCTTCCTCCACCCCATACTTGGCCCTCAAAGCGGGTTTTGATTTCAAGTCATTCAAGGCCATGTAGTCATCAGGCGAATCAGTGGGCACGCTCGTAACGACTCCTGTCCCCTTGTCCATCAATATACTCAGCATGGGAAGCGCATATATGACCTCATTGACTGAAAGTGGAGACCTCAAAGGCAACCCTATCAAATCCTGACCGGTTAGCTCAATCAAGCAATTTGGCTTCTCCAGGTCCTTCGAGAGCTTCTGGTACGCAAGATTGAGAGCAGCTCTCTGCGTGACAACAAACACATCGGTCTCATTAATCTCAAAAGCACCATATTTTCCTTCGGGAAGGACCCAAGCATTCGTTTGCCCATACATCGTCTCTGGCCTCAATGTTCCAGCGGCCAAGAATACTCTCTTCCCTTCCAAACATTCCATCTTTGGAGGGAACGGAGGTATCACCTCCATCTTGATCAGCGTGTAATCTTGAGGTTGAACTCCCTCCCCTGAAGCTCTGTCATGATCAGCGCAAGGTTGCCCATCCAAAGGCGAGAAAATCGCGTACCGAACGTCCTTCACTATCTTCCCCATCCCTTTAAGCTTCCTCATCTGCCACCTCACAAATGAATCATAAAACGGGTTCATGTCAGTAGTTATGAACGACCTCCTCCAGTCACATCCCAACCCGAAAGCCTTCAAGTCTTCCATTGCGAGGGGAGGGAAATAGCTAAGCCAGTGATATGGGTCCTTGAATTTTGCAATCTCTTCATCTGAAAGGCCAAAGCTTCTCATAATCTCCCATTGGAACTTGTCCACTCCCTTCTTCGCGGTTGCTTTGGATCTCTTGCTTTTAAACTTATCAGGCTCAACCTTCCCCGCATTCGCCTCTTCCGGTTTCGACTCTTCTGTGCTCAAATCCTCCTCTTCAACACTCGGGAAGACGGGCGGGTTGCCATACCGCTCAATCTCCCGAGCGAGCTTATCAGCTGAGGCTTTGATAGGCATTCCGGTGCAATGGAATGCGAATGGCAATAGCACGTTCCGACCACACAAGCGTTGATAGGCTGAAGCAAACTCGAGCTTTGAGAGAGAGAAGCCATGGCCAAGGTGGAGCGACCCATTCATGTAGGGGTAGGGGAAGTTGCCGAAGAATTTCTCTCCCTCCTCGGGAGGGTTCGGGCGGGACTCAGCTTTAAAGACACCATGTTTTTCCCATCTTTTCTGAACTTTGTCTTGTATGTTCAAAAGCTGGTCTCTCCTAGCAAAGCTCTTCCCACCCTCCATGTTTGTGAACAACCTTTGAATGCAAAACTGATAAGATCTACAACCCAGAAAATAAAAGAATTCAACAAGTAGTGCATGCTATTGTTTTGCAAAACATTAATTCATCTATGAGAAATACATCTGATGAATTTAGAATGTCTAAAAACCCAAGTCATGTAGTATAGGCTATATTTATAAATAGATTTTTATAATGCCTTTTTTTTTGTATGTGAGAATTTCCATGGATTCCAAGCTAGTCAAATAAACATAAAAAATAAGATAAAATAAAGAAACAACATATCCAGCTTTAGAAGACCATTCCCCAACTACAAATCAATAAAAAAATATATATAAAGAAGCCATAAATCAAGGATTTTTATGATAGGTTTTCTTGTTAATGGATTTTAAGTTAAATACAGCTATAAAAGATGGATTTTTTTTCCAGATAAATCATGGAAAACCATTCCCCACTTCACCCCCCCCCCCCCCCCCCCAAAAAAAAAAAAAAAACAATCTTTATGATAATAAGAGGAACTAAAAGCAATTTCAATCAACACGAAACTCACAAAAAACATGATGCACCCATATCAATCATAATGATATATAAAAAATACCCCATTTTTGTTTTTTTTATATAATTGATTCAGATAAAAACAAAAGGAATATTTATGATCCAAAGAAAACACATATATAAAATTGGGTAAGTTGAAGTTACGGGACCTCAGATGGAACCCTAATCGATTAGGGATTTGGAGGAGGAGCTGCTTTGAAGAAGAGATGAGGGGAGCCAGTGAAGAGGCTGACAAAAAAGGTGTCTTTTTTTTTGTTGTTCTTTTTAGGGTTTTCATCTGGACCCCTGTAGAGGATTTTCACGTGGGCCTACCATGGGTTCTTACGGGCCGGCCCGCGGGCCGTACAGAGCCGGGCCAGAACCAGAAGAGATTGCCTGTAAATGGAAAGGAAATGGGGCACAATTCATTTTACATCCTAATATGCATACAAAGAGTATTTTTATTTTTTTTAAAATTATGTCTCGTCTTATAAAGTATGTATTTTATAAAATATGATGTATTCTAATAAATTAAATTTTATTTTTTATTAAAAATTTGAATTTTTTTAACGATGTATATACTTTGACAAAGAGTCAAAGTGTTAAAAGATGTATATAAGACTGCATTTGAAATTGTAAAAAAGACTGAGTGTACTAAAGCTAAAAAACAGAGGAAAAGAGCTATATTATACTCGTTTTTTTTACAGTTCTAAGTGCAATTTTATATACCTCGTTAGCCCCTCCACTCATAGTATCAAGGTACATACCTCGTTAGAAAATTTTCACATTATTTTATAAATGATATCTTTCAATTCGGTATTTGTCATTCAAGAATCTGTGTATGATGTATGTCTTTATGGCAGACGAATAAATATAGACAGCACAGTCTTGCAAAATCTTTGTAATTTATATCTGATTCTTCAGCAAATGCTTTCAGTAGTTGGTCTTTTATATGTGGAGCATTTGACCTTTTAACAGTCCCAAACCTTCTTCATATGAATGGGGTGTTGGGTTTGCCTCCCAACGTAACTGTTATTAATATTGAAGTTTCATTAATAAATTCTAGATACATATTATAAAAGCATTGAATCAATCAAATTATATTGCAATTAAAATTGTGTATCTTTCACTTTTTTATTCCTTGAATGCATCCCAAATATAAGTTCAACCTCATCAATTGTGATTGTCAGTTGCTTCACACTGACAATGAAACAATTCTTCTTCATATCGAATGCTTCTATGATGGATAGTACATCATCATCATTTATGTTAGTAGTTGTATCAGAATGTTATGATGAATCTGAATTGAATTATACTACAAACATCATTGTCTAATAGTTGTATCTGAATTTTATGATAAATTCGAATTAGCAAATATTTAGTAGTTATATTAATTTACTTTGCTATTGAATTTTTGAACTAATTGTTAGATGTAGCTGAATACATGAGTGTATCTAGGTTTTTATTTCATAGAATTTAAGTTATGTAAATATGCCACTATTGCAGGAACCCACAAAGACAGCATTGCAAAACAAAAGAGATGCAAAGCATATTATCCACAGTACAGATCCACGTTGCAAAAAGTTTTTGTAACATTTGCATCAATGAAATTGAAAAAAAGACATGGCGAAATGCTCCAGAGTACTCCATTCTGGAATCTATTTAAATCATTATTGGACAGATCCTTCAAATACAACGTAACTTAATTCACAAACATATTTTTTTCAGATACTAGTTGTATTTTATTTTCAACCCAACAAATTCTGAATGTACGATAGATTATGACATCTTTTTCTTTTTACCACAAACAATTTTCATTTCACATTGTTAAAATATCTGAAATCTTTTTCATATATTGATAATTTTTTTTTGTTCAAGATACTTATTCTCAACCACATACATGCATAACAGACATTTTTCCTAAATCGGATGTATGAATCAAAATTCCATTCATTTGGCAAAAACATAAGTTCAAAAGCATAAGATCAATATGCAATAAGAAAAATCGAACACTTGCCAGATACAATAATGTATATCAATTTTTTTCAGATTCAAAACGTAAACAGTGGGCGAAAGTTATTTTTACATAAATGCAGGGGTCTTATGCAATCAAATGTGTGATCATTATTTAATTAGAGCAATTTAACCCTTAAAATATACAAATAAGATAGTTTTCGACAGACAAAAAATTTCAACATGGAGAGTTTTTCATTGGGGGTAGGAATTGTAATTGTTTATGGGATGGAATGAAAGGTTTAATAGTGCTTACCACTTTTCGCCATTGTTGCAGAGGATTTGGGGAAGAAACCAATCGGAGTCGGAAACCATAGGTTGATGGATTTTTTTTTCACTTTTGGCTGATTCAGCGAATCGTGATCGATTCCTTTTTTGGGGAGTTGGTTACACGAGTTATAAATGAAGCCGTGGATTTTGTATTTGAGAGCGAAACTTTGAATAATAAGGGTAGTAAGGTCTTTTGAATTTTTTATTTTTTCAAAAGTCAAAAAAGGAATCAATAGAAGAATGAGGGGGCTCACTAATGGGGCCTAATATTTGGGGCCTAAGTAGTAGAACTGGTTTTATAATATATCTAAATGGGTAAAATCGTCATGTAAAGAAGGTTTTTCACGCTTTGAACAAATTTTATGAGGTTTTTGGTATAATGTGTTTTCAGTTAAGGTTAATAAAATAAAATTTTAATAGAATATTCTTCATCTATCAACAAAAGTTTAATTCAGGGGGTTATTTGAATTTACATAAGTGTTTTTCAGGGGTTATATGTAGGGGTGGTAAACGAGCCGAACGAGCCGAGCTTTGACATGTTCAAGCTCGGCTCGTTTATAAACGAGTCGAGCCGAGCCGAGCTCACGAGCCTCAACGAGCCTAGCGTTCTTCTTCATTTTAGGGTTTTTAGGGATTGAAAATAAAATTTTAGTCTAAATGAGTCAAGTTCATGAGCTTAAACGAGTATAAGTTTGTATTAATTTAATGTTCTGATTTTATAAAGGAGTTAAATCAAGCTTCAACTAAGTTTTTCTAACACAAATTAGTCGAATTTGGACACAAAATGAAGCTCGATCTAGGTCTCGAGCCTAACCGAGCTTTAAAACTTGTTCAAGCTCGCTCATTTGTCTAAATGAATGAGCCTGAATGAGCTCAAACCGAGCCGAGCCCGAGCGGCTTGGTTTGTTTACCAGCCCTAGTTATATGTTCTTTAGGAAAATCCAGGGGGTCATATAGATTTCAGGTAGTTTATAGGGGGTTTATTTGGATTTTTCCCTTTAAAATAAGAAAGATGTTTGAAAGTGAAATATACTATTATAATTATTAAGTGTGAAAAATCTCGCATTTATAAAATTTTAGTTATAATTTTTAATCCGACACCTAAGGCTGATCATGCAATAGGTGTTGGGTTATGAATTATAACTAAATAAAAATGGAAATATAGAGGATGGACAATTTGAATACCGTATTATGTATGTATATATATGTCAAGCATTATATTGTCTGAAATGAATTCAATTATTTTGAATTCTAAAATATTTGATTCCAACAGCACAAAAAACATGATGAAATGAATGACATTAACATGTCAATGCGCACTTATATATATCCTTCCAACTATATATAAATGAAAAATGCTCAGTCATTTTTTTCAACTAAAACTGAGATCACACAAGTTTTATATTTTAAAAAATGGTAAACATGTATCATCTAAGATAAATATTTTAATAAAAAGTGTATATCACTTCATTTCGAGTTGAATTAATAAGTGTAAGAAAAACTTTAATGAGGTATATACATCTTCTAATGAGATATATGTTCTACTAGATTTATAATGAGATATATAAGACTATATTTTGGACTGTAAAAAAAAATGAGTGTAAGAGCGCCCTATGTAAATACTATGAGAATTATGTCTATCAATTAGTTCCCCCATCAAAGTACCCTCAATCTCAAATAACTTAAAACAATCTTAAATTTCCCTTATTTATAAGAGAATAATATAGTTTTAAACAAAAATAACTTAATTTTTCACTATTTTTTAATTTTTCAGATTTAAAGTGACCGGATATTTTAAGTAAAATAAAAAAATATGACCTCTTAATATATATGTCTATTAGGGGGCGCAACTTTGGTCGGTTAAACTAAATCCGAACTGATTAAAATTGATTTTTTTTGTTTGGGTTAATAGTTTTATGGTTTGGTTTGAGTACGAATTGAAAAATTAATAAATTGATCTACATTAGTTTGGGTTTAATTTTACTAAAAAAAATCGAATTAATCGAACCAATTAAATTAAAAAATATGACTATTCATAATCAATATTCATTTAGATCATTTTTTTTACATTAAAAACTATATTATTATTATACTATTAATATTCATAAAAGATAAATATACTAATTTTACCATTAATCCTAACATTTGATATTTATGTCAAATTGTAAAACAACCACCCAAAACAAATCTTTAACAGTTTAGTTTGGTTCGGGTTAACAAAAAAAAATCGGTTTGTTTTTTGGTTTGTGGCTAGGTTTTCAGGTTACATATGAATATGTTTGGTTTTACAAAAAATCAAACTAAATCGACCGAATTACACCCTAAAGATATAAACAATGTATTACAAAATTTCATTTTTGAATAGAAAGCAAATTTAAATTATATAAAAGCGAACACTGAATTTCACCATCCCAAAATAATCTAAAAAAACACACACAGTTTAAGCTAAAGAAACTGAATGAGGAATACTAATTCTGGTTCTTCTCCTCCTATTGCAATCCATATTCCCATAACAAATCCAGAGGAATAGACAGACTTTATAAACAAACACAATAATATCCCACACTTCTACGAATAGAATCTGTAAGTCTTGGCTGAAAGTATGATCTGCCTGAGAGCTCCAATGGGTGCTATGATCATCAGAATAACACCAAGCACAATGCATACCTGAAACAAAGAATTACATAAAATTTAGATTTAATTAAAGATTTTATTTTCTAACCAAAAATGATTTCTCATAAAATAAAACCTACCCAGTTAGCGATCCATGATAAGCTGAACCTCTTGGGCTTGTATATGACAAGCCACATAATGCATGGAAGCTGTTTCAAAAAAAAAAACATATTATGATCAAAATATGAAACAAAAGGCTTAAGTTTAAAATGGAGGCTTAAATAACAGAAGCAATTTTTTAAAGAAAAGTTAGATGTTTGCTACTTGATTTCATTACTGAATTCGAATAACAAAATGCATTGAAATAGAAAATAAAATTACTTACGAAGTAAGTCGTGGGAGCGAATGCAAATCCTCCAAAGAATCCAAGAAGACCGCCGAAGAAGGGGAAGGTTATTCCCAAAAACATAGTAAATGCTGAATCAAGGCAATGCTTATGCTGTGAGTGTTATGTATAAAGAAATAGATCTCATAATCATACATATATAAACCTCTGATAGGGGTCTGTTTATCATATTCAGAATGAATTTTGATCAAATTTTGAATCATTGTATTGACATTTTATATAAACAACTTTAATTTACGATGAAACTCACCAACGTATAAAGATCGAGCGATCAAGCGAAGGGTAAAGCCTGGAGGAAACTTCATCTTCTTCACTAGAACTGTCTCAAGCATGTCGAATACGGGCATTGCGTATATCTACAGTGAATAACTTGGGAATAATTCAAAATATGCAATACAAAATAACTTATGACATAAAAAACATTATAAAGACGACTTCTAAGAAGTTATAATATTTGAATTTAGACAAAATCATCAAATATTCTTTGCAAAAGTAAAACACATGAATAATTTAAACTGAATCAATTAATGAAAAATGAATTAATTAATAATTCAGAGCATCAGTTGACAAACCTGATAGCTTCCAATAACATGGATGACAACAAACATGTTCGCCATGGCGATGAGCCATCGGGGCTTGGAGAGGGAGATGAGGACGTTATCTTCAACAGAGTTCCCGAACGCCCAATACCCGATCAATGCGACTGGGAAGTAGCACGCCGCGACGACAATGTAGGCGACGATGACGCCCTTCCACATTGGCTTCTTGGATGGTTTTTCGGGCGTTGAGGGGATGGTGGCCTGGATCTCCAGGACCACGTTGTGTCCAGCGTAGGCGAACGCGACATCCCCTAGGGCACTGAAGAAGCTGAAGATTGCTCCGCCCGTACTTTGTGACCTGTACCCATAGTCGACGTCGGCTTGCTTTCCCTTGTGGACAGAGGCTCCCCAGGCGATCGTGGAATAACTATTCAAGAATTTAACAAAAATTGTTAAGACAGCATTTGGAGATTCTGCTTATGCAATAATTATATTCTAAAGCTGCTATAGTTCAAAGATTTTGACAATATCACAAAGGCTTAAGCAAGAAAATATCACAAAGCTTAGTATATTTGGTTCAGTTGACAATCAGAAATTATGTCAATATCATGTGGAAAAGGCTTAAAGGAACACTCTTTCATGGGAATTCAGAATTGGCTGATGAAGTTGTTTTTATGTATTCAAAAGGCATACATTTATGGACAGACAAATCTTGAAAAAAAAAACATGATAAAAATAAATTGAACAAATAAATAATATATTTATTTTATGAATATATAAAATTCAATGTGTGTTTGAATTTTGGTAAATTATTTTTGAATCTTTGGATGTGTACAAGGCACTATAACCTTTTTGAATCATGCTTTTTCTTCCAAGACAATTGAAAGTGGCTCATAGAACTTCAAAATGCAAAAGAAAATGAAAATTTTGATACCATATTATATTCAATCAGCTAACCAGTTCAATTGACTAATTATGTGTATATTTAGAATGATTGAACACCATGCAAATAGGTAGTTATTCTAAAAAATTAAGCCTGAAAAAGCAGAATTGGCAAAAAAAAAAAAAAAAAAGAAGAAGAACTACTACAACATATACCGAGAATTAAGAAAGAATGGAAACATAAAAAATTCATAAAAATCACCAAAACTAATATAACTTTTTAAAAAAAGACATAATAACTTAAAAAAAAATGACAGAGACTTCGGCAATAAAGCACTCAAAATCATCAATAATCAACATTAAAATCAAACATACCAAAGTCAAGTTGAGCATTTTTTTTCTTTATAAAATACATATCTATTTCACCTTAAAACACAAATTAACTATAAAAACATGCTTTTAATATAGGGATTGATCAATAATTCAAAATATTAGATGAAGAGATGAGATACAATCAGTGTTAGATTCTATAAGTATACCTGAGAGACATGACAGCAGCGGCAAGGGAGATACCAGAGATGGAATTGAAATTGGGGAGCTGAGAGAGCACTAAATGCACCGATGCGAAGATCATGATGAAGAAGCTGAGTTTGATGTCCTTGCAGTCAGGGCAGACGGAGTCGTGGAACTTCTTTAGGGATCTTCCGCCGGTGACCATGTAGACGATGTTCACCCCGACCTCCACGATCAGTTGCTGCGGCACAACTATCCATAGCCCCAGCTTCTCACCGAAGGCGTGCTGCCCGAGCTCGTGGTACCGGTCGAAACGCTTACCGGGAACCATCTCGTGCATCTCCACCATTTGCCATAGAGTGTATAGGGTTATGACCCAAGAGAGGATCAAGACCGCGATGCCTGGCCCCCTACAATAACAGGTTTGGAGAGATTTTAGATTTTCAGAAAAGTTGAAAGTGTTTTTTTCTATCACGATGTTTTAAATGATGTCGTTTTTGGTTGAGATTTTAGATTTCCAAACATGCTTTTTTAAAAATTTTAATATTAAATAAAAATATATTATAAAAAGATAATTTTGGTTTGTCGTGCATTGAATTAGAGGTTTTACTAACATGTTTAGGGAGATTTTAGATATGTCATTCAAACTAATTATTCAAAATAAATACCTAGTGTGTGTATCTCATTAATAATTATGGATTTTAAAATTTTAGTTATTTATTAAATGATAATTAATTGTATAAGTTAGCATCTTCTGTTGAAGAACAATCGTGATTTCTAAAAGCATTGAGCAATATGATATTTGAAAACTCATTGAAAAATCACTTTTGATAAAAAAAAATATGTTTACAAACACAGCCCAAATGAAACATTGTCATACATCAACAGTTTTATAATCGATTCAATAACAATGGTGATTTTTTTTCAAATAAAACTCATATTTTCATTAAAGCGTGATTAATATAAAAGTATTCCTTATATTACAATTTCCGAAACTAACCTCTTTTTGTTATTCAGAAACTTATAAAAGACATTATTATTGAGATTCACAAAGTAACAAACAATCTCTTCATCATGGAACAAATAAAATAATCTCCTGTTCTTAAAATTTTAAATAGAATGCGGATTGCGATCCATCACAAGATTATAACTCAGAAAACATATATAGATAATGTTTACATAAGATTGGTATTATGACACAGTTTTTTCACAAGCCTCTAATAAAAGCCAATCTTTTTAAATAATAAAAAAAAAACAAAAACAAATTCATCATTCAGATTATTTATAACCATAGTCTCCTACCAAAACCACTCTTTTGTTACAGAAACTTAATCACAAAAAACTTTCATCAAAGAAGAAATCCTTCTTTTATCAAAATCATAAACACCTATTAATCAAAACGACTGATAAACCAACAATCCCATTAAAAATCACAAGCCCTAATAAGATCCAAGCACGCGCCACATAAATTTTTTTTAACCAATCCATAACAGACATAAAAAAAGCCATCCTTCATCAAAATCATCATTTTTATCCAAAAAAAAAACACCAAAACCCATTATTTAAAAACCATCTTTAATACCACAAAAAGATCAACAATCACATAGAAGAGCCCAAACCCTAATAAGATCAAGCACACCCACATAAATAAAAAAACGAAACCAATAACACACATTCAAAAACATAATCTCTCTCTAATATTTTTTAACAAAATCATCAAAACCCATCATTAAAAAACCATGTTTTGTCAAAATCATAAACAACCATCAACCTAAACCACCAAAAAACCAACAATCACATAAGAAAACAACAAACCCACCCACATAAAAAAAACATAACCCATCATTTAATAAAACGTCAACACCCATCAATAAAAAAAACAAAAAAAACCCCACCAACCCTAATAAGATCCAAACACACCCAAATCAAAAAAAAAAAAAAAAAAAATCAATATATAAAACACATACCATCCAAGCTCAGACATGGCAAAAGGCAGGCTGAGGACTCCGGCGCCAACCATGGCGGTGACGTTGTGGAACGCCGAATACCACCATTTCGCGTTCCGAGACGACGTTATCGGAAGCCAATCATCAATGGCCTTCTCCTTCTCCGTCCGTTGCTGCTTCGAGACCTCCAGAGACGAAGCCTGATCAGCCATTGATGATGATTCTCTCGCTCTCCTCTCGCAGAAGCAATCAATAAAAAACCCAACCTACTAACAATAATAGTAAGAGCTTATGAAAAGATATCGGAGAATCAAAGCTATGGTTCTCTGTTTATATGTGTTTTTCGCTATTAATGTGTATAAGCTGTATTTGGTTCTAAATATGGGAATGACAGCTATTCATAGTTTTTTTGGTTGACAGTGATGTAATTTAAGACTATTTATGGCTTTTTTGGTCAGTTAAGGATAGGTGAATGTCCTACGTTATCTCCGTAAATCACGTGAAATGTTTTTTTGGTAATGGATGGACGGTCTTGATTGATTGATTATGAGATTCCGACTGATTATGAGTTACCAAGATCAGGTGATTTGATATATGTTTGACCAAATGGATTCTCATTTTTAATTTTAAGCTCTTTGGAGGATAAATATAAATATTGGTTTTTGAATTTAATGATAAATATTTGAATTTAAATGAGATGAGAATATATAAGTCAAGACTCATTTATTGGTTTCTAAAATTAATTTTTAATACATGTATACATTAATTGTTGGTGTTATTATCAGTATCATTATTCAAAAAATAAACGCACACACATTTATTTTTATTTTAGAGTGTTTTTCATTAGGGTTTTTTTGGATATATACCCCTAAAATAATTACATTTTGTAAAATACTGCTAGTGAAATATTATTTACGTCAATACCCCTCGAAATGGTTTAAATTGTGCATAAATGTCATTTTAAGGGTTTCATTGTAACACACTTAAAATATTTTAAAGTAGAGACTGATAACTGAATAACATAGTTTATAGAAATAAAAATATGATTTCACAAATTAACTTGTATATGAAATATTATTTGAATTTTTAAACTAACGTTTCACAGTGGGACTAAAAAATAGAATATTTTAATATTTTAAAAAGAATTAAATAAGTTTAAATTGGTGATGCAATTAATGTAGAAACAATAATATTATTGATGTTTTCGACAAGATTCTCAAAGAAACTAATTAACAAAAATTAGATTCTCAACTAAACTAGTTAACAAAAGGGAGTATTGATATATATGTTCACATTCAGAAAAAGAAGGATAGCTGAAATTGAGATATATATTATAATTAATAAGCGTGAAAAATCTACTATTCATAAAAATTTATAGAATTTTATGTTGAATTCATTTTATTCGCACTTTTACTATCCTGATTTCATTTTTAACTATCAGTTTGGTTTCATGTAAATTGAATTCTTGGGGATTTTTTTTACATGGAAAAACTTTTCCCGGAAAATGAAAACTATTTTCAGCATTTGGTTGTATTGAAGTTATTTTACTGAAAATGATTTTCATTGTTTGTTTTCTCATAAAATGTTAACATGAATTAGGGAAATATTTTTTTTCATATGTATGCATTAATGTCAAATAATAAATATAAAAAATATAATAACCATATTTACATGAAATTATTTTCTAGTGCTTTTTGATGGTTGTATTGTTGGGGTTATAATATAAAATAAATACTAATAGGGAGTGGATTTCATTGTCTACTAACCACATGTCATTTAAAAAATGTAGGCACACATCAAGGAAAAATAAATTCCAATATTTTGAATGTGTAGGTTTATTTAAATTTAGATACAATAACATCCATGAAAGAAAAATATCTAAAAAAGTCATAAATTTTATTTCTATCTATCCGTAATAATGAGTCAAATAATAATACAAAAAAATGGAATATTGATTAAATATTGAAAATCTAAAATGTAGATCTTTGACTCAAATCAAGACAAAATAAATTCCTATATTTTTAATTTTTAAGTTAATTTAAATTTAGATAAGCGTACTAACATCTATGAAAGGAAATATCTAAAAAAACAAAATTCAATTTTATTTCTATCTATGAGTAATAATGATTCAAATTAAAATATATATTTATTGGAAAAAAAAACGGAAAATTGACTGGATATTGAAAAGGGAAAATGACAAAAAAAAAATTCTGATAATTTGAAATACCCAAATCAGCCTTTTTAAAATTACACCTAAAAAAGTCTCATTTCATAGTTTTAGAAAAATAAAAGACTAATATGCACTTATGTAATTAAATATTTAATATTCCTCTTTATTACACACTAAAAACCTATTTTTCATATATAACAACAATTTCTCTATATATGATGAAATTAATCCGCTTAGAGGTTTTGTTATTATATATCAAACTATGTATTTCTTATATATATCTTACATGATATTGTTTATCATTTGTCATTATGTATAATCATAATATGTAATTTAAATCTGTTTGTGCCCCAATATAGCAGATGATATTTTAGTATTCTAAATCTTTATTCACATTTTTATTTTTTGACTATTTACATATTTTTATGATATCATTAGTACATATCCATTTTTTCAAAAAATCATCAACATTTAATGAAGTTCATAATCAAAACTCAAATTATATTGGTACATATTTCACAAAATCCACCCAATCACAAAGAATTTACAATAAAATATTTGATCTACATGAAAATGTGTGAAATGTATTAATAAAATTATAAGGGTGAAATATTTTAACAAAGTTAAGAGATATGAAATGTATTAAGGATTTAATTGCATAAGGGTATATTAGTCTTTTGTGTTTCCAAAATGGTAAAATGAGACTTTTTTAGGTATAATCTTAAAAAGTAGTTGATTTGGGTATTTCTAACTTTTGAAAGACTTTTTTAGTCATTTTTTCTATTGAAAATCTATTGTGATTTGAAAATATACAAATATTTTTTAAGAATCAAAGATGTCTTCTTATCCAAATCATATCTTCTTATCTTTATCTTCTATATTTTAAAATTTTAACAACTACCTATAGAAAAATATTGAACATATTTTAATCCAGAATCAAAAGAAAAAAATGGGGAGGTTTGTGAAGATTAGGTTCATAGTTACATGGAAAACTAATAATGAAGTTTTACACCCCAACAAAAGCTGCCTATAAGGGCACCCAAAAAATAAAAAGGCACAATTAGAGAGAATTTCTCACAAGCTGGGAATGTAGAGGATGGACAACTTGAATATGGTCTTATATATGTATATATGAAGCATTATATTGTAGAAAATGATAAATTGCATCATTTTGAAATTCAAAATAGATGGGGAAATGCATGTGGATCAGTGGATGGCTGGATGCATGAATCTAACGCCTCAAAAAACATGTTGGAAACATGTCAATGTGCACTTATTTATCCTCTCAACTATATATAAATACAGTCCACGAATTCCATCAAGGCATCAATCTACCCTCATCTCTAATAATTTCAACAAAAAATACTTAAAATTATGTTCTCGACATATCAGAGGAAGTTGATATAACTATTCAAAAGGTAAGAATTGTGTTATCATTATTTAAGAATCAAATATTTCAATTATTTTCTTTAAGCTGTTATTTTTATTTATATAAAAAAAGAAGATGAAATTCACACATACATGCACCAATATTTATGGAATTTATTTTTTACGAGCTTGGTGCATGTTGAAATAATTTTTTTAAAAGCATAATGCAGGTTTTAAACAAAATTAATTCAATTGTTTCCCTTATTTTTTTAGTTTTCTGATTAATGTTCATCCATTAATAACTAATAAATAGGAGGTTATCTCCAAATCACGTGGAAATGTTTTTTTGGTAACGGATAGAGGGAATCAATTCTCATTTTAAATTTTAAGCCATTCAGAGAATAAATGTTAGTTTTAGAATTAAATGATTATTTGAATTTAAATGAGATGAGATAGTATAGTCAAAACTCATTTATTGTTTCCAAAATTGTCTCTTTTAATACATGTATACATAATTGTCGGTGTTGTTATTACTATCATTATTCAAAAAAATAAACGCAATGCATTTATTTTTATTTTAGAGTGTTTTTCATTAGGGGTTTTTGGATATATATCCCTGAAATAATTACATTTTGTTAAAATACTGCTAGTGAAATACTATTTATGTCAGTACCCCTCAAAATGGCTTAAATTGAGCATAAATGCCATTTTAAGGGGTATTATTGTTCACATTTAGAAAAAGAAAGATAGTTGAAATTGAAATATATACTATAATTATTAAGTGTGAAAAATTTGCCTTTCATAAAATTTTATAGAATTTTGTATTGAACTCATTTTATTCACACTTTTACTATCAGAATTTCATCTTTAACAATACATGTTTTCAGTTGGATTCAATGTTTGGTTGAGGTGGGATCATTGAGATTTTAAAAAATTCACTGATTTTTTACAAATATTGTTTCAACGCAAACTCTGAATAATGTTTCAACTAGCCTTACTGAATATTATGCTAATAAAACAATTTCAATTTTAGTTATAATTTTCAACCCAATATCTATGGCTGGTTTTGCAATATGTGTTGGGGTGCAAAGTATAAAAAAAAATGAAGAGAGTTTCTCACGGGGGGATAGAGAGGATGAACATATTGAATATTGTCTTATGTATGTATACATCAAGCATTATATTGTAGAAAATGATGAATTCCATCATTCTGAAATTCAAAATAAAAGGGGAAATGCGTGTGGCTGGGGGACTGGATCCAGTCTGGATCCGGTCAGTTCGGTCAGTACCGAACTGCACCACGTTCAAATCAAACTGCATCACCTATAAACTGAACTGCACAACTAATTGTTGGAAATATTTTTCACTCTCTTATTGGATACTGATGATACTTAGAAATTCATATTTTCTCCAATAACTGATTGAATTCAATAAGAGAGTAAAAAATATACCCAACAATTAGTTGTGCAGTTCGATTTATAAGTGGTACAATTCGATTTGCACATAGTGCAGTTCGGTACTGATCGAATTGATCGGATCCAGTCCTGACTGAATCAGGGATGGCTGGATGCATGAATCCAACACCTCAAAAATATGATGGAATGAATGACAATAAAATGTCAATGTGCACTTATTTATCCTCCCAAACAAATACTATGAGAATTATGTCTACCAATTAATTCCATCAAATATCATCAATCTCTAATAACGTTAAAAAATCTTAAAATTATGCTCTCAAGGAATTAAAGGAATCGATATGATTGTGTAAAAAGGTAAAAATTGTGAACGTGTCAATTTATAAATCATAGGAAAAATTCCATATAACCCCCTATAAACTGACTCAAATCCATATAACCCCCTGATTTTTCTTAATATCTATATAACCCCCTGAATAAAATTTCCGTTTACAAATAATGAATATTTTGTTAATATTATGTTTGGTTAATCCTGATAGAAAATACAATATACCAAAACTATAATGTGTTTAAAATATGAAAAATCTTCTATAAATGATAATATTACCCCTCTAATAGAGTTTTATAGTATGTCCATAGAGGATAAAATCATCATTTTCATAGGATTTTTCACATTTTTAATACATTGTAGTGGTTTTATAATATATTGTGTCTTTAGTCAGGGTTAACTAAATGAAATATTCGTAAAATATTAATTATCTATTAACGAAAATTTTGTTTAAGGGGTTATTTGGATTTGTTAGGTGTTTTCAAGGGTTATATGGATTTCAGTTAAATTTAAGGGGGTTGTATGGATTTTTCCCTAAATTATAATATGATTTTGCATAAAATGATTTTTTTAGTAATTATCATTATTTAAAAATTAAATATTTCAATTATTTTACACAAAAAGTTTAGTTACTGATGCGATTAATGTAGAAACAATATTAAATAGTATACCCTCTCTTAAAAAGGTGTTAAATAATATTCAAAAACAAAACAAATACAAAAAATAAATATAAGATTCTTAAATAGGTATTAAATAAGTTTTAAATAATATGCCCTCTCTTAAATAGGTATTAAACAATATGAGGATTCTTAAATAGGTATTAAATAAGTTTTAAATAATATGCCCTCTCTTGAATAGGTATTAAACAATATGAGGATTCTTAAATAGGTATTAAATAAGTTTAGTTACTGATGCGATTAATGTAGAAACTATATTATTCATGGTTTCTGTAGTAATGGCAAAATTCCCAAAGGCATTAGTTAACAAAATTTATATAAATTCCATATAAAGGTAGAGATTCAAAAAAAAAAAAAAAAAAGACTTTGGGGAACAGCATTAAGTGTCGAATAAAAAAAACTTTGAAAGCTACTTGTTACAGTAATTTCTATGATTGACTGCTCAAATTTTCTTTTATTTGGGATGGGCCTTTTTTTTTAGTTTTAGAACATGAAAACACCTTAATTTTTTGGGAAAATGACCAAAAAAATCTCATAAGAGTTTGAAATACCCAAATCAGCTATTTTTTTAAATTATACAAAAAAAAGTCTCATTTCATATTTTTGAAAACACAAAAGACTAATATACCCTTATGTAATTAAATCATTAATATCCCTTTCTATTCCACACTAAAAATTATTTTTCCTACAAAACAACAATCTCTCTATGCATGATGAAAATCAATCCCCTTATAAGTTTTGTTATTATATATCATACTATGTTTTTTATATATATCTTACATGATATTGTTTATCATTTTTCATTATGTATAATCATAATATATAATTTAAATATGTGTTGTGCTCCAATGAAACATATAATATTTTAATATTCTAAATCTTTATTAACATTTTTTAATTTTTATCTATTTACATATTTTTATGATATCATTAGTACATATCCTTTTTTTTTAAATCAATATTTATTGGAGTTTATCATAAAAACTTAAATTATATTGATACATATTTCACAAAATCCACCTAAACACAAATAATTTACAATAAAAAAATTGATCTATATGAAAATGTGTGAAATATATTAATAAATTAAAAGGGTGAAATATTTTAACAAAGTTAAGAGATATGAACTGTATTAATGATTTAATTGCATAAGGGTATATTAGTCTTTTATGTTTTTAAAATTGTAAAATGAGACTTTTTTAGGTATAATTTTAAAAAGTGACTGATTTAAGTATTTCTAACTTTTGAGAGATTTTTTTTATTCATTTTCCCTAATTTTTGTGGGATGAGCATTTATTTTTCTTTTATTTGGGATAAGTCATTTCCTTTGCTTATCCTATAAAATACTTTGTTATATATTGTAATGCACTTTGTGTATACCAAGCAAAAAAAAAAACTACTTCGTGTATTTAATTAAAAAAATGTTTAGGGACCTAAAAAAATAATGAATTATTTTATTAAATTTTAATAAAATCAGATAAAATCTTAACACATAAGTTTCAGATAAAATTTCAATTTTGAATTATATTTTTAGGATAATTAAATTTTGAACTGTACATCATGAGAAAAAAATTAAATATTAAATCTTTCATCAATCTTATAGATTTGTGATATCATTTTAATTTGAATGGTGGAATTTGAACTTTGAAATTCATTAGATTTTAATATTCATATATAAAATCTTAATCGGATAAGATTATATAAAATTTAAAATTTTACTTCTATTTGGATAAAAATTATAAATACTCCTTAAAAAATTTAAATTAAGCAACCCATGTAAAAAAACCTACATTTGGGGGATTTTGTACTCAAAGTGCGGGGAAGGAGTGATTAAATCATGATAAAATAAAATACAATTCATCTTTTACAAATAAAAACGATATTGGGTATTCGGACATAAAAATGGTGAAATTAATTTCAGGTCCTTCGGGAACCTCTGAATTAATTTTAAGTCCCTGGATTATTTAGACTTATTTTTAGGTCCCATGTTAGTTGGATTATTAGTTATGGGTCCATCAATCCAATGAAGGTTATCTTTTAGCTTCTTCTTTGTGTTTTTATTTTTAATTTTAATTTTGACGCATGTCTTTAGATTTTTAACAGTGTACACAGGCATGTTAACAGTTTACACAATATACACAAACGATAAAGGAGAGGTAACAACGGAAAATAGACTTAAAGGTGTATGGACAGAAAGATCCAAAATAATATACAATGAGATTTTGGGACCTCAAAATAAGTCTAGGTATTCTAAGAACCTAAAAATTTTAGACGGTTGGATGGAGACCACACGTGGTATAACTTTAAAATATATTTATAAATAAAATAACATTAATTATTGGGAAAATGATTAAAAAAGTCTCATAAAAGTTAAAATTTTTCAAATCAGCCACTTTTTAAAATTATACAAAAAAAAGTCTTATTTTACAATTTTGGAAACACAAAAGACTAACATATGCTTATGTAATTAAATCATTAACATATTCCATACATCATAACTTTGTTAAAATATTTCATCATCTTAATTTTGTTAATGTATTTTACACATTCTCCTGTAAGTGTTTTTTTTACTCTAAATTATTTATGATTATGTGGATTTTGTGAGACACATGCCAATATAATTTGAGTTTTTAATGATGAACTCCATTAAATGTTGATGTTTCTTTAAAAATATGGATATGTAATGATTACGCTATAAAAATATGTGAATAACTAAACAGAAAAAACTGAATAAGGATTTAAAATATTAAAATATCATCTGCTGTATTGGGGTACAACACATATTTAAATTACATATATAATTATACATCATGAAAAATGATAAACATGAGGTAAGATAAATATAAAAAATATACAATATTATATATAATAACAAAATCTCTAAGAAAATTGTTGTTTTGTAGGAAATAGGTTTTTGTGTGGAATAATCTAATAAGGGTAAGATGAATGTTAATGATCTAATTACATAATGATATATTAGTTTTTGTGTTTTCAAAATTGTGAAATGAGATTTTTTTAGGTATAATTTTAAAAAGTGACTGATTTGGGTATTTCTAACTTTTAAGAGATTTTTTTTGTCATTTTTTCTTAATTATTACAATTAAGGGTAAATACCCTAAAAAATAATCTAAGTATTGAAAATACCAAAATCAACTATTTTTAAAAATTATACATATAAAGTATTCTTTCACAATTTTAGAAAGTAAAATGACTTGATTATTTTTATCCATTATTTAAACATCATGACACATATTTAATTGTTTAACATTCCAATTAAAGAACATTAATAAATAATAAAATATTTTTTACTTGTGCATGGATTTTATTATTATTTTTTGTATCTCTTAAAATCATTTGGGACACTTACATATGTTTAATAATATTAAAAAAAAATCTTTCTGCAAGAAATTTATAATATATATATATAAAATCTTTATGCAAGATATTTATAAGATATATAAATCAATAAACAATTTTAACAAAATGATTTTAAAAACTAGTGGAAATTTTATTTGGTTTTACTACATTATAATAAAAAACTGGGTTGATAACAATGATTTTAAAGGTACTGTGATGTGATTTTTTTATAATATTTGTGTATCATGTATTTGAATTTAAGTTATATCTATAATAAATTTAAATTTTTGTTAAGGGTAATTTGGGTGCAAAATTGGCATATATCTTTTCTGTCTATATATACCTATATCAAACATTTGATTTTAAAATCTATCTATATCATGAATTAATTTTTATTAAAGGATAATTTAGGAATGTAAAACAGATTCTATCTACTTCATGTATTTGAATCTAAATTTTTATTAAAGGGTAATTTGTGAATTTAAATTTAGATTTCATTTATTTCAATCTGAATTTTTGTCAAAAGGTAAGTTGGGAATGTAAAATTAGACTCCTTTCATTTAATAAGAAAGGAATATATATGCCTTAAATCAGTTTCATGTTTTTTTGGGAAGTATATAAAATATTATTAAAAATTTCAAACATTTTAAAATCTGCAACTAACATTTTATCATGAATTAATTATGAATAAATTATCAAAATCACACATCAAAAAAATTAGAATGAAATCAGGAGTCTTATGTGTTGTCTTTATTGCATTCTTCAATGATTCACACGTACAGTCCATGCACCTTCATAACCATCCAATATATATCTCCGGTATATCTCATTAAATTTATTCATTTGCTCAAAATGGTTCCATTCAATTCATTATTGAGTTATATACACTACTATTTAAAAAAAAAAATTAAAACATGTATCGGCTGGACTATTCTGTCTAACATATTCTCTAAAGAAAAATGATATATGTCTAGCTTTGTGAGCAGCTCTCACCAGTTTTTTTTACAAAAAATATGCATTCATCCATTGAAGTATATACTGTTATACAAATTGAAATATATATTGAGATACACTGGTTATTATTTTTCTTTTAAAAAAATCAGCCTCTACATTATGATAGCTCATATATTATGATATATTGCGTTATCGTATTATATGAGGCTGCAAAATTGACTCACTATATCTGTGCTCTTAAATATAGTATGAGAACAGTGATCATAAAATGAAAGAATCATTTGATTTCATGATTAAATTCACTCCAAACACAGAAAAATAAGGCAACCCTTATAAATACCAGCATGACCCATCTAAAATTTAGAGAGAGATGTACATACCTTGTCTGTGCCATTGATGTAGGCATCTGGTGATTCCATGTTTTAGAGAGAGCGAGAGAGAGGGAGAGAGAGAATGAGAGAGTCAAATATCAAAGACTTACTTTTCTCAAAAAAGAAAAAATATCAAAGACTTTTTTTCTTTGCTGATATTATATGTATGTATGAAACGGAGAAAACAAGATTGGACCGAATTTATAATAAGGTGTTACATTGATGTACATGGTGCTTGACTTGGATTTTTGTTTGAAAGGCATAGATTTTTAAAATATGTTTTGTAGTTTTGTATATAGAATTTAATGAAATGGTATATGAAAGATGAATTCCCTTATTTTTATAATTAAGTTTTGTAGTTTTGTATATAGAATTTAATGAAATGGTATATGAAAGATGAATTCCCTTATTTTTATAATTAAGTTTTGTAGTTTTGTATATAGAATTTAATGAAATGGTATATGAAAGATGAATTCCCTTTGTATTGGCTGGGTAAAATTGGATGGAGGTTGTCTGGGAGGAATTTAATAGGGTGTGGTTATTCCCACAACCCTGATTATTAACCCCACCATTGAACATTACCAAAATACACTGTTTCCCTTTTTTATAAAATAGCATTAATCCCACCACCTATCCAATAGCATAAAATAGCTTTGTTTGAAACCAAGTTGTCACTCGCACTTTCATAGAGTGATTATCAAACTAATGCCATCAGTTTGATAGATGGGCTGTCGAGAAAATGTCATCGGTTGATAGAGGCGCCATCAAGTAAAATGCTATTGGGTTGACAGTAGATCCATTGAGAACACCCTATCAGGTTGACAGTGGAGTTGTCAATCAAAACTCCTGCTGGGCTTCAAGTTTTTTTTATTTTTAATATATAGTAAACTTTGGACATTTCTATTAAAAAAACCTTTTCAAAACAGAGAATGTCCGATCAAAATGAAGAGAGGAGCGACAAAAAATGAGAGTAAAGAAAAATAACAATCAAAATGGAGATAAAAGAAAGGAAGAGAACTGATGCATGCTATCGAAATGAGAAGAATAGATTGACTCATCTCCAACGCAGCCAACGCCCTCTCCAGCAATGTCGCTCCATCACATGAAGAGCAAACTCATCCATCCGAATGCAGGCCGCCCCTGCCATCCCCATGCCCCACTCCATAACACTTCGTCTTATAATCTCACATGTGTTCTCAAAATAGAAGTTAGCCCGTCTGAAAATCACCTCATTACGTAAACACCAAATAGTAGGGACCAACAAGAGCAAAAGCCCAATGAAGTTATCACCAAATGATGTTGGTGATATGTTACACAGAGAAAAATATTATGTGATATAAGTGAAGAGGTATTTTGTCCCGTTCAATTAATACAATCGATTGTTGGAGCCTCATTCTCGAAATCAGACCCGGTTGGATGTGGATCTTGTACTAATAAAGGAATAAGGGGGACACCGATATGGTGCCAGCCAAAGGGGCTTCGAAGAGATGTATCAGTAAAGAAATTCAGACCTTCAATCTGATCGTGTCTCACCTACTCGGGATTATTTATGTGGTATTCCATATTTAGACTCGAGCATTCGAATACCAGATATGGCGGCCCATACCTATTTAAGCTTTGACATGTGTCGTCTTTTTATATGGTACATATTTTTTCCTCCACAATAAGAAATAAATTTAACTCCAAAACATGGAATATGTACATCGAAATGTCATTACCGTGTCAACGTCAGTGTTGGTTGCGGCCGAGATAATTTCTTGAATAAGGGATTTTGACACATCGTGTGACTCATTCTCACAAACCAGTCCATATGTCGGCTCGAAGGGCTGCTCATTGTAACTCGGATCTGGCATTGGTCTCAGAAATGGAAGTAAACCTCCAATGGTATGAGATAACCACATATTTGTTTGACATAGGCACGAGATGCTATTCCAAGTTGTTGATATAGTAGTGGTGCAAGTGCAGCTCCCCCCCCCCAATCTGTAGGAATTGATTGCCTAAATCCTTGACAAAATGCAATCACAATCATAGCTTTCAATATAAAAAAAAATTGATCAAAAACCATATACATTTCTAACTTCCTATCAAAACCTTAACTTTTTATGAATAACCTCATTACTTGTACAATAGAAAGTGACCAACGAATAGAACTCATAAATCACCAAAACTAATTGTTGTAAAAGAGATTTGAAAGATCACATATAAACATTTGCATTGATTTTCCATAAAATGGGGTGTGGTTGCTATAAAATGTGGTGGGTGGTGAGGTTGATGTTCTATTTATGTTGTATTTATTAGGAGGTGGGGTTGATGTTAAAGAAAACAGTAGGTAGGGGGTTTATAAGGGTGGTGGGACTGATAAATTAGGTGATGGGAGTAACCCCACCCAATTTAATATGATTACATATTGATGAGAATCATAGGAGGATATTTAAAGCTTTTACATTTCTTTATTTATTTTGTTTTTTTTGTATCATTTTATATTGAGCTTTGTTTTAATCATAAAAAAATTTATGAATAAAGGGCTCATTTTAGATTTTTGTATAGAGTGCTGATACACTTATTCTGTTTTACAATCTTGTCTGCAGTCACATACATTACGATAATACAATGCTCTACAAGTTTTTTTTCACTTTTTAAATGTTAGACTTTTGGGAAAAAAGAATAATTTGACTTAATTCATTAAGAGAGAGACAAAACCCTTTATATAATGATACAAGACCTAATACACGTGTAACACAGTATTACACGTGTAACACAATGATAATATTATACACATGTAATTTAACTCCCCCGCTCAAATTCAAGGTGGATCAAACAACGTGAGTTTGTGAATGAGAGACAAGAATCTAGGAACTGAATGAGACTTCGTAAAGAAGTCTGCGATCTGCTTAGCAGAGGAAATGTGCGGAAGCGTCAGTGTCTAAGCAAGGAAGTGCTGACGAACAAAATGATAATCGATCTCAATATGTTTAGTCCTCTCATGAAAAACTGGATTGCTAGCAATCTGAATAGCACTCCGATTATCACAGTAAAGTGGAGTAGGACCTGTAACATCAACTCCAAGATCGACCAAGAGACGTTTAAGATGAACGATCTCTTTGATCGTGATGTCCATAGCTCGATACTCAGCTTCTGTGCTGAAAAGAGAAGCAACATCTTGTATCTTGCTGTGCCAGAAAATAAGAGAGTCTCTAAGAAATATGCAAAAACCAGTGGTGGATCGATGAGTAGTCGGATCTCCTGCCCAATCAGCGTCCGTGTAAGCTTGAAGAACCAGAGATGAAGAAGATGACAGATAGAGTGATCTGGTAATATTTCTACGTAAGTATCTAAGGATCCTCATGAGAGCACTGTAGTGAACCGAACGAGGAGCAGAGACGAACTGACTAACTATGCTGATTGCATGAGCAATATCAGGTTTGATAATGCAGAGATAAACTAGCTGACCCACGATTTGTCTGTGTCGTGTAGGATCTTGAAGGAGCTCACCATCAGTAGGATGTAGCTTTACATGAAGCTCAAGTGGTGTGTCAGCACGACGAGAGTCAGAAATAGCGGCACGATCAATGATATCTGCTGTGTACTTCTGTTGAGAGAGAAGAATCCCCCACTTACTCTGAGCAGTCTCTAGTCCTAGAAAGTAGCGAATAGTACCGAGATCCTTCATCTGAAACTGACTATTGAGGTGGCGATGAACAAGAGTAATACCAGCTGAGTCATCACCAGTGATGATCATATCATCCACATATAGAAGTTATCACCCGACCCTGCAATGATGATCGTACAAACAAAGAGTGATCCTGAGAGCTCTCAACAAACCCAGCTGATAGAATAACACTGTGAAAATGCTCAAACCATGCACGAGGAGCCTGCTTGAGACCATATATAATACGTCGGAGACGACAGACATGCTGAGGAGGAATATGAAGACCAGGAGGTGGTTGTATGTAGACCACCTCTGATAAATCCCCATGAAGAAAGATATTTATCACATCCATCTGAAAGAGCGATCAATGATGAGTCGCAGCAACTGCAAAAATGTACGAACGGTGGTCATCTGTGCAACAAGGGTAAAAGTCTCCTCATAATAAATCCCATACTCCTGTGTGAAGTCGCGAGCAACTAAACGAGCCTTGTGTCGTTCAATGGATCCATCAGGTAGATGTTTAACCTTAAAAATTCATTTACAACTGATAGGCTCAACATCGGTGGAAAGAGAAACAATATTCCACGTATGAGTCTCCTAAAACGCCTGAAACTCCTCATCCATGGCCTGTCGCCACTCAGGGTGCTGAACTGCCTCTTGATAAGATTTAGGCTCCCGATGTGTATGAATAGCTGTAAGAAAGACCTGAAGTTGTGGAAAATTAGAGCTGACTGTGGCAAAACCAAACTGATCACGGGGTCCACTATCAAAATTGAAACGGGCAGGCGGACGATGCTCGCGTTGAGGATAGCGAGCGACACTACTCGGATCAATAACCGGGAGAGGGGCGTCAGACACAGTAGGCGAGGCACCAGTAGAAGTATCTGCAGTAGGACTGAAAGAGGAAGGCAAAAAATCACACTATTGGAGAAGGCTCAACCAGGGGAGGACTATGAGGTGATTCAGGAAGAGGAAAAGACTCAATAACAGGATAAGGCTGAACAGAAGAAAACGTAGGAGAAGTGGACTCACGGGACGCACACGAAGAATATGAAACATCCTCAATAAATGAAACATGACGAGCAAACCAGAAATGATGACCCACAGAATCATGACAATGATACCCCTTATACTCGAAACTTATCCCTAAGAAAACACATCGAACAGACCGAGCAGAGAGCTTGTCACGAGCATGAGGAGGAAGAAGAACATAACACGTACAACCGAAAACTCGAAGACGACTGTAGTTGGGACGTAAAGAATAAAGGCGTTCGTGAGGGGACATGCCAGAGAGAACGGTAGAGGGAGTGATATTTATGAGATGATCAGAAAGAAGGATAGCCTCAGCCCAGAAATGCTATGGAACAAACGATGACAGTAGAAGAGAGCGAGTGGTCTCAAGAATGTGACGATGTTTACGTTCGACAATACCATAATGTTCATGAGTGTAGGGACAAGACTGTTGAAAGATTGTGCCATGTGATTGAATCAGAGAGTGTATTGTAGAAGAAATATATTCCTTGGCACAATCAGAGCGAAATGTTTTAATGCGAGTCTGAAATTGGGTGTGAATCATGGTGGTAAAAACATCATAAATGTGAGCAACCTCAGAGCGATTACGTAGTAAATAAATCCACGTAAAACGAGAATAATCATAAATAAAGCTAATATAATAAGAAAAACCACTCAGAGAATATACGGGAGCAGGACCCCAAATGTCAGAATGCACTAACTCAAAAAGATTGGTGGACTAATTATTACTAGGACTAAAAGGTAAGGCCACATGTTTGGCCAGTGTACAGCCCTCACACACAGAAAAAGAAGAAAAAGAAGTAGATCCTAGCACACCAAACTCAAAAAGGCCTTTAAGGCCAGACTCAGATAAATGACCTAACATTTTATGCCACAAATCGGCATTAGAAGTGACGCTACCACAAAAGACAGAGGGATCTGGAACAGGGAGATGCATATACTCCACGAAGTACAATCCGCTGACTCTACGACCAACGTCAATCCTCTGTCCCGAGTGTGGATCCTGCACAAAATAACCAGAGGAAGTGAAAGAAACAGTCAGACCAGAATCACAAAGCCTACTAATAGAAATAAGGTTCATGCATAGATCCGGCACATGTAAAACAAATGGAATGGAGAGACGACCAGTGGGATCTGAGGTGGTAGTGATAGATCCACACTGGGTGAAAACTAAAGCGGAACTATCAGCAGTATGAATTGGAGGCAAATGAGCAGGTGCAGGTGAACATGCAGTAAGTATAGAACTATTTGATGTCATATGATGGGATGCACCAGAATAAAAAATCTAAGAAACAAAGGTACCCGGAGTGGAAGAGAAGGCTGAGGGAGTAGTACAATCGGACAGATGTGGATGCTGTAAAAGCCGCTCGAGACACTGATTGATCAAGGTGTCAAGATGATCAAAAGCAGGCAAACCTGGTGCAATGGCGGTAGCAACAGCATTAGTATGATGACGGGAGCCGAACCACGACCACGACCATGTCCTTGAAAGGCTTGCTGTGGCATACGAGAAACCGGATGTTTCTCTGGATGAAGATCCCAGCAATTATTAACGGCATGTCCTGACCTTTTACAGTACGCACACAGAATTGTAGAGTGGTGATCGGCAACATGGGATTCGAATCAGTTGGATTTTTGGACGAAGACATGATTGAAATATCTCAACGGAAGCCAAAATATACACGAATGCGTAGACAACAAAAAACTGAACAAAATGAATACCTGGATGACTAGATTCAGAGTCCAAACGAAGTCGTAATGGTCCAGGAAAGAAATGGGACAGAACTGGTCGGGGGTGACGGAAGGCGACCAGACGGTGGCCAGATGGTGGCCGAACGGTCGCCGGATGGTGGCCGGACGGTGACCAAACGATGGCCGGATCCGGGCAGATGGATCCGGGTCGGATAAGTAGGTCAGGCACGGACAGACCCGCACTGACGTGGACGATTGGGCTGGGCGCGGACTGACCCGGACTGGCGCGGATGGCCGGGCGCGAACGGACTTAGACGAGCGCAGATTTGCGCTATCGTGCGCGGATTTCGCGCTAATGTGCGCCGAACCTAGGATTTGCCGGGCACGAGTGCGCGGCTGGGGCTGGGGCGTACGTGGATCTGTCGGGCACGGCGCGGACGAGCGCGGACGTGGATCTGTCGGGCATGAACGGTTCGGACGAGGCTACTGCAGCACGACTGCGGTGCGGACAGAGCTGCTGCACGAACGAGCATGGACGGGGCTGCAGCGCGGACAAGCGGACGGGGCTGACGATGCTGTCGTGAACAATGACGCGATGTAACAAACGTCAAATCTCAACAAAGATCCGAAAAAGAAGAATTTTTTTTTATTTGAGGTCTTAAAAGGGCTCTGATACTATGTTAGACTTTTGGAAAAAAAGAATAATATGACCTAATTCATTAAGAGAGGGATAAAAGTCTTTATATAATGATACAAGACCTAATACACGTGTAACACAATATTACAAGGTGTAACACAATGATAATATTATACACATGTAATTTAACATTAATGAAAAAATACATCATTGTATCTTGGTATACTTTTCATTTTGTATTGTATAACAATATTTACATCAATGAACGAGTATACAATTATTTATTTAATTTTTTTAAATGGTGGGATTGCGGACGGGGTGCATGCAGGGGGACCGGATCCGGTCAGTGTCGAACTCGGTCAGTTCGGTCAGTACCGAACTGTACCACTTGTAAATCGAATTACACAATCAATTATTAGTTATATTTTTTACTCTTTTATTGGATTCAATCAACTATTGAAGAAAATATGAATTCCTAAGTATCACCAGTATCCAATAAGAGAGTGAAATATATACCCAACAATTGATTATCTAGTTCGATTTATAAGTGATGCCGTTCGATTTGAACGTGATGCAGTTCGGTACTGACCGAATTGACAAAGTTCGGCACTGACTGAATCCCGTCTCGCATGCGGGCCGAGTGTATCATTTTTCTTCCTTAATTAAATTCTTAATACCTTATGCAATGGCTACAAGAAGCTGCATTTATAGGGAGATGAGATATGTATACTATTTAAAAAGAAAATGAAAAAAATATGAATTGTATTTGAGATTGAAAATTAAACTGTCTGACAATTTCATTTTTTTTTTATAGATATATATATAAGAGCATCTCACAACACACACAGAGAGAGTTGCAAGAGAGTCAGGAATCTTGAATGATAGTAACGATGGTGAATGATAGCAACTATGGGTGTGTATGGGGTCCTCCCCAACAAAATTCTGTTGTACAATTAAATATTTAACATTCTCCAAAGCTCACTCACTTATGGAAATTTTACTATTATGTGCCTCTCACAATCAACAATTGTGTCATCCAAATTGGGGTGTACACTGTTTTCAACATAATAACATCATCAGCTCTGGAAATTTGTTTTCATTTTTGTGCATTGGTGATGTTTATATATGGTCACCTATGCATCTATGAAAACAAAGGCAAGAGAACAAATTACATAAAACCATGATATGGATACCTGCCCATGGCTTTTAAGAGGAATGTATAGAATTCTTAAAAAAAAAAAAAAGAGTAATTTGTTGTGGACCAAGTCAAAAGGTTTATATAAAATGACATTTCGGATTTGTTAATAGAAATTCAGGACATGGAACACATTTATCCAATTTTTAGACTATATGATCAAATATTGAATTTTTCAAAATTCTCCAAATGAATAATCCAATAAAACTAATGGGATAATTTATATTACAGATTTCCTATGCTCTGAAGCTTCAAATTATGTAAACGATGAAACTATTCAGATTTTCACTTCATTCAATAGTTGCAAAGCTCTCTGAACTTTTTCGATTTGGATACCTATTAATCGGATGAATAATTTATGTTTCATTGAACTGTGTGTTTAGTATGTTTACTTAATATCCTGGTATTCATTTAGTTTGGATGGCTTTTCACATTCATCAAAAGTTAAAAAAGCAAACCTTAATAAGCATATTCCCTTTCACAATCAACATCAAAGTTTTTGTATGTCTTTTTCATATTAATGATTGGAATGCACTTAGAAAACAATTTAATTATCTTTGTACTTTGATTGTAATTATCTTGTATCCTTCATGAATGTACCCTTGCAAACAAACTATTGTTGAATATTTGTCATACACAAAAACTGTGATTATGCTCTGTTCAAGTACATGTAAATGTAGACCCCCATTTTAATTGGTTGTGGTTCAATGTGACCATAACTAGCCTGTTAAAGTTCAGCTTCCTGTAGCCATTGCATAAGAATTTTAACTTGTTAGGCACACCACCTCAATGGGATTGAAGAATATAATGACGACAAACATATATTTTATTGAACCTTCAAACACGCATCATATGAACACACACACACACTCAAAAGACACAACAAGCCAATGCAGGCTATTATAGATCATAAAAGCCAGAAAGCACACCTGAATAAACCTCACTGAATTACTGATCCACCAATTAAGCCACTGAAAGCATTGAACGCTTGTAGTTTCGCGTTAACCTCTGCCCACTAATTGGATCCTCCATAGACAGGCCTTGCGCTCCGAAACACAAATAATTGTTCACGAGCCTACCACCATTAGAGGAGCTCAGCTTCTGAGCCAAATTTGCCTCCCCATCATTAGTAACCGATGAATTCAAATTTTCAATTTCCGAGTAGGCGGCACCTTTGATTTTGTTAAGGAAGTGGAGGGAGTATGTACCGGAGGAACCAAATGTGGCATCGCATGAATGACACCATTCATTAGACCTGCTGAGTTTTTCTTCTTCGTTGAGGGTCGAACAGAGAGTGTCCTTTTATTGTTCGGAAGCGAACATGGCTTGGAGAATCTCTGACGAAGAGGAGTTGGGGTGTCGTCAAAAGCGCTCATTTTCTTAACAGACACTGATGAATGCTCGTCTTCCAACCTCTTCAGCTCTTCTTGTATCTTCCCCTTCTGACGTGGCCATCCGAGGAAGCACTTTATACGCCTTGCAGCGTAATTAACAGAACTCAGTTTCTTCTTCCTTGAGTGATGTTTATGATTTCCATTGATGGACTCAATGTATATAATGTCACTAGGTGCTTGAAGAACTTGTTCTCGCGCTCCCAACACCCGAACACAATAAGATCTCCGCATCATTGATCTTGAATGAAGTACCGGGGCTACTTCCAATGCCTTTTGTCTTCAAGTGAGAAACAATCACCGATCTTGTTCTCCGGTCCTTCAAATTTGCGATCCCTCCAGCGAAGAGCAACCGTCTTATCAGTAGTTTGGAAGAGGCAGATTCTGGGTGTTGGGTGAGTAGATCTAATGCTGTCATTCCATCGGAATCGCGTATGTTGAGATTGACTGATGGTGCAGTCATTAAGAGTTCGACCAGGTTTGAGTGTATGTTCCCTATGACAGCCATGTGAAGTGTGGTACTTCCTTCGTTGTTTCTGATATTGATTATATCTCGAATGTCTAAGATTGTTCCGCATATCAACTGCTTCATGAGCTCCATTTGTCGGTCAAGCCTTCGGAAACCAGGAGTCCTGAAACCAGCCACTGCCATGTGAAGAAAAGTGTCTCCATTGTAATTTATTAGTGACACGCACGAGGGGTTCGCGATGATTAAGGCTTCGATGACGGGTAGATGTCCACGATAAGCTGCTACATGCAGTGATGTGTTCCCTTGTTTGTCTTTAGAGGTTACTATATCAAAAGATGATACTAGGTCCTTAACCACCTGCATTGAATAGATTGAATGGATTAATAAGTGAAAATGAATAGAAATCTCATTTTCTATTTCATTAAAGAACGGAATAGCTCCTTTCATAAGGACATATGAGCTTAAACCAAGAACAGAATCCTATCTATTACATTAACTGCACCCTAAAATTCAAAAAAAAAAAAAAAGTAACCAAATCTAACCAAAACAGCTCTGTAAAGCCACTAACTAATCATCATAATTAGGAAACCAAAAAAAAAAGAGGGAAAAATCCAAACCCCCTATAAACTGCCTGAAATCCATTTAAATCTCTCACCTTTCCTAAAGTCAATATAACCCCTTGAAAACACCTATGTAAATCCAAATAACTTTTTCAGTTAAACTTTCATTGACAGATAAAGATAATTCTGCGAATATTCAATTTGGTTAACCCTCACTGAAAACAGAGTGTATTAAAACCCCCTATAATTTGTTAAAAATACAGAAAACACTTTATAAATAACAATTTTACCCTTCCGGATAGATTATAAAATTGTTATTTATAGAAGATTTTTCATATTTTAACACATTGAAAGGGGTTTTTGATATACTTTGTTTTCAACCAAGATTAATCAGACAAAATATTAATAATAATAATTTGTCAACAAAAATTTAATTCGGGGGCTATTTGAATTTACATAAGTGTTTTCAGGGGCTTAATATGAATTTTAGGAAAAGTCGGGGGTTATATGGACTTTAGACAGTTTACATGGGATTATATGCATTTTCCCCAAAAAAAGGATTAATTCTACTATAGGACTCTAAAATTGGAAACATTGAGTGAATTATAGATACTTGCCTAACATAAATGCTTTGTTATGCTAAAAGGAAAGACTAACCATACCACCTCTTGGCGCAAGAGGTACCATCCTCTTCACTGAGAAGTTCTTGGTTTGTGTCTTACTCCAGGATCATATGATGAGATTTAATTGGGAAAAAATGAAAAGAACACTTGCCTACAAAAAAAACAAGGACTAAAACCATTCATGACTGGTTCCTCTTCCTTCTTGTATGAACCTTCAATCAGAGTTTCAATGGGATGCATAGTTAATGCAGCTTCAAGTTTACACCCTACACTAATAGAGATGACAAAGGAGGATGACAGAAATGGGATATGATAGAATTGGATGGTTTTTACTTGTAAATACTATATTTTGTGCTGTAATACTACAGTTTTGTATTGTATAGCATGCTAGATTTTATACTTTCTGTCAATACAAATGACTACTTTTTCATCAATACAAATGATATGAAAGCTTAGCAACCAAAACAAAATTTCAAATCCAAAACCACACCATAACCTTTGTCCTATGACATGATCTCCAATATATTAGAATGTCATTCAAATAAATACGAAGCTTACTAATTCTTTTGTGTTTTGAAATCTATATAATGCATGAGATTAAACCACCTAACCAACATATCAGATTTCTCTACCTGCTAACTAACTGGTCTCGTCGCAGAATTTCATTTCCTGTCCAGGAGATGAATGCCATCCATAGGGGTTTGAAATTAGGAAGAGAGTGACCATAAAACTACCTCCACTGTTTTAATGGGTCTTTTCAACTTTTTGAGATATACTCTACAACCGATCCCATCTTAATGCGATAAGATGTTTTCTATCTAATTTTATAAATTGATCTTAATTTAGCTTATTTTTTGTAAAATAAACTTCATGTTGCTGTCCATTTGACCAAGACAACAACAAAACGGGATGGGCTCCAATCAGAGTTTGGAGCCCCTCAGGTTTGGTTAGTATTTAAAGACTCACCAGACCTAATAGGATCTAGTTTTACAGGATCCCATCTCTTAAAAACTAAAAAAAACTGAAATTAGTTCATCCATAAATAGCCTCACATTCTCAAAAACCATGCAACACAGCATAACAAGAATGGATCTCAACTAAATTATCCAACCAATAACCAACATATTCAGGAAAACATAAATATATACAAGTAGCTGAAATCAATGAATATGAAACTGCACAACCATATAACATTTACAAACCAAACTCATTAGTGAAATGAAATATGTAACAAAAAAAAATGCACAATAGCAAACATGTAAAAAGCATCACTCACCTCAACCTGCCCTCTCCCCGCCGCGGCATGCAACAATGTAGCACCATTCGCATCCCTAAGAGCCAAAACATCTGAACACTCACCAAGAAGCTCCCTCACCATCTCCAAATTACCCCCTCTCGCCGCCGCGTGAACACCTCTATTCAACATCTCCCACCGAAACTTCAAATTCACCCCATCCGATCGACTTCTAGGCGATACCGCAAAATCAAACACCAACCTAAAGACCTCCGAATCCTTGCTCCTTGCCGCAGCATAGAATACATCTGTCACCCCGTACTCTCCCTCACCAAACACAAGAAGAGGGTCCCTCCCAAGCAATTCCCTAACAAACCCAACATCGCCCGCCGATGCGGCGGTGTAAATGAGCCACCCACCATATCCAGCCCGGATAAGGGAATTCCTTCCATCCCGGCCTTCGCATTCCTGGAGGAGGCACCGGGCGATGGAGGAACGGCACCTAGCGACGCCTGCAAAGCGGGAATCGTCATCCCAAACAGTTTCAAGGCGGCGGATTCGGCGGAGGGAGGTGAGTTTGATCAAGAGGTTTGGGTCCAAGTGGAGGAGCTCCCGGAGGAGGTCGTAGTGACCGTTGGCGGCGGCCCAATCGATTGGTGAGGCGTACCACCACTGGTCTCCGGTGCTCTCCCACCGGAGAGGGAAGTAAGGGGAAGCCATGGAAAAAGAGGATTTGGAAGTGAAAGAGTGATAAAGATTGGAAATTGAAGAAAACCCAATTGAATTTGGTGGATGAGGAGGGGATTTGATGGATACCCAGAAGAGTTTGATTGACGGGGAATGAAAAAGATTGGATCTTGGACCAAGAACGAGACAGAAAACAAAGAGAGTTTTCACAACAGTGTATAATATGTAGAACAGGGAAGCAGAAGAGAAGTGAAATCAAGCATTATAGCTCGGAAATAGTAGAATTGGAGGTGAAAGAGTGATAAAGATTGGAAATTGAAGAAAACCCAATTGAGTTTGGTGGATGAGAAGGGGATTTGATGGGTACCCAGAAGAGATTGATTGATGGGGAATGAAAAAAGATTTAATCTTTGAGCAAGAACAAGAAAGAAAACAATGAGAGTCTTCACAACAGTGTATAATAATATCTGGAACAGAGAAGTAGAAGAGAAGTGAAATCAAGCATTATAGCTTGAAGAAACTTCTCTTTTTTGTGAACAGAACTACATGTGAAGTTGAACAGAGAAAACCCAAACATTCAAGATCAAGAGAGACTGATCATTTTGAGTGTAGAAGGAAGGCAAACCTCTGATGGGGGGAGCTTTCATTGTATATAGGGTGGGTAGGGTGGGCAATTGCGGTTCAATAATGGAGTTGTAGAGAGTGAGAGAGACGGAGCATCTTTAGTGTGTGGGATAACTTTGAGGACTAGCACTCTACTCTCCATGTCAGCTTTGAAAAGGTGGTGGAATGGAGTGCACGAATTTCGAGGCAGGGGATGGCCAGCCTGCTTTTTGGAGGATGCCCAGAGAATCTGAGGGCTTGATGCCGTCTGAGGCCTTGATGCCAAAAGTAAAGGGCCCGTCTATCTCCCCAAATAATTTTTCAATCCCATTGATAAAAAAAAAAAAAAAAAAATTAAATTAGTGTTTAGTTATTTCCACCGATTTAGTTCGACCGAATTTGATCGCTATTTCAGGTTTTAGGCGATCAGACTTGGTGCCATTTCAGGTTTTGGACGACCGTAATTCATCATCATTTCGGGTTTTGGGCGACCATAATTGGTCGAACAGGGTTCAAAATTATATCTACTTATTTTTTGTAAACAAATAAATTTTTGGATTTATCCATCATATTCAACATTTATTCTTTCATCCGAACAACAACTAAGGGATTTTAAAAAATGTAAGTAGATATACTTTCAATTAATTCAAATTTTTATAGAAAAATATCTTATTAGATAAATATATATCATTTTTAAGTTTCGTTTGAATTCATAGTTAAGATGAATTTTTGTTTGAAAACAAAAAAAACGTACCAGTTGATCCAAACACATTTTATATTTGACTTTTGAAATTTTTTTGTAACTGATGTAAAAAAAATTGTTCTTATATTCTATATTTAAGAATAATGATTTATTTTCTCTACATTACAACTCAGACTTGGAGTGATATGAAAGATTCAATGAGGATACACGTCGTGAGATTATGTTTTCAAGAAAAAAATTATAAACTTTATTACAAATCCTGTTCGACCAGATTCGGTCGCGCGAAACCTGAAATGGCGATAAAATCCGGTCGCGCGAAACCTGAAATGGCGACCAAATCTGGTCGAACTGGTCGGATCGGTGGGGATAGCAAAACACCGGGTTTTTTTTTTTTTGTATTGATTGGTGGGGTAAGAAAATTGGTGTGCGGGGCTAGACGTGTCCAAAAGTAAATCATATGTTTTTTTAATTGTGTTTTTAGTTATTTTAGTTGTAATATAAATAAATTGTGAATAACAATTGAGAAATATTTTTAAAAAATATAAAAAATGATTTTATACGTGAACCGTCTAATTTATAAAAAATAATGATAAATGATTTGACATGTGAATCTCTAATATATAAATAGAATAGAGTGAGTGAAATAACACAATTGTAATGAGACATAAAATATTAATATCAATTTATTTTCAACATAATATACCTATCTATTTTTTTACAAACAAATAAGTATTTAAGGTTTATTCATCCTTATTCCGCATCTATTATTCTATATACTCAAACATGGCATAATCACATATCATTATTCAGATTATATTCAAAGACATTTTTTTTATGATAGAAGAACCTTCTGTAGCTGATCTTACGATCAAGTTGGTAGATTACCTTCACCTGTTTGTCCCTATCACACTATATTCGAGAAGAAAAAAAAACTAGTAAACCAATCTAAATAAATTACATAATGAGAAAGTGGGATGCAACACTATTCAAGCCATGAAATGAGAAATATAATTGGTTATTAGGGATAACTAAAGAATACCATCTTAGAATAAGACATGAGACAAGATGTTCTTCATTGTCCCTCCTCCGGAGAATCCAATAAAACTCATGCTGTCCTCATTGAAAATATGAAGCTCTCTTTTGAGAATATAAATGCATCTCCTCCTCGCGCTCCCCAAGCACGGCCAAAATTTTGAATTATGATTTTATAGGGTATAGATTTTTATTTATAATATTATCAAACGAAGTTGTTACTCACAATTTTTATATGCAATTTCATATGTATATATAGTATCACTTCACTGATGAGACATCTACTTATATAAATTTAAGATGCAATTTTTCAATTTTCAACACAAATGGATATATAGAATTCATTTTTATACATGATATATACACTTCCAAAAAAAATATGGTGATAAGAAAACCATTATCTACATGAAAAGACTTGGATATTGAATGTGAAAGAGAGATTTTTTTTTACTTCTAAAGAACATGGTAATCATCTGATTAGGAATGTATTAAATGCACAATTCGGCAAATAGAAGTTTGTTCAACCAATAGGGATGAGAGGTATTCAATCAAAGAACTCTTTTGAACATTCAGAATAAAATTTGAAAAAACTTTGTGACTATGCTGAAGCGAACTCCCTTAAAGGGGTCTCCAAAAGTTGGAACATTTGAGTGATGGATTCAATGATACACATATTAAACAAAGAGAGTTGAGGACTTCCCCAAGATAACATCCAATTCAAGTTTAGTTCATCCTTTTTTGTGGAGTGGGCCTTGTTCAATAATGGTGAAATCTTACACTGCTTTGAAACTATCACATCAATCAGATAATCTATTTCACTATAGATGGGAAGTTCATGAACCTGTTATAATTTTCTAAACCATATGAAGCTCATCATTAGATGTATTTATATATTGCAGATCATAGTGGTTGTAAATTCAGCTACCAACATTAAATAATTGCCTCCAGATCTCTGTATTTGCTGGTCTTTTTTTATGCCTACCTGTATTAGACAATGAAAAGAATGTTGATACACCCATCTTTATTTTTAACCCATTTTACCATTCAAAAGTCATGTGCATTAATTTGGAAGATATATATTCATAATGACTTCCAAATGAATGTATATGCTTTTTAGGATAGTAAAACAAAGTAGGATTAGGTGGAACATTTTTCCAAAGAAAAACTATCTATACCATAGATTTTTGTCCATGGAGAGTAGAGCCGTTCGGATATTCGATAACAGTTCAGATCACCTATACTAAACTCTATGTTATGGTTCCTCTATCTCATTCAGACTGTCTAAATGATCATCATAGAGAGAGAGAGAAAATCTGCACATCCAAAATTTTAGATACTATAAAAACAATTTTATTTTTTTCTTTATTAATTACCAAAAGTGATGTACTGCACATCACTACTGAAAAAAAATCCATAAATCAAACCACGTAAATTTTTATTTCATGTCTGATTGTGAACCTATTTTTTTCTCCCTCTCTATCTTTCAAACTTAGATCTAGAAATTTGGGACTTAAGTGGTGTGAGAGAGAACACTCAATGTGCATATAGTGGGTGTGGGATCCATAACTTTAATCAACCACTATCTTTACATTTCTCCTTTAATTTGATGGGTCATGTGCACAGTCCTCCCACATGGAGGCATAAAAGCAAAAGATAAACATCATACATCCATGAGGGGCACCAAGCAACCAATAGTCAAAACCTATCCAAAATAAAGGATCCTTCTCCACTACTTCCACATGCTTTCCTTTGGTTCTTTGGTCCTTTGATCCTTCTGTGTCTTCAAAGTGGTAGTATTCATACTAAGTTACTAACAAAGTATTCTGAACTTCTCAGAATTTTAGACTACTTTTTTCATATTTGTTTGCTTAGTTGTGTGATGCCTGACTAGTTGAGAGGGTGGTGGGCTTGGATAACCATGAGTTCCAACTTCCAAGAGTTGCACGAAACCCATGGATGGCGTATGACTGAGATGAATTCTCACACTATGAGTTTAGTTCTGCATCGCCTAGTAAGAGACGATGGTTTATGTATATACATTAGGACAACTCTTACATACTCTAACCAATTATAATCTCATTCAAGTATATAAAAAGTCTATCTTTCACCTAAAAAAAAATTCTTGCATACTATAAGACGCGTTTTAAAACCGTAGTGCGCCTACTATACGGGCATAAATCCTCTTCAAGTCACTCAGTGGTAGAATTGTTTGAAATAGATGCCTCATACCTGTCTGCCTAATACACTATTGTTCATCAAATTGTGTGTTTAGTATGTTCAAAATTTGAGAGCTCATTTAGTCTGGATGGTTTATTACATTACCTCAATTTTTTTTAAATAACTGTAACTTTGGTTATTGCCACCAACACTAATTATTCGCGCACAGAAAACAGAGCATATTGTACAGACATTACCATTTTTTTCCAGTTAAGTTTATCCGTATCAGCAAGGGTAAGATTCAAACTCAAAAACAGCAGATCAGGTGGTGGTCTGGATCATTAATACAGTCAATTGTACAATCTTTCTTTCTTTCTTTTTTTTATTCTGAATTAGTTAGAAAATACTTGTTGAAGCACAATAATTTGCCTCTGATGGGATGTCACGTAGATGCAGCTACAAGATTTTATCAAAATAGATGCAATAGACAATCACATCCAAAAATCTAAGAAAAAATCATTGATCTTGAAATAATCATAACCAATTGAGTCTCCAACAAAAAAAGAAAGAAAAATATTAGACATAACTTGCAAATGTAGTCTACACCCATATATTTTATCTAATGAGATATGTTTTTTAATTGAAAAAAATACATATATACACCCAAAAAATAAATGGGCTCATTTGACAAGAAGATGTTGAGTCTTGGTTTTTATTTGGGGCAAGTCACACACTGATTGATGACCTTACATAAGACCAGGATGGACTAGTGCCAGGTTGGTTTGGGCTGGGTTTATAGTTTTTTGAGTTTGAGAGAGTTGTTTCACACAGTCTTTTTCCTTTTGGGCGCTGTTACATTAATTTTTTTTATAGTCCAAAATACAGTCTTATATACATCGTTAAAAATTCAGTGAAACATATATCTTGTTAGACAATGTATATATCTCATAAAATAATTTTTTACAGTTACTAAGAATGAGTTCATTTAACTCGAAATTGAGTGATTTACACTTTTTATTAAAGCATGTAGCTCATTAGATTATGTGTACTATTTAAAAAAAAACATGTATAGTCTAAGTTTTATTTGATAAAAATGACCGAGTCTAATATTTTTCTTTTCTTTTTTGTCATATACACCTTGTTATCAATCACTTATTCACTTACACTCAATTCTTAATGTTTTCTATAAATGAATTCATACAATTCATCAGAATATGTATTTTATCATTATCTTTTACAAAACAATTACCTCATTAAATAAGAGATACAATATTTTATAATAGTGAAAAAAAAGTAAAAACAAACGCAGACTGCATTTGGAGGTGAAAAGAGGACAACGTGTAACATTATTCTTTGAGTTCATGTCAAACTGATATATTAATAATAAAAAATTAGACAAATATTGACACACAGCCATTTCTGATATTACTTTTACTATCGAATAAGTATATGTTCATTAAAATATTAAAATTATATAGTATTCAATTAAGTCAAATATATAGTTTATCTTTTTTTTTTTAATGTAAAGATATAATATTTAACTTTGAGGACTACAAAAGAGATTGAGGAATAACTATCCACAACATTTTCCCATAGAAATAGGATAGATTAACCGAGATGAAATGTAATCATGCATTTTGAAATGTAAATTATAAGATAAAATGTCTGAGTACATATAAACATGCATAATCCCATATACACATCCTTACAAAAAATTTACAGATATAATATGTAACTATCCAAATTTTTTTAATTTGCCGCCTATTTCAGATTTCATCATCAATATTTTTCAGAAATAAACATAAATGTCTCAACACAAAAAAGTAAAATTTTTTTATTATTATAAACTAAGTAGAATATGTTTTTTTCTAACATATCCTCTTCTGTCATCTTTTCACCACACAACTTAAGTTGTGAACTAATTTTAAAAATGACAAAGTTATAATCAACAACAAAGTTGAAATCTTGCAATCGCAAGTGCATCCAATCATACCGAGCTTTGGGGAGGATGATAGTCTTTAGGTGATCGTATCGATCTTTCAAGTTCTCCCAAAGGGTAAGAGGATCTTTCACCATGAGGTACTCGCTTTGGAGATCCTCATGAACGTGGTGGTGGAGGAAAATCATTGCTTTTGTACGGTCCTGCAGGGACTCTTGATTTCCTTTCTTTATCGTGTAGCCAAGGTTCATGGCATCAAGGTAGATTTCAGCATCGAGTATCCACGAGAGATAATTATTGCCCGAAATGTCAAGTGCGGTGAATTCGAGTTTTGTGAGATTCGATATGGTAAATATCTATATAAGAAAAATAAAGTAATGTCACCACATGTATCGAGAATATAAATAAAAATATAAACAATAAGCATTAATAGTTTACCTTAAATAATATTGGTTCGGCAACAAGTATTTACAATACTAACATATTTGAATAAATCATAATAATTTAAAAATAATGAATTTACGGAAAAATTCATATAAAAGGATCTACCTTTATTAGAAAAAATAGGCACTATCCACTAAAATATTTGTAAGGTTGGACATATGGATGTACAAAAATGAGAGTAAACTAGTGCATAAACAAACTAAAAGTAAAGACAAAAGCAATCCTGAATTTTTAAAATATGAAATACTGAATGTTTTGGTACGTGGAATTCACTGTGATAATTACTTAGCATGGGCACAACTTGAAAAATAATAAGAAAAAAAAATTTCGAATAAACTATGAAGAAAATGGAACAGAGAGTGACGTGTATTGTTTTAATGCTATATGCATGATATCCGATAATATGATATTGTTATTTTCACTTTGCACCAGACTCTCCTGTGCTTTGAATTTTTTTTAATTCTTGTCATTTTCATTTCCCAACTACAATTAATAGATACTACCATGAATGTGGGAGAGCCTAGCTATACCAACATGTGAAATATATATCTATAACACTCTTATGAAGTGTTACAATGAGGACGAATAATTCGGCTAATTTTTGTCCTCTTGTGGGCCTTTGCAAATCAGCCCCTAGATTCTATCAGTTTCACAAAAAAACCCCTATCTCTATTATAAATAGGTCCCTGATAAAAAAACCGCCGTGTTGTCCTTTTCCTGGGCTATTTGAAGAACGCCCCCCTGATTCTATCGATTTCACTATCTGAACCCTATATATATCGGTTTCACAATATGACACCCTATTCTCTTTGCACCAGACTCTCCTGTGCTTTGAATTTCTTTTAATTCTTGTCATTTTCATTTCCCAACTACAATTAATAGATACTACCATGAATGTGGGAGAGCCTAGCTATACCAACACGTGAAATATATATCTATAACACTCTTATGAAGTGTTACAATGAGGACGAATAATTCGGCTAATTTTTGTCCTCTTGTGGGCCCTTTGCAAATCAGCCCCTAGATTCTATCAGTTTCACAAAAAAACCCCTATCTCTATTATAAATAGGTCCCTGATAAAAAAACCGCCGTGTTGTCCTTTTCCTGGGCTATTTGAAGAACTCCCCCCCCCCCCCCATTCTATCGGTTTCACAATCTGACCCCTATATATTTATACCTAGGTCCCTAACAAAACTCGATCAATTTTGTTGTTTTGCTGGGCTATTTTCAGATCGGCCCCCAGGTTCTACAAGTTTCACATTCAGTCCCTATCTTTGTCACAAACAGATCCCTGATCCAGATTTCTAAATTCATAATCAGCTCACTCATATCAAAACATGAGATCTTAAACTTCAAATTTCATAAAATTTCATCCAATGATTTTTTGTCTCATTTAATAAATATTAAAATTACAAAAGAAATTAGACTCATTTCAACCCATAAAGTTATTGATGGAAATTTTGCTTTTTAATTTAAAATTTGTTTTGTCTTTTGTTGATGAATTGATTATAAATCTATACATATCACTATTTCCTTGGATGTAAAAATAAGTAATCTTTTTTTAGACGAAATTTTATATTGATTACATTGTTTATTAGATTTTTTTTTTGGTGGAGGGGGCGCTGGAAGTTTGGAATTTAGTATGATAGTATGACCCTCCTTTTCGCAGGCGCCCAAGTATTATATTTATCAAGTTTGATTATTTGATCTCTTTTTTTATCTCAGATTGTTGTTATTATTAACTGGATTTTCTTTTTGGGTGGGGTGTGTGGCTTTGGTTATATTGATATCTTGATTGGGGAAATCGTGCTTTTGAATTAAAAATTTTTCCTTTTTTTTCTTGATTGATTTTGTGATGAAATTGCAATATCACTTGGTTTCATTTATTTGGCTTACAATAACTTTTTAAACACGCGCATACGAATATGCGTGTATTTAACTAGTCTACCATAAATTAAATAGCTTAGGTGATTATCCAAACAGAATGACTTAACATATATACTGACCTGCATAACAATCATCATCACCAATGTACATGTCTCTGGAAACGAAGAGAAGATAACAAAACAACACCCAGATCCCTATCATCACCCGTTAGATTGATTTCGCTTTTAATTAAACAAAAATTAAAATGTGTTGTCAAACGCATTCTAAAAGACTGACTTAATTAAAAAGTTACTTTCAACTTTTAGTGCAAAAATGTTGATTTTTAAAAAACAAAATAAATCTGTTTTTGAAGAATAAAGACTATTTAAACCATTTTATTCAAAATCTTATTTCTCATACGTTTTTTTCAAACGGATGTTAAACATAAAGATGCGAATGAAGCCTCGGCTCTGCTACCACCACGAGAGGACCTTCTTCGGTGTTGAAAGCCCGAAAATCTCCTCCATGTTCAGCTCCTCAACATCCATCCCCTCCGGCAGCCTCCACGCGAACCCATGCAACAGATTCCCTAGACTCTGATGTATCACTTTCAGTCCCAGATTGTACCCGGGACACATCCGCCTTCCCGCGCCGAACGGCAACAGCTCGAAATTGTGACCCTTCACATCTATCGAGCTCCCGATGAACCTCTCCGGCCTGAACTCCTCCGGCGAGTCCCAAACGAAGGGGTCTCGGCCGATGGCCCAGGCGTTGACCAGGACGACCGTGCCGCCGGGGATGTCGTAGCCGTCGACGGTGCAGTCGTGCTGGGACATGCGGGGGATGAGCATGGGCACGACCGGGTGCATGCGCATGGTTTCTTTGACTATGGCGTTGATGTATGGAAGGGACGGCATGTCCTTCTCTTCGATCCATCTGTCTCGGCCGATGACGCGGTCGAGCTCTTCGGTTGCGCTTTTGAAGATGTGGGGCTTCTTTAGGAGCTCCGATATCGCCCACTCCACCGTCACCGTTGAGCTCTCTGTGCCGCCCGCTATCAAGTCCTGCAAATGGCAGTTTTTATACATATATTTTTTCCCCTTTTTTTTTTTTTTTTTTTTTCCAGACATTGTATATTTTTAATATTTATTAAAACAAAAATGGTTTTAATTCTTCTTAAAAAAAAAAGAGTAAAATTGTGTCTCAGGTCATTCTTTAATGGAGAACTTTTTAATTATTTCTCCATATTCACTTTTTAATTTTTTAAAATTTTATGTAATGAAAATGAATGAGATCTCAAGTTTTTTTTTAGCCCCCGTTTGGATACAGAATATGACTTATTCTTGGGTATATAATTATTCCGGTATAAGTTAGTATAAATAAGGATAAATTAATTTTGTGTTTAGTTGTGTTTTGAATTATTCTTATTGGTAAACATAAAAATAAATGTTTTGTTGTTTGGGTAAAATATAAATAAAGTATGGATAAAGATTTATAAAAATGAAAAAAATAATGATAATTGATTTGACAGGTGATTTATAAGAGGTGATGACAGTTGATTTAACAGTGGGCCCACAGATTCTTTGAATGGAATAACTTAGGATAACTTTAATTACAGGGTTGGTTGAAATCCATATACCACTTTATACCAATTTATTCTGGCATATTTTATCTCTGGATATACTGTGTTGCTAAACAACCTAATAAACTTATTCTAATTTATTCCACTGTTTATCTGGGTTTATCCGACATCTAAGCAGGGCTTAAGGTCTTCCGTAATTTTTTTCAAATATATGTTTATATATAAAAAAAGTAAAAATTTAATTTTTGAATGTAGTGGTCCATTCTTTCAAAGGCCCCATCATTATCCATCCTCACACGTTTTGGTGCAGCAGCGGATGAGACACTCTCCCTTTTAAGGGAGGTCGTGGAATCCAATCACTGGCAGGTAAACAAAACAAAAGGTTTAGTACCCCTATTAAACCCTCCTTGTTTTGGTAGAGGATTATGGGAGGAATAGGTGGGAATAGATATGGAATAGGAGAAAAAAAGTGTTTGGATAAGGGGAATAAAGTGGTATTTGGATGCCAGAATAACAAAGAATAAATAGGCACATTAATCTTCTCTTACCCATAGAATTAACCTATTCCAACAACAATCATAAGTGGGTCCCACAGTTTTTTTTTTCAATTCATTTCAAATCATCTCTCATCACTTCTTATACATCAATGGGCCTACATGTCAAATCAATTTTTTACACCTTATTCACATTTTATTATTTATCAATCAAACACTCCAACCTTTATTATTACGTTTTCCAAAGAGAATAACTGAAAACATAATCAAACAAAAAATTACTTATTCCATTAACAAAGTCAACAATTCCTGGAATAGGTATAAACCCCAGAATATTTTATGTTTCTACCCAAACGGGCCCGAACCCCAGGAATAATTGAGAATGAGGTATAATAGTCCTTTTTTTGTTTGGATGCTTAGTATACCCTGGAATATCTTATGCAGAATAAACTGATATAAAGTGGTATATGAATTTCAACCAAACCCTGGAATTAAAGTTATTCCAAGTTATTTCACCCAAAGAATATGTGGGCCTATTGTAAAATCAACTATCATCACCTCTAATAAATCACATGTCAAATCAACTATCATTATTTTTTTACCTTTATAAATCACTATCTACACTTTATTCACATTCTACCCAAACAGCAAATTTTTTATTCTTACGTTTCCCAGCGAGAATAATTCAAAACACAACCAAATACAAAATCATTTTATTCTTATTTATACTCACTTATACCGAAATAATTGTATACTCATCCTTGCTTTGTTTATAGTTTATTTCTTAAAAAAAAAACCCCCACAAACTCCATCATTATCTAACATTCTTGATTTCATTTTAAATTATCACATATTTATATTTCTTTTTAATTAATCTATATGTCTTTTGGCCTCCGATCCCCTTATCATCTCAAGTTATAATTAATCATTAGCTCCACCCTTAATTTCTTACCTGAATGAAGCCCTTAATGCCTTCTCGCTTGAGCTTGACCTCGAGAGCAGGATCCTCAACCAGCCCAAGAAGAACATCCACCATGTCCTTCCCCTCCTCCAACCCCACCTTCCTCTTCTCCACATGTCGCTCGACGACATACTCCAAGAACCTATCGAACCTCTTCGCGCACGCCTTCATCCGCTTAACGTACCCCTGCAAGTCAAGAAAGTCGATCCACGGAACGTAATCCCCAATGTTCAACACCCCATTAAGCACCAAAAGCTCGTCCAACATCTCCTTAAACTCCTCCGCCGACACGACCGACATCCCCTCGTCCACCGACATCCCCATCACCATCCGACTTATAACATTCATGCTAAGCGTCGACAACGGCTCTTTGAGCTTCATCGGTCGTCCAGACATCTCCGCAATCTTCTTTATCATCGATCGATTCTCTTCGGTGCGGATGTACTCGTAGGACTCGAGCCTCTTCGCGCTGAAGAGCTCCAGCAGGCACATCTTGCGCGCTTGTCTCCAATAGGGGCCGTAAGGGGACCACGTGATGTCGGAGCAGTCGTAGGTGGTGTGCTTCCCGGCCGCCGTCTTCGGGCGGGAAGAGAAGTTGAGGTCGTGTGTTGTGAGGAACTTCTTGGCCATGTCGGCGGAGGAGGCCACCACGACGGGGCTGGAGCCGAGGCGGAGGCTCATTATGGGACCGTAGGACTTGGAGAGAGAGGCGATGGAGCGGTGGGGGAGGGGGCCTATGTGGTTGAAGTTGCCGATGATCGGCCATGGCCTCGGCCCCGGCGGGAGTCGAGGAGGAGGATGACTACTCCGGCGCCGGAGGGTCCTTGTGAGGAGGAGGAGGAGGAGGGTTAGTAGGGCTAGAAGGGCTGAGGTTGCATAGACAGCCCATGATGGGGACTCCATTTGTGTGTGTTTTTTTTCTTTCTTGTGGGACTATGTTTTTGTGCGGGGGTTTGCTATTTATAATTTCATTCGTTAATACACTCAACTCCTGTTTGGAACGGGAATATGATTTATGATATGATATATATTTATTCAAGCATAAGTGAGTATACATAAGAATAAAGTTATTTGATGTTTGATTGTGTTTTGAATTATTCTTGGTAAACGTAAGAATAAATATTTTGTTGTTTGGATAAAATGTGAATAAAGTATAGATAAAGATTTAAAAAGATAAAAAATAATGATAGTTGATTTGACATGTGAATTATAAGAGTTGATGACAGTTAATTTAACAGTGAGTATTCTTTGAGTAGAATAACTTAGAATAATTTTAATTCTAAGGATTGATTGGAATACATATACCACTTTATACTAGTTTATCTGACATATTTTATTAGGAGTTATCCGAGACAAACAAACATATCAAAATTCTTATCCGGGGTTATCCAAGAGTTTATACCCAAAATAAACAGAGGCTCGGTCTATTTTGTAACTTCATCTACAATCTCATACTGTGATCCATATTTTAAATGCGATCTCCTAGCAACCGTGATGGATTTTATTAAAGTTTTTTTTTTCCGTAGTCGATATATATTGAGTTTTCGTGAAAGTGATAATAGAAAAGAATGTATTTTTTGAAACGTGAAACATGATCGGCACTATACATGCTTAGTGCAATACGTGAAATATGGAGTTGTGTGAGCCATCATTGCATACATCACTCTATATATACTCATATATATATTAAACATGTAACATTTTTTTTTAAATGGAAAACATGAAACATATACCATACACTTATGTATCAATACACACTTATTGCTCTAGCCTAGAGACAAAAATGAGTTTTCAGTATATATAGCCCATGGTGGAGACTCCATTTGTTTGTGTGTGTATTGTGGTCTCATGTTTCCGTTGTTAGTATTAGTAGTTCCAACACTAATACATTCCGTCTGTTTTACAACTTACATGTAGTCTCATATAGTACGTTATCATAGTGTATGAAGATTGAGTCTTGCAACCATCCGATATTATTATAGAAAAAGCTGAGATGAAAATTTAAAAAAAAAAAGAATTTAATGGAATTCTAATTTTAATTTTAGAAACCGACATTATACTATACAACCAACCTGGACTAAATAAATATATGATGGTTAATTTTTTTAATTTTTTTTTAAAAAAAATATACTATTGTATTTTGTACATACTTGATATATAATAATATGTATTTTAATAAAAAAATATATAATTTTAAAAAAAACGATGTGGTACAAACGCTGGGTAAGATTAGCATGTGCTTCTGATGGGTAGACTTTTTTTCCCGATCTAGATAGATTGAAATGTGAAGGATCCAAAAGAAAAAAAAATATTAAAAAACAAAACGTAATACATGATTAATTAATGGGTTTTGTATTTTTAAGTCCCGATAAACTACATGATTTAGTGATCAGTCCATTACTTCTTTATATTTTAGTTTAAATCTCCAAAATTAAATGATATGTTCATTTTAGTCCCTCACAGGGGCTAAAAACAAAATCAAATAATTTAGTGATAGGTCCCTCCCAGTGACTAATAAGAAACATACCATTTAAATCTAGAGACTAAAACTGAAATAAGAAGAAGTGAAAGATCGATTGTTAAATCATATAGTTTACAGGGACTAATAAATAAAAAATCCTTAATTAATATGAAGACAGAATTTACTGTGTTCAATATTTTACATGCACCTGCTGGCAACAGTGATGGATTTATTAAATATTATATTTCTTTTCGTATCGAGAATATTGAGTTTTCATGAGAGTGACCATAGAAAAGATTTTTTTTTTATTATTATAAATTTCTCCGACTTCTACCTATTTTCCTTTTTTTAAAATTTTCATGTGATTCAGTTTTTATTCAATTTTTAAATAGACTCAACTTTTAATCAATGAAAACATGAAATATCATTTTTATCACTTTTAAACAGGTGAAATGTGTTGTTTGATTTATCCAAGCACCAAATACAGAGGATCCAAGCATATATATGTACTCACTACAATACGTTAAACATTGAAACATATACAAAACGCTACTTATCTATCAATACATACATATTACCATATACACATTAGATATTGATGCAATCTAATTTAATTTTCCAATCAAATCAAGAAATAAATCAAATCTAATAAAAAAGTAATTAAAAAAGAAGTACCATAGTAGGAAAATTAATGAAACAAAAATATATTAATGTTTCACATATCAACAAAAATATTGATAATTATAAAATAAAATAAAAACCTGTTTGGAGGATCTTATGATTTCATCCGATCTTCACAAAATGCCAATGCAAAGAAGAAGGTGAACACATGTATGATAGTGGAGAGAACGATCCAAGAGGTGAAAACAACAAAGTGATCTATTGTGTTAGTTATTCATCTCAAACCTTTACTTTTACCATGTTATTTATTGTTATGTATTAAAACCGTTACTTTAAGATTGTATGGTAACATTTTGTATAAAATTGTTACCAAAACTATTTCATGTAGCGTCAAATTCTTCAGCAAGGATTTTCCACACCAACTTCCAATATTTTACAACAGTTTAATTTTAAATGTTATTATAAGTCATGTAAAGTAACAGTTTTTTAAAACCATCACAATAAAATTGTTATCATAGAACAATTTTATTGTAGTGTGTGTGGGCTTTTCAGATGTCAAAGACTATTATGACTAAGTTTGAGTTTTACAGGCCCCATTCTCAAGCTCATTCACTCTATATTATGGCTTCATCTTTCTATTATAGTAGCCCAAATTCAAATTCAAACATATTTTTAAATGTATACATTTGAATATTTTATTATGTAACTGTTTATATTTTAAAGAAAGTTTTAATAGCAATATTTAACGCATTCATGAAATTATTTGTGTCTTAAAGAAAAACCGTTTGAGTTGATACGCAGTTTTAAAGAAAACGCGTGAGTTGATACGCTGTTTTAAAATAAAACATTTGTGTTAATACTGCTTTCCTTTTAAATCAATAACAGTCGACAATTAATTGTCGGGCAATTAAAAGTTTTCAATGCCATTATGAAAATTGTCATTGTGTTTCTTTGTGTAGGTTTATCTACTATAAATAATGACCCATCAAATGTTAAATGAATCAGTCAATCAAAGAAAAAAAAGTGTTTTTTCATTCATGTGTGAGTCTCTTCTCTTCGTCCTTCCTTAACAATAAAGGTGTGTGAGTGAACTTATTTGAGAAAAGCCCCTGTGAGTGGTTTATTTACAAAAACCCCCTTGAGTGTCGACTTCCACCATATTCAATCCTCCGTACTTCGGCTTCAGCCACTCATACTCCATCACACTCGGTGCACTCACTTTTATCAAGTTGTTCATCTTCTGATCCTGTCTGGGCGTTTGAAAGGATCGCGGTTCATTCATTGTGATTTCCTCGTAGCTCGCACCCCGAGGAAACATAACTCTGGTGGTCGATCGTATTTCTCCGTGGTAGGAGTCATTCAACCATGTGCGTGAGGGAGCCTTAATCATTGTGGACAGAGTGTCTCTGTTCGCTTCCGCCAAATCGATACGCTTCTCTAATCTCCTTCTTTTTCTCTGTTTTATTGCAGAACATCTTATATATGCTGTATTTTTTATCTTGGTTTGAATCTGTTGCTTTTGTGTGATTCGAATAAGTTTATGCATAGCCCTTAACTCATATATTTCTAACAGTGTGCGCAGGTTGAATTATTCAGATTCAGGAATCAAACACATCTCGGATAATTCCTCACCAATAAGATGTACCTTAATCAAGTTTGGTATAAGAGACCAATAAATTGATGTATCTTTATAGCTCTATGTCATCATAAACATGTGATCTACAGTACAGTATTTTTTTTTTCTTCAAAAATAAAAGGACGCCTAATTTAATTGTATTGTTTTTTTTTTGTTACCAAGAAGAAAACAAGCGAAGCGGTGAACACGTGCAAACCCTCCATCACCAATCACCTTCCCTGTCTCGAGTTAATTTATTTACTTGATAAACCTTCTTATTGTTGTTAATTAATTATGTACCACAAAGTCCTCACCATCGACAAGGCAAGGCCTCTTCCTTTTATAATTAGCACAGTAACAAAGTACTCTGAAGATTTTTGAATGTTCAGAAAAGCATTTCAATTGGATCTATGTGGTTGAAGTTGCCGATGACCGGCCATGGTCTCAGCCCGGGCGCCAGAAGTCTCGGAGGACTCCGTCGCCTGAGCCTCCTTGTGAGGAGGGTCTGTAGGTTCAGAAGGGCTGAGGTTGCACACAAAAGCCATGAAGGGGTGTCCATCATTTTATTGGGTGCCTGTGTTTGTTTTTATTGTTGTGGGGGTGGTGGTTTGGTATTTAGGCTCATTTTTCATCAGCGTTGAAGTCACATTTGTGTCGGTCGACACAACAGATTGTGAACTCGTTGTCAAACACTAAGACCCGACCCGTGTTCACATTCGATCACCCCTCCCCGCGTAGAATGCCTATTTTACAGTGTCTTCGCCAACACTATGAAAGACCGCTTCGGCGTTTCTTCCATGCTATACAATTGTCAAATTGTGTTTCACGTGGAAAATCTCTGTTTTTTTTTAAATCCATATAAAGTCCTGTAAATTGTTCAAAATCCATATAACCATCTGATTTTCTTAAAATCTATAGAACCATATAGTCCCCTGAGTTAAATTTATGTTGATAAATTATAATTATTTTATAAATATTTGACCGGTTACCTTTGGATGAAAATATAATATAACAAAAAAAAACCTACAATGTGTTAAATATACAAAAAATCATCTATAAATGATGATTTTACCCTTCCAGATAAGATTTTATAATCCATCTGAAAAGATATAATCGTCATTTTGAGATGTTGCCGTTTAGTGCGGGAAGGCGGATGTGTCTCAAGTACAGTCTGGGATTGAAAGTGGTACGAGTGGAGACTGCTAAAGGGGATGAACATTGATGAGTTGAACATGGAAGAGATTTTTGGGCTTTCGATGCCGAAGAAGGTGCCTCTCGTGGCAGTCGCGGAGCCTCGCCTTCCTTCGCATCTTTCTAACATGCATGCTCTCTTTAGATATATCAGGATCGGGCTGGTTAGGTCCAACTGTATAGTTAGACAACTTAATTGTTCAATGCATTTGTGATCATTATATCTTATCATTTTAAGATAACATATTAAAAGTCATTATATGTGATTATTATTTAAATAAAGAATTTAATGATAAAATATCTCAATTATAATACTTATTAACATGTCTATCTTTTTCTTTTTTAAAAGAGATAGAAATTTGCTACTCGATTTCATTTCTGAAAAATCGAATTATAAACCCTAAAAAAGAAAGAAAAGATACACGAAAGATACGAAATACATGAAAGAACTAATTAACATGTCTATCTTGATGTGATAGGTCATCTAATGACCGACACGTTCCCTCTTGGAAGATTGTGTCATTGATTTGGGTTTTGGCTCGTAGATTCCACCCATTTTAAAAGTGATAAGATTGACACAGTAAATTCTGTGTTCATGAATAGTTTTTTGTTTTTTAGTATTTTTTTTCTTTTGGATCCTTCACATTTCAATCTATCTAGATCGGAAGAAAAGACTTGCCATCAGAAACACATGCTAATCTTAATATTCATGCAGAGAAAATGATGTCTTAGCAACCCCGTTTGTATATATCACTTTTTTTTTATATAGGAAAATATCATCATCATCATTTTTTAAAAATTATAAACTCTTATATTAAAATACATAAATACTTATTTGTTATTCAAAAGAAATATGTACGAAATATAATAATATATTTTTTCTTTGAAAAAATAAAAAAATTTAAACTTTCATGCACTCAATTCAGGTAAGTTAAACATACGTTATATAATCTAATTGTTCAATACGTTCGTGGTCATCCGTTCTTATCATTTCAAGATAAACATTACAAATTATGATTAAGATATTATGCCATATTCTAAAATTAAAATTAAGTTTCCATTAAATTCTAATCTTTCTTTTAGTATTTTTCTTAACTCAATCATTCATACACTATGATAATGTAGTGTATGGAGTTGCAGATGAGGTAGTAAAATTTTACTGTTAATTTTTTTGCGTCATACATTAAGATAGAATCTTATACACTATGATAGCGCCAGTAAATATTACGGTATCATAGTGTATGAGACTGCAAAACGGGCTGAACGTACCAGCGCTCTTGAATGAAATATATTCTCTCTCGCTCATGTGGTCATGTTTTTTGGATGATATTTCTCTTTTTTAGCACTGATACATTCAATCCATTTTTCAGCCTCATACACTATGATAACGCGGTATATTATAATGTATGGGTTCTATCATAATATACGATGCAAAAAAAATTTATCATTTTTTAACTCAAAAAAAAATATTAATGTATTTTAACATATATATTATTTTACGTAACATCATGCACTTCATTTAAAGAGTGCATAATTTTTTTTAAAAAAAAATCAATATGAACTACAATTGCTTTTGCATTGGGGGAAGGACATTATTTTTCATTTTGAATTTTTGGGCGTACTGGTCCCATATCCTTGGGCCTTACTATGGCATTCATACGGGCCGGGTGTGTACCTTTCAAACCCAATCCAAATCAAATCAATACGTTATACTTACCCCGAAACACATGGATCTATTTGTAATTATGCTAATACCAATGGAAATAATTGTAACTTGTCTCCATAAAACACAATTTTGGAATTTGAAATCTCGAATTTTGCGAAGGCCTGCTCTGGAATTCTCAAACCCAAATATTTTTATGATGGGTTGTGGGCTTCATGTAATCTGTTATCTGTCCATGGGGTTTATAACTCTACATCTGGTATTAGAGGCTATTGTTTGATGCATCTGTTAGAAATATTTTAAATATTTTGATTTTTCCTGTTTTGGTTCCCCCCCCCCCCCCCCCCATATTATTTCAAATATTTTCAAATAAAGAATCAAATGTTTTAAAATGTCGTAGAGGGAAAGTATTTCTTCTATTGATTTTTGTTGCTTGGGAACATAGTCTCACATTGGTTAAAATGTTTTATTACAACTTCCTTATAATACTTGGGTAGGGTTCCAAGGGGGCAAGGGCTTATGGATTGCATTTGCATTTTGCTTTTTGGTTTCTGGTCGTTGGTCGCTGGTTTTTTTTATTTCTGGTCGCCGGTTCCTGGTCGCTTGTCAGCTGGTTATGAAGAGACGAAAATCTTCACCAATCTGTAATAGTCGTGGACTGTAACCGCCGTAATTAAGGTGACGCGATCTGTAACCGCTGTAATTAAGGCGACGCGTGATTAGAGGCGGACGTTTGCGAAATGTTTCATCCGTTTACTCAAAACGGCTCTCTTCTTCCATCGCCTATATAAACAGGCTATAGGAGGACTGCACAAACAGGCAATCAGAAGCAATCTCCACTATCTCTCTTATTCCAGAAAAGTTTTCTTTAGTTCTTTTTTGCGATTATTCAAGTCTGCGACCGGTTCACATAGTCTTCTTCCTGATGCACAAGGAGAAGATCAACGAGGCTGCGTGGTTGTATCCAGGGAGCAGATCGTCGAGTACTCTGTGCGATTGAGGGGGCGATTCTGTTCTTAAGGCAACGTGTTACGTGCCTCCACCCAGACCATCACTGAATCCCTTTCTGTTTTGATCTGCTGTTTGATCCATTGTTTGTTTGTTTAATCTAATTTCGAAAAAGTTTTTTCCAACAATTGGTCATATGATTTTACTCATTTGGATGTATTTGATTTTTTTTGTTAATTCTAATGGCAACATTGGTCATATGATTGATGATGGAAATGTCCACATCAACTTATATTTTCGTTTTTAGCATTTATTTCATGTACTTTTCTTTCCTTTTTTTTATGTACTTTTCTTTAATTCAATAAAATGTAATTTTATGTTTTCTATATTTATCTTATTTATTTCATTTTTCTTTTTACAGGAATGGCTATGCTTGGTGACATATGTCTAGCAGACAGCACTACAACGCATATGATCCTATGAAATAAAAAATATTTCTCGACACTAACATTAATCAATGGAAATGTTAATATCATCTCTGGTACTACAATATTAATTGAAGGCTCCGAAAGAGCATATATAATATTACCTGGAGATACAAAATTTTGTATTAATGATGCATTATATTCAGCAAGATCTAGAAGAAATCTGCTAAGTTTTAAAAATATTCGTCTTAATGGATATTATATTGAGACTACAAGTGAAAATAATATGGAGTATTTATACATTATTTCAATTATTTCAGACCAAAAGCATGTATTAGAGAAACTTCATGCTCTCGCATCCTGGTTGTATTATACAACCATAAATAATCAAATCATACGTTGTAATGAACCAGAAGTTCTATGATTCAGATGTTTTTACGCTTTGACATGATCGTCTTGGGCATTTAGGGTCTACAATGATGCGTTAAATAATTGATAATTCATTTGGGCATTCTTTAAAGAACCAGAAGATTCTTTTACCTAATCACTATCAATACACTTCTTCTTCACAAGGAAAATTGATAGTTAGACCATCCCCTACAAAAGTCAATGTTGAGTCACTAACATTTTTTCAAAGAATTCAAGGGGATATACGTGGCCCAATCCACCCCCCATGTGGACCATTCAAGTATTTTATGATATTAATAGACGCATCTGCTAGATGATCGCATGTTTGTCTATTATCCACTCGGAATGCTGCATTTACAAGACTACTTACTTAGATAATCCGATTACAGTTTCATTTTTCAGATTATCCTATAAAGTCAATATGCCTCGATGGAGCTAATGAATTCACATCGAAAACTTTTAACGACTATTGTATGTCGCATGACATCGATGTTGAACACCTTGTTGCTCATGTGCACACCCAAAAAATAGATTAGCCGAATCATTTATTAAGCATCTTCAGCTAATTGCATGTCCTATGTTTTTTAGGACAAAATTATCCGTTTCAGCTTGGGGTCACGCTATATTGCATGCAGCAGCATTAGTTCGTCTTCGACCAACTGCTTATCATCAATATTCCCCTTTACAACTCGTATTAGGTCATCAACCAAATATTTCGCATCTTCGAATTTTTTGTTGTGTTGTACAAGTTCTTATTGCGCCTACACAACGAACTAAAATGTGCCCTCAACATCGATTGGGAATTTATGTAGTTTTGATTCTCATTCTATTATAAGATATCTTGAACCATTGACAGAGTATGTTTTTACCACTCGATTTGCGGATTGTCATTTTAATGAGACAATATTCCCCTCATTCGGAGGAGAAAATCCGTCACCAGAAGAACGACGTGAACTTACTTGGCAAACTCTATCTTTGTCTCATCTTGATCCTCATACTAGCCTCATCTTGATCCTCGCACTAATCAATATGAAACTGAAGTGCAAAGAATCGCCCATCTTCAAAGAATTGCACATCAATTGTCAGATGCATTTAATGATGTAGCAAAAGTGATGAAATCACATAATCCGCTGCTAATACTCCAGCTCGGATTGATGTTTCAATAGGAAAAACTGTTAACATGTCGGCTAATGAATCAACAAAAATACGCATGAAATGTGGAAGATCTATAGGCTCAAATGATTCAGCTCCTCGAATGAGAAAAACTATGAGGAATAATTCTCTAGAAGAGCATGAAACACTTGAAAGACCCATAATAATAACTCCTACAAAAGAAGTCCTTAAAGTGACACAAGTCCCCGAAGAGACTGACGTCCTTGAAGTGATGCCCGTGCATGAAGATCAAGTACATGGAAATGAAGAAATTTTCATAAATTATACAAATTTACAACAAATTTATATATCTCAACCATTAGCTATTATTAATCCACCGATAGCTAAAATTAATCATAGGTTTTGACTATTATACCATCCAAAAGATCATATTCTTTAGCCCCCCATTTGGATTGGAACATAAGCAAGGAATATGGAAGAATACAGGAGAATAGCAAAAAAAAAAAAAATTGTTTGTTTTTCTAGAATAAATCTTACGATTTTTAGTTTTAAGTCTCTGTTAACATGTCTATTTAGGAATCGGTATCTCACTCCTTCATATTTCTTTTTAAATCCTCATATTCAACCACTCATTTGATTTTTAGTCCCTCCGTCAAATGTCCATCCATACACCGTTAATTTGTGAAATGTGATTTTATGTTTATGTCCATCCATACACCGTTAATAGCTATGTCTGGATAAGTTAGGATAAGGTTTGTTAACTATTCTCATAAAAGACTGAAATTGTTTATCAAAGCTTATTTATGCCACTAGATAAAAATATATTTCTCTGTTATTTTTAAAGATTTATCTCGCATAACACTCTCTGCACATATTTCAAATATTGTCACATCTATCATATCACACACATCTCTCATACTTATTTCCAAACACTAATAATTTATGTAGGGGTATAATTGTCATTTAAAATGCATAAATTCTTATTCATCTTTTATCTATCACATATCCCTACTTTATCTATGGTGAATTAAACAACAAAAAAATCACACTTACATTTCCCAATGAGAATAACTGAAAATGCAATCAAACAAAAATTTATTTATTCACCGTAGATTGTTATCCATCCCAATATAGCTATCAAGGACGAATAATCCTATGCCACACCCTATGTCTCCCCGACTTATTCTCTCAGGGTGTGACATAAGCTTATTTGCCCTTAATAGTTATATCATAGCATATACTAATTCATATTAAATAATAAAAATTTTGTTTGATTGTCTTATCTCTTAAGTGATATTTTTGTTGTTTAATTCACTTTAGATGAAGTGATGATGAGTGGTGGAAAAAAGTTTATAACTTTTTAACAACAATTATACCCTTAAATAATTATGAGAAATGTATGACTGATTTGATAAATATGAAAGTTTTTGAAATGTGTGTGTAAGATTGTTAGTTGAGATATAATTTTTTAAAATAATAAAAAAAAAATATGTTTATTCATTAGCATAAGCCCCATCCAAAAGGAAGAATGAAGAATATGAGAAAAGGCACTATTAAACTACATTAGAAACTTTTTTTTTCAGTTTATGTATCTCATTAAAAATTCAAATAAAACATACATAGTTAAACAATATATATCTCTTTAAAACAAAATTTACAGTTATTAAAATTAATTCATTTAACTAAAAAATGAGTTTATCTTATATAAATGACGTTTATTATTTAAAAAAAAAAGTGTGTAATATGAGTTATAGACTGAAAAAACACTCAGGACTGTGAGTAAAATGCCAAAAGAGAAGTGCAGGGGGGTTTAAAGGGTAACATAATCATTTGAAAGGACCTAAGCATCTTTTTTTGCATTTTCAATGAGCATTTACTTTTCATAAAATTGGAATATTCCGGAATATGTCTGATAAATTGGACTCTACTAAGGGTGCGTTTGGTTGCGCGATTGCGCTGCGATTGCGATTACAGGAAGCTGCGTTTGCAATCGCGCAACCAAACAGTTTTGTAATCACAGTTTTAAACCCAGCGATTGCAGACAAATAGTGCCCAAAAGCTGCGATTTCAAAAAGCTGACAAAGTGAGCTTCCTGCAGAATCAGGTTTGCAATCGCAGATTCCTGCAGAATCAGTTTTGCAATCGCGCAACCAAACGCACCCTAAATTGACAAAGGCACAAGATTAATCAAGTGTTGTTTTGATTAAAAAAAACATTAACAACCACAACAATGATTACAGGTTAAAAATGATGCATCTTTTCGTTGTTTGATTGTGTGATGGGCCAAAAATGGACAAGAATTTGTGACTGTTTTAAAGATAACCCAACCATACAGTGTGTGAGATGTATATACTATATAGTGCCTGGTGAAATTCTTTTTTAAAATGACATTATTTAACCATGGGAAGAGCACCAACCACCACAAGGTCCAAAACATCATGAGATTTCATATTTTAAAACATTAAACAGAAAAACATGATTCATACTACACACTCTTGGGCCTTCCATTTTCACTGAACTGATCAGTGAAAACATCCCTACAAAAAGGCCCTAACATTTAGGGCATCAACGACCACATCAAAGGATCCGGATGATTAAACAAAAACACAATAGACCAAAATAAAAATAAAAACAGTCCTTCAGAGGTTCTTATTTTGCAAACACACCTCTTTAAACAGGGAGAGATGAAACTCCAGCTCCCTCTCTTTAGGCGGTCTTGGACATGTGGACGATCAAGTCAATCACACGCGAGCTGCACAAGAACAGATCGGAGAGATCCATAAACATTCACAATTAAAAGCAGATGCAGTTTGCATTGTTAAACAAAATGTGGGAACAATGTGATTTACCTGTAGCCCCACTCGTTGTCGTACCACGACACGAGCTTCACAAAGTTGTCGTTCAGGGCGATCCCAGCCTTGGCATCAAAGATGCTCGACCTGTGATGTGTGCAAGGTTTACTTAGTTGTGCTGCGTTTGCATGTATATGCTACTTGACATGATAGTATAACTATAAATATCATTCATACAAACTTATTTACCTGCAGTCGCCAATGAAGTCAGTGGAGACAAGGTCATCCTCGGTGTAACCCAAGATGCCCTTCAGCTTTCCCTCAGACTCCTCCCTGAATTTGCAAAAGCCCACCACCAATAAATTAACATTATTTATAGATCACATCTATTGCAGTAACCACCATATATTTTAAAAAATCATTCAATGATGGGTGGGGTGACTTTGAATAGGAATTAAGAAGTGGATCACTTTCAGTTTTTTTAATAAAAAAAAATATAACCTTCTCCACCATGCTGATGGCTACAATTTCGATGGAATAAAATAATGTTAGTTAATTGATGAACAACTCGACTAGCCAACTACACATCATAACAACATGCGCATCAATAAAACAGATTTTATTATACTAACTAATAAAAGAATATTAGTTGTAGTCAGCTTCTATCCAATGTGCATGGTTACTGTAATGTATAATCTATCTACTCTTATAAAGGGAAACACATGCAATTTCTACTTAATTGCAGCTTTAATCTGCTCATAAGAGGCCTCTTCTCAACCACCATGCTGATGGCTATAATTTCGGTGGGAATGATGTGGCAGATTATATAAAATATGTTTGCTAATTAATGAACAATGCAATTTACACATCATACAACATGCGCATCAATAAAAACAGATTTTATTATACTAACTAATAAAAGATATATTAGTTGTAGTCAGCTTCTATCCAATGTGCATGGTTACTGTAAACTATAATCTTTCTACTCTATAAAAGGAATCATGCAATTCCTACTTACTTAATTGCAGCTTTAATCTGCTCATAGGAGGCCTTTTCTCAACGACCATGCTGATGGTTACATTGTTACAAATTCGGTGGAATGATGTGGCAGTTTATATCAAATATGTTAGTTAATTAATGAACGTGACTAGCGGACTACACATCATACAACATGCGCATCACAAACAGATTTTATTATACTTGCTAATAAAAGAATATTGGTTGTAGTCAGCTTCTATCCAATGTGCATGGTTACTGTAAAGTATAATCTATCTACTCTATAAAGGGAATCATGCAATTCCTACTTACTTAATTGCAGCTTTAATCTGCTCATAGGAGGCCTTCTTCTCAAGCCTGACAGTGAGATCCACCACTGAGACGTCAACAGTGGGGACACGGAAAGCCATCCCAGTTAGCTTTCCATTAAGGGCTGGCAGCACCTTCCCAACAGCCTTCATCACACAGTCAACAAAACAAATCAGTTACGATGGAAATCTGCAACTATTCTTGACAAACAAAGGTAAGACATCACAGAAAACAAAGATCAACTGAAGTGGTACCTTGGCAGCACCAGTGCTGCTGGGGATGATGTTGAAGCTAGCAGCCCTTCCACCCCTCCAGTCCTTGCTGGATGGCCCATCAACAGTCTTCTGGGTAGCTGAATGAGAAAACATTCATAAGATGAAGAATCACAAATAATTTCAATTACCCAAACATTTGAAGATAATCTATAAAGTTACGAAAAACAAATGAAGCCAATACCAGTCATGGCGTGAACCGTGGTCATCAAACCCTCAACAATGCCAAACTTGTCGTTGATCACCTGACAATTAAAACATAGCCAAACCATTCATTCGTGAAATTACTCAATAAAAACGGATGGGCCACTGCCATGCAGGATCAAAGCTAATAGAAATAATACCTTAGCAAGAGGAGCCAGACAGTTCGTGGTGCAACTGGCGTTGGATACAATGTCGAGGCTCGACTTGTACTCGTGCTCATTCACACCAACAACGAACATAGGAGCATCTTTGCTGGGGGCTGAGATGACCACTTTCTTCGCACCACCCTGCTCATACAGTCGCATAAATTAGATAAGTTAACATATTCTCAGCACACTAAAGTTGAGCTATCTTCCCTTAATTCATAGTTAAGCACACAGTTTTGAAAGAGCAATCCCTAGTCCAAGCAGGTTAAGGTGTTCAACATAACCTAAGGTTCTCATTAACCATATGAGATTTTCAAATAATATGCATTTCTGAGAATCACATTCTTTTCTAGAATGAAATACTCAGGCAAAGCAACTCACATCATCTAACCAACATAACTAAAAGCAAACCATATGAACAAGTCAGCTATTGGCTGCATCTAAACTAGAATACCATATCAATCACACTCACATGTAGCATGGCCACTCGAATTCATAATAATTATAATGCTGCTCTACCAACATAACCAAAAAAACATAATTAATGGTCATGAATCCCACCTTGAGATGTGCGGCAGCCTTGTCCTTATCGGTGAAAACACCGGTGGACTCCACGACGAACTCTGCACCAGTCTCCGCCCATGGGATCTCCTCAGGGTTCCTGCACAAATCCCAATCAAAATCAGAAAACAAGACCTTCTATGGAAAACCCAATTAACCTACCTACAAAGCATATATGGTGGAAAAAACACACCTGACTCCATAAACAGCGACGGTCTTCTCACCGAAGAGAAGGGTCTTAGAGTCCTTCACCTTGATGTCATTGTGCTTCCACTTACCGTGGACGGTGTCAAACTTGAACATGTATGTCTGTAGAAAAAACAAAAATTTAATACAAGAACCCATCAAATCAATGGACCAGATTTTGGGTTGCGACCATCATAGATTTCAAACCATTAAATCAGTGGACCACACAAAAGACTCCATTGATCAGACGGCAGTGAAGAAGAATCAATCAGAGAGAAGAGAAAAATCCATATATACAAGTCAAAACGTCCATTAAAATGCATAAACGACAAAGGTCAACAAGTGCGAGGGGCGGCTTTGTGGGTCAGGTTGATTTCACGGGAAGCTTTTGTTTTTAATTTCTTTTTAAATAATACATATTCTAACTAGGGAAATACCCAAAAAAATCACTTAAAAGATCCAAAATACTCAAACCAGTTCTTTTGTTAACATTTTATTCAAAAAAATCATTTTTCACATAAAATGAATTAGAAACCCTTTACTCATCTTATTATTGCTCAGACATGAAATGAAGTCTGTAAGCTTGTTTGCCTCCCTACCTCAGCCCAAAATTCCCGAGAGTCCTAGCCTTGCTAGTTAGATTGTTCTTCTATCCTGCGGCGAGGATTTCTTTTTTCTTGTATCTTTTTACTTTATCTATTCTCCCCCCATTCGGATTTTGTAATTCGAATTCAGAAATGAAATCGGGTAGCAAACATCTACCTTTCTTTCAAAAATTATTGCTCAGACAACCATGTTCAATATTTATTATTGTTTTCATTAATTAATCTATCTTTTAATTAATTTTTATTATATTATATTTTATAAAAATTATATATTTGATAGATGAGATCGGATGATGAGTTGTGAGAAATAAACAAGTAGATAAAGTAAAAAAAAGTGATTAGGTTATTTTAGGTGATAAAATGATGTGAGAAAACTTTTTTATGGTAGAGTTGTTAAAAAGTACTGATTTGGTATATCTTTTTTGGTATTCACTGATTTTATACTCATTTAATCACACAAAAAAAAATTCACATTTTTATTTTCTCTAAAACAAACCTGAATCATGAAATATTACTAAACAATATATATATATATATATATAGGAAGTGATTACGTGCGGTCGTGCGGTCGGTGCGTCCGCGATCACGGGTATATATATATATATATATCAGATTCAAATTTTTCAAAAAAAAAATGAAATTAAACATCGATTCTTCACCACCGTCCGATCAGCTAATCGAACGGTTCAGATCCGTGATGAACCATCAGATCCATCCATAGAAGACATCGAACGGCTCAGAAAGCGAAACCGTACTTAAACAAGCAAAGATCAAACAAATCGTAACACGCACTCGCAAAGCCGAACACGAACAGATCGATCAGGATTTTCACATCACATACCATGTAATCGGTGGTGATGAAGGGGTCGTTAACCGCGACGAGCTCAACATCGTCCCTCTGAAGGGCGACCCTCGCCACAAGACGTCCGATCCTTCCGAACCCTAAAAAAACCCACAAAAAGATCAGATCGACCTCAAACGAAACACAGACGGTCAAATCAGAAACCCTAGCTGAGATCGAACGAATCCTCACCGTTGATTCCGATCTTGATCTTCTTCCCGGCTGAAAAACAAAACACAGAAAGATCAGATCAGATTCACCCGAAGAAGAAGACGATGAGAGGGTGACAAATGACGGACTTACCCATGGAGACTAAACAGAGAGAGCGAGATTTGTAGGGGCAAAAATGGAAATTCAGAGTATACAAAATGGGGAGACTGGAAGTGAAGAACCTCGAGCGGCGTCTGTGGTATCTTATAAGATAGGAGTCGCGTTATAATAAATCAAGGTGAACATAATTAGTTTGACCTGAACGTGGGCGGTGAAAGGAAGATGAATCAGGACCGTTGGATGGGGAGGTGTAAAATGAGTGAAGCATTTTAGTAGGGTGAGAAGAGCGGGATTACCTAGGGTTGTGGCGGACCAATCGAACGAACCGGTGGGTCTACGTAAACAGCGGTTTAATAGCTCTCCGTTTGGTCCAATGTTTCGTCACTCTGGGGGGTATATTAATGCCACGTAAGCGGATCTGTGGTCATTAACGTTGGGTGGCAGGACACGTGGACAGGGTTGGATTGGATTTATTTACGGTTTTGACATTCGATTTGATGGTCGAAAATTCGAATATTCTGGAAGGAAGGCGTTCCTGGTTTTTGCCTGCGTTGGTTGCGGGTCTGATTTTTGTCAACTTGCTGCCCAAGGTTTCAGGGGAAATTACGAAAATGGGTTTTGCATGTTTTGACACGTCGCGTGAATTTTAATGGATGAAATTAAATGAGGGCGAAGTTACTCCCACCTCCCAACTTAATTTACCCACAACCCCATATTTAAAAGAAAAAAAATTTGAGTCCAATAATTCCACTACCTAGGTAGGACGCACTCGAAGTCTTTTTTATTTATGGTGTATTTGTGTCACATGAAAAGTAAAAATAATTTATTTGATCACCTAAAAACTAGTTTTTGTGTCAAATTAATACAGAGAAAAAAATTATCTTCACTTTCCCTTTACTATTTTGTCTTATTAGGATTTCGGGAAAAAAAAATTCCACCCTAGAAGAAGGAAAGTGAGAGAATCTGTGAATTTCTCTCAACACACCAACAAAAACACATGAATAAGCATTCATGTAAGATCTCCTTTTATGATCTTTGTTTCTTTTTTTCTATTCATTTAGGTTTGATTTATTGAATGATTTTTTTTTTTATATATTATTTTTGCTTAACCTATTTATATTGAGATCTTAGACTTATTTGTGTGATTTTTTTATTAAATAGGAAATTCTAGTATTTCTCAATGAAACGATGTGAATCAAAATAAAAACAATATTAACGAGACATAATATTTTATACATATTTTAAAAAAAAAACTTATATCAAATAATATTAATAAAACTCATTTAACACAATCTAAAATGCATGTTATTTTTCAATACGTGAATAGTTAAAAATGTTAAAAATAGTTATTTTCACATAACATATTCACAATCTCATATGTTAAAAATGTCCATATAGATCTCAATATATCCCCACCTTCATAAAATTTATCATATAAAATCACACATCAATGCATCATTGTCCAATTAGTTTATCCTTGAATCTCATTTCATGAATTAGAAAAAACGATAAATACTTATTTGTTTTAAAAAATGTATAATAGATATTAATGTGTAATCTTATGTGTAAAATATGATATGCGGGGGTAATGTATATTATAATGACACCATAAATTATATTATTTTATTTTCAACTTCTTAAAAAATTTTAATTAATTGGTTAAAATGTTAATTAAAACCATATATCACAAACAATGTTTTCTTATTTTCTGTCATTTTTCATCACAGGTACAAATAATCGTTTTTATTTTCCATCACTTCCTATCACAGGCACAAACAACCATTTTTATTTTACATAACTTTCCATTACAAGCACAAACATAATATAAACTGCTCAAAGGAAAAATGTTTTCTTTTCCATCACTTTTCCTTTGACTCAAATTTTTTCATTCTCCTTCATTTTCCCTTTGAGATTGTGCACAAACACACCCTTAAAAGATAAGAGGTCTGTTGGCTTGTCCGAGTAAGTGTCGACAGAGCCACAAGTTAAAATCTATTTCACTGGGACGATATAAAGAAGGTTTGTCGAATGTCGATTTGTTTGAGCAAGTATCAACAGTAAGCTTGCTGAATAAGCAGTATGGAATTCATTGAACCATTCAAAACAACAGTTTTTTAAAAAAAAATTGATCACTTGTATAATTATTTAAGTTCTTACAAAAGAATAAAAATATAAGCCACTTAAATCTTTCTGAAAATCATTTACTTGTATAACTATTTAAATACAAGGAACAAAAATATCAAATAAACAATTATTTAAGTTAAAATAAATAGTAAACATTTCATATACACAATAAACATTATTTTGTTTTCTGAACATGCCTAGTCTTATTCAAAATGACATGGTTCATGCCAACATTTCATTTTTGAATGAGACTCTTCTGTATGTTTAGAAAGTAAAACAATGTTTCTTATGTATATGGAATGTTTACTATATATTTGGCTTAGATGACTGTTTGTTTGATATATTTGTTCCTTGTACTATGTGTCACCAGTATGGTATTAAGGAATAATACAACAAAGGTAAAAATTCTCAATATAGTAAAGTTCAAAAAAAAAATAGGAAAGAGATGGGAAATATTAAGAAAAATAAAAAAATAAATTTAAAATAGAAAATCATCAATCAATAAATGTTTAAGACTTGAAACATTGAAACATAGCACTTTAGGTCAAACAAATTAATCAAAATATAACATCAGCGTATACTAGTTTATAGTTCAAACTTCAAATGCATAATTTTTTTACAAAAGTCAAAATGTGTTTACGTGTTTAGTACATGTTTAACACGTGTAATACGCGCTTAATTCGATAAAACATGTACTTTTCTTTTAAGGCGCAATCAATACTAGTTTATGACTTCTTTAATGCGCGTTTAATACGTGAACTATTCATTCATTTAGCGTTATCATATTTAAATGACTGTATAGGTGAATGATTTTTAAATGATATTTTTGTTCTTTATAAGGAATTAAATGATTGTACATGTGTTTGATTTCTATAATAAAGTTGTTCTAAAGGGTTCAAGTTCAGTGTCGAATTCCATATTACTCATTCGACAAGCTTCTTATCGACACTTTTTAGATAAATTGAAAGACATTCTGTCGACCTTGTGAAACAGACTTCAACTGTGTCCTGTTGATATTTGCTCGGACAGGTCAACTGACTTTTTATCGTCTCAGTGAAGAAGATTTCGACTGGAATCTGTTGAACTGGGTAGTGAGATTAATAGACTAAGAAAAATAAAAAAAACTGATTTTTTAATAAATATGAAGGTTGTGAGTAAATTAAGTTGGGAGGTGGGAATAGTTTTGCCTCTTAAACAAAAAAAAAAGAAAAAGAAAAAGAAGAAAAACAATTGTAAGTGCTCACATGCTACGTAATGTCCTTTTTTTTTTTCTTTAAAGGTCGAGAAGGTGGTTGAAAGCGTTGGCCAGCTCGTGATTTTGGTTGCGGTTTAAAAATGAAAAAGAATATCAAATGTATATGTCATTTATGAGATGTTAAGAAATGGTTTATTGATATATTTTTTTAAAAAAGCCTTCACATATATTATGCCTTCACATATATTATCTTAAAATAGACAACAGAAAAACAGTTTTTTTTTTTTTTTTTTTTTTTTGAAGAAAAAAAAACAGTTTATTAATGACACATTTGAAATAATCTAGAAAAAAAATGTAAAACTTAAAAAAGTCATGGTTATGGAATCTAAACTGGGATGACTTTCAATTCAACATTGGAATGCACGTACCAATATATTGGAATTTGAATTGGTTTGAATATTATACCAATGTATTTGAAATAAATAAATAAATAAATATATATATATATATATATATATATATATAGTCGTGATATTATACGGTCGTGCGATCATGCGGTCGCGATTCACGGGCCGTCGATCACGGGTCCATCGCATCGGACGTCGGGTGCGATTCATGTCGACCGTTGGATGCGATGGACCCGCGATCGGACGACGCACGTCGAATCCGCACGACCGCACCGACCACATATTATCGGAAATATATATATATATATATATATATATATATATATATATATATTTGAAAACTCATTGCTTTCAATTCAACATGTTGAATGCACGCACATCAGGACAATAATCCGTTGTTTTTCTCTTTATCTTTTTAAAAATAATAAACATATTTGAATTGAATGGACTTGTATTTAATAAAATAGCGGATGCGGATATCTCTACTAATCTATTTATTGATTTTAGAAATCATTCATTTCAACAATTAACCCATCCCAATCAATTATATACATGAAAAACCCATTCCACGAACCAACCAAAACAAAAAGATGATAGTGATGTGTTGCGACAGGGAATGTGGTAGTGGTATTAGGTGGTGCCGGTGGTGGTGGTGGTGGTGGTGGTGTACAGCGTAGAAGGGAGTGGAGGAGTGATGGTGCGACAACGCGAAGGTGGAGGAGGGAGAGGTGGAGGTGATGGTGTGCAGCAACATAGATTGGAGAGGTGGAAGAGGTGTGGTGTCTGTGGCGAGGCTGTAGGAGGAGAAGCGGAAGAGGTGATGATGGGGGGGGGGGGGGGGGGGGGGGCGATGAGGAAGGAGAACTGACATAAAATATTTGTATCCGATATCTAATGGATATAAAATTAAGTATCTATATCCAATTCGAAAATCTGGATTCGGATACGAATAATTATTCGAAATATCTAAAAATTTAAAATGATGGAATGATTAAAATATCAAAAGAACTGACATCCAAAAATAAAAATAATTATATTTAATATTTGAATATGAAAAAAAAAATCTAATAATTAGCTAGTGTAAAATATAAAATTATAAGTATATACATAAAACATCACATGCTTTAGAGTAAAATAAAATAAACATCCATACCAATCTTAAAAATATAATATATAATTAAATAAATAATAATACAATAATATAATAATATTTTCATATATGGATATTTTGCGAATCGAATACAGGCATATTCGTATCCGGTCAGAAAATTTTCAGCTACAAATATTTTTTTTGGATATTTCAGATTTTTTTTTAATTTTTGGATGCAGATTCGACTCAAATAAGGATATTTTTCAGATAATTGACAGGCTCAGGTGATGGTGGGATTGTGGGATTATAAGTTCAAAAATTAGGGGGTGTTTGGCAGCACTGATAATAAGTTATTATTAGGCTTAAAGATGAAAATCCGGATTAAGTGCGTTTGGTTGGGCCTCAAATAAGCAGTGATTATTTCCCTCATTCAGACATTTTTCACCGAAAAACTTAAGCCACTTACCTAGATGAAATAGTCGGCAAACTCATCAGCACATTGGTCTTCCTGTGAAAAGACGAAAGTGCCCCTGTTAATTTGTAGTTTTTACATAGGGTATTTAAACCCTTTTTCAGTGAAGGGCCTTCTCTCTCCTTCTTTTTGTTGCTCTTCGAACCAAAAACAGCAGCGACAGAGGAGCCCTAATACGAGATCCCGTTCAAGCCATGGTTTTCCCTTCGCCGAAAACCTAAACCACGAACGTTGTAAACGGCGGGGATCACAAATGTCATTTGAGAAGAGCATGGTGTTCGTCGACTGATCTGCCGAATCCTCACGAATAGGGAGGATACAATCCGATCTCTCCTCTCACCATCTCCAACAAAACGTCCAACACTCCCTTCGCTTCATAGCCTATTTGGATCTCCTCTCTAGCCAATGATCTAGGTAAAACCCTCCAATGATCCGCCCTTCAGGTATTTCTTAGATCTGTGCTATGAATATCTGTTTAGGGTTTTGTGGAAATGAATCTATAAGGAACTATGGGTGGTGTGTGAGTTTTTCTTCTATTCTGGGTAGATTAGAGTTTGGAGTGTGATGATGATTGCTTTTTTGGGTGAACTTGATTTTTTGAAGTGATATGCTTTGTAGATTCATAGCTTTTTTTTGGTGTGATTTGTATATTGTATGCTTTAATAGGATTAGAATTAAATGCACTCTTAGCAAAAAAAAAATTGATTTTCAGTTGAGTTTAAAGCTTTCTTTAATCTGTTGTACCCAATGGAGAGGTTGATCACTTTTGGAATAGGGTCAGGGTACATCCTAGTTCTCTTTTCTATGTGCTGGGCAGAAGAGGAGGTGCTAGGCTTGACCAGCCACCCTACCTCTACATAATTATCAAGTGCTTGATCATATGGGTTTATTGCTTTATTGTGTAATATGTATAGGCTTGATATATCATCATAGTTATGACATTTTCAACACTTCAATGTATGAATGAACCCAATGCATCTATTCCAAAAAAGAAAAGATTTATGGCTCTGTTTATTGTTGTGATTTGTTGGCACTTTTATACAATATTGCTTTAATTGGATTAGATGGAAATGCACTGTTAGCAAAAAAAAAAAAATTGATTTTCAGTTGAGTTTAAAGCTTTCTTTAATTGCTGTACCCAATGGAGAGGTTAGGATATTTTGGAATAGGGTCAAGGGTAGCTCCTAGTTCCTCTTTTGTGTGTGAGATTGGATTTTTTTTTTTTTTTTGTGTTTTCCTTGTTCTTGATCTTGTTTTTGAAAGAATTGAAGTTAAATTTATGTTTGCTTGGTTATATGGTTTTTATTCTTCAGTAATGTGCTCCACAATTGATATATTTTGCTATAAAAATTAAAATGGTGACTAATTTTTTAATGTATCTTGGCACAATGGAAGAAGCTTAGCTTGTTACACTACAAGAAAATGTATTTTAAAAGTTAAAAAATGTGAAGTGGGTGGTTGAATGTGAGTTTTCATTAGACAGATGTTGTGAAGTATAGCCCCTCCTATTCTTACAAGCCTCCCTAAATTTAGAACCCTTTCAAACGATTTTAATAGAAGACAACACTTGTATACATTTTTCTTGTCTCATCCCTTTTACACAGATAGCCTAGTTTTCAAATAATGATGGCACTCATTCAGATGCAGTACGTTCATTGTCTTTTGTTCTTATTAAGCTCTCTGTTGGAGTTTTTTTGATAAATCATTTATTACAGTTGTTAAGGACTTCACAGTCCACAAAATATATGCAGGAATGAAAATTTTGCACCTCAATTTAGTTACCTATAATGATTTCTTTGATTAATAGAAGTTGCCCTTTTTTTCGAGCCACTTCAATCTTCTTTGAATGCATCATTTCCTATTTTCAGTTTTGATTTTTCCAACTGTGCATCAGGATTCAGTCTCCCCTGTAAGATACTGATTTTGAAAAATCTTAACTTCCTTAATTTCATTAAATAAATTTTTGGGGTCATTTAATAAGGCATATTTGTAGGTCCTCATATCTATTAACAGTCCCTTCTATCTTAAATAAATTGGTCTTTGGAGCAGGCAAGAATTTAGAAAAAAAACTCACAATGCATTGGTGTTATTCAAGTCTTCTTTTAGATAATTGGATGTGGACAACAATAGTGCTAATTATGGATGATATAGTCGGGAATGGGATAGCCCTGTAGTGGAGTTATGTAGAGTCAGTGGTATTATAAATATAGCAATTTTCTTAGCTTGTATGATGTAAATGGTAATCTCTCCTCATAACGCAAAAGAATGGGCCTAATTATTTGCATGATATGATGGGATGTTCCATAGGAGGGTTAGAAACATCTGGTAGCATGGGAAATTCTGTGCACCAGTTGAGGAAAATTGTGTAACAAGTAGTTGGAGGGCTAATGAAAGGACAAAAGAGAAGATTGGGCTCAAGTATTCTGTTGAATCCATTATAATAGCATTTTATAAGTTATGGATTTTGTTGAAGCTGTAAAGGCTTGTAATAATTCCTTTTATTGTTTCATTATTATTATTATTGTCATTTTGCTTTGCTGGTTGGAAACATCAGAAACATCAGAAATCTGGAAACATCACACATTGCTGTCTTGAGAAACTTGTTATTTTGACATAGGAGTTGGAAACATCAGAAATCCAGAAGCATGTGAAATATGTACAACTGGTAAGTTTCATAGTTCAGATTCTATATGTACAACTGGTACTTTTATGTAAAAGAATGTATTTTATTAGCCAATTATATACTTTAAAATAAAAAATATTCAAATCATGTGTGTTATGCAAAAGTGATTGCAAAAATGGCTTGACTATATCATTTTCCATTGCTTATTGTTCCCCTCTCTCATACAGCTGAGGCCTCGCCTTGCCAAGAAGAATCAGAATCCCAGCCAAACCAAGAATATATGATGGTGATTCTCAGAGGAGAAACTTGAAGTGAACTATACCAGAATGAAGTGGCGACTGTGAATTCTTGGAGAGTTTTGTACATGTCAAGCCTACTCGTTTTTGTAATGTTTCAGTCATATTTAATCGGTTTATAGTTTTTTCTTTTTTCAGTCCCCTCAGCTTATGAAATACTGGAGTTTTGAGTGAAAAGCTCTTTGTAACAACATTGTATCTATTGGGCCTTGTACTCAATTTTGTGGCATACAAACAGACAACAATATGTTGCACTTAAAACATTTGTCTGAGTTGATTCCAGACCTTTTATTCTTTCTTGCAAGTATGTCTTTGATCCATTTGTATTTCACAAAACAGTGGATCCTCAATGTATGCAGTATCGTGAAAGTATTATTTACTGTTGTGGTTCTTCAGTTGATTAAATTTATTCCAGTTTTAGAATTCTGTTACAACCATTTGGGATTGAAAGTAAAAAGACTGGTATTTTTAACATGTTAAAAAAGAATAATCTTTAATATTTCTAAAAAAACATGTTTTTTCCATTTCAACCAAACATCAAAATAACATTGAGCACTTATAAAATGGACCAAAATACACTTTCAATAATCACATAAGTCAACTGGTTAACCAAACACACTTATTTAAAATACTGCTTAATATTTTTCATTGAACCAAACGTTTTTTTTCCTTAAACTCTTAAAGATTATCATCCTTCATCTTTCTGCACTTAACAATCAACACTTAAAATCCGTTTTCCAGCTGTTGCCAAACAACACCTTAGTGATGATGGGTTTAAGATTATTAGAGATGGCAATGGGGCGAATTGAGATGGGTTTGGTCAATCTCAACCCAAACCCGTTAACAAAATCTCATCTCAAACCTGTGATGAGTTCTATTATTCCATCCCAAACATGTCACAACATGTTTTTAAAAACCCAAACTCGACCCGTCCCATCCCATTTTGAAGCAAATTTGTTTAAGAATCTCAATTTTCCAAACATTTGTAAATTTGTTTAGCTTTAAAATTAAATAATTATCTTTATTTGCTTTCGTATTTTATCATCTGTAACAATAATATTATATGATTGGTTGGTTTATTTATGTATTATATTAATTTTGAAGGATATGAATGATTTGAATCTCAAAACCATCTCATATCTTTATTGGACTGGGACGGATCAAATTCGGGTTTGAAATTCAGGGGACCAAACCCATTCTAATAGGGTCGGGGGGGGGGGGGGGGTGTGGGGGCTTGGTCCCCTAATACGTGGATTTGTGAGGTTTATAAGGTGGTGGGAACGGTCAATTAGCTAATAGGACCGGCAGTACTAGTATAATATATATTACTCTCATATGAAAAAATAATTTAAAAATATATATAATGGTTTATATAGATATATACTTCATTATTTATAATAGTGCACTGATTCATTAGTGTCTTTTTTGGGTATAGGAACGCGGGGAACATGATGGAATATGGAGAAATACATCCAAAGACATGTTTGTTTTCAATTATACTTATATCAAAATAAATAAAAATAAGCTATTATTGATATTTTAGTCTCTTTAATATTATATTATTTCATCTGATTTATTTCAATGCTATAATAGTTATACACGTCAAATTTATTTATCATCACTTCTTATAAATCAGATAACCACTTGTCAAATCATATTTTCACATTTTATAAATTATTATCCATATTTTATTGGAAAATTTTTAAAAATAACCCTAAAAAAAACAAAATTTCAAATTTAACCCCGAAATTAAATTATTAGCAAAACTGACCATGAGTCCATTTGATTCCGGTCAGTGCACCAACGTGGCGCGCTGACTGGGCGCCACGACGGAGACGTGACCCGGTATCACGTCTCCGTCATGCTGAACCCGCGCGCGCGTTCAGCATGCATGCATAGGCCTCCCACACGATCATGTCTCCCTCGTGGGAGGCCCGTGCATCCGCGCGCGCGTGTGGGGTTTGATTTTTTTTTAAATTAAATTAAATTTTTATAAATTTAACCAAATCATATGGTGGAAATTAAAATTAATTTAATAAGATTTAACTTTGATTTAAAATTAAAATTAAGTTTAAATTTTTAAATTCAAATTAAATTTTAAATTTAATATTCAGATAATATTTAAAATTTGATTTGATAAAACAACCATTTATAAAAAAAAATAATTTATAATAATTCATATCATATTTAACATTTAAAATTCAGATAATATTTTAAATCAAATAAGAAAAATAATAATAATCAATTATTTATAAAATTAAAGTAATATTTGATTAAGGATCATTTAAGAAAGATAAGGTATAAATTTGATTTAAAATTAAAATCAAGTTTAAATTTTAAAATTCCAATAAAATTTATGATTTAATTTTATAAATTTAATTTTATAACACAACCATTTATATAGAAACAAAAAATAAGAGAAAATAATAATATTTAAATTTTAATTTTATAAAACAACCATTTATATATATTTGCATGCAAACTGAAAATTAAAATTTAATTAATGGTTGTTTTACAATCTTAAAAATCACATGCAAATATATATAAATGGGATTTGCATGTGATTACAATTTTATAGGAATTTTAAATAAATGGTTGATTTGCAAAATTAAATTTAATGGATAAGTTGACTGATCAACACCTGTACAAGCTGACTGAGAGGTATACATGTACTATACAAAAGAGACCCTAGATAGACAAAATTCATATCAGCTCCTCCACCAAAGCAGTTGGAGTAATAACTTAATGGTAGGGTCAACCAAAAACACATTATAAAATACTGATAAATTTTAAAATTCCTATAAAATTGTAATCACATGCAAATATTATTGTTTTCTCTTATTTTTTGTTTCTATATAAATGGTTGTGTTATGAAATTAAATTTTATAAAATTAAATCATAAATTTTATAGGAATTTTGAAATTTAAACTTGATTTTAATTTAAATCAAATTTATATCTTATCTTTCTTAAACGATTCTTAATCAAATATTACTTTAATTTTATAAATAATTGATTATTATTACTTTTCTTATTTGATTTAAAATATTATCTGAATTTTAAATGTTAAATATGATATGAATTATTATAAATTATTTTTTTATAAATGGTTGTTTTATCAAATCAAATTTTAAATATTATCTTAATATTAAATTTGAAATTTAATTTCAATTTAAAAATTTAAACCTAATTTTAATTTTAAATCAAAGTTAAACCTTATTAAATCAATTTTAATTTTCACTATATGATTTGGTTAATTTTATAAAAATTTAATTTAATTTTTTTAAAAAAAATTATTCAAACCCTCACGTCTCCCCCGTGGGAGGCCCGTGCATGCACGCTGAACCCGTGCGCGCACGAGTTCAACATGGATCACGTCTCCGTCGTGGCGCCCAGTCAGTGCGCCACGTTGGCGCGCTGACCGGGGTCAAACGGACGCAGGGTCAGTTTTGCTAATAATTTGGTCTCAGAGTCAAATTTGAAATTTTTTTTAGGGCTATTTTTTAAAATTTCCTATTTTATCCACACCTTACTCATGATCATCTAAATAACAAAAATATCATATTTCATTTTGTAACTATGATAAATAAATAAATATATATATATTCAAATAAAAAATAATTTATTCGCATATCTCATAATACACCCCGCTAAAATCTGACCGTTGGAAGGCCCATCACAAAAAAAAATTCCAAATATGCCCTTTATGGAAAGCCAAAAACAAAAACTAGCCGTTGCAATACCAAAAAATCTTTCAAAATTTTTTTAAACAACAACAACGAACGAACGAATTCATTCTTTCTTTTGATTCCTGAAGAAAACTATTGAATCCAGACTCCCCCAAAAAATGGCTTCAAAGACCCTCTCAAAGGACATCATCACCCTCAAAGGCTCCGCCGCCATCGTCAGCGAGTTCTTCGGTATCCCTTTCTTTCATTCCGTATGAAAATCTCACTCAATCATTTCTCTTTCTTTGCATTCCTTTGTTTAAGGTTACGCCGCGAATAGGTAATCAAAAGGGGAAAAAAGAGAACTTTGGGTGTTCTGTTTATCATTTCTTTCGATTTGTTAGATTATATGTGTTATCTCATTATGTGTGTAGTACATTACACGTGTAACTCCTATTCATTTGTTTCATTTGTCTATATAAAGGGATTTAACCATAAATGGAATACAAGTATTCCCATTATTCCATTTTCTCTTTGTAACATGGGATCAGAGCCACCACCTCACAAACCCTAAAAAAAATTTTTGGAATCCTTCATCGCCATCGTCGTCGTCGTCGCGCCGCCCTTGTCGCGCAGCTCCTGCCGCGCTGCCCCGACCCCTGCCGTGTCGCCCCTGGCCCTCGTGTTGCCCCTGCCGCGCTGTCCCTGGCCCTGCCGCGCTGCCCCTGCCGCGCCGCCCTTGTCGCGCAGCCCCTGCCGCGCAGCCCCTGTCGCGCTGTCCCTGGCCCTGCCGCGCCGCCCCTGCCGCGCAGCCCCTACCCCTGCCCCTGCCCTGCCCCGGATCGAGCGCCGCGCACAGATCCGGGCTGATTCGCACGAGGTACGCACACGTGTACGCAGTACGCGCAAACGCGTCTGCGTCTCCCGACGCTCTGTCTCCGCACGCGGTTCCGCCAGCTCGCGCACGCTGTACGCGCAAACGCGTCCGAGTTTCTCGGCGCCCTATCCCCGCACGCGTCTCCGCCAGCTCGCGCAAGCGGTCGCGTGATCACCGCGCACCTGTCCCGCACGCGGTCCCGGGATCTCTGGGATCTGTCCTCGTGGGTGTTCCCCACATCACCCGAGAGCATCACCAGCACCGAGTGCCAACACCCGGGCTAGTGTCTGCAGCCCGTGCCCGCGCGCACCCACCGCGGCTAGCCGCCCTCAGCCACGGTGCACCGGCCACTGCCGCCAACAGTCGGCCACCGCCGCCGACCGCCTTCCATCGCTGCCCGCCGGCCACCGCCGGCCGCCGGCGACCCTCGGCCGCCCTCCGGCTCCTCCGGCGGCCCTCTGCCGTGACTGGCCGCCCGTCGCCGCCCCTGGCACCTCCTTGCGACTCTGAATCACTAAATCGGCTATAACTTCCTCGCCGCTCCTGCTATGGAGCACCATAAACCACATAAACGAAGACCTACCAAGAAGCGTCATAGACTGAGAAGACATGGGCCTCGTCTTCCTCCTATCGGCGCTGCGACTACTACTCCGCTTGACTCCATTCAGCCACAATTGGGTCAGCCTGATTAGATCAATCAGTGCCTCGACCACCTGATTCTGCAGCAGCTTATTTCTGGTTCTTCTACTCCCTTTGCATTGTCTTCTACTACGGGTACTCCTGTTTATTCGATTTTTTATTCGGGTGCCTCACATCACATGACACCTTATAGTTCTGTCCTCACTGCATGCTCCCCTGCACCCTCTCACCTACATTCGATTCATACTGCTAATGGCTCTCCCTTGGTCATCACGCAGTGTGGATCGATTACCACCACCTCTAACCCTACTGGCCGACTTTCATTGCCATTTGTTTTGCATGCTCCTGACCTTTGCATGAATCTTGTGTCTAGTCGACTGTGTGATTCTAGATTCACTGTTACCTTTACCTCTTCTGGGTGTTCTGTGCAGGATCCACATTCAAGGCAGAGGATTGGTGTTGGTCATAGGATTGGCGGACTATATTATGTGGAGTATCTTCATCTTCCTGTACCCGATCCCTCAGCTTTCTCTGGAGTTGTCACCTCTGATGCTGATTTGTGGCATAAAAGGTTAGGTCATGTTTCTGAGTTTCGAGTTAAAGCCCTTATTCAATCTGGTGATTTAGGTCGTGCTTCCTTTTCTCCTCTTTCTGTTTGTGAGGGTTGTAAATTGGCCAAACCTGTTGCTACTCCATTCTATTCTAGTAATCATCAGTCCTCTAGTCCATTTGAACTTGTTCATTCTGATATCTGGGGTCCTTCTCATATCACATCAAAAAGTGATTTTTCGTATTATATCAGTTTTATTGATAACTATTCTCGCTTTACCTGGATTTATTTATTGCATCATCGATCTGAGTTCCCAAAAATATATGAGGTTTTTACCACTATGATTCACACCCAGTTTCATACTCGCATCAAAATCTTTAGGTCTGATTGTGCTCGAGAATATATTTCTTCCACGATGCGTTCTCTTCTTCAATCTCATGGCATTCTTTTTCAGCAATCATGTCCTTATACTCATGAGCAGAATGATGTTGCTGAAAGAAAACATCGTCATATTCTTGAGACCGCTCGTTCCCTCTTACTTTCTTCTTCAGTCCCCGGCACATTCTGGGCTGAGGCTGCTCTTCTATCTGTTCATCTTATCAATATCACTCCATCTTTTGTCCTTTCTGGTATGACTCCTCATGAGCGCCTTTACTCCTCCAAACCTGATTATAGTAGACTTCGCACTTTTGGATGTACTTGTTTCGTGCTTCTACCTCCTCATCAACGCACCAAGTTGGCCGCTCGATCAATCAAGTGTGTATTCTTGGGGATTAGTTTCGAACACAATGGATATCGCTGCTACGATAATGTTGGAGATCGTTTTTGGCTTGCTCATCATGTGTCATTTGTCGAGAATGTTCCCTATTTTTCTTCTACACCCACTGCCTCCTCCCCTCCTGTGCCTTCTCCAGTTCAGGCCTCTCCTCCTCTGCCTTCTCCTGTTCAGGCTTCCCCTCCTGTGCCTTCTCCTGTTCAGACCTCCACTATTGAGTCTCTACCTCTTCTCAGGTCATCTGTTGTGCTTGAGTCCACTCCTAGTTCTACTCTCTCTGAGCCTCATCTCAGCACTCCTGCAGCCAACTCACCTGATCCTCCTGGTTCTCCTCCTATTGTGTCTCCTCTTGCTTCTCCCAGAGATGACTCCACTGGTACTCCACCTTCCTCGACTGACGCACCTCTCTCTGATGTGGATCCTCGTCCCTCGACTCGCTACCCTCAGCGTGAGCGTCATCCACCTACTCGCTTCAGTTTTGACTCTGGACCACCTGACCGATTTGGCTTTGCTTCAGTGAGTACCTATTCTCCACAGTTTCAGGCTTATCTCACCGCTATCCATTTCCATCGTGAGCCCAGATCCTATCGAGAGGCAGTTGAGTACCCTGAATGGCAGCAGGCCATGAATGAGGAGTTTCAGGCTTTTGAGCAGACACAAACCTGGGATGTTGTTCCACTTCCGGATTGCGTTACACCTATCAATTGCAAATGGATCTTCAAGATCAAGCATCGACCTGATGGGTCCATTGAACGACATAAGGCTCGTCTTGTTGCTAGAGGTTTCACACAGGAGTGTGGCATTGACTATGAGGAGACCTTCGCTCCCGTTGCTCAGATGACTACTGTCCGCACCCTTCTTGCAGTTGCTGTTGTTCGTCGCTGGCCTCTTTTTTAGATGGACGCGAAGAATGCATATTTTCATGGTGATTTATCTGAGGTTGTTTATATGCAGCCACCTCCAGGTCTCAGCACTCCTCCTCAGCATGTCTGTCGTCTTAGGCGGGTTATATATGGTCTCAAACAGGCTCCTCGTGTCTGGTTTGAGCGTTTTCGCAGCGTTATTCTAGTAGCTGGTTTTGTTGAGAGCTTTTAGGACCACTCTATGTTTGTGCGATCCTCATCGCAGGGCCGGGTTATCCTTCTTTTATATGTTGACGACATGGTTATCACTGGCGATGACTTCGCCGGTATTATTCTGGTCAAGAATCACCTCAGTTAATAGTTTCAGATGAAAGATCTCGACACCCTTCACTACTTCTTTGGTCTCGAGATTGCACAGAGTGATCGTGGGATTCTACTCTCTCAACAAAAGTATACAGCTGACATTCTCGAGCGCGCTGCCCTCTCAGACACTCGCAGTGCAGATACTCCTCTTGAGCTTCATGTGAAACTTCGTCCTACAGATGGTGAGCTCCTTTCAGACCCAACTCGGTACAGACAGATTATTGGTCAACTTGTGTATCTTTGCATCATTAGACCTGACATAGCTCATACCGTCAGTATCGTTAGTCAGTTTGTCTCAGCTCCTCGATCAGTGCATTATGGTGCTCTTATGCGTATTCTCAGATATTTACGCGGTACTATCACTAGATCGATCTATTTGTCATCCTCTTCGCCTCTGGTTCTCAGGGCCTACACTGATGCTGATTGGGCTGGAGATCCGACCACTAGACGCTCCACCACTGGTTTCTGCATATTTCTTGGAGATTCCATTATTTCTTGGTGCAGCAAGAAACAGGAGGTTGTTTCACTGTCCAGCACTGAGACTGAGTATCGAGCCATGGCCATCACCACCAAGGAGATCGTTCATCTTAGACGTCTCTTGGTGGACCTAGGAGTTACTATGACTGGTCCTACTCATCTTCATTGTGATAACCGCTCTGCTATTCAGATTGCCAGCAATCCGGTTTTTCACGAGAGGATCAAAACATTGAGATCGGCTGTCACTTCGTTCGTTAGCATTTTCTTGCAGAGACATTATCGCTTCCGCACATCTCCTCCGTCGAGCAGCTTGCTGATTTCTTTACGAAGTCACATCCAATTCCTCGATTTCAGTTTCTCCTTCGTAAACTCAATTTGTATGATCCACCGTGAGTTTGAGGGGGGGCGTTAGATTATATGTGTTATCTCATTATGTGTGTAGTGCATTACACGTGTGACTCCTATTCATTTGTCTATATAAAGGGATTTAACCCTAAGTGGAATACAAGTATTCCCATTATTCCATTCTCTCTTTGTAACACGATTGATTGCTTTTTTGTTTGTGAAAAACATAGTATTCTATACAATCGAGGCGTATACGCCGAAGAGAGCTTCGTGAAGGTGAAGAAGTATGGTTTGCCGATGCTTCTGATGCAGGACGACGGTGTTAAATCCTTCATTGCCGGCTTGACTTCTCAGTTGTCTGGTTGGGTTTTTTTTTCTTTTTCAGGCACCCATTTGAGTCCTCATTGACACCCATTTATTGGGGTTTGTATTAGATGTTTTGATTTTGATGTTGTTGATTGATTTATGTTTGGTTTTCATCTTATTTGAAGAAATTTTTTTGATTTTTAGGCACCCATTTGGGTCCTCATCAATACCCAATTTGAGTTTTTTATTTTATTTTTAAATTTAGATTCTTTGTTAATTATATGTTTGATTGGTTTTCATTGATTTCAATTTTTTTTTTTTTGGAAGAATCTGGTTAGTTCACCACGCACCCATTTAACTCACTTGAACACCCATTTTGGTCTTCTTCTTTTATCCAGTAGTTGCATAGTTGGTAATGTATTTGATTAGTTTTATTTGATTTCATCTTATTTTGAAGAATCTGAGTAGCTTTTCAGGCACCCATTTGAGCCCTCATCAACAATCATTTTTTAAAAAAAAGTGTTCAATAGATGCTTTGTTATTGATATCTTTGATTTCCATCTAATTTGAAGAACCTGGTTTGTTTTTTTAGGCACCTCTTTATGTCCCTCCAACACCAATTTTGTTATATATATAGTTGCATTGCTACTTGCTAGTAATATATTTGATTAATTTTGTGATTTCATCTTATTTTCACCTTATTTGGAGAATCTGGTTAGTTTTTTAGGCACCCAATTAACTCCCTCCAATACTCATTTATTCTTTTTTTCCCTTCTTTCATTAGTTGCATTGTTAGTAATATGTTTGATTCTATTTATTTGATATTTTTTTGGTTAGGCATCCAAACAAGTCTCCTTCAATGCTCATTTTGGGTTTGCTTGATCAGTTGGTCAATGATTTTTTTTAAAAAAAAAATTTGGTTTTGTTTGATTTTATCTTCTCATGAAGAATGGTTGGAAGCTGGGAAGTTGCAGAGAGTGGTGCTTGTGATAATGTAAGTCTTCATCAGAGGTTCTTGAGAGATGGAATTTCAATATCGAGACAGACGGGGAAGTCATCGAAAAAGGGTAATTTTTTTATGAAAAACATTTTTTTAATGAAAAATAAAAAAAAAATTGAATGAATTTAGGTGAAAAAAACTATAATGGGAAATAAATTATGTTTACTTCAATCTGTTTTTCTACTTTTTAGGCACCCATATTCTTCTTGTTTTATTTGGCACAAACACTTACCCCCATTTGGATTAATAAATTGAGTTATTATGGATAGATAACTATACCAGTATAGATAACAATTCTACAATAATAATGAGAGATTTTTTGTTTGATTGTGTTTTTTTTATTATTCTCATTGGAAAACGTAAGAATAAAGGTTGAGTTGTGTGATTGATAAAGAATAAAATATAAATAAAGTGTGAAAAGTTGATTTGACATGTGGGCCCATGAGAATAGATAAAATGAATATAATTTATCCTAGGGGTTACTTAGAATTGTTATATTCTATTATACCCATTCATACTGACATAGTAATTCCAACCTATACTCTTTAAACAAACACCTAATTTCCCCCATCTATTCTTATCCCACCTTATTCCACTCTTAAACCACTCTTATTCCACAATACAAATGGGGGTAATTGTTTAAATGATGGATAAACGTTTTTAATTAATTTTTCCTCATTTTCTTCAATTTCCTTCGTGCGTAAAGATAAATGTGATTTTGATTTTTTTCCAGTATCTCGAAGGAGAAAGAGCGATAAAGAGATCATGAGGGAGATCCAAGCAATCATGAGACAGATCGCATCCTCCATTACTTATCTTCCATGCCTTGATGAACCATGTGATCTTTCGAAACTATATTAATGTATTAATCATTCGTTATTTTGCTAAATCAATGTTTTTTTTGTGTTATCTTTTGCAGGCATGTTTGATGTTTTGGCATATACAGATAAGGACGTAGCAGTCCCATTCACTTGGATCGAAAGCGATGCGAAACTCATTCAAAATCCACAAATGGTGAAGCTTCACTCTTTTGATACCAAGGTAAAGTAAATTTGACAGAAAGAAATGAACACATGTATTAGTCTACACATTTAAATTGATGTGATCTTGATGTAACATTGTAGATACATAAGGTGGACACCCTAGTTTCATACAAGAACGATGAGTGGGATGAAGTGTAGGAGAGAGACTGTGTGAATTGTTTTGTTCACATTTTGCTGCATCTCCTCTAATGCTGTTAGTATCTGGAAAACATGTTAAAGAATGAGGGATGTAATGTTTCAATGTATATTCCATGTGCTTTGAGAGACATTTCTGCATGTTCTGTGCAAAGAAAATGCTCCATGAAACTTTGAATGCCTTGAAAGACACAGTTGTTCATTCTTCTGAAGTAATACAGTACATCTGTGGGTAATTAATGCAATGTGAGCTGAACATCTTTGCATTAACAGATACGTACGCTATTACAGTCTCATTTAAAGTTTCGCATACATATTCATATGATGAGTCAGTACAAATCAGTACAGTATACATCACATTTTTATTGAAGTATATAATATGAGGACTACTTATGGAAATACATGCAAGACTATCCTAACATATTTCTATTTTAATAGGTCTGTTTTTTTTTTCTAATTAAATGTTCTCCTATCAACAGAATAAATACTCAAATTCAGTACCCTTGGTGAAAAGTGATTTTTACCTATGTCATTAAATTGAAAATTCTAACCATCCTTGTTGTTTTGTACATTCATTTAAAAAGTACATGATTAATGAACTCAGCAAAGTAAAATGTGGTTATTTACCTGCATCATTAAATTGAAAACTCTAACCATCCATATTGTTTTGTACATTCATTTGAAAAGTACATGATTAATGAAGTCAGCTAAGTAAAATTTCCATAAGAAGGAAAAAGTTAATTAAAAAAAAAAGTTGGTTCACATTAATTGTATCTAAACCAATTCATTCATTCATCTTTAACTATTATACACATTGGAAACACTTCTCATATGGTGCCTTTACAAAGATTAAAGACCTCTGGTGAAAATTATCAGTTTCCTAACATTCTTACACCATGGTAATTGGCGTTGTGACGAAGCTCATCCAGAGTTTCAATGGATCTGAATGTGTTCAGCTCTCTCAGGCCAGACCAACGACGCCATGAGAGGTAGTCACGGAAGTCCTCTTCCGTGTACAGGGTCTTCTCTTCAGGGCGAACCGCGATTTGGTCCGTGTCATCGTATAGGCATTTTATTGTTAGTCCTGAAGAAAAAAAAAAATACAGGTGAACAAAATTCTTAATGATTTTCTTTCTTGATTACATTGAAATACTTGTAGTCATGCTTAGAGGGTGATTAGAGGGACACCTCCCCCTTGAGGGGAGCATGATTCAAGTCCTGCTATCCACAAGACTGATCAAAAAGTATGTTTAGCTCTCTGGGCCCACAGTCTATTCTGGGCTTGCGTTGGTCCAAGCTAGTAGTGGTATTGTCCATTATATGCAGGGGCTTTGTTACTTTAGGACTTATGTGACAAAAAAGAAAAATATTGGAATGCTTATATATATGAACAAAACCTTCATCAAGATGGAGAGTGTAAGTCCCAAGAGGCATGTCCCTGTCGAAGCTGCGAACCACTTCATCTTCATCTTCTAGCCAGAAAGCCCTCCTTGTTCTCAGTCCAAAAGCCAATTTGATGGCTTCCTTGATTGCTTCTGCAGAGCCATCGATGCCGATCTTTCGGGTGTAATCTCCCCACTTGATTAGAATAACCCTCCCACCGTATGAGTGGTTTTCCCCACCTATCCATGAAACTGTACGTCAAACAAACAAATAAAAAATACTTTTGACACATCAACTTCAGTTTCGCCATGGAATTGGAGAGAAACCTCTGCAAATGGTAAGTCATCCTTTATAATTGCATGCCTAAACATATTGCAAGTATGTCCCATCAAAGATTTGATAAGATAACATTCTTCAAGCTAGTCAATCATATTCATGGGCAGACAAGAATTTGATGAAACTAATGATTAATTGTTAGGTTGTTTCTGACAAACAATCCATGCAATTTATGCATCTCATCTATATTTTGTCATTGTGCCCATTTCCATTTTAAAGTCTTTACTATATGGTTACTAAACTTTGCACTTCATTATTACTTTCCATGCTTACAACAAAAATATTATCTACTTTGTCCCTTTATCAGATTCGTGGCTTTAAACTACGTCTTTGTGTGACAGAGTAATGTTCACGTAATTATCCTCTCTCGCCAGTTGATGTGGGACTAAACCTGCTACGACAGCATCGGCTGCTGTAATGGCGAGAATATGTCCATCATGATCTGAACACCTTTTTGGATCAAGTGCTGACCTACCACTGGCTGTAAAAGCAGAATTTGTATGTGTGTGAGAAAAAGAAGAAAATAGAACTCATCCCATGAAATCAAGTTGTAAGCCATATAGATTGAATACCATCAACTTGCACTTTTACATGCAAGGGAAAAAAATAATTAATAGAAAGGCAACAAAGGATGTAGTACCTTCTACAGATCCAAATGGAATATCGGCATCTTCAAGACCTAAAGAAAGAAAAAAGTGAAAAATATTCAGGGCAATTACAGATCCAAATGGAATATCGGCATCTTCAAGACCTAAAGAAAGAAAAAAGTGAAAAATATTCAGGGCAATTAAAAGGTGACTGACGATCCACGCTTCCACTATTTACACACATAGAGAAACAAAATCAACAAAATAAAATGGTAAAACTAATATTTAAGTCAGATTTGTTTTACAAGAAAAGAAAATGAATTATAACATGCTTCAACATTAAAATCCATTTAAAGAAAATTAAAGTTAAATAGTCAACAACAATATACTAACTTCAAAGTGGGTTCATATTAAAGGTTTAACTACTACACACATAAGATTTGGTATTTTCAAAGCTCATCATTCAAGTCTTCATAAGTGTTATTTCAGGTCAGTGGGTTCAGATCCATCAGAGAGTTACGAGCTCCCTAGTGGTGCTTCCCTTTTTTCACTATATGTTTAGCTGAAGTAACAGACTTTTAAGTAAAATCCAACTACAGGGAAGTGATGCAGGAGCATCCTACTCCACTAATGACCTGCCAGTACACTCAACTCATTCAACAATGGTGGAGTCATTAATGAAGCCATGAAAATGTTCAACAACTAATTTTCAAGTTGACAGGCAGCTTGGATACTTGTTAGTAAACCAGTTATAATTTCCTCTAAAAAGATCCGATTCACAAGCCGTTTCTTACTTGAAAACTAGACATCCAGAGGTTTCTAATGATGCATAGAAAGCCACTAAATGTTGGGAAATGGATCGTTTTTTTAATGAAAACGGAAACTGTGTTTTTGGGTTCTGTAATGGGTAGTTGTCAAAATCTTTTATATTGCTTGGAACTTGTTTAATCAGCCTAAAAAGTGGAGTCAGTAATTAACCTATTCATGGAGGATTGTTTCATGATCATGCTATATAATTCTCAGCATTTGTAGTGATGAAACAAGTAATTTCGAATCTAATTAAACTACAGCTTTTCAAGCTTTGCTTGCAAGACTTGTTCTTGTGAATCTTCTCTCCCTCGATGGATGGTGACAAGATTGTATTGTCTCTTATCCGTTTCGGTGGTTACGAATCGGTGACGAGGCAACTCTTCTTCTACTCGGTGGATTCTGGGGTAGTTGACGAGCGCATATTGGTCGAGGTGAAGAGTCCATAATCATCAGACCACCCTATCCCACTTCTCATACCTCATCATTTGGTATCAGAGCATTTACAAGGTTTGCAACTCGTGAGATGTTCACGGGACGATCCTTAATGGCGATTTTCCCATCGCACCGAGATGTTCCAATAACATCTTCCATTTTCACTGACAAGGAGACTCCGAAAAGCTTAATAGATTAGAGTATCCCTCCGATCTACAACGAACATCAATCAGATGATGAAGAGGTTTTGATGATATTGGACAAGAGTGCTCATAGAGAAGAAACCTATCTTGCTGATTGGATCTCCTTTTTCCCTCCCACCAACTCTACCCTTACACTTGGCTCTCTTGATGAATTCGAACTCTCCCACCCCTTTCATGTTCCAACTAACTCCCAGTCCCCCTTTGTTGTCCCCTTTTCCCTCACCCAGCCCCTCTCACGAACCTACAATTGATTCCCTTCAACCCAAACCTGATTGGAAGCAGACTAATCTTTTTTTTTTTTACTCAGGTTACCTATAAAGAAGAGATTATTGAACTTCTTATCGATGGTGGAAGCACAGTCAATCTCATATCATGGGAGGTCGTTGAAAAGTTGGTGTTACCTATGTCACGAAAGAGATTCCCCTACCAACTTGCTTGGATCAAGGAAGGCATGGGAATTGAGGTACAATTTGAGTGCCTTATTGAATATTCAATTGGGAACAATTATAGGGATATGGTATTATGCAATGTTGTACCAATGACAACTACGCACCTTCCTTTCGGAAGACTTTAGTTGAGAACCAAAATGTGGATCATGATGGACGAGCAAACACCTACTCGTTCAAATGATGAGGATGAGAAGTGGGATAGGGTGGTGCTTGATGATAATGAAATCGTCACCACAACCAAACACCGTCGGTAAGTGAGGAAGAGGGCTATGTGCTCGTCGACTACGCCAGCACCAAGCCTTGTCACCAGTACAAAATTTGAGAATAATGCGACAAGGCAATAATTCTCAAAACAGTAAAATTCGGGGTAAAATTGGGAAAAAGATGGGAAAAATACAGAACAATAAACGATAAATTTCAAAATGTTTTAGGCTTGAAACATAGTGCTTTAGGCCCAAAAAATTAATCAAAATATAGCATCGATATCTACTAGTTTTGAAGGCCTAGTTTAATACATCAAAATATTACAAAAGGTCAAACTAGTATCAAACTAGTAGATATTGATGCTATATTTTGATTAAGGGTAAATTTCAAAAGGTCAAACTGTGTTATGTTCAATTGGACCACATTCAACATGGTAAACTCAAAGCTGGATAAAAGTCAATTTTGAAGGCCTAGTTTAATAAAGGAATAAATTTTTAAAATAAGTTATCCTAATTTATGGGGATAAAAAACCACTATTTTTATCCAGATTTGCATTTGGTAATGCTTTTTATTATCCTCGTTTGTTGCTTTCTTATCATCAATCTTGCATTTGGATCAAATATGAAATAACTTCAAAATTTTTTAAGAAATACAAAATCTACCCTTCCTATTAATGGGCCATTTTATATAAAAGAAGATATTAAGGAAAACTTCTTAACATTCTACTCGAATTTGGGACTATTAATATGAATAACATTAGATATATAGAAAGTTATGGTATTCAACTACATATATACAGTTCCAAGTGAAAAAAAAAACTACATATATAATTATTCTAATGAGTAACCAAGCAAATATACAATAAGGTTCAACATGACCCATAAGAATGACCCAACTCTGATTTATATATGATCTATGGCCTGCACCAAATATATTTTTATATGTTGGATAACCAAAATGCCAAGTTGTTCACAACAACACCAATAAACTAAGCTGAAACCATGCACAGGATGAGTCTGCAGCAAGAACATATGTCTCAATTGATGAAACTAAACACACTTACATCCAAATGATGCAAAAATAGTCACATGTTTAGCATAGGAAATCAATGAGCGTTTTTTTGGTGAATAGGAGAGGAGGTGAGTTTTTTTTGTTTTTGTTTTTTTTTTGGAAGGGTAGTCATAAATGTTATCTTAATTTACAAAATAGGGATAAAAAATTGGGACAAAGTCTGTTCCACCTTTTATCCAAAACAAATTATCCCCATTTTTTATCTCAAAATGTGGACAATTGTCCATGCTTTATCTCATTTTTTTATGCCATATGGGATAACAAGTGATTAAACCTAATTTTTTACTCATCCCAACCCCTTATCCCTTTATCAAACTAGGCCCAAAGGATTCAACAAATGCATATCCAGTATGGAATGTAGTTGGCGGGCTTCTGATCACATCCATTACTGAGCTTCCATGCAATTTAGATATATAAGAATCAGTATCATGAACTCAGGCTTGGGCAAAGTCTGAGTCAGATTCGGGTATAACACCGAATTTCAATGGAACATAACTCTCCAAATTTGACAAGTAAAACAAAAGGAGAGAATCATGTATGAAGGGTCCAAGGCTTTTACAAAACGTCCTTATGGTGAAGCCATGTTGGGGAGCAAGTTTCCAAAGCACCATCTTCCTCTTCCAAGTTCATTGTCACACCTTGAAGAGAATTGAGAAGAGATATAAATTCCATGTCTTCTTCATCCATTAAATTGCGCCAAACAAGGACACCAAATAATGGTGTTGTTGCCACATGTGAAGTAACCACATATGACAATCTTCGTTTGTTGCCACCCTATAGAGATTTAGGTAAAGGGTCGTTGGAGACTGACCATTAAATCATGTCTTTCCAAAGAAATTTCCTTCTAATGACCTCCATTTTTTCAAAGATACCGTGAGGTACCTTAAAGATAAGAGAAAAAAGATGAATGCTGGAGAGAACAAGTGCCAACCACCCCCACACAACCCCCCCTCCCCTAAAGCTAAACAATCATCCTTCCCAACCCTCAAGCTTCATGTCAAATCTTTGAAGGAGATGGACCTCGTTCTCTCTAATGTATAGTCACTATATGAAAGTTACATGTTTCTTATTATGCAAGCAAAATTCACTAATTTACACCACCCGAATATATAATCACTATATGGAAGTCCCACATTTGAGAACAGACCAAGACACACAAACATATGAGGTAACTCACAATGAATGAAATCAATATTAACTCACCTTTATCGGGATTTTAGGTAAGCCTATACCTTGGAGGCCGGCATGTGGCTCTTGTGATCTAGTTTTTAAAATTACAATGAATATGGTAAACCATCCAAACTAAATGAATACTCGGATACGGAAGGCATTAAACATTGTTCTAGTAACAGTAGCTTGTTCGGCCAATAAGTATAGGAGATATCCAATCTCAAACTCTTTTAAACATCCGAAAAAAAGTTGAGTCCCTTGTCACTATGACTATATGAAAGTCCCACATTCGACCATAGTAACAAAGTACTCCAAACTATTCCAAATGTTCAGAAAAAGTATTTCAATTGGATACCTCCCATGCTCATCAGCCATACATACATCCATCAAAATTGCGTTTTGTACATTAACCCAAGTATTTATTTATTTTGACTGATTTATCACGTAATTCACAATTTAGAAAGCTAATTCTAATCGTTGACACTACATTCACACCCAACAAAGAATTTGTTGCATGTATTTTCATATTAATGACTGAACACATCTACTAAAGGAACACTTGCCGAATCTTCCTAAACCCTTTCCTCTAGATGTCCACACTGACCCACTCAGAAGTTTTACTTGGGTAAGTCGAGAGTGGGAATCGAACATGCACTGATGGGGAGCAAACCCATGGTGCTAGCCAACTCACCAAGACCCAGGTGATTCCATACACGAATTACGCATTTGATAAATAAGCAAAACATTTTGACAAACAAAAAACCAACACTAACCACACCTTTATTGCCGAATCGGAGGTACTCCTCGATCTTGGAGGGCGGCGCGAAACTCTTGTTCCTCTCCATGAGAAGCTCTTCAATTTCCCCATACCGCGACGTCTTCCCGCTCCGGTCCCGGTGGTGGTGGTAATGGTGGTGTCTGGCCTTCTTGAACTCCTTCAAGAGGTTCCTCCACTTGTCGACGCACATCGTCGGGGATCGATCGAAGCCCTTCCCCCTCATCACCGTCGATATCCTCTCCCACAGGTGCCTGTTCGACTTCGAAGCGTTGAAGGCCCCGTCCATCTCCCTCCGGAGGCAGACGAGGCTCCTCGTCTCCTCCTGGATCCATGTCTCCGCCCGCCTCTTCATCGTCGTCGTCGTCGTCGTTGGTGTTGGTGGTGGTGGTGGTGGTGGTGTCTCCCGGTGAGGGTCCTCCTTGTAAGGTTGCATTTCTTCGATCGAGAGGGGGGTTTAGAGAGGACGATGTGATTCGGAGAAGTGGGTCTTGGAGAGGAAGGTGATGGGAGGAAAACCCATATCGGGGAATTGGAGATGGAGGGGGAGAGAGAGAGAGAGAGAGAGAGAGAGAGAGGATAGTGGCATTTGTGTGATCTTGGACGGGGTCATTAGGATGTGTTTCGTAGAAGTACTCGTGTCAGAATTGGGATTGAGAATCTCAATCCAGATCAATAAGTTTCATTAAATAAATTTTAAGATAGGGATTAGGATTGAGAGAGAGGGAGATTATAAATATTTGATTAGGGGAATTGATAATCCCCCTCAAGTAGTGGTATTCCTTCAATCCCAATTCAGTGGATTAAAAAAAAAAAAATTTATACATTTTTACTCTTACTCCTCATCTCCTGTAACATATATATATATATATAGTCGTGATATTATACGGTCATGCGGTCGTGATTCACAGGCCGTCGATCACGGGTCCATCACATCGGACGGTCGGGTGCGATTCACGTCGACCGTTGGATGCGATGGACCCGCGATCGAACGACGCACGTCGAATCCGCACGACCGCACCGACCGCATATTATCGGAAATATATATATATATATATATATATATATATATATATATATATATATATAACATAATATATTTAAAAATATAATATATATATATAATATATATTCAAGCATTAATTGTGATGTACACATTTATAAATATTCTTGATTTACTTTATTTATATAATATGTGAATAAGGAAACTTTCATAACCTATTGATTAGATGATATGAGATTCATGTGATTTATCATAACTAATTTGTTATGATATAATATATATATATATATAAATTATTACATTCGGCGAACAGCGGGTGCGGCCGCGACGTGGGCCGTTCGATCGCAGATCCATTGCATCCGATGGTCGATGTGAATCGCACCCGACTGTCCGATGTGATGGACCCGTGATCGACGGCCCGTAGTCGCTGCCGCGCGCGCGCGGGCGCGCACACACACACACACATATATATAATATAGTTGAGTGATTCAGTGCGGGAATGCGGAAAGCGACGTCGGTCGTTCGATCGCGGGTCCATCGCATCCAACGGTCGATGTGAATCGCACTCGACCATCCGATGCGATGGACCCGTGATCGCTTTCCGCATTCCCGTACCGAATCACTTATATATATATATATATATATATATATATATATATATATATATATATATATATATATATATATATATATATATATATGGGGCCGATTAGGTGCGGCGAACGGCAGGTGCGGCGTCGATCGTGGGCCGTCGATCACGGGTCCATCGCATCGGACGGTCGGGTGCGATTCACGTCGACCGTTGGATGCGATGGACCCGCGATCGAACGGCCCACGTCGCGGCCGCACCTGCCGCACGCCGCACCTAATCGCCCCCGTATATATATATATATATATATATATATATATAGGGAACCGATATGGTGCGGCGTGCGGATGGGTGCGTCGATCATGGGTCCATCGTATCGGACGGTGGGGTGCGATTCACGTCGACCGTTGGATGCGATGAACCCGCGATCAGACGGCCCGTGGTCGACGCCGCACCCATCCGCACGCCGCACCTAATCGTTTCACTATATATATATATATATATATATATTACTATCATAACTAATTTGTCATGATATCATAATTAATTTGCTATCATAACTAAATTATATATATATATATATATCATAAAAAATTAATTATAAAATATATATTTTAATATATATAAGTTTCATATGATTTATCATAACTAATTTGACATCATAACTAAATTATGTGTGTGCATAAAATAAAAAATTAGTTATAAAATATATATTTTAATATATATATATGTAGAGTATTTTTATAAATATATATTTTTATACTGTAATCAATGCATTATCAAATGTATGATTGAGATTGAGAATTTTAATCCTATTTTCTTAATCATGTTATTTATCAAATATGTTGACATGATTTACAATCCCAATCTACCTGGATTTAAAATATCAGAATTCACAGAATCTCAAACTTGTCAATTAAATAGGCTTTAAGTGTTCAATGGAATGAGAGATTTTTTTGTTTGGTTGTGTTTTCAGTTATTCTTGGAAAATATAATAATAAAATGTTAGAGTATTTGGTTGAATAAGAATAGATATTGATAAAATGTGGGTAGATATGGATGATAGGGTTTATACTCCTTTAAATGATAATCTTACCCTTATAATAAAAAATTGAATTATCAATTTTTTTAATAAAAGTTTTTGTGATATATATATATATATTTTTTACTTAAATGATAGGCATACAATCACCAATTTTATAAATTATTGATTGAAGCCCAAATACAATGTGCATGAAATGAAAACTGGAAATCAGAAAAACTCAAGACCAAACCTCTGCTATTTAAATTCATCCAAACAAGTCACTGACTTTTTCTCATAGTATAAAAAAAGTCTGACAGGGAGGTGGAAGGATCTTTTCATAAAAAATAAAAAAAAAACAAAACAAAAAGATGAGCACCTGTTTTTTTTTTTTTTTTTCCCCCGTAGAGACAGCCGGGGAGAAGCTTGTGAAAAAATTTAAGTGGGACAGGTGGGGCCCACTTACACCTCTCTATTGGTTTTGCTTATTCTGGGGGCTGGTTGATATGACTATTCCATGCTATTTTTTTATTATTCTAGGTTTTAGCTTATACCACCCAACCAAACAACATATTTTGACTTATACCACCCTATCTTTATACCTGTAGCCAAATAAAGCATAATAGAATAGACTTCCGATTCATTTTACAGTCTAAAATATAATATTATAAGCATGGATAAAAATCTAGTAAAACATATATATCGTTAAATTTTTTTTTACATTTATTAAAAATAAGCTTATTCAATTCAAAAGCGAGCAATATACATTTTTATCAGGCATATACATCTTTGATGTTGCTTAATTTTAAAAATAAAATAAAAACATGTGTTCTAAGTTTTGGACTGTAAAACAACTTAGTCTAACATTGTCCTTGCGGGAATCCATGATTCAAACACCATGTTCGATAGTAAAATGTTACACTCAATTGACTACTTTGGTAAAGAGATAAGTTATGAGATAAGAGATAATTATAGGGATAAATGCATGAAATGACAACTTATCATCGTTTGGAATGAAATTAATTGGGATAAATTACGGATAATTGTCTCAATTTTGGAATAAAAATGGAGATGTTCTACTTAAAAGCTGAGATAACATTTATCCCCATTTTTTATACCAATTCTGACAAATGTAAATATGAATAAAATTGATGGATTTTTCATCCCCTAAAATTAGGACAACTTATCCTCAAAACTTTAACTTCTTACCAAACTAGCCCAATCTGTTTTACAATCACACACATGTTTTTTTTTTTAAATTATATATGCATCATCTAATGAGATATGTAATTCTATAAGTAAAGTATATACTTCAATAAATTAAATGATGTTATTTTATAAAAAAAATGTGAAAATTTCTAACGAGGTATATCTCGTTATGGTTTGTATACAAGGCTAATAAGGTATATAAAACTGCATTTGAGACTGTAAAAAAAAGATTGAGTGTAACATTATTCTATTAGATAATCATTATTTTAACCCAAAAATCCTAGAAAAAATGTTGTTACACTCAATCTTTTTTACAGTGCCAAATGCAGTTTTTTATATCTCATTGACCCCTCCGCTCACTGTATCGAAGAATATACTTAGTTGAAAATTTCATATTTTTCTATAAATGATATCAATTAATTCATTGGAGTATATGCAGTATTTTTTCTATAAAAGTACATACATTATTACATGAGATATATGATTTAAAAAAAATATATGTTTGATTTGTGTTTTAGACTGTAAAGTAAACCATGTGTAACATTTTCCCTCAAAAAAATGGTTTAAATAAGCATTAATGAGCTGTGTAGAGTAGTGTCCCTTAGAAGCAAAAAAAATGAAATAAGCCTAGCCGTGTCGAGCTCACGAACCTAGTGTTCTTCGTTTAGGGTTTTTAGAGGTTAAAAAATAAAATTTTAACCTAAACAGGTCGAGTTCGCGTGCCTAAACGAACACAACCTTGCATAAATTTAGTGTTCTGATTTAAAAAACGAGTCAAGTTAAGCTTCAAGTGAGCCTTTTATAACACAAACGAGCTGAACTTAAACACAAAATTAAACTCGATCCTATCTTGAGCCTAACCAAGCTTTAAAAATGATTTAAACTCGATTCATTTGTATAATTTGACGAGCCCTAACGAGCTTCAACTCAGACAAGCCTGAGTGGCTAGATTCGTTGACCACCCCAATATGAGAATACTTTAAATAAGGTAGTAAAAAAAATTGTGTAATAAGTGTAACAATACCCAACCTTCAAGGACAATTTTCATAACAACTATTTTTACAATTCAAACATGTTTTGAATTTTTTAAAATATGTATTTGTCCAATTATAAAGTAGCACATTCACAAAAAAATAAAAATATGTACTCAACTGAATTAAATGCATTTATTAATATACGCTATATCAAATAAAAAAATATATATATACTGCAGTATGCAGGAATAACTGACTATGTGAGCATCGATAGTGAGAGAGAGATTTATAATAACTTAAAATTCAACTTTTTTTTAATACCAAACTTATCCGAACCAACCCCCATAATTCTATTCTCATAAATTTGGATTATTGCCTTCTTTCCAATATTTTTTTTGTGTCCATCTTTCATCTCTTCAGTCTCTGTTGAACACTAAAATCCAAAATTAAAGTTGATTCTTCAAATCCATGCATTTTCATTCAAAATGTCCCCTCCAAAGAAAAACTTCCCCTCCAAGAAATGCAATCACATTTCATTGTCAAAGAGAAGCTTCTATCCAAGGAAAATAAAAATATAGAAAAGTTGGGTGGATGTCTTCTTCAAAGCCAAGGAACTTTTAATAAAGAAGACATTAAAAAATGGTACCTCTTAGAATTAGGTTTCGTGAGCTTTATACCTGTAAGATATTTTTTATTATAAAATAATATCAATAATTGTTGTGTTTTTTTTTTAATTCATGTATTTTTATTGTTCTTCCATGTATTAGGGAGTTAAGTTAATCAAAATAAAAGCCAAGGAGCTTTTTAATTCATGTATTGTTTAAATATTAATAATAACTTATTATTTTAAAAAGATTTCAGGGAATTAAGACGATTTTTAAATTTTATGGGGATTTTTTTCTATTTTCATAATTTTTCAATAAGTTGAATCGATTTTTTCCCATATAGGGAATAACTTTTAAAATGGTATAACAATAATTTACCATGCATGGTTAGAGTTAACCACACATTTGATTAATTATAGAGAATAAAATAAATATTGTCTAATAAGATTAGGTCATAAGGGGATTTATCAATTTTACAATAGCTTTTTCTGATTTTCATAAATTTTTAGAGAGCTATATCGATTTTTTCTTCTATTTTTTAGATATCTAGAATACTATCTAAAATCACATTAAAATCTATATCATAAAAAGTGTTTATAAACCGTGTCACACTTTTTTTTTTACGTGGGCAAGGGTTTTTCGGAAAATATTATGTGCATTCTCAATTTTATCTAATTTTATTTCATATCTACTTAAAATTGTGAAGTTTGAAAATTATATTTGAGTAAGTTTTTTTTTTTTTGAGCAAAATTATATTCGAGGAAGTTAAATTTAAGATATCCATATTCTTGTTATAACAGTCTATATCTTATCAATATATCCATTTTTAAGTTGTTTTTAAATGAGAGTATCAATAAATTTAAAAATTACGTATGTAATTAAAATTGAAACACAAATTCCATAAGGCTATTGAATAAGTTTCCATACTCCCCCTTCCCTTTAAAAAAAATTTTACCAACCAAAATCTTAAGACTTTGAACATTTCCTTCAAAAAAAAAAAACAATTATGAATTCTAATGCTCATCTACTCTCCAACAATTTCAATTTTATTTAACTAAATAAAAATTTAAAAATTAAGAAATGGAGACAATGATTAGTGAGACATGGATTAATTGATAAAAATATAAATAATTAATTTAAAACTGATAATATAAAATAATATATTATAAGATAATATCCATATCTTAATTAAAATAGATAAGATTAATATGTAAAGATAGATAATTTAATTTAGATAGATTATTTTAATATTATTTGTATTGAATAGGTTTAAAATAAACTTAAAGAGAAAATTAAGATTAAAAATAAATAATATATTTTTAAATTTTTATATGGATAAATTAAAATAGATGAAAAAATTGAATTTTAAATTAATAAATTATGAAGAAATAAATTAATTTTGTTAAACGATAATTGATATTATTTAAATTTTCATAGATGTAGATATTTCGTCACTCAGTCTTTCTGAAGCACCAAGAGAATACCTATGAGATTGAAAGAAAAACCCAAGACGCGTAGTTTGACTAAAGACATAACGAAAAATGCGTATAAAAGCTATTGCTGAAAACAAATACCGATGACGAATCAAGGTGTTCCTTAAGGGAAGGGATGGGTGTACGTACCATATTGCCCGGTAGCACGACCGGAGAAGAGAGAGCCACTTTCGCTATTGTCTAGCGACGATTCGTTTAGATCAACCGACACATCTCCTTGAAGCCGGTTAGACAGCTGCTGATCGATCGAATTCTTTCATGCATGGTTGCGGCGAGGCGACTGAAAGGAGGGTGACCAACGGGAAGGAAGAACACTAGGCAACGTCAGTTTAATAAGCGGCAGCGGCTTAGGCTTAACCCCTTCCCCATGAGCATCTGGATCCGTAAACGACTATTGATGGGTCAAGGCCAGGTAATTCCATTCTTTATTTACCAGATTCTAGTTCCCGCGTCAAGCCCAACGAACGGGCTAACTTGAGTCTGCATATCATAGCGCCCTATCTGACTGACCAATAAAGAAGACTACCGTCACTAAAGAAGTGCGTGCCTACAGTAGTGTCCCGCTGAGGCTCAAAGTTAGATATTCCACAACGAAGTTGGTTTTATTCATTATGATCAAATAAATAGGAAAAAGGTTAGATCAGTTCACAAAACAAAAGCATAGTCCCTCACCTTAGATATTGTCCATCGCGATCATGATCCCGCAAGGTAGAAAGGGTAAGTGAAGCGCAGTATATATATAAGTCAGCCAGCCGATCAATAAATAGGAGTCAATGGTGACCAACAACTATATAGACTAACCTAATGAGTCGGGACTCATACCAAAAACTCTGTGACCCAGAGCTGAAAGTGGAAAGAATCTTTTGTCTCATATCTGGCGTGAGCTGGATGTAGCTGTATGTAGGATGCACCATAAAATATACATCCATTCATTAAAATTGATTTAAATAACTGTACAAAAAAATATTTGTATCGTATATCTCTAATCTAAGTTCCAAATACAAAATTATTTTTGTTTAAAATTATATTATTAATTTTATCTTATATTTGAAAAAATTCAAATTATAAGTGAAATTTAAGAATTCAAATTTAACCATATAAATTTAATTAAATTTTTTATTAAATGAACATACCATATAATGAATTTAAATTTATGTTATTAATATTATAATATTTATTTTCACATATATTCATTTATTAATATTGGTATGAACATAAAAATATAAATGTCTTGATATTCTTTGTTACTTTAATTGCTTGAGACAAATTTACATTAATATTTTATTTTTATATCACAATTATTAGTATTATGTATTTATTGAATTATTTCATTTATTCAAGTAGTTTTTCCCTTATAAGATATACATTTTCATATTTACATTATATATATATATATATATATATATTATACAATAGAATATGAACTTTGATCTTTAATTAAAAATAATAATTTTAAATAATATTCATAATAATTCACATGCATCGCACGTGTGCATTAACTAGTCATAAAAAGTGTTTATAAACCGTTTCAATGAACTTCGTCACACTTTTTTTTTTTTTACGTGGGCAAGGGTTTTTCGGAAAATATTACGTGCATTCTCAATTTTATCTAATTTTATTTCATATCTACTTAAAATTGTGAAGTTTGAAAAGTATATTTGAGTAAGTTTTTTTTTTATAGCAAAATTATATTTAATATATCCATTTTTAAGTTGTTTTTAAATGAGAGTATCAATAAATTAAAAAATACGTATGTAATTAAAATTGAAACACAAATTCCATAATCAGGCTATTGAATAAGTTTCCATACTCCTCCTTCCCATTAAAAAAATTTTACCAACCAAAATCTTAAGACTTTGAACATTTTCTTAAAAAAAAAAAACAATTATGAATCCTAATGCTCATCTACTCTCCAACAATTCCAATTTTTTTTTATAATTCTTCTCCTATCAGTAATGAAGTAATATTATTATGAAAATCGAAAAATATACATTGATGATTGAGAAACCAAATATTTTTATTGTTATGAAAAAATAAAAAAAATTAATGGTGGATATATTATCTATAGATTATATATTACACTAGGACAATATATACACCATCAATGAAGTAGTATGATCAAAATCAGACCATCTCATGATTACAAACAGAATCATGTAAACAGTTTGAGGTTTGAGTGTACCCATACTTTAAAAACAAAGGTAATATCACGCACAGTCCCGTGGTATACTTTTATAAAATATGATATATATTCTAATAAATTATATAAATTAATTTTTAAAATTATAAAAAATTTATAGCTGAAAAAAAATAATATATAACAACGTTTTTAAAAAAATAAAAATGATATGACCAACCATGAATGTAGCCCACCCATAGTGTTACTTGATAATTTTTTAAATATACATGCATTCACCCATTAAAACATGTAATATTATAAAAGTGAAATATACACTGATATATATTAATATATATTTTTAAAATAAGATAAAAGTTAATTTTCTTAATATATTACAGTATATATGTTCAAGAATGATCACTTTTTAAAATACAAGTGAGGCTGCAAAACATACTGAGAGTATGAGAACTCAAAAAATCAATTAAAAACTGAATCCATAGAAAGATCAGATGAATCCTGATCCACTAACCATTAAATCCCAAAATCTCCCAAAAATAATAATAAGTAAACAAATCAAAATCTATTTAACCGAGGGAGAAAAACATAACCCCTCCGCGTGTGATGCTCCATGGTGAACGGTGGCGTTGGTCACCCACCGCATGATCAGCTCTTTTTCTCTAAAGACCACACATTCTCTCCCCCCCTTCCCGCGAAGAACTCCTTCTTCGCCACGTGTCCCCTCTCTCTCTCTCTCTCTCTCTCTCTGAATATATAAAACCCAAAAACAGCATTTTTTTTTTTACCCTTCCCTCCCTCTTTTGTCTTCCCTGCCTCTTCGTTTTGATTTTTTCATACCATCAGAGGTTTGGGTCTCTCTCGCTCTTCCTTAAAAATCTCATCTTTTTGGGTTTAGTTTTTAGTTTTTCGTTTGATTTGGATATGCAGTCTTTAAAACTCCTTCAGATTTTTGGTGGGTCTTGTTATTTTTTCGTGGGTTCTTCATCAAAAATCGAGGGGGTGTCAATTTTGGGTTTTCATTTTTTTTGAAAGCTGTGATTCAAATCTGAAGGTTTTGATTGAAACCCAATCTGGTTTGATTGAAATCTCAACTGGGCTTCCTTGCTTGATCGAAATCCGATCCCTTTGAAGGAAAAGAAACCATCTTTTTCACTTTTTGGTGATTCGGATGACTTTGAATTACTACCCATCGCCGATCTTCCCTGCTGATTGTCCGTTTGTTGGTGATTTCGACCGTTCGGTGTGGCTCGGAGAGAGGAGCAGTTTTGATGAGTGGTCGGGGAAGTTCTGTCTCTCCGATTGGTGGGCCGACGACGACAAGTGGTGCGGCTATTGGGATGGCTGGACCTGCAACGGGCCCGACGTGTTGTGGCGTCACCCGATGGACGACCTTGGCCGCCTCCCGTCCGATCCCTTCGACATGGGCCTCGCCTCCTCCTCCTCGGCCTCGTCCACCGTCGATGACTCGGATTGCGAGATCGCCAATGTGGATGATTTCGAGCCTGAGCCGCCTGTGTTAGAGGCTGAGGTTTGGGATTCGCGGGTCGAAGGAAGGGAGCCCCACGAGGCTCTCTTGTATGCACTCGGTTATCTGGGTCTTCGGGATCTCTTATCAGCTGAGAGGGTCTGCAAGACTTGGCGGACCCATATTCAGAACGATCCGCTGTTGTGGAGGAATATCCACATAGAGGAGCCGTTGAACGTTATCAAGGATGATGAACTCTATCGACTTGTCCAAAGGGCGCAGGGGTATCTTGAGAGCTTGACTATGATCAATTGTCGGGTGATCAACGAGGAGTGTTTGAGACGCGTGCTTGAGATCAGTCCGAAGCTCAAGAGGGTTTGTATCCTAAAAGCTTGAATTTTTTGGCATGCTTTGTGGGTTGTGTTCTTTTATTGGTTTATATTGTTTACCATGGTATTATCTTATTCCATGTGCTGTTTCTGTGTTTGCTGTGTATTTGGACATTGTAGGTAACATATCTGTTTTTTTAGGAAAGAGAGTTGATTATATTTGGTGTGTTGGACTGACACAATAACTCTAATTAGTGGTTGGCATCACTTTGATTCAGTATTCTATATTGTTCGTATCCCTGTTCTCTATTGGCAGTACCAGGTCATTGTAGGACATCCAATAGCAGCTGTTCATGTTTAGAGTAGATTTTGTCTATAGAAAATGTTTGGGACAATTGTTCCTACAGTCCCATTTGTAGCCCCCAACATGTTTTATTTTTTCTAAAAGGTATTCACTTGTTTAATGAAATACATTTTTTTTTACAAAAAGATGAAGTATTACTCGAATGAATTGAATGCAATGTTTGAAGAAATTAATTACCCAAAATGTGTTAAACAGTGACCATTTTATAATCTATGAGAAGGGGTTCCTATTGTAGGCCATCCTATAACAATTGTTCATGTTTAGAGTTGATATTTTAACTATTATGGAAGCAATTTTTGAAGAAATTAATTACCTAGAAATGTGTTGTATTATATTTTAGGAAGTAATGTATTAGTGATCATGTTTGTAATGTATGCAAAGGGTGTCCTCTTATTCTGCGTAGTTACTTGTTGGTTCCCACATTGTCATCTCTTAGATAACGTAAGTCACTATTGTCCACAAGGTTTTATGACTTCATAGGTATATATGGCTTTCATGTTCACCTCATATCATTGTTTTCTCCCTCCATGCATATCTGTTAGTGCTTCTACTTCACTCCATGGTTTCAGTTGTTTTTATGATGAAAAATGCTGCCAGAAGATTAACTGAAAAGTACAAGCTCCTTGACTACTCAAGTTGCTCGAAAGATTCCACGTAGAAAGAAGAGTTGTGAATTGATTTACTTTGTGTGCATCTGTCTGCCTTCCTGATAAATTATTGAATTCTCAGGTGGTCATTTGTTCAGGAATTTGGAAAGTGATGAATGCTTGCCTTTCTGCCTCAATTTTTACAAATCCTTTAGCCCTCATTGCTAGCCTAACGGCCAATTCTTTTACCACAACAATTATTCCAATGCCACAAACCGCTCCTTTATATCAATAACTGCCCCAAAATTTTCAGTGAACTCATCTCAGTCATGACTTCTTCACGTGTTGTTAACCCATCAAATGTAATTCTCCTTCTGAACAATGGAAGGTATGGGGTGGGGGGGGGGGGGGTGTCTTTCCTATGAGTCTTTTTTGGAATAACTAAGTGAAGTCCAGCATCTGAATGACTACTTATGGGTCTTGATATGATCTAGCTGTATTAGTCATACCCGCATGAATAGTGCTTTATGCATTAATTTTATGCTAAGGTTTTGGAAACAGTCATTTTATCCACACCATCCATGTTTTCCAATTAACTTGTATCTCTTCCACATGATTTGGGGGTGGCTAAAAGTGTGAACCCATTTTGATTAATTTGATTAGATGAATGGAACTTTCTGGTGTTTGATTTAGGAACATTAAATTAGCATCAGCATGATATGCTACATAATAAGTTTTGTGTAATTTTATTGATTGTATATTTCAGAGTTTTTCTGACGTTGACCAGTGAATGATATTATGCAGGTAGCTAATTTAGCATGTGGTTAAATAGTGGATTTGCTTTTTTTTTAGTGTAAGCTCTGAGTTATTTTCAGATTGATGGAAGAATGGTTGCTCATGCTTTAAGCATTTCATGCTGTTAAATTTGTTGTTCTTTAATTCTCCATGTCATTTTTTTCTGTTTGGTGATGGCATCTGTCCTGCTTTGATTGCTAATATCACTTAATGTTCATTTAATTCTAGTATTGCTGGAATTTCTATTTCTGGATCAAATGACCTAACTTCTAGCTGCATTTTTGTTTTAGTATATCCATTATACCAGTTATTTATTTATTTTGGTCTTTTCTTCTAGCCGAAATGTATATTTGAAGTCCCTTCCTCCTTGTTTGTATTATATATTGACTTTTGAAAATGTGATGTCACTCATGCAGCTGAGCATACCTGGATGCTCGAAGATAATGATTGAAGGCCTCATCGACATGTTAAAGTGTCTCAACCTTCGAGGACTGAAACATCTCAGAGTATATAGACTTCATAATGTTCAACTTAAACATTATCAGGAGCTTAAGTTATTACTGGATGCAGACAAGAGTGACCATCAAAAAACTTTCATCCCAATCTTTTTCCACAATGAGAACTCATCATATTCCTTTAAAAATGTCCGGAAACTTGACATCGAGCCGTGCTATATGTGTGGGAAACCGTGGCTCCTCTTCGATTGCCCATTGGAGAGCTGCAAGGGGAGTCAGTCCTCCTCTTCGCCATGTAGGGCTTGCATCAACTGCATTCCAAGGTGCATGAATTGTGGAAGGTGCATAAACAACATTGACTATGTGGAAACATTTTGCCTCTCTTTTTGTTGCTGGGGATGCAAGGAGGTGTTGGAAGCTTATGATATGGAGGTTAAGTGATTTCTTGGAAGCTTACGATATGAAGGTTAAGTTATTTCTTAATTATACAAGGCGTTTATATTGCATGAAATTGTTTAAAAGGAGAATGTGTTCCTGTTTTGATGAATCCATTCTCAAGGTTGGTGGTTCGTTTGGTGATGTTGGAGTTGGGTGATCCACAATATCCGTCTTGAGAGGAGAAGCAGTGGGTTATGAAGTTTTCTGTTCAAAGAAATTCAGCCAAGTTTTCAACAAAAATACACAAAAATGGAAGCGAAGTTGAATGTTGGTGTTGGATTCAGAAAGAAAAAAAATCAATAGAACAAAGCGAAGAGAAAGAGAAGCTGGAGTTGGTGAGCATGATGGGTCCCACTTTCATCAGCCATTATTATGCTCAGACTTTCTTGTTTGTCAATGGTCTCCTTGTGCGCCATCAGAAACCTGCATCTTCTCTTTTTTTTGGAAGGTATTCATTGGATTCGATGCTGCTGGAGATCATGTGATGCGTTATCTGTCACACGTTGCTGGATGTTATCCGCCGGTATGGATGAAGTAAGAATAAACTTATGTTGGTATATGATATTGTAAACCGCTGTTGGAAATGCCATTCTGTTTCACTGAATAGGCAATGGACTACTGATGTGGAATAAAGATCTATCATTTTTATGATTACTGGTTGTGAATTTCTCATATGTTTGTCAATTATTGGATCCTGTTTAATTGCTATGAACCTGCCATTAAAACATTAGCTTTTACCTGGTTGTCATGATGTATCTAATTCTGAATCTTCTTCGAATGAAATGGATGAAGAGCTGGTATTAATGTCACATATTTTATGGTTATTATATCTGATATTTTGGTCACTTGATTCATCATTTTCTTCTTGTCTTTCTGGTTCTGTAGATGGGGTTCAAGATAAGCCCATGTAAAATGCTTGATATACTAAGGCAGTGAAGTGAGTTCCAAATTGATTCATCTGCAGTGGCTTCTCAAAACAGCTTTTATCATTTGATGCCATGTCTGTGTTTCTGTGATTAAGATGTTATTCTGTTCTTCATTTTATTTCAGTTTGGCATATAAGTTGGATACCAGATTTATGATGTTCAAATTTGTTTTGAGGGCAGGCCTTGATGTTCAGCTTAAAACTGGATTACTGCATATATACACACCTCATTTTTACTGAACATGTGTGAATAATTCTTTGCTGCCATTCATTGATGTTTCAATCTGTATCTGTATTCATCATCAGATCATACAATCCACATCTGATACACGATTGGAAAAGGAGTTTCATTTCTTGGAATTTTTTTTGATACAAGCTCCTCCGTCCTCAGGTAGAGAGCCCCAGGGACATGTGAGTGTATTAGAGCCCATAGTAAAAGGAGAGTTATATTACACATCTTCCAGTTCTATATTTCTTATTAGCAACACGCACTTCCATTAACGAGGTCTATATCTTATAAAGTAATATTTTTTATAAATTAATCTATACAATCTATTGGTGTATATAATTTATTTTTTTAATATAAAAACATGAACATGAGGTATATATTACTTTTTTAAAAAATCAAAACATCTTTGGATCGGAGTCAAGGTGGAAAAATAACATTTTTTTACATATATGAAAAGATGGTTTTTTTTTTCTTTCTAAAAATGTGACATTTCTATGATAAGAAGGTGCTCTTCAAACTTTGTGTTTAATAGCTCCAGAATCTAAATATTCATTTACCAAGGATGGTGTATCTCATACTTATTAATGATTTGAAAAATCAAACCTAATTATTGTCAATGTATGTATATCCAACATAGAATTTTTATAAGCGCAAAATTCATCTCAAATATGATTTTATTATTTCTATATTCTTATCAAAACATGTACCGTAGTACTAAATAGACAACTTTTTGGCGGTGGAGGAGGAGATGAAAGAGAAAGAGGACGGTGTGTGAAGGGCACTGATGATGGTGGCGGAGGAGGGTGGTGAGTAGTGAACCCTAGTCTCTCTTTTTGCCACCTTCATCCGTGCCCACTGCCCACTGCCACTCTTTCTCTCTTCTTCTTCCTGTCATACAATCCACCCCAAAAAATTTTTTGGGGTGGGGTGAATCATAGAGGGTGGGAGTAAACACCCCTCATAAGAAATGCTAAACAAGTCATCATCAGATTGATGTCACATAAAAGAGTACAACAAACCTGGATAATATATTAAGTAAAAACTAGAAAGACAAACGTACACATCATATTTTAGGAGAGACCATCCTTTCTTTAGTGGAGGATGGAGCACAGAAAACACAAGCCAAAAACAGAATGGCCGAGGTGGCTGGGTCATCCTCCTCTCCAAAGAAGCTCCTCTTGAACTTGCTTTTGCTGCCTTTGTTGCATTGAAGACCTTCCATTCCTTTCTTTTGATCCTTGGTTTCCTCTCTTTTCTTCTTCCCCATTGATACTCTCTCTCTCTCTCTCTCTCTCTCTCTCTCACACGCACACACACGATGAAGATATAGTTAGTTGTTCATTTATAGGATGGGTGTTGTGATACAGGCCATGTTGTTGAAAAAAATGTCATGTCATGGGTCGAAACATTGAAATATGAAAAAAAAACACAATCACAAAAAAGATATGTATGTGATTCAGTAAATGTTGCATATGTACGTACACGGAGAGGAAAGAATGCATTTTTATTAATCTCTTAAACATAAACTTATATGACGGGGCTATAAATTATGACTCTCTCCCTCTCACGCTTGCGGGTGGCCTCTCAATTGTATAAAAATATTTAACTCACAAAAGAAGTACATATATAGTCCAATACATGATTATAATGTTCCCACACATAATACATAATTATAGCTTTGTCATTACAAATGAAAAATACATGTTTGCAATTCTTATATGGTGATCCACAAACCGAATGCAAGACATAAACCCAACACATGTGTGCAATCTCATATACATCTAACACGCCTTTTCATTGTCTTTTAGAAGGGGGTTTGCAAATGAAATTTTCTGTAACATTGTCCCAGGATTTCAAACAATGACCAAAATGATCATTGCCTTGGCCTTTTCAAATAAATCACTATCACATCATTCACACGTGTATATGTTAGCCCTTTTGAAATTTCCAATTATTGTTAGCACTACAACAGTGCATAAGAGGGAGAAGTGTTAAGTAGTAGCCATGAGAGCTTTGGACAGGATCTCACATGGTTAACCTCCCCTATATGGACAGACAGTGACCCCTCACATATAATACTAACCCC